>CM069904.1:44303068-45503068 GCA_036172215.1 Camellia granthamiana
CACTTCCTTGATTAGTTCACAAAGATAGATTGCGTAATTTGAGTAGTAACTAGCAATTGCTAGGGCATGTCGATTACTTTAAATTTTAAAATTTTAGTAGTTAGCGATTGAAAGGGAATTGATCACAAGAGAGATCGATTGCACTTGTTAAGATAAGTACGATCGATTGATTTATTGTACAAACTTAAATTTGAGATTTTCTTTCTCTTTCCTTCCACTTTCTCACCTTCTCATCTGAAATTCCCTCTTGCTTTTCTTTACTTTCTCTCTATAAAAATTTGTGCTTTTAACTCCATTGAAACCTTAATCTAAGGCTCCTAGAGTGGGTATTTGAGAAAAACTCAAGAATAAAAATATTGTAGAACACATTAAGAGAGCTATATTTTCATCCGAATGGATTTTTTATTTGATCACATTTGAAATCCTAAGGATTTACCCTTCATTGAGGTAGAGATTTATTGTTTATGTTTAATACAAGCTGGATTGTAGATATGTTTTAGTATTTTTAGGAAAAAATGTTAGAAATTTTGCGTGTATTGCACGAAAAGCTAGGGTTTGCACCAGGTTAAAAATTTTATTTATTATTATTTCAATAAAGACACATGATAAGATAAATAAATTTAGTATTTATTTGGGATAAACTTTTTTAATTTAATTTTTTGACTATATTAATCTGACAAAAAAAGTTTTATTTGAGATATATTTTTAATTTTTTTTATAGTTGATTTGATAGTTGTGAAAAAAAATGACCATAATTTAAATGTGACATTTTGTCTCATCTTCACTTTTTAACTTATTTTATCTTCTTATAGGCTAAACTAGCCCAACCCATTTGCCAAACAACCCCTAATTTTTTTGATATAGTACATATGATAAACAAATTAAACAAAAAAATTGGGGGCTCGACTCACACATCATTAAACTCGGCAAGCAATTCATCAAAGCAAAGCTTGTCTGTCTTGGTTTGTCTCGCAATCAGCCACCATTGTAAAAGTGAATCAAAGATCACTTTACCTTGATACCCGGTGGCTCTCCAAACTTCAATCGCCTCTCGGCAGTTCATCAATGCATTGGATTGTTGTTTCCACTAATTTCTGTAACGATTCGGAATTTTTCCCTCAACTTGAGCGGGGGAGTTGACGCTCGAGTGAACTTGAGAGGTTCCCAGCATTTTTGCAGACGGTCTGAAATTCTGAGAGTTGTGAATTCCCGCTCGAGCGTAGGAGTGGTCGCTCGAGCGGACGACTTTGTTGGTTTGCGCGCTCGAGCAGGGAAAGCGACGCTCGAGCATGCAAAGTGAGATTGCCCTTGACATTTTTTTTAGTGTATTTGGAACCTCCTTGTCTTATTTTGGGACATTGATCGGAGTGGTAACATGATGGTAAAGTAAGAGTGAACCAAGAATTTAATTCGGATAATTTTTCCTACGAATAGCCATCACTCTTTTGACCTTTTCTTCTTCCATACTTTGAATTTGGATGTGAGGTTAGAACCATTTGAAAGCTTGTTTCCGGGGCTTCGATTTGGATGACCTAGAATGGAGTCCGGATGAGAGAGTTATGCCCGTTTGAAGTTTTGGAATCTATGCTGGAAGCAGGTACGCTCGAGCGGCAAAAGACACACTCGAGCGGACTGCGCGAATTCAGCAAGTTTAAAGGCACTTTTCTAGATCATTCTTCACACTTCCTTCTCCTCTCTTCATCCCTCTCACCCTAGGTCCGAAAACCCTAGAGATTTTGGCCCAAATACCTTCCATTCCTCAAAGATTTGGCCAAGATCCCTTACCAAAAAGTGAAGAAGGCTTGGAGCTCAACATTTTCTACCGATTGGAATTCGGATTTGTGAAGAAATCTCATCAAAGCTTTACTCTTTGCTTGATTCTTGAGGTAGGGGTCCTAGTTCTTCTTCAATACTTGCATTAATAGATAGATTTGTGGTATTTTGATTATATAAATGCAAAATCTACATTTTTGAGCATATAGTGTTATATCATGGAATTTGGGGGTTTAGGGTTTGAAGTGTTGGGGTTCAATTGTTGGGTTAATATGGTGGGTTATGAACCTTAGGTGTATAATCAAGGGGAAAATTGGAATTAGAAGTAGTGGTGTGAGAAGTTTCAACTTTTCTTGAAATTCTTGATTTCTCTTGAAAACCCTAAGTTGATTCATGGGGATAATTAATGATTTTGCCTAAATTGAACATAGAATCATGAAATTGAGGTATTGAATTATATATATACAAGTTTAATTGGATTTTAGAAGTGTTTGAAAATTATGTTAAAAATTAGCGAATGAACCTTTGTTATGGGCATTGTAAATCATGTTATAATATGAAATGAAATTTGGGGGAAAAGAAGTGTTAATGATATGGATGATATAAACTTGGTTATGGAATGTTGAAGTGGGATTCAAGAATTGATCTTGAATTATGTTGAATTGCAAATAGTGTTGTTGAATTAAGTTGTGTTGACTTATGTTGAATTAAGTTGTGTTGAATAATGTTAAATGGAATTGTGTTGAACTATGATGAATTGTGTTTGAATCATGTTGGGTGTGTTGAGTTTGAGTTGAGTTGTGTTGGGTGTGTTGAGTTTGAGTTAAGTTGTGTTGGGTCGTGTTGAGTTTGGGTTGAGTTGTGTTGGGTGGTGTTGTGTTGGTACCCGCGCGGGGAGTAGAAAAATAATTTTTCGGTGCTCACAACCGTCCGTATAATAGCCCGTAAATGTGGGGGATGGTTTTAAAAATTGAAGAAAAAGGTTTTTGGCGGCCCACGTCCCGCCGTATAGTAGCCGGCAAATGTGGGGGTGGTTTTGAATTAAAGGTGCCCAATTGCCTTGTCTAGGCTTATCGCTGGACGAATGTGGGAAAATGTTTTTGGGTATCCACACAGTCCTACCGTATAGTAGCCGGCGAAAGTGGAAAAATGATTTTTGGGTGTTCACACAATCCTGCCGTATTGTAGCCGGCAAAAGTGGAAAAACAGATGGTTTTCAAAAAATTTTTGGGTGCCCACATCCCGTCGTATAGTAGCCGACAAATGTGGGGAGATGGTTTTAAAAAGTTGAAAAATGGTTTTTGGAGAAATATGATTTTTGGAAGAAAATGGCTTTTGAGAAAATGGTTTTTGGGAGTTCACTTCCCGCCGTATAGTAGCCGGCGAAATGTGGAAAGTGTTATGAATTGGGTGCCCGCTATCCCGCCGTAGTAAGTCGGCAAAAGGTGGATTGTGTTGAGATGTGTGTTAAGAAGTGTGTTGAGTTGATGATGTTATTTGTGACTTGTGATAAATTTGTGAAATTGCATATTGATGTGTAATTTGGTTTCAAGAGGAAATGTGCATAGACATTATTTGTAAAGAATGGAACCCAAAAATGGGTGAGGGGATTATGGATTGGTGATGGTGAACTTAATGAATTAGTTGTGACCATAAAGGTAAATTATGAGTGTTGTTCTGTTAATAAATTAGGGAACTTGAACTTGAAGTTATGGAGTTCTAAATAAATATAATGAGTAGAAAGGAAGAATGAAAGACAAAGAGGAATATTAAAAATGGAAATTAAATGAGAAATATTTTGGGAATTGCTTAGGTGCCGTTTGGTAACACTTACGTTTTCTGTCACGACCCCAACCCGCCCCTAGTAGGATGGTGCCGTGATGGCCAGTAATCCGAGATCACCGAAGGCCATCTTACAAAATCCACACACAAACAGAGTACTCATAGGGGGCTTACGAATGCGGAAGCAATAAATCAACTGCGAGTGGTCCATAAGAGCTGTGCGTAAATCAAATGATATAACATGTACAATATGGCTCACAATTCATCTTCAAATAACAAAATACTAATTACATCTTGACCAAAAGGCTTCTAAAGCCGACATATGCAATTACATTGATTACAAGCCAAAGAAGCATAATCTTCAAGATTTGCCGACGAGAATACAAAAATGCCGACATGAATACAAAACAGCCGACGTAAATGCAAGTCAGGCCGACATGTCAAGAATCCAAAACAAGCTTGCAAAATGCATCTAGGCGTCGCCGCCGTCCTGCTCATCACCTACATATATATAGAGAGGGTGAGTTTGTAACTCAGTGAATGGCACTAGAAATAAAGGTTTTGCATGAATATAGCCGAAATCCTTCAAAGCAAAACAAACATTCCAAACCATACGAATATTAGCCGAGGTCCTTCCAAACCAAACACATCAAACTTTACCGAAACAAGGGATGAACCGTATTCATCTAACAGGTCTTACAAAACTCAAGGGATGCTTACCAACATCGGCGAAACACAATCAAGATTTACCAAGTCAAGGGATGAACCGTATTCATCTAACAGGTCTTACAAAACTCAAGGGATGCTTACTAACATCGGCAAACAAGGGACTGTACGATCCGTAATCGATTTGTCAAGGGTACTGCGAAAGTTTAAAGTCCTCCAGCACAAGGGACTTGTGTTACTTAGGCCCGTAGCCCTTTTTAACACGATAGCTTTTCAAGAAAGGACCATATCCTTTTTAACATGCGAAACCTGTGTCACTTAGGCCCGTAGCCCTTTTTGACAAGGTGGTGCTGCGAAAGTTTAGAGTCCTCCAGCCAAGGGACTTTCATACTTGGTACTGCAAAAGTTTATAGTCCTCCAGTACAAGGGACTTTTACACTTAGTGCTGCGAAAGTTTATAGTCCTCCAGCCAAGGGACTTTCATACTTGGTACTGCAAAAGTTTATAGTCCTCCAGTACAAGGGACTTTTACTGATAACATCAAAACAAGGCTTATACTTGATACATCGGAACAGTATAACAAAACAAGCTTATCAAAACAAGGCTAATCATTCATGCTCATCAAATATTTTTATCAAAACAAGGCAAGACAAGGTTTATCCAAAACAGTATAACATAGCTTTATTAAAAGCACCACTCACCTCGGTCTTCAGATGTAGGCTCAAAGCAAAGATCAAAGTCCTACAATCACATGACAAATCACATTCTCAAAACAAGCTTTACATGCGCACAATGATCTCGGCGCTCTCACCGAATCCAAGTTAATAACAAAACGAAACATGCTGGGAGTCAAACGTTATTTCCCGTTTCGGGAAAACGCACTGGGTATCATCCAGGTCTTGCCGAGGTCCCACACCTCCTTACCGAGGTGTGGTCCTGATGGCCACATACAAAACGAAATCGGGAAAAATCTGGGTTTCCCTTTGAAGAATGCAAGGGACGACATCACTAAGAACGTCAAAAACATGCATGCCAAAATCATAACTTGCTTATTCAAAACTGGGATTTCATGCCAAGGGTTCAAAAACATGGACCTGGGCACCCTCACAAGGAATCGTGTGAAAACAAACACAAAACGTGGTTCTTGCCAAACACATTCGGATCAAACAAGATCTTCTTCAAGAACACAAGAATATTATTTTTCTCTTCGAGAACCAACTCCAATCCATGCATGGCGTGCAAAACAAACCCGATCATGCAATGCAGCTCGGTAAACAATAAGAACAAACAGAGGAGAGCAAGAATCAAACCTCAAAACTCGAATCCAACGGTTCGATCCTTGAAGATCAAGCTCGGAACTCTATTCTCTCTCTAAAACTCTTCCTTCTCCCTTGAGAGCTTCTCTCTCTAAAAACAAAGATTTGAGACAAAATGATTTGGTTCAAAGCCTACCGGCTGTCTTAACACACAGCTCGGACACGTGGCACCACCGGGTTGGTTTGACTCAAAAAGGTGACTGATTGATAAGACAAGTCTCTGACAAAGCGTACTCAATAAGCTAGATGGCAAGACACATCGGCAAGCAAGGACATCGGCTAGAGTCAAACTTCGGCAACGGGGTAACAAAGACATCGGCTAGGGAGGACGACACTTGACTAAGCTGTGCCACACCTTGGCCTGGGTATGCCACACCTCGGTCTAAGTCATGCCTGCCCTGGGACAAAATCACTAAGTGCGAAACATCTCGGCCATGGCTCTAAACACATCGGCCCAAAGAGTGACATCTCAGCACCCCTGCCGAGGTAGAGATGAAGGTCAACCAAGTGGTTCCAACACGGTTCTAAGTGCAAAGGTTCAAAGGCGAACTAGACTAAACCAACCTCGGCTACACACCAAGCAAGGTACTAGATCAGGCAAGCAACACATAACAAAGCACGACTAAACAAGATAGCAAGATTTATACACATGACGAGACAGAATCATACAAGGATGTAGGCAAGCATGGCTAAGTTAAATGAGGGTTGTTACATCCTACCCCCCTTAAAGAAGTTTGGTCCCCAAACTTAAGTTACCTTGTTCTAAGAACAATTCTGGATGTCAGATTCTCATTTCCTCTTCCATTTCCCATGTGGCATCCCTGCCGTAATGCTCCTTCCATTCAACCTTTACCATTGGTATCGACTTGTTTCTCAACCGCCTAACTTGTCTGTCGATGATACACATCGGCTTCTCTTCATAGCCCAAATTCTCATTAACTTCAACCCCAGAATAGTTAATCACATGCAGTGGGTCTCGAATATACTTTCTTAACATTGAAACATGGAACACATTATGTACTTGGCTCAATTCTGGTGGCAAAGCAAGTCTGTAGGCGACGGAGTTAACCTTGTCAAGAATTTCAAATGGTCCGATGTAACGAGGTGCTAACTTTCCTTTCTTCCCAAATCTGGAAACTCCTTTCATCGGCGAAACTTTCAGGAATACATGGTCCCCAACTTCGAATTCTAACTCATTCCTCCTCTGGTCGGCGTAACTCTTTTGTCGGCTCTGGGCAGTTTCTATCCTCTGTTGGATAAGTTTAATCTTTTCTGTCGTTACTTGAATTAATTCGGGACCAAGCAGAGCTTTGTCTCCAACTTCGGTCCAACATATCGGCGACCTGCATTTCCTCCCATACAAAGCCTCATACGGCGCCATGCCAATGCTAGCCTGATAACTGTTGTTGTAAGCGAATTCAACTAAGGGCAAATGCATTCCCCAACTTCCCTGGAAGTCCAATACACAAAGTCGAAGCATGTCCTCAAGTGTCTGAATTATTCTCTCTGTTTGCCCATCCGTTTGGGGATGAAAAGCTGTGCTGAACCTCAACTCGGCTCCAAAAGCTCTTTGTAGGCTCTGCCAAAATCTTGAAACGAACTTCGGATCTCGGTCTGACACAATTGACATCGGCACTCCATGAAGCCTAACAATTTTATTCACATATAACAAGGCAAGTTGATCGGCGTGGAAGGTAGTCTTAACAGGCAAAAAGTGTGCTGACTTAGTTAATCTATCCACAACAACCCAAATCGAGTCCATACCTTTCTGGGTCTTCGGCAATCCAATCACAAAATCCATGGAGATGTGTTCCCATTTCCACTTAGGAATCGGCAGAGGTTGAAGAAGTCCTGCCGGTCTTTGGTGTTCTGCTTTCACTTGTTGACAATGCAAACATTGGGACACGAATTCGGCTATTTCTCTTTTCATATTCGGCCACCAAAATGTCTATTTCACGTCTTGGTACATCTTGGTATTCCCTGGATGAACAGCAAACTTGGAACCGTGAGCTTCCAGTAAAATTCTCCTTTTCAACTCTGGAACGTCGGCCACACACAATCTTCCTTCGAACTTGAGTACTTGGTTCTCAAAAGTGTACCCTGATCTCGGCTTTGTATCAATCTCCTCGGCTATCTTTCTGAAGAATTCATCCTCCATTTGCCTTGCTTTTACTTCTTCAACAATGGTTGATTCTACTGAAATCATGGTTAGGCATGCCAAACTTCCAACTGACTTTCTGCTCAAAGCGTCGGCTACGCTGTTAGCTTTTCCTGGGTGATATTGGATTTGCATATCATAGTCTTTCAACAGCTCCAGCCATCTTCTCGGTCTCAAATTCAATTCCTTCTGAGTAAACAGGTATTTTAAACTCTTATGATCTGTAAAGACCTGACAAGAAGCTCCATACAAGTAATGACGCCAAATTTTTAGAGCAAATAGAACGGCTGCTAACTCCAAATCATGGGTAGGGTAGTTCTTCTCATGAGGCTTCAACTGACGAGATGCATATGCTATGACTCTACCCTTTTGCATCAGTACACAACCCAAACCCTTATGCGATGCATCACTGTAGATATGAAACTCTTCATTACCTGATGGAAGCACAAGTACCGGTGCTGTAACTAACCTCGTCTTCAGTTCTTGGAAAGCGGATTCCCGATCTTCAGTCCATTCATACGGTGCTCCCTTCTTGGTCAATTGCGTCAATGGAACTGCGATCCTTGAGAAATCTTTCACAAACTTCCTGTAATAACCTGCCAAACCCAGAAAACTTCGAACCTCGGACACATTAGTCGGCCTCGGCCAATTCACTACGGCTTCCACTTTGCTAGGATCAACCGAGATACCTTCTTCATTAATCACATGACCCAAAAATGAGATAGTAGAAAGCCAAAATTCACACTTGTTAAATTTAGCATACAATTTCCGGTCTCTCAAAATCTGCAAAGCGAGTCTCAAATGATTCTCGTGTTCAGCTTTACTCTTGGAATAGATTAATATATCATCAATGAAGACGACTACAAACTCATCTAAGTATGGCTTGAAAACTCTGTTCATTAAATCCATAAATGCAGCAGGGGCATTGGTCACTCCAAAAGGCATCACTAAAAACTCGTAGTGGCCATATCTCGTCCGAAAAGCAGTCTTCTCAACATCCTCGGCCTTAACTTTAAGCTGGTGGTAGCCCGACCTAAGGTCTATCTTAGAAAAGACTTGTGCTCCTTGCAACTGATCAAGTAAATCATCAATCCTAGGTAATGGGTACTTGTTCTTGATGGTGACCTTATTAAGCTCTCTGTAATCAACACAAAGACGAAGTGTACCATCCTTCTTCTTAACAAATAAAACGGGTGCTCCCCATGGTGAAGTGCTCGGCCTAATAAATCCCTTATCCAACAAGTCCTGTAATTGCAGTTTCAATTCTCTAAGTTCAGCTGGGGCCATTCTATATGGTGTTTTGGAGATCGGCTGTGTTCCCGAGATGATATCAACAGTAAACTCTATTCGTCTGTCAACTAGGTGGCCAGGCAGTTCGTTTGGAAAGACGTCGGGAAACTCATCAACAACCGGAATGTCGGCTAAATTAACACTCTCATCCTGATTACTCAGTATGCTACACAAATAACCCTTACACCCCTTGTGGATCAACTTATAGGCCTTCATGGATGAGATCAAGTATGGTGGGGGTACTACTCCTTTACCCTGGAAAGTAACCTCGGCTAGGTTTGGGGGTTTCAATGTGACACTCTTCCCAACACAATTAATAGATGCGTAATTTGCTACCAACCAATCCATTCCCAGTATAACATCAAAATAAGCTATGTCCAACGGCATTAAGTCAACTAACAATTTAACATTCTCAATCGCAATAATACATGCCCTATAGATAGATGCAACAATCATAGATTTCCCAGATGGAGTAGACACGGATAATACATAATCAAGGGGTTCTAGTTCTCTATTAATCTTCTCGGCAAATATAGTAGATATAAACGAATGCGTAGAACCCGAATCAATCAACACATAAGCATCTTGAGAGCAAATAGAGAGTGTACCTGACACCACTGCCTCAGCATTCTGAGTGTCTCCGGGTACTAGTGCAAACACTCTGCCCTGCCTCATCTGTCCTTTCCCTACATTACCTTTTTGAACGGTGCCTGAGGTGCTCTCACCTTTCTTACTGTTTTCAGCCTTTGTCTTAGGGCAGTCTTTCACATAATGACCCATCCTTAATAAACAAAAAATAAACAAAAACCAGTTTATAAAATTTTTGTAAATATAAACTGAAAACGTAAACGTTACCAAACACACCCTTAATAATCTTTTAAATGATGTTGTTTTTTAAATATGTTTGTTTCACAAGGACCTATGGTTTTCTAAAGTTAAGGGATGACTTTTAATAGCTGAAGGTTTTTCTTAAAAGTGTTTGAATAGTTTTTGAGAAAAAGGTACTTTACTTA
The DNA here is from genome assembly GCA_036172215.1 of Camellia granthamiana. Lineage (NCBI taxonomy): Eukaryota > Viridiplantae > Streptophyta > Magnoliopsida > Ericales > Theaceae > Camellia > Camellia granthamiana. The sequence goes on from CM069904.1 coordinate 44,313,067, forward strand.
TGTTATTTTGAAATTATAAAATGTCACCCTATTCTATGGTATCACCCTGCATGCATGATCATTTCTATCTGTGTGTTGGCTATTGATTTAGAACTATGAGATTCCTACTAGGCATTAGTGCTCACCCCTGTTGTTTTTATCTTTTTACAGGAAGAAAGTGTGAATTCTTTGATTGAAGAGTTAAGAAATCCATGTGTCTTTTATATGTAATTTCATTGTAGATGTGATGAATCTTATATTTGTATTTGTACTTTATTTATTTGTAATTTCACAGTAAGAGATTGGCATATATTGTTATCATTGTAATGTTCATTAAGAGAGAGAGAGAGAGAGAACATGTATCATTGTATTTCTATTACTCAAGGGTAGTGGATGTTTGTATAAAAAAAAAAAATGGACCTAAATTACAGGCTTTGGTAATGTTTCCGAGTAATTAAAAATTGGGGCGTGACAATTTCAAACATTTGGTAAGGAATCGTAGGAAAAAAATTATAAAAAAAATGGTAAACACAGCTTTATTGCTTGTGTGTTTTGTTTTTCTTCTTCTTCTTTTTGTGTTTCTTATGGGACGACTAATAGTTGGATTTGGATTTGAATAGTTAAAACGAATTGAATGCGTTTGAACATTTTAATTTAGAGCACTGAAACAAACTGTATGTTGTTGCATTTATGATGTTCGATAAAATGCCTGATTGAGACATTGGGCTAACTTGAACTTGCTTCGACCTTTTCTTTGTTCCCATTCACTTTGATATTCTTGTATAATCATTGGCGAACTTGAATTAAGTACTGGGTTCGGGAAGAAGATGTACAATGATCAACTTGGGAATTGGGTTTTGAACTTAGTCTTTGGTCCTTGTTATGGACAACATCAGTTTAAAAAATCGCATAGTGATTAGAAAAGTTATCCATATATGATATACATCATTTCGTTTTACCCCTACGAAGTAGATACATAAATTAAATTCTACCCCATGACATGTATAATATACTTGAAAAGAAACATTTCTGCGTATTCATTCATATGATTTACTTATAGAAGAGACATGATTTATGATAAAGGGTTAATTACACCAAGACTCTTCAATTATTAATGAATATCACTTTACCTCTTATATATAAACCCATACATTTTAAAAACTATAAAAATGCCCCCTTCTAGAGAGTGGAACCATGGAAATGATTCATTTCATAGTTGAAGGGATCAACCAATAGTTAAGAGGGTCTTGGTGTAATTAACTCTTTCATAAATGGCACAAAACCCATTGGAGCATTACTGCTTGAACATTGAATCTCTTGCAAGGTTTCAAAACTTGGTATGAGTATGCTTAAGATGAATTCATCCTGTGGTAGGGCAGAAATGGATAGTATCCGACAGGAAAAGGTACAGAGATTTGAGAAATTTGTTGATCGTCGCTTAAAATCGGACCTTGTTCATGCTATTGTTGAAAGGTACATTTTCCAATTTTTTTTTTTTGTTTATTACTAATCATCCACCTTCTATTGAACTGGCAAGGAGAGTCAGAGTATCTTCTTTTCCTGGTCTAGTTTTAGAACCCCTTTATACCATGATTCATGACACATGAAATTGCATCATTTGTCTTACTGCCTTTCGATGAAAATAACAAATTATGCTCTCTGTGGTTTCTATTAGTAAATTTTTTTTGCTGCTATTTGAAATTAATTATAGGTACATTTTGGCTAGTGTCGTCCCAAGTGGAAGCTCATTAGTTGGAATGATTTTTTTTTTTAGTTGTATGAATGGCCAATCTTTTTTTATCTTGGGCTAGAAATCTAGCCCCTTGTCTTACTCTCTCACTTTAACCAGTTTCTTTGTGGATGCTTTCTGTAATAAATTTGGGTTTGGTTTTGCTTATGACGGGTAATCGCTGCTTCTTTAGAAGTGTCAATGGATTGTCAATTCAATTGAGAAGGGTATTAAAGATGTACTTGCTTGTTTAGAAGTACTGATGGCCATCAATTGAGTAGGGTATCGAAGATGTACTTTGGATCGACATTGTGTGTTTTTATGTGTATGTATGGAGAATTGCTTCATATCTTATGAGATATTCTAAAAATCCAAGTGGCAGTAGTCCTTTAGCACAAGTTTAACATTTTGTTACAGGATACGTTTGGACTTTTAGATTTCTGCTCAAGGTTGGTTGATCCACTAGCTTTTTGTGGAAGTGGGATAAGTAATGAAGTAGTGATAGGATGTGTTGCCTGATCTAGAAAGGGGATAATTCTCTGTCAATTTGTTGAGTTGAGACTTGAGAAGTAGCTAAAGGATTTAGTTTTGAGTATTACATGAATCCCCCTAACTTTTTTTTTTTTTTTTTTTTTGTGTTTTGCAGGGATAAAGTCTTTGAAAAACAAAAAGTGTTGTATCCTTCTTCTGCCCCCTTTTATGTCATGTTTCTTGAAATGTATAGCTTTTTCTTTTGATTTAACCGAGTTGCTTGTATACTTCTAAAGTGATTGTCCTTTATTGTAGGCATTCCTAAACTTTGAAATTTTGCACCAACATTGACAATTTTTGTTTGTATCTTTTTTTTACTTAATAGCTCAGATTTGAGAAAGAACATAGAAAATTTAGAGAAGAATAGTGTAACCAGTCTCAGGACATTCGTCAATATCGGTTCTGAAGTGTACATGCAAGCTGATGTGTAAGTCTTTCATATCATCATATCTTTTCTAATTATACTTGACGTGCATAATATTCTAGTGCTGCAAGTGTGCTCATATTATGTATGTATCTTGTTGTGTTACATGAAAATTCTATATCTTGCTATGTTATACGAAAATTCTATAACCTCAAATTTTGTAGTTTGGTTCTTTTGTTGTTTGTTATTCAGTCAACTGCTACTTTTCCTTACTATTAATATGGGACTAACTTGCCACAATGATGGGTTATATACTTTGTCTTAGAGCAATAATTATGTTAGGTGAACCATTTACCTGTGGTCAATGGGCAACCATAATCCTAAGATTCCATCTAATGATGGAAGTGCATTACTTTCTGTAAGTTGTTGCACCAAAAGTTTTATATTTCAGTTCTATTTTTTTAAAATTTAATTTCCATCTCACTATTTTGTGAGAAATTTGTTTTGCTAAGAAACGTGAACATGGACAAGTTCCGACATGACACTTTTTAAAAAAATATAGGACACGACTTGTATATGGTTTATATATTTATTATACATCGTATAGATGAATATTTTATTCAGTCAAAGTTAATAAAAATATGCAATATAACATGAATTTCTAGAGTTTTAAGGATGATTGATTAATATTTGTAAGTCTATTTGTTTTTCATTTAGCATTAAATCTTTTTTTTTTTTTCCAGACATGTTTTATGTGCGTCTAAAATGATAAACATGTGTGTCCCATAAGTGTTCAAAGCTTGTCCAAGTTCAATATTTTTTAAAAATATATGGGCATGTTTGGATGTGTCCAATCAATATCGATATCCAACACTTGTCGGACATAGACATGTCAAGCCACCTTGGTAGAAGTGTCTATGCTTCTTAGACTATTAGTAATTGTAAAAGCATCTATACTTTAACTTAATGTCAATTTTATTTAATTAATTAATTATTTTTTGCGGGGTTGTCTTCATATCTATAGGCTAGATACAAGGTGTATATTTGTAGATATTGTACTTGGATTTCATGTGGAGTTCACCTGGTCTGAAGCTGTAAATTATATAACTACAAGGGAAGAAAAGCTAGCCAGGAAATTTCCCATATGGCCATATTTTTATGCTTTTTACCAATTGATCGAAATTGCTTGTTGAAAGTTATATATATATATATATATATTTTTTTTGTTTCTATTCCTTTTTTATTTTTAAGTATAATGACTGGGACCCATGATGCATGGGTGAAGATATGGGTAACAACAAAATTGCATGTTGGAAAGGAATTAATTTACAGAACAATTTGAAGTTGTTTGAGATTATTTAGAGTACCATCTCATGGTCTTTAGGAGTAGTTCCTTATGGACAAGTTCCATTTTCTCATATATCAAGTCTCCGTAATCACTACAAAGAATAGCTTATTTTGTTGACTGAACAACAGAGCTATTGAATGTGGAACTGAATGTGTCATTTCAATATAGTTTGAGAGTTCAAATCCATCTTTATTATACTTTTTTTCAATTATTATTTTTTTGTTCCTATTACTACAACCAGGAGATAATGTGGTTGAATCCAGAACTTATAGATCCATCTGGCATCCCCCTTTTTCTATCTCCAACCCACTCCCCATTGGGCTTTCCAATTTTAGCTATGAACATAATGGTTCCTCAAATTTGAGGGGTAAAGGTTTCTGATTTCACTTGGTTATTTGGTTTTGTCTCCCTCCCATAATTGAAATCTTAGAAGCATGGATACAGACACACAACATGAATATGTCGACACAATAATTTTTAAAAAATACGGGATATGACACGTTGGGAAAATGGATAGAATATATAGTTTTATACATGTATTATATGTTTAAAGATAATAGAAAAATACAACATAATACTAATTCTCAACGTCTAAAGGAGGGAAGCTTAATATGTATAATTTTTCATAGCTTTTATTTCATCATTGGATTTCAAATTATTTTCTTTAAACTTGTAATATGTTTCATTTGTGTCTAAGTGACAAACATGTGTCTTCCAATTGTGTTACACGTGTTGAGAAGTGTCTAACATGTTTCCGATAGGGACATGGTAATGTCTTAGAAGTTATGGCGCATGGGTACTTTAAAAATATTGCCTTATGAGTACCAGGTACTTACCTAATACGAATACACGTACTAGTACATCTACACATATATGAGGTACACAAAATCTTAAGGTACGGCTTGGTTATGGGACCCATATGATATGGGTACGACTCGGATATTACATGGGTTTATTTTGTGTACTTTGTGGCATAAATGTAATTTTAAAATACTGAAACAATTATATTGTGTCTATTTTTAGAAACTTCTAAAAATTATGAACTATTTTTACAGTTATTAAAAATATAAAAAATACTTAGAACTCTTTTTTTAACTATCAGAAAAAAACTTTGATTTTTTTTTGCATTTGAGTTTTTAATTGTCATATACTACAAATAATAAAAATATTCTTTTTATGGACTTTTAAATATCTCGATGGCTACTCTATCTCCAACTGCCTCGAGTTGTTCTTTTTCCTCCATGGTGTAACTTCCATGCCACGTGGCCCAGTTAGCTGTTTCTATTTAAGGTACAAACAATGATGTAAAGTAAAATGCCAATCTAGAAAGTTGCCCTTCATGGATATTTCTTGATCAGTATGTCAGGGATCAGTAAGACACTTGCCTAGCTCATGAAAGAGGAAATGTCTTTATTCTTTCACTTTCTTCTTTTGTTTCTTTCTTTCTTTCTTTTTGGAAAAGGATCCCCACCAGTGCAGAATCTAGACCGGCAGGCGCTGTTTGGACAGTAAAGTTCACCACAGGTTCCGTTTTGATGATCCAAATAATTTATTTTGTCGGACACTTCATTTATTCCAGTCACAAAAAATTAGATCAATTCGATAACTGTAACTTGTTCAATTTATTTTGTTTGTCACTAAAAAAATATAGGGCAAATTACACTAATAGTCCCTGTAGTTTGGGGCTCGTGTTACTTTGATCCCTGACTTTTCAATTGTGACACATTTGACTTTGAATTTTGGATCTTATTCCAAATAAGGACAATTGAAGATACCATTGTTTAATTTCAATGGCAAAGCCATCAATTTGATAAAATATAAACTAATTTGACAAAAAAAAATCTCAAAAAAATATTTTTGAATTTTTAAAAATAATTTCTATCTACCAAAGGTAAAATTATGTAAATTGATAAATCTTTTAGACATTTATTTATTTATTTTACCAAATTAATTTTTATTATGTGTTTGGATGATGATCATGTAATGGGTGGTTGTTGAACTTTTAATGTATAATTGATATATTTAATATATGAAATGTTTTTAGTTTTGAATTTTTCGATTTAATAAATTGGTTTAATAATGATATCAATGTTGTTGCCATATTTGACTTTTGAAAAAGTAGAAACTAATTTAATGAAAATAAAAACAACCATTCATTACATGATCATTATCTAGATACATAATAAAAATTAATTTGGTTAAAAAAAATAAATGTCTAAAAAGTTAATTAATTTTACCTAATTTTATCTTTAGTAGGTAGAAATAAATTTTAAAAATTAAAAAATATTTTTTTTACATTTATTTTTGTTAAATTAGTTTATATTTTATCAAATTAACGACTTTGCTTTTGAAATTGAGTAATGGTATTTTAATTGCCCTTATTTGGAATAAGATTCAAAATTCAGGGTCAAATGTATTACAATTGAAAAGTCAAGGACTAAAGTGACACAAGGCCCAAACTATAGGGACCATTAGTGTAATTCGTCCAAAAATATCTAATTTATTTTTAAAAACACAATCGTTGTCTATTTTTTTGGTGAAATATTGAACAAGTTACAATTATTGAATTGACCTAATTTTTTTGTGTGAATGAAATACACGAAATGTCCAACAAAATTGTAGCTCGACTTTTCGTGCCCCCTTTTGGAAGACGAATAATCCCTACAGTATCGGACTCTCGTGGTTCTAAATATGATCTCACAAGTGCAATGTGAAATAGATAATCACGAAAGAGTCCAAATCCGGCAAATCTTTTGGAAAATTGATTTTGAATCAAATTGCCAAAAATTGACTACTTTGCCAGATACAGAGTCGCCACCTAAATATTTTTGGGAAAATTTAGGAAACCCATGACTCATGCCAAAGGCCACATGTCCGTCATCACCAAGATTGTCTCGGCTCGGGATCTTAGGTACGAGAGGGGAAGGTCACAAATTGAGCACCCCTGCTCGCCCGAGCTTGCCCGATCAATGATCGGCCTCTACTAATCATGATATGAATCTTATTTACATTATATGCTCTTGTTCTGATTTATTAGGCTAGCATTACTATATGATGCGCATACACACAAGTGTAGACTAATTTGCAAGAATTGGAACACTTGATTTCATGTTTGGTTTGCAAAATTGTTTTGATATGTACCACTTGAAAAAGTGAGTGCATATAAACATTACTCAAATTATTCCAATTCAAGCAATTAACCTTTATCCACAGGCATTCAAGCAGTTATAGCACTTAAGCAATTAGCCTCATAGCAAGCATGCTAAACATGACAACATCAACATACGATATGCTAAAGCGAGTAAAGGCTCACCTAGTACTCTAAGCCAAAATGAACAAAAGAGTTAGAAAAATGCATGATCCTAACTTTATGCAATATGACTAATGCAACACATGCGATATGCAATTACTAGGCTCGGCTACTAATATGGCATATGAATCAATTTCATAGCATGCAATCTAAGCACGTATTCAAAGAAGTATGTAAACTACAATGCTAGTTAAAATGATGAACCGAGCCTCAGTGCATGCAATACAAGTGGATGCAAACATGAAGTATGCTAAACAAAACGTGATGCCCTAAACTAACCATCATAAGCTAGTAAATAAAAAGGAGAAAGACATGGAGTTGGAAGACATACATGTTATTACAACATTATGCCCTCACACAGGAGGGTCCAAAATGAACTAATTAGCTAACTAATTACCTAGCTATTACAATAACAAATGACTAATTTAGCTAAACTACTTAACTAATTATTACAAACCGAATTAATTAACTAAGCTAGCTAATTAAAAATAATTACAACACAAGACAAATTATCTATTCTAACTTATTAATTACAAAGCCATTATTTTAAGCACAACACTAATATATTTATAACACAAATCCCGAGGATCGATGGAGGGCTCATGCATGAATGCGGTTTTCACCCCGAAAAAGCCACGGTTTCTGCTGCTGAATGCCTCTGCTGCACAGTAGAACACTTGCACAGATTTTCACTTCCAGACCAACTATGTTCTGCTTCAAAAGGACACTGTTTGATTTTGCATTGGTGGTCGGTAGGGGGGCTTGCTGTCCATTGATGATGGCTTTCCGGCCACTGTTAACTGGATTGTCCTGCTGCAATAGAGAGCAAATAGAGCAGAGACAGTGTATTCTCAAGGGTTTGTTTCCATAATTTACCCCTCCTTATCATTTGAACAGCTCAAAGGAGTAGTAAAACTTGATTCACAAACCATCAATCTATGCAATTTCATTACAAGATGGCCTATGAACCAAAGTGTGCAAGTTCAATAAATGCAACAAAGCAAGACTCTTTAAACCACCTCCCTATCATGAAAGATCAAGGGAAGTAGTTGACAATGAATCTTGAACCGTTTTCATCACTAATGAGTATGAAATGACTCAAGACTCAAGGGTTCAATTAACGTCCAATTGAACTGTAACCAATTATTATCTTACACCTTTTTAGTAACCAATTTTATTACTTCATTTTAGATTACCATCAATTCTTTAGTCAATTGAGTCCAATAGGTGAATTTGAGTCCTCTAATAGAAAGAGGGCTCAAACTAAGAGTTGCTTTGGGCATGAAAGAGACATCATACCGTTGGCAATGGACCCCGAAAGGGATTAAACCATTAAGCATAACATCTCAATCTCATGCTTAAACAAACAAGTAGTTTGAAACCACTTTCAAAGCAAAACAAAAGCCAAGAAAAAAGGGAGGTTGCAAAGGTGATTAAGAGTGATCACAAGTATGGAAAGCCATAAATAAATACAATCAACTCAAGTAAGATGGTGTCTAATGCCTAAAACACCAAACTTATGAGGACAATTACACTACAAGCATGCAAAACAAAGCTCAAATGCGATATAGTGACCCTGGTTTTGACCCGTCTCTTGTGGTGTTCCGGACTCGGGTTTGTATTTGTTTGGATGGTGGATCATGTCTTGCTTCCCTTGTCTTCCCCTTTATGTTGGCTATTGGGTTGTAGTTGTGTGTTTGGAACAGGTTGGTTGCTTATTTTTCCAAGCCTTTGTTGCCCAGAATTTGGCTCCTCTGCTCGAGCGGGAATTCTCACGCTCGAGCGGGCTTCACAAATTTTGCTCCACGCTCGAGCAGGAATTCAGGCGCTCGAGCGGAGGGACTGTGTCTGCAAAAATACTGGGAGAGCATATTTCACGCTCGAGCGCAAGGTTTCACGCTCGAGCGGGAGTTTGTGTCTGACGCTTGAGCGGGGGTTTCCACGATTGAGCGGACCGTGTTACAACAGGTCGCGAAAGTGACATTTTAAGTCATTTTTTGCTTCCTCTCTCTCTCTCTCTAAAAGTCTCCAAAATACAGATCTAGAGCCTCTCTCTCCAGAAAACCATCTTCCTTCTTTGATTTCTCAAAATCCATTGAGATTTTGGCCATAGTTCCTTCGTCAAAGTTGTGTAACTTCTCGAGGGTTTCGTTGTGTGCGGTGCAGATCGAGTTTCATCGTCGTTGATTTTGGGGGTTTCAACTCTTTTCTTCTTCTAAGCTTGAGGTAGGGATTTTCTACACTCTAGTATGGTTTTTAGCTTAGTTATTTGGTATTGTGTATAGATGATGAGATTTGGTTGTGGTTTGGACAAATCTAAGATTTGAGTGTAAAATGAAAAGAGGGGTTTTTGATGTATATGAGATAATTGATGTTTGGGGTTGAATATAAACTCTTGGTGTACCAAAATAGTTGATTTTGGGTATTTGGGTTAATATTGGAAAAAGGGGAATTTTTGCCCTAATTTGATAAAATGATTATTTCGTATAAATAATTGGAATTAACATTGAATATGTTGAATTGGATGATTATTGATATAAATGGTGATATTGGATATGTATTATCTCACCTATGGAAGTTTTGAATAAACTATTAAACCCAATATTGAATATATCTTGGAAATAATTGTATTGGGCTATCGATGGAGGATCGCTATGATTGTTGTAGAAATTGTATGAGGATTAGGCGATTTAATGCTAATCTATGGTTTGTGTCATTGAATATGACCATGTTGTAAATACATTGTATATGTATGTTTATTGGAAGGAGAAATGGGATGTACTCCATAATATGACCATGTTATAAATACATTGTATATGTATGTTTATTGGGAGGAGAAAGGGGATGTACTCCATATATGATTATGTTTATTAATACATTGCATATGTATATTTGTTTGGGGAGGAGAAAGGGGATGGACTCCATTTAAAGCAAGCTGGCCTGAGTGTCCTGGGTGAAAGACCAGAAATCTACTATAAATGGGTGACGGTTCCTTCGGACGAAATATCCATAAAATGGCAAGTTTGAAGTGTTTATGTGTGAGTTTTGCATAATTGGAGAACCATTGAGTTGTAGTCTCATTTTAGTTGATTGAAAGATAATGAATTTAACTCATGAATTGAGTAGCACATATGAACTGGATATGAATTGAAGAAACAATGAAATAAGATTAGCTTTAGTGGCATATGGATATGTAGGCCTTGGGGATGCTTCCATATCGGTATTGTTTATATACGTGGTATTTATACCTTTGCTAAACTTCATAAATTGTGTTAGATTATCTCTACTGGGCTGTTGGCTCACCCTATAAGGGAATACCATTTTTCAGGTGCAGATGAGATGTTTCCTCCAAGGCAATAGCGTAGATGGACTTTCGGGAAGCAAGAGCTTCTTAATTATGTATTTGTTGTGTGTGTTTGTTGGTATTTGTAAAGCAAAGGGCTTAAGATGTAATGAGCGAGACTCAATTTGTGTAACCAAGCAATGACTTGGAAAGATGTAAGCCTTTATGGCATTTATTTGTTTGTTAAACAGTAAACTCTGATGTATGAAAGCATGTTGTTTCTCATATTTATTCCTCATATGAGTTATCTTTATTGTATTATTTTGGGGGCATTACAATTTGGTATCAGAGCGTACCGGGTTTGAATACTTTGGGTACATGGGAAGTGGTTAGTACCATAATGGGTTTGTCTCGCTTGATTGAGACGTTAGCATGTATTGTATGCTTATGTGATAACATGCTTATGTGCTTATGTGAGTATGGGATTTGGTTCCTAAGATGTTGATTGAGTCTACGGGTTTCTGGAAGTCCTATTGGAAGAGCACTTGATCACTGCTATTTCTAATTGGAACTCTAGCAACGCAGTGGGACGATCATTATCTGGGAATAAAATTCGTATGTGTTTCTGTGACTATGTGCTTACATGGAATGATTTATTGTTGTTCAGTGTATTAGGGCACAAGTGAGTTAGCATCGTCACATGTGTGAATGTGCTAATCTCCTGTTGTTACCTTTATTAGGATGTCTGGACATGGACGTGGTGGTGGTAGGCGTGGTAGACCTTTGAGGCATGCGATGCCGATACCGGATGACATTCCGGCACAGGAGAAAGGAATTGGCCAAGCCAATGTGGCTGAACCAGTTGGTCATCAGGCCTTGGGCGCCTTAGCCCGTGAAATGGCCGGAGCATTGAGGGAATCTATGGACATTCTCTGAGTTGAGAATCAAGTCCAGGCCCAAGTAGCTGAAGCAGGGCCATCTTTTCTGAAAAGGGAGTTCTTCCGATCGAATTCAGATGAGTTTGTGGGTGATCCCAGGAAGCTACTGAAGGCAGATGAGTGGCTAGAACAGTTAGTGAAGACATTCGAGATGCTTGGCATCGAGGATGATTAGTTGAAAATGACGTTGGCATCTTTCCAGTTGAAGGGGGATGTGGGTCAGTGGTAGAAGTATGCGCGTGGGCGTATTGGAGGAACTTGGGAGGCTTTTGTTGAGGCTTTCCAGGATAAGTTCCTACCTTCCACGGTTATGGAGAAGTTGAGAGATCAATTCTCTAAATTGTTGCAGTTGAACACGCTAGTGGCTGAGTTTGAGACAACCTTTACTAGTCTGTCGAGGTTTGCACCTGAGTTGGTGGCGACTAAGGAGCGCCGATGTTTGGAGTTTGAAAAGAGGTTAAGGACCGAGCTAATGTATAGAGTTGCCGGTTCCATGACTAGAGATTTTGGACACCTTGTGCAGGCTGCAGCCCACCTTGAAACTATTATGCAGGTAGAAGAGGAAAGGATGAGGGGCTCCAGGAGGAGTCAGGATAGCCCATAGGAGTGGCCGGCAGGCCACTAGAGGTTGCAGGCTTGAAAATCCAAGGTTTTGGTCCAGAACAAGGCAACAGGGGTATAGGGTTTGAAAGGCTCAAAGCTGTGGCATTTCGCTGAGGACTTCGAGCACTTGACAAGCATATACACTCATCATTGGGTGTGCAAGCGATGACATCCAAGTCGTAGGGGCCGTAAAAAATGGGGTGTCTACAAAAATGAACAGTTCGGATAATCGAAACGGGACCCGTGGTGAGCCCCACGGACCTAAACAGCGAGCTTTAGTCTAAAATCTAGACTGGAGGGCATTCTCCTCATCCTTTTTATTTCGTGTTTAACTGCCTGGTTATTGTAAATGAGGTCCGGTTCTTTTGTTTGGTTCTTGGTATGATACACATGTAAATTGATTATCACTGGATACTGCTCTTTCAGGCAAATAGAGGAGTACACATGCCTAATCGCATCAATCAAAGCCCAGATTAAGATGGTTTGTTAATTCTAATTTATATTTAATCTAGCTTTATATTTCCTTCCCCATCCCTTATCTATTTCAAAACATTTGAAAATGCACTTCATTTATTGGATCGATGTAGGTTTGTGAAGGGATACGAGAATTGCTCCAACTTCCATGAGAGGGGTCTTACTAAACGAGAGTTCTCGAATTTTGTATAACTCAGTTCCTGCTGCTGCTTTGCTAGCATATCTGCACAATAAAGGTAGAGAGGAGAAAACAAGGACAGACAAATGAGGTTTGTTATGGACCTGCATTTCTGTGCTGTTTCTTTAAAAAGAAGACGGTATTGCTATCACAAAGGTGTCAATATTGTGAAGTTGACGGACTATACTTCTGTGGAAGCAGAAAAGAAAATAATTCTAGTATGAAATGCATTTAAATTCAACAGTTGATGGCTTGTGTTTATTGGTGTTGACAATCTATTGCCATGTTTGATTCCCGAATAGAATCAAATGGGATAACTTATCTTGGGGGAACATTTTAGTCATTTAATTGTAAAAAAGTTATCTTGAGATAAGATGTTTTGCCTCCATAAGGCAAAATAATTCTATAATACACTAGTCTCAGCTCAAGACCATTACTTGAATCAGGTGGGATTGATTGATCTACATCAATAATTTATAATGTGAAAGCAGTAAATAGTAGTATACACATGTTGAGCACATTTACCTCTATATATAGAGCTGTTTCTATATATAACCATCTCTAGTGGAGTGTTAAAGACACTGCCAATGTCATGTTTTATCTAGATTTCCTCAAATTTACACTCTAGTGGTCTGTTAAAAGACTTGCCAAATTAAGGCTAACATCAGTTATCATTTAACATTTGTTAAGATGCTCTCCAATAACCTAACAAAAAGTATTTGAATCATACAATTTTAATCATTAATATCAAATTGGGCCACCCTGCGAGATGAGATCAAAGAAAAGAAAAAGAAAGAGAATGAAGATTGTGTTGTGAAGTCAGAAATCTTATGCTTTGGCAATGCTATAATCCATCACATCATCAAATTCAACTGTAATCTGTCTCTCGTATTTGGTTTTCTCAACAAAATCATACAATCACTCAAAAAACATACCAAAATATTTATCAATAAAAACACATGCCCAACCTAGAAAAATACCATAAAATTGACCAGAAACAAATCACAAACCATGAAAACTTGTATTAGCAAAAAAAATTCCTGAAATCACATCGGAAATGCCCCAAAATTCCCCAATGTCCCAAAATAGGCAGGACCTATTTTCCAACACCTCCAGGGCCACACAAGATTCACTTGTTCAGCAAAGATTGATGTATGAAGAATGAGATCGAGATCCTAGTGTACTTCAAGCTTCTCTGAATCATTAAAAAAAATAAGACCCAGAGTAACAAACTCAACCCAAAGGATCAAAACTCAATATGAAAGGGTGGACCACCAAAACTCCATTATACAACTACAATCTTGAAAGAGAAAGCTAGGGAGAGAAAGAGAGAGTACACCATGTTCGTCGGCAAGAAGACCACATACCAGCACAAAGAGTCTGTGAGATCATGAGAGAGATATGAAGATACAGACCCTAGGGTTTGGGGATAAAAAAAGGGGAGACTAGAGTTTTCGGTGAGAGATAGAATATAGAGAAAAAAAATAGAGATATTCATGTTTGTTTGAATTGAGAAATGAAGAAATAAAAGAGGCTAACACTCATTTAGATGGAGGGGTGTGGTGAGAAAATAAAAAAAAAATAATGAAATCTCTTACTTATTTGGATGATTAAGTGAGAAATTGTAAGAGATGGTGAGAAAAAAAATCTCACTAACGCTGTGTTTGGTTGGGAGATTTAGGAAGGGATTTGAAAAGAGAAAGGAAAAAAATTTGTGAAACTAAGTGAAATATAGGTATATTATATTCATATTTCACCTACCTTTTCTTTTTCTATTTTCAAATCCCTTTGCAAATCCCCCAACCAAACACAGCGTAAAGCTGTGTTTTGTTTCTCACCAAAAGTGGTGAAATTTGGTAAGAAAAGAAATGAGTTTCATGAAACTTTTCTAAAATATCAAAATTATCTTATGGTGGAAAAAACTAAAAAAATAACTTATTAATATGGAAAGTTATTTTAGTAAAATAAAATAAAATAAAATAAGATATTTTCTTTTCTTTTTTCTTATTGACTATGTCTAAATAAGATAAGTAAGAAATCAAATTATCTTCTCTGTTATTCATCCAAACACAATAATGAGAAATCATAATCACTTCCATTCTTTTTCTCACTACTACAATCATTTTTTTCCCCCTTTTTTCACCTTAGGATCCAAAAGTTTATGTATTAAATACCCAACCGTCAAAAATTAAGCAATCGAACAGTATTTCTAGACCTTATCAAAAACTAGCATTTGCACTGTTGTGATAATGTTATTTCTACATTGTAAATATCAAATTGTGAGTTTAACATTATTACACATCATTAGCATAAATTTAGGAGTTTTTTCTTAAAGATTTTTAAGAATAGTAAGATTCTTCAATTTGAAGCTATTTTTTAAGAAACGAGGAACAAGTGCCATAAAAGATGAGTAGTGTTGAAGGGTACCAAAAAACCTCTCACCAAACTGAGAAGATATTTGATGGTTTTGAACTAATAATCCACCAAAAATGCTAGAGATCCTAAAAATTTTACCAAAAGTTCTGCCAAATGTCTCACATGGGTATGAGACCCACATGGGACCCACATTGTGTGTGTCCCACACTTATGTGAGATATTTGGTAGAATCTTTGGTGGAATCTTTGGAGTCTCTAGCATTACTCATAATCCACACTATTCATATTTATACTTGTCCAATTATCTTTTAAAAGACTAATATAAGTGCACTTTTTGACTTTTTAGTTAAAAAAGTAGAGAAAAAAATATGTATGTTTGGGATGACTTTATGACTTTTTACGAAAAGATGTGTAATAAAATATTGTAATAAAATCAAAATGACCATTTTATCCTTTTAACTTTTTGACTTTTAACTTTTTGACTTTTTGGATAGTTGAATTCAAAGGGTAAAATAATAGTATAGACTTTTTAAGTTTTTTAGTAACTTTTTAATTTTTTAGCTTTTTTAGTTTATTCCAAAGTGATAGATTTACTATTTAAATTAATAACATTACATATATTTGCTCTAGTACTATCACATCATGTTTGGCAACTTGGATCTTGATTAAAATAGTTAATAAAGAAAAAAAAAAGAGAGACCAAAATAACTAATAAGACAAAATGTCACATCTTACACTTCAATCAATCTTTTTTTCTTTCACAACCATCTATTCAACTAAAAGAAATCCACAATTCATCCCAAACACAATTTTTTTTCATCTCATAAAATAGTTAAAAAGCTAAAAAAAAATTAAAATAGCCAAATTCCCAAACGATGCCATAATTTATTTCACCAAATATAATCACATCAGACACAACGACACCATTTTAGATACTCAACATTATAGCAGATAGAGTCCTTTGAGACGATCATAAGAATCCTGAAATAGTAAGGAAATTAGAATATTACACTTCATGGTTTCGAGTTTTTAAAATTTTTGATTCATATTTTAATAGTTTTGGTATTTTTTAAAAATATTTTAATTTTTTTTTTTACTTTTTAAAGATATATAATTTGTACAAATGTTTTTATAAAATTCATTAAATAGAACAAAATATAAAAATGTACCAAATAGTAGTTTTGTATATTTTTTTTTGTATTTGATGATTTAAAAAAAAAAAAAGAATTTCACAAATATTATACTTTTGAAGTATACCTAGATTAGGCGTATCTAAAAATAAAAAAATTACATAAAATATTAAAAAATTTCACTAAAAAATTAAAAAAACAACGAAAACAAAAAACTCAGGTCCGTTTAGTTTGGTTTTCAAAATCAATTTTGAAAAATAAATTTTTAAAAAGAGTTGATAAAATTAAAAAACTTGTTTAGTTGTATGTTCTAAAAATAGTTTTTAAAAATTTGAAAATTCAAAACTTGTTTGCTTTTCAAATTCTTACATAATTTTTAAAACTCTGTTTGATTTTGAAATTTTCAAAAATAGTTTTTGATTTTTAATTTATATTTCTAGTGAACTTTTTAAATATTTTAATCAATGTTTTTTATTTTTTGGATCCACTCAATCTAAATATATTTAAAACGTATAAATTTTAGGTTTTTTTTTTTTTTTTTTTTTTTTTTTTTTTTTTTTTTTCTTGTTGAAAATATTAAATACTAACAAATATATAGAAATATGTATATATATTTTTTATTTTTTAAAAGTTTTTAGATCAACTCAATCTAAATACACTTAAAACGTATAAAATTTATGAAAAAATCTTAAACTCTCAGAAACCTTTCCAAAATCCAAACTGGGCTCAATCTTTTAGAAAAGTGAGTTAAAATTGTCTTATATGTGTGTGTGTATACACTAGTAGTCCGCACATGCGATGAATATACAACTCGAAAAAAAATAATATTATAAGAATAATGACAAAAAAAGAAGAAGATTAATATTAAAGGCAAGATGTGATCTAACACACTATATGTGTATTTTTTGTCACTTGAGTAAAGTGGTCTTGTTATATAGATATGTTAATGTATATATAAAAGAAGATTAGTGAACTCTAATTTCAATCTGAAACAGAAAACAAAAGGGATTTATGTATCTTATGTAGAATATAGAACAACCAGGAGCAGTATAAAGAAGAACATCTTAATTGCAATTCTGCGATCGAAATTCTAGCCCCGCACAAAGAGGTGTTCGAATATTTCAGAGCCCAATTTGGTCACAGTAGGTTTGACAATATATTTCACCAAAACTTCCCTCACAGTAGTCTCTGCATATAGCGGTCCCGGGTTTACCCCTTGTTGTATAGTGATCCGGACATGTGTCCGTGGAGGTTGGTAGTTGAGTATTGTCTTGTTTACATCCTTTCCTACTTTGTATTTGAGTTATAGGATGTATTGGGCAGGTTTGTTACAGGTTGGTTGTGTTTGGAAACCAAGTGTTGCTGCCCAGAATTTTGGCTGGTCGCTCGAGCGAGGGTTTGGTCGCTCGAGCGAGGGTTGGTTTTGTGTCTGGTGGCTCGAGCCAGAGTGGCTTCGCTCGAGCGAGCGACTGCGTCTGGCTCAGACCTGAAGGTTGTGTTTCTTCGCTCGAGCGAGCTGGTTCGTCTTCGCTCGAGCGAGCGTCGTAGTGCAAATCGGAAAATTTGCACTGTTGGCTCGAGCGAGCGTGTGTCTTCGCTCGAGCGAGACCAGTTTTTGTGTCTGGTCGCTCGAGCGACGGGGTCTTCACTCGAGCGAGCCTGTTTATATCAGCAACGCAGCACCGAACTAAACATCACTTTTTCTTAACTTCATCTTCTTCAAACCCTTATTTTGAGAGCTTCTCTCTCTACACTTGCACTCTCTCTAAGAATTGATCTACCTAGGGTGATTTCCTACCCTAAGGCCTTTGTTAAAAAGATAGAGGGTGGCTTGGGCTTCGTTTTAATCGGAACAAATTTGGTTTTGGAGCAAGTTGGGTGTTGGGCATCATCTCCTTTGGAGCTCAATCTTTGAGGTAGGGATCTCCTACTCCTATTTATGAGTTTTGTCTTTCAATTTTAGCATTTTGATATGTTGGAAGTTGTTGTGTAATTTTGGGAAACTTTGGGCCATTGTGTAATTTTATAAAAGTTGGGGATTTTTATCTATGATAAACCTAGAAGCATGTTTGGTATATAAACATGGAATTAATGTTGAAACATTAGTGGAATTGGAACCTAAGGGTTGTGATGTTAATTATGGAGGATGTCCTAATTA
The DNA here is from genome assembly GCA_036172215.1 of Camellia granthamiana. Lineage (NCBI taxonomy): Eukaryota > Viridiplantae > Streptophyta > Magnoliopsida > Ericales > Theaceae > Camellia > Camellia granthamiana. Next base: position 44,331,467 of record CM069904.1, read on the forward strand.
CATTGATTGATTAATTTGGATAATTAATTGTGTTGATTTGGGATGTATATAATTGTTGTTTATATGCATTGTGTTGTGTTGGAGGAGATAGGGGATGTACTCCACGGTTTAGGGGAAGATAGGGGATGAACCTCTAAACCGGATGTTGTTGGGAGGAGATAGGGGATGAACTCCGTAGATAGAGCGGGTATGCTTATCTAGAAGTGTTGACATAGCGGATATGCTTGTCGTTGGAAGTATTGATATAACTGTTATGTTTATCTTTGTTGAAGTGAAAAGTGTTGGCATGAGTGTGTGTCTCATGTGTGATGTTTGGCCAGGTTCTGAGCCAAGGTTATGAAATGGCAAGTAAAAAGGGAAGAAATGGAAATGAAAGGAAACATGGACTTAAGTGTCTTGGAACTGTGTTATATTATGAATGAATGTAAAAGTGTTGGCCATCTATCAACTGTTAATCTTGTAGTCAATATTCATAATTGGTTTAGTATATTTCTACTGGGCTGTGGCTCACCCTATATGGGAACATCATTTTCAGGTACAGGAAGCATGCCACTTCCAAGGACTTAGCTTGGGAGGCTAGTGGCGGACAGACTTTTTGGTTGTCTTTCTTATGTTGTATTACATGTAAATTCAAGCCAAGGGCTTTATGTGTAAATGAGTTAGTACTCTACTTTTGTGTAACCAAGTGTTAACTTGGAAAGCTGTAAGCCCTTAGGGCAGTTGCTTTTGTTGTTAACATGTGATACATCTTGTAATACATCTGATGAATGGAAAGAATGTGGAACTTTATATATATCATAGCATGTCTATATTGTTGGGATTTATGTTATTATTTTGAGGGCGTTACACTGCAATTGCGTTGTTAATGGGAATGACTTCATCTTCACAAGTATATAAAAACAAATTTAAAATTTTCCTATGACTACTGAATGAAATGATAATCTCATTAATGCGGTGCGAATGTATGGTAGAGGGTACCGACAATAACAAGTTGAGGGTTATATGGTATATGGTAGTGGGTCCCAACAATGACAAGTTGAGTAGCTCCACAAGGTTTAAGCTCTGATGGTAACCTATGGTAACCTTCCCATTTAAGGTTAACTAGCTGGGAACAGACTTTAGCATGTAGTCTAGTCCCATGCTAACCTTCAGTATAAAGATTTGCTGAACAGTATAAGCATCAACACTAATTTCTTATTGCAATGAATATTTCATGAGTGTTTATTATCTCAATATATTTCTCTCATGTTTTAGATGTGGGACAACGTATAAAACTTAAAAGAGTTTTTAAGAAAAAAATAAGAAAAGTTTTTGAAATTACCAAAAAACAAACTGATTTTATTTTTGAAAATTCACCAACACAGAAAGGATAAGATTAGTTTGTAACCAAAATTAAAAAAGAAGAAAGGTTAAGATTAGTCCATTTCTTTCATTTTTCATTTCTTAATTTTCGCTAGCAGAAAAGTGTTAAATATTCAAGATCTTATTTGTTTCGATTAACTGAATAAAGATGGATTGCAATAAATTTCATGTTCATTGGGAAATTATGAAAAACGATAACTATTTAAAAAATCATTTTGTTCTTTTGAATTGTTTACTAAAATAATGAAAATTTTAAATCTGACTTTTAAATTTTATTTTATTTTTTGTGTGGGACTTGTAACATGTTTTAAAGTCTACTAAATATTTTTGGGGTAAATTATGTAAATGGTCCTTACAGTTTACACGAAAGTGACACATGCGATATACATTCATAAATAGTTCATCTTGAATCTACAGCATGTGCTACAAGTAGTAAAGAGGAATGAAAGTTAAACAGATATTTAAATGCCCTAAGGGCTTACATCTTTCCAAGTCATTACTTAGTTACAATAAAAGAAAGACTAGCTTAATACAAATAAAGCCCTGGGCTATACAAAAGAAAACGCAACAAAAAGAAGCTCTTGCTGCAAAGTCCCTCCAAGCTATTGCCTTGGCGGAGGCATATCATCAACACCTGAAAGTGGTTTTTCCCAAATAGGGTGAGCCAAAGCCTAGTAGGAACAATCTAACACAGTATATGGATCTTAACAAAGATATAAGTATAATCTGTGTCTACAATGCCAATGATAAAACATCCGTATTCTATATAATCATAAAGTACCAAAATTCACATCTCAATCCTTTTTCTTTCTCGTTAATTTAAGTTAATTCATTTCATCTCACTTTATGAGCCAATTTCATTATCTTTCAGACAACCCATCTAAGACTACAACTCAGTGGTTCCCGAATTAACACAATTATCACACAAACATTTCAATTTGCCATTTTACAGAAATTTCGCCCGCGGGATCGGCACCCATGTATATAAGCGATTTCAGAACTTTCACCCTGGACACACAGGCCAACTTAATTTCAATTGAGTCCATCTCCTATCTCCTCCTAAACAATGGTATAGCGATTTCGGTTTTGACCCGACCCTAGTTGTATCTCGGACTCGGGTTTCAGGGTTTCATATTGTCGTTCACCTCTTACTCCTCTTGTATATCCTTAAATTTGGCTTTTGGATTGTTGTAGTTGTGTGTTTGGAATAGGTTGGTTGCTTGATTTTTTCCAAACCTTTGTTGCCTAGATTTTTGCTCCTCCACTTGAGCGCCATTCTTGCGCTCGAGTGGGCTTTGCAATTTTTGCTCCTCAGCTTGAGCGGCCATTCTTGCACTCGAATGGGCTTTGTAAACTCTCAATATTTTTGCAGACCTGCAAATACTAGAAGAGTGTATTATACGCTAGAGCGGCATTTCCTGCGCTCGAGCGAGTGGACGATCTATCGGTCAATCTTGAGCTCCAGCGATGTCCTTCGTCTGCGAAACTTCTGAAAGTGTGTATTCTACGCTCGAGTGTCATTTCTTGCGCTCGAGCAAAACAATGTGTCTGATGCATGAGCATCATTTTTCATATAGCGATCCCAGGTTTTCCCCTTTATGTACAGTATTCTGGACTTAGGTTCCGCGGTTGAGTATTGTTGCATTTGTTTCTTTTCCGTCCTTTAATTCCTTATATTTGAATTTTAGGATGTGTTGGGCAGGTTTGTATCAGGTTGTGAGTGTTTTGAAACAAATGGTTGCTGCCTAGATTTTGGTGTCTTCGCTTGAGCAAGACTTTTGTCGCTCGAGCGAGCTCTGTGTTTTAGATCCTTCGCTCGAGCCAGGGTTCCTTCACTCGAGCGAGAGTTGGATGATGTGTCTGGTGGCTCGAGCGAGAAGTCTTGTGCTCAAGCTTGCGTCTGCATCTGGTTTTGGACCTGATGGTTGCATTTCTTGGCTCGAGCGAGCTTTCCTTCTCTCGAGCGAGCGAGGACTTTGTCTTGGGTGTCTTCGCTCGAGCAAGCTTATATTCGCTCGAGCGTGCTTCTGGGTTGCAGACCTGAAGCTTCGAATTGTTGGCTCGAGCGAGGCTTTCTATGCTCGAGCAAGGTTTCTTTGTGTCTGGTCGCTCGAGCGAGCCTCGAATATATCAATTGGCCGCAGCGGGTTACACTTCACTTTTTCATCATCTTCTTTTATACAAACCCTAGACTAGCTTCTCTTTCTCTCTCTATATACCTTCTCTCTAGGGTTTTATCTAGTTCTAGTGGTCTTCTACCGTAGCTCCTTTGGAAGAAAGGTAGAGCTTCGCGAGGGCTTCGCTTTAATCTGAAAAGTTGTGGATTTGGAGCACTTTGAGTTTCACCTCTCTTCTTATTTGAGCTCCGAAAATTAAGGTAGGGATAACCTACTTTATTCTATGAGTTTTAACATAAATTTTGGTCATTTTGATTAGATGGTGTTGCTTAGTCATTTTGAGAAAGTTAGGGTTTGATTTGAGGTTGTAAAAAGGGGGGTTTTCAAATGTTAAAACCTATGTGTGTATGAGGCATTGAAAAATGAAATTGTTGTTGTTAAATCGATGAAATTGAGCCTTTGGGCTAATATTGAGAAAAAGGGAAAAATGCCCTAATTATGTTGAATAATTAATTTGGGGAAATGTGAAATTGAAGTGAAATTCATGAAATTGGAAAATTGTGGGAGTAAATGGTGTAGTTGGATAATTTAATCACTCACCTATGAAAATGTCGATATTTTATCTGTTGATAAATTTATTATCTGTTTAGAGATAACTGCTTTGGGCTATCGATAGAGGATAGTCTTGATTGTTGTAGACATTGTATGATGATTAGAGAAAACTGAAATTAATCACATTGAATATGTCATTGAATATGACAGTTGGAATAATACAGCAAATGTGTGTATTGATTGATTATTGTATATGATAAGTGTTTAAATACATTGTATATGTATATTGTTTGGGAGGAAATAGGGGATGTACTCCACGGTTTGAGAGGAGATAGGGGATGGACTCTCAAACCTGTTTGGGAGAAGATAGGGGATGGACTCCACTGATACAGCAAATCTGTGTATCACTTGAAATATGGAAGTGTTGAAGTATGGAAGTGTTTTAATATGAGTTAAATTCTCATGTGAATTGTGAAGTATGGAAGTGTTTTAATATGTGTTATAGTCTCATTGAATTTCTTTGGCCAGGTTCTGAGTCATAATTATGAATCGAAATTGTTTAAGTGAAGGAAACTAAAATGAAAAATGGATGTACTTGATGTTGAATTGAAAAGTGTTATGAGTTGGTTTATAAGTGTCAACCATATATCAAAAGCTATTGTTTTAGTTATTTCTCATACTTGGTTTAGTATATCTCTACTGGGCATTGGTTTACCCTATATGGGGCATCATTTTCAGGTTGAAGTGATATGCGACCTCCAAGAACATAGCTTGGGAGGCTTAGAGGCTGAAGATCCCTTTTTGTCGTTTACCTTTTTGTGTATTACATGTAAATTCAAGCCGAGAGCTTAATGTGTATGAGTTAGTACTTTTTTTTTGTATCCAAGTGTTGGCTTGGAAAGCTGTAAGCCTGTAGGGCATTTACTTTTGTTGTCAACATGTAATACTTTTGTGATAAATACTCTGATAAATAGATGTATACTTTATTCTCTTGAATATATGGTCAATTTCTTGTATCATGAATGTATGAATTATGGGTTTATTTTGAGGGCGTTACAACTTGGTATCAGAGCGTACCGGGTTCGAATACTTTGGGTACGCGGGAAGTGATTAGTACCACAATGGGTTTGTCTCGCTTGTTAGAGACTTATGCATGATGTTATATGTCTATTTGATAACATGTTTATGTGACTATATGGGTATGGGATTTAGTTTCTAGGATGTTGATTGGATCCTTCGGTTTTTTGGGGGTCCTGTTGGAAAAGCACCTGATCAATGCTGTTTCTAACTGGAACTCTAGCAACGCCTCGAGACTATCATTATTCGGAAATAAAATTCGTAAGTGCTTATGTGATTATGTGCTTACGTGGAATGAATTATTGTTGTCCAATGTATTAGGATGCGAGTGTTGTAGCTTCGGCACATTTATGAATGTGCTAATGATCTTCGTTACCTTTATTAGGATGTCAGGACGAGGACGTGGTGGTAGGTGAGGTAGGCCTAGGAGGCAGGAGATGTCTATACCGGATGAGATTCCGGCGCAGCAGGAGGGAGTTGGTCAGGCCAATATGGCCGAGCCAGTAGGTCAGCAGGCCATGGACGCCTTAGCTCGCGAGATGGCAGGAGCATTGAGGGAATCCATGGACATTCTCAGAGCTGAGAATCAAGTCCAGACCCATGTTACTGAGGCAGGGCCTTCCTTTCTAAAGAGGGAGTTTTTCCGGTCCAATTGGGATGAGTTTCTGGGGGATCCGAAAGAGCCACTTAAGGCTGATGAGTGGCTTGAGCAGATGACGAAGATGTTTGAGATGCTTGGCATCGAAGATGGGGCTTTGAAGGTGACCTTGGCGTCCTTCTAGCTGAAGGGAGACACGGGTTAGTGGTGGAAGTTCGTGCGAGGTCGTATTGGAGGGACTTGAGAGGCTTTCATTGATGCCTTTCAGGAGAAGTTTCTGTCTCCCGCTGTCAGGGAGAAGCTGAGGGATCAGTTCTGTCAGCTTAAGCAGCTGAGTTCATCAGTGGTCAAGTTTGAGGCTGCATTTACCAGTGTGTCTAGATTTGCACCTGAGCTAGTGGCGTCTGAGGAACGCTGTTGTCTGGAGTTCGAAAGGAAGTTGAGGCACGGACTCAAGGTTAGGGTTGCTGGGTCCATGACTCGGGAGTATGGACGCCTTGTGGATGCTGCGGCCCACATGGAGATTATTATGCACTAGGAGGAGGAGAGGTTGAGGGGCTCCAAGAGGAGTCAGGATGGCCAGGGGGATGGCAGGAGGCAGAGGGGTTCTAACCCTCAGCAGTCACATGGTGCTTTTGTGAGATCTACCTTTCCAGTGCCGAGTTCAGGTTCTGGGAGAGGCAGTCAGGGAGACGTTACTTGTTACAAATGTGGTCAGCTGGACCACAAGTCTCCAGCTTGCCCATAGAGGGGAGGAGGGCAGAGAGCAGCTTCATCTTCGGCTCATCCTCAAAGCCAGAGTCAAGGTAGAGGTCAGCCGATTTCTTGTTACCAGTGTGGTCAGGCGGGGCACCTAAAGAGGTTTTTCCCACAGTTGAGTGGCACATCTGGTGCATCTGGTTTGAGGCAGACTTAGAGCCATCAGCTAGCTCAGTCAGTTCAAGCCTCGAGGGCCAATCAGGGAGCCTCATCGTCTCAGTCTGTACAGCAGACTTATGCTCCGAGAGGTGAGCAGGTAGATCAGAGACCTTCAGGGTGTGTGTATGCTGTTACCGCGCAGGATCTTGTACCGACTCCATCTATTGTGAAAGGTACTGTGACGACCCAGAATCTTTCCCTCCGCTCGAGCGGAGGAGTTGACGCTCGAGCGGACATTTGGGGTTCCCAGCAAATTTCGCAGACGGCTTGAGATTCTGGGAGTTGTGATTTTCCGCTCGAGCGGGGGAATTGACGCTCGAGCGGACGTCTTTGTTGGTCTTCGCGCTCGAGCGCAAGGTTGGGCGCTTGAGCGGGTCTCCAGGTTGAGTTGTATTTCTGAGGCACATGGGTTCATTTTGGACATTTTATTAGTGTACTTAGAACCTTCTTATGTTATTTTGGAGTACGGGTTGAGGTGGTAAAATGAAGGTAAAGTAGGATGGAATCAAAAGCTTTAATTTAAATGATTCGTCTACGACCAGCCGCCACTCTTTTGCCCTTTTCTTTCTCCACACTTTGAATTTGGATGTGAGGTTAGAACCATTGGAAAGCTTATTTCCGGGGCTTCAATTTGGACACAAGAACGACCTAAAACGGAGTCCGGATGGGAAAGTTATACCTGTTTGAAGTTTCGAAAACTGTGCGGGGTGCAGGTCCGCTCGAGCGGGAATAGCTGGTACAACAGCCTTAAATCGGGATTTTTAGATCATTTCTCACATTTTCTTTTTCCTTCTTCTTTCCTTTGTCTTAGGACCGAAAAACCCTAGGTTCTTGATCTCCAATACTTCCATTTCCCTTAGGTTTGAGCAAGATCTTCCACCAAGAAATGAAGAAGGCAAGAAGGTGAATATTTTCAACAGATTGGAATTTCAGGATTTTGGAGGATTCGTCTCAAAGCTTTGCTCCTTGCTTGACTTGATTTTTGAGGTAGGGGTTCTAGTTCTCTTCAATACCTATATCAATAGATAGATTTGTGGTATTTTCATGGTATAAATGTACAAATTTCTATTTTTGAGTATGTAATGTCTAGTATGAGAATTGGGGGTTTTAGGGTTTGTGATGTTGGGAGTTAAATTGGTGGGTTTAAATGATGGATTGAGAATTCTAGATGTAGAATCATTGAGAAATTGGGACGTAAGGTAATAGTATGAGAAGGTTGAATATTTATGAAAACTTTATTTTTTTGTTTGGAAACCCTAGGTTAATTTGTAATGATAAATAATGATTTTTCCCAAATTGATAATAGAATCATGGAATTGATGGGTTGAATTATACGTGTACAAGTTTAATTGGATTTCTGAGATGTTTTGAAATAACGTTAAAAATTTACGAATGAACGTTGTTATGAGCATTGTAAATCATGTTAAAATGAGAAAGGAATTAAGGGAAATGATTTAGAGAATTAATGTGTGACTTCGTATGTGTGTAGGACACGCTTCGGGAGGAATAAATGCTCCACCAAAACATTGTGAGTAATAGTACAGGAATCGCACATTTAATTACCAGTAATGATTCTTTTGTTTAACGTTCTATTCTTCACAAATAGTTATGTGAATATTATGTTGAGAATCAGTGGAAACATTGAAAGATTTTGGTGTACATTGGTATGACTCTGAACCTCCTCTGTATTTTGGTTATGGTTAATGTTTATTATTAATGTACCATCCTACGAATTACTCAGGCTTTTGCATAAGAATTGCATATAAACTATTAACACTGTGAAGTTGGTTAACAGAAAGGAATTAAGTATCAATAACATTGTTACATGATTCATGCTATGATATGAACTGTTCTGACCTATTGATGTGATTATGTGTAATATGAAACTATAATATCTACGTATCTCTGGAATGTGGTTCCCTTTTGCTAACAAATATCAGTAACGTTCTGTTAAACTTCTATTACTGATGGTAATGCATGTGAATAATGGGAAGAATGTATGTACTTTTTGCATAATTATGAAGTTAATATGTTATGATGATTTCTGGTATGGAACAAAGTGCAGTACGGAACTAAGTGCTACACGTTAGTGGGAGCCACCTCTAGAATCCGTACGGGCCACCTCTTGAGTCCGTACATATGTGAACGTTATGAGGCCTACGGCCGTTCTGTGAAAGATATAATTTGTGAAGTTATGAAAGATACAATTTGTGAACTATGAACTTATGTGGCCATGGGCCATTTGTGAATTATGAGCTTATGTGGCCATGGGCCATTTGTGAATTATGAACTTATGTGGCCATGGGCCATTTGTGAACTATGAACTTATGAGGCCAAGGGTTATTTGTGAACTATGAACTTATGTGGCCAGGAGCCATTTGTGAACTATGAATCTAAGAGGCCGAGGGCCAAATTGTGAAGCTATGAAGTTATGAATCAATGAGGCCGAGAGCCAATTTGTGAAATTATGGATATGTTCCAAGATAAGGTCTAAGACCATCATGATTAAATACAAATTCAGACTCGTTATGTGAACTCTACATTGGTATATGAAAGTGTGTTTAATGAAATCCATATTTTGGGTTACGAAATGTTTAGTATGATAAGCATTTTCTGAAATGACAAAAATGCTATGAACTTCTGACATGTTTATGATATGATACGTTTTCTGGATAATTTTCCCAAAATGCCTAGATATGCTACGAAACTCCGAATGTTCAGGATATGACAAGTTCTTTGAATAAGATACCTTGCTATGCATACAGAAACAAATTAACCATATGTTCTCTTTATTGATAAATGCACAGATATGTATTATAATTCATGTTATACATTGAATTGTTATGTGCTATTATTCACTGAGCTTGGCTCACTTTATTTTATGTCTGTTTCTGTAGGCACTCAACCTGGAGGTCAACCTTAACCTGTGGCTTCCGTTACCCAGTTGTCAATTCTGGAATATTTAAGCTCTTAGGTGTTGACTGTTCAAGTTGTGGAGTTTTGCTAAATTATTAATTTGTACCCTAAATGTCTGTTAAGATTGATGTGTATGTAATGTTTATATATATATGTACATAGCTATCTTTATGTGTTATGTTCTGTTTGCGATCCTGGCATAGTAGTGGTAACTCAATGGATATTATTTTACACTGTTATATGATATTTAATGCTTCCGTTTAGGCCCCATAAATTATATTCATCAGGTTTTATGTCCATTTCTGAGGTGGTCATGCCCAAACTTTTAGGGGCGAGTTTGGGGCGTGACAGGTACCCTTTTGTTTTGCAACTCGGTTGCCAATGTGTTGATTGATACGGGTGCATGCCATTCCTTTATATCTGCTGCATTTGCATCTGTCTTGGGGTTGGAGTTGGCACAGTTAGCTTCTCCTATTTGTGTTGTATCACCTATTGGGGGTGAGTTGATTTTGAAACAAGGGTGTCGGGGCTGTGATATAGAGGTCGTCGACTGCCGGCTTCCATTCTCTTTTGTAGTTATGGTTATGTCGGGCTTTGATGTGATTTTGGGTATGGACTGGTTATCGTCATACCGGGCTGTTATTGATTGCTACCGCCAGAGGGTCACTATATGTACCTTGAGTGGGGATTGTTTTCACTTCTTGGGGGATCAGGTTGGTAGTGTTTTGCCACCAGTGTATGATCCGCGAGGGCGGAGTGAGCTTAGTGGTCTTCTCACCAGCTTTATGAGTAGTGAGTGTGATGAGATTCAGATTGAGTTACCCAGAGTGGTTTGTGAGTACTCGGACGTCTTTCCTGAGGATCTTGTTAGTTTGCCACCCCATCGAGAGGTGAAATTTTCTATTGATTTAGTGCCCGGCACGGTGCCGATTTCCATGGCACCATATTGTTTTGCCCTAGCTGAGTTGAGTGAGTTGAAGATTCAACTCCAGGAGTTGCTAGATAAGGGCTTTATACGCCCTAGTACTTCGTCGTGGGGAGCACTGGCCCTCGTTGGTAAGAAGAAAGATGGGGCTTTGAGACTTTGCATTGATTACCGAAAATTGAATCGGGCTACGGTTAAGAACAAGTACCCTGTGCCCCGTATAGATGATTTGTTTGACCAGTTGAAAGGGTCCCGTTGTTTCTCTAAGATAGACTTGAGATCGAGTTACCATCAGTTAAGGGTTAAGGAGGAAGATGTTCCGAAGACGGCATTCCATACGTGGTATGGCCACTACGAGTTTCTGGTGATGCCTTTTGGGCTCACCAATGCACCGACAGTGTTTATGGATTTGATGAACTGGATATTCCGAGAATTCTTAGATCGTTTTGTAGTCGTTTTTGTGGACGACATCTTGATTTATTCACCTTCTGAGGAGGAGCACGAGGAACACTTGAGAGTGGTGCTTGAGTTGCTTAGAGCCCATAGGCTGTATGCCAAGTTTGGGAAGTGTGAGTTTTGGCTAACAGAGGTTAAGTTCTTAGGACATGTAGTCTCTGAGGAAGGGGTGTCTGTTGATACATCCAAGATTGAGGCAGTGCAAGATTGGGCACAGCCTAAGAGTGTTTTTGAGATTCGCAATTTTCTGGGATTGGCCGGTTATTACCAACGGTTTGTGAAAGATTTCTCCAGGCTAGCTTCGCCTTTGACTAGATTGACGCGGAAATGGGTCAAATTTGTATGGTGTGAGACTTGTGAAAAGTCGTTCCAAGAGCTGAAAGTTAGACTTACTACCTCTCCAATTTTGATTATTCCAGAGAGAGGCTTGGGTTATGCGGTTTATTGTGATGCTTCACGAGAGGGTTTGGGTTGTGTGTTGATGCAAGAGGGGAAAGTGATAGCCTATGGCTCGCAGCAGTTGAAAATACACGAGAGGAATTACCCTACACATGACCTAGAGTTAGCAGCTGTGATTTTTGCCTTGAAGATTTGGAGGCATTACCTGTATAGTGAGAGGTACGAGGTGTTCTCAAATCATAAGAGTCTGAAGTATCTGTTTACATAGAAAGACTTGAACTTGAGGCAGAGGAGGCCGATGGAATTTATTGAGGATTACGACTTCGAGTTGCATTATCATCCGGGGAAGGCCAATGTTGTGGCTGATGCCCTTAGCGGGAAATCCATTAGTGATGTAGCTTGTATAGCCATCTGGGAGTGGGTGATGTTGGGTGCACTTGGCGAGTTTGATTTGCTTCTGGGCGAATCTGTTGAGTCTGCGGCTTTGTTTTCAGTAGTTGCGCAGCCTACACTTGTGAATCGAGTGTTAGAGGCACAGAGAGGTGATCTTGAGGTAGAATCCCTCCGGGAGAAGATCTCCAGTGGGAAGGTTGAGAAGGGTTTGACTATGTATCCTAACCTGAGTGTGAGATACCGAGACCGTTTGTTTGTGCTGGAGTCTTGCCGAGAGGAGGTACTTCGAGAGTTTCACCATTCACGCCTTGCGGTGCATCTGGAGGGCACTAAGATGTATTGTGATTTGGGTCACCAGTTTTGGTGGCGGGGTATGAAGAAAGATGTGGCAGTTTTTGTGTCTAAGTGCCTTACTTGTCAGCAAGTGAAGGCCGAACATCATAGGCCAGCGGGTTTGTTACAACCCTTACCTATTGCCTTGTGGAAGTGGGAGCATGTCACGATGGACTTCGTTGTAGGTCTTCCAAGGACTCAGCGGGGTAGTGATGCTATTTGGGTGGTTGTAGACCGGTTGACTAAGTCGGCACACTTTATCCCTATACGCGTGAGAGATTCGGTAGATCATCTTGCCGACTTGTATGTTCGGGACATAGTGAGGTTGCACGAGGTCTCAGTGTTGATCGTCTTAGATAGAGATCCACGTTTTACTGCTAGGTTGTGGCAGAGTTTGCAGAGTGCCTTGGGCACTAGGTTGACCTTTAGCACGGCTTATCATCCTCAGACTGACGGGCAGTCCAAGCGTACTATACAGATCCTTGAGGATATGCTTCCAGGTTGTGTCCTTGACTTTAGTGGGTTGTGGGAGAGGCACTTGCCCTTGGTGGAGTTTGCCTACAACAATAGTTTCCAATCGAGTATTGGTATGGCACCATTTGAGGCCTTGTATGGCCGACCGTGTAGGTCTCTAGTTTGTTGGGCCGAGCTGGGTGATGCACCTTTGTTGGGCCCGGAGTTGGTTTGGGAGACGACGGAGAAAGTTGAGCTTATCTGTAAGAGACTTGCTACAGCCTAGAGTCGTCAAAAGTGTTATGCCGACCGTAGGAGGAGGCCTTTGGTATTTGGGGTGGGTGATCATGTTTTCTTGAAAATATCACCTAGGCGGGGATTGATGAGGTTTGGTAAGAGTGGGAAGTTGTCCCCTCGATTTATTGGCCCTTTCGAGATCCTTGAGAGGATTAGCGAGGTTGCCTACCGTTTAGCTCTGCCGCCGCAGTTGTCCAGAGTGCATGACGTGTTTCATGTTAGTATGCTTCGGAAATACGAGCCAGATCCATCGCATGTATTGGATTGGACCGACTTAGAGGTAGATGAGGATGCCTCGTATGAGGAGAGACCGGTTGGGGTCTTGGATAGGCGGGATCAAGTCTTGTGAGGCAAGACGATACCCTTGGTGAAAGTTTTGTGGAAACATCACGGAGTTGAGGAAGCCACTTGGGAATGCAAGTTGGAGGTCCGAGAGAAGTATCCAGATCTATTTGTGGATGTATGATCGTATGTTGAATATTTGTTTGTATTGATAAACTTTAAGAGTATTGAATATGTCTTAAGTTGTAAAACATTGTATATGCTTCGCTTTATGGGAGTATTATGGTAAATGCCTTGAAAATGAAAGTTAATGTAGCATTGTATATGTTGAATGTACTGTGGCAATGCAAATATATCTTTAACATTGAATAAGTTATGAAATGGTGGAATATGATATTGGAAATTGTTGGATTTCAGAAAATGCATGTTGATAATGCATGTTGTAACATATGTTGTAATTTGCCTCTTGAAAAGAGATGGGATGACCAGTAATGGGTCAAGATGTTGAATATGGAATTGTAATCTTGTTGAGAATTGAAAAATCTTGTTTTTGAAACTTATATCTAATTTCGGGGATGAAATTCTTTAAGGGGGGGAGGTTATAGCGATCCCGGGTTTTCCCCTTTATGTATAGTATTCTGGACTTAGGTTCCGTGGTTGAGTATTGTTGCATTTGTTTCTTTTCCGTCCTTTAATTCCTTATATTTGAATTTTAGGATGTGTTGGGCAGGTTTGTATCAGGTTGTGAGTGTTTTGAAACAAATGGTTGTTGCCCAGATTTTGGTATCTTCGCTCGAGCGAGACTTCTGTCGCTCTAGCGAGCTCTGTGTTTTAGATCCTTCACTCGAGCGAGAGTTGGATGATGTGTCTGGTGGCTCGAGTGAGAAGTCTTGCGCTTGAGCTTGCGTCTGCGTCTGGTTCTGGACCTGATGGTTGCATTTCTTGGCTTGAGCGATCTTTCCTTCGCTCGAGCGAGCGAGGACTTTGTTTTGGGTTTCTTCGCTCGAGCAAGCTTATATTCGCTCGAGCGCGCTTCTGGGTTGCAGACTTGAAGCTTCGAATTGTTGGCTCGAGCGAGGCTTTCTATGCTCGAGCGAGGTTTCTTTGTGTCTGGTCGCTCGTGCGACTACTCCTTCGCTCGAGCGAGCCTCGAATATATCAGTTGGCAGCAGCGAGTTACATTTCACTTTTTCATCATCTTCTTTTATACAAACCCTAGACCAGCTGCTCTTTTTCTCTCTATATACCTTCTCTCTAGGGTTTCATCTAGTTCTAGTGGTCTTCTACCCTAGTTCCTTTGGAAGAAAGGTAGAGCTTCATGAGGGCTTCGCTTTAATCTGAAAAGTTGTGGATTTGGAGCATTTTGAGTTTCACCTTTGTTCTCATTTGAGCTCTGAAAATTAAGGTAGGGATAACCTACTCTATTCTATGGGTTTTAACATAAATTTTGGTCATTTTGATTAGATGGTGTTGCTTAGTCATTTTGAGAAAGTTAGGGTTTGATTTGAGGTTATAAAAAGGGGGGTTTTCAAATGTTAAAACCTATGTGTGTATGATGCATTGAAAAATGAAATTGTTGTTGTTAAATTGATGAAATTGAGCCTTTGGGCTAATATTGAGAAAAAGGGAAAAATGCCCTAATTATGTTGAATAATTAATTTGGGGAAATGTGAAATTGAAGTGAAATTCATGAAATTGGAAAATTGTGGGAGTAAATGGTGTCGTTGGATAATTTAATCACTCACCTATGAAAATGTCGATATTTTATCTGTTGATAAATTTATTATCTGTTTAGAGATAACTGCTTTGGGCTATCGGTGGAGGATAGTCTTGATTGTTGTAGACATTGTATGATAATTAGGGAAAACTGAAACTAATCACATTGAATATGTCATTGAATATGACGGTTGGAATAATACAACAAATGTGTGTATTGATTGATCATTGTATATGATAAGTGTTTAAATACATTGTATATGTATATTGTTTGGGAAGATATAGGGGATGTACTCCATGGTTTGAGAGGAGATAGGGGATGGACTCTCAAACCTGTTTGGGAGGAGATAGGGGATGGACTCCACTGATACAGCAAATCTGTGTATCACTTGAAATATGGAAGTGTTGAAGTATGGAAGTGTTTTAATATGAGTTATATTCTCATGTGAATTGTGAAGTATGGAAGTGTTTTAATATGTGTTATAGTCTCATTGAATTGTTGGCCAGGTTCTGAGCCATAATTATGTATCGAAATTGTTTAAGTGAAGGAAACTGAAATGAAAAATGGATGTACTTGATGTTGAATTGAAAAGTGTTGTGAGTTGGTTTATATGTGTCAACCATATATCAAATGCTATTGTTTTAGTTATTTCTCATACTTGGTTTAGTATATCTCTACTGGGCATTGGCTCACCCTATATGGGACATCATTTTCAGGTTCAGACGATATGCCACCTCTAAGGACATAGCTAGGGAGGCTTAAAGGCTGAAGATCCCTTTTGTCGTTTACCTTTTTGTGTATTACATGTAAATTCAAGCCGAGGGCTTAATGTGTATGAGTTAGTACTTTTTTTTTGTAACCAAGTGTTGGCTTGGAAAGCTGTAAGCCTATAGGGCATTTACTTTTGTTGTCAACATGTAATACTTTTGTGATAAATACTCTGATAAATAGATGTACACTTTATTCTCTTGAATATATGGTCAATTTCTTGTATCATGAATTATGGGTTTATTTTGAGGGCGTTACATTTCACGCTCAAGCGAACTGTGTGTATATGTGGACTCGCCTTTTTCTGCGCCCTCGCCTTTCGGAAAGGGTTTGAAAAGAAGGCCTCACAGTTCGGACTCCAGCGGTTTTGAATTTAGTCGCACAAGTGCAATGTGAAACTGATAAACACCAAAGAGTCCAAATCCGGCAAATCTTTTTGGAAAATTGATTTTAAATCAAATAATGCCAAAATTGGACTGCTTTGCCAGATACAGAGTCGCCATTTAAATATTTTGTTTTGGAAAAATTTAGGAAACCCTAACTCGTGCCAAAGGCCACGTGTTCGTCATCACCAAAGTTGCCTCGGCTCGGGAACTTGGGTACGAGAGGGAAAGGTCCTGAAATGAGCACCCCCTCTCGCCTGATCAAAGATCGGCCTCTACTAATCATGATATGTTCTTTTATAAACATTATGTATTCTTGTTCCGGTTATTAGCTAACATTACTATGTGATGCACACGCATACAAGTATAGACTACATCGCAAGAATTGGAACATTTCAAGCCATGTTTGTTTGCGAAAATGGTTTGAATTTTCCACCCTCAAGGGGGCTTAAAGATGCGGATTTGCCACCAAACATAGTGGGCTTAAAACATGATTTTGCCACAACAAAGTGGGCTTAAAACGCACATTCGTTGAATTGTTCCAATTCAAACAACAAGCCTTCATCCACAGGCATTCATGCAGTTTAGCATTTAAGCACATAGCCTCATGGCAAGCATGCAAAACATGGAAACATGGCAATCACACTCATGCAAGTATGCTAAAGTATAAAACTCATCGAGTACTCAAAGCCAAAACAAAAACTAGTTAGAAAGAATGCATGATCCTAACTATACAATATGCCTAATGCAACACATGCAATAATGCGATTAATAGTCTTGGCTACTAATATGGCATATGAATCGATTTGAAGAACATGCGATTAAACACGTAGTCAAAGAAGATTTTGAAATTGCAATACAGTTTGAATGATACACCGAGCCTCGATGTATGCAAGACAAATGAATGGATGCAATCATACAAACATAAGATATGCTAATCAAAACATGTCGCTAATCTAATCATCAAAAGTGATTAAATAAAAGGGAGAAAGAAAGACGTGGGGTTGGAAGACATGCACACACGCACGCACACTTATTACAACATTACACCCTCGCGAAGGAGGGTCCGAATGAATAAGCTAACTAACTAGCTACGCTAACTAACTATTACAACAATTGAAACAAACTAACTAACTTATTCTAAGCTAATTAAATATTGCAAATTGAATTAATTAGCTAAATACTAAGCTAATTAAGTACAAAATCATTAAACTAATTAGCTACCACTAATTAATTAATCAAAGCCACTAAATGGCCTCGGGAAGCGAGGGATGCATGCATGCTCGGTTGGTCTCCACCCGAAAATGCCACTGCCTTGCCATTGAACGCCTCTGTTTGCATATTTTGAACACAAAGAATCTACCAACTTCCAGAACACCTCTGCTCCCCTTAGGAACACACTGTGCAACTTTCTTCATTGATGGCCGGTCGGCTACCCTTGTTCTAAACTTCCTTTTTTGCTGCAACAGAGAGAAAACAGAGCAAAGCAGTGTATTCTCAAGGAGTGTTTGTACTGTCACTCTCCTTATCATCACACAAGCTCAAAT
Organism: Camellia granthamiana; assembly: GCA_036172215.1. NCBI lineage: Eukaryota > Viridiplantae > Streptophyta > Magnoliopsida > Ericales > Theaceae > Camellia > Camellia granthamiana. Next base: position 44,348,960 of record CM069904.1, read on the forward strand.
GAGTGTAACTCTTGGCCCTCAAACCATCAACCAAGCATTTTCTATGCATGGTGGCTAAGGAACCAAGCTTGTACAAGTTTAATGAGTGCACAACAAGACTAAAAAAGACCCCCACCCTATCATGCATGATCAAGGGTGATGGTGACCAAGGAAAGTGGCACATTTCATCACATTGAGCATGAAATGTTCCATTTTCCTTATGTTTGAATTAACGTCCGATCCGAACACATGCAATGCAACACGAAAGATGCTTATCTTGCCTTTTTTATTTGTTCATTATGTTTACTCATTTTAGTTACCGATTCATTCTTTAATCGATTAAGTCCATTGGTGAGTGTCTTCTAAAGCGAAAGAAGTGTCAACCAAGGGGTAGTTCAAGGCATGAGGAAAGCTTCATGCCGTTGGTAATGAACCCCCAAAAGAGGATTAAACCATTAAGTATGAGCTTCAACCTGAAGCTTAAACAACCCTAAGGTTGAAACAACCCTCAAAACAAATGAAAAAGTGAAGAAATGAGAAAAGTTACAGAGATTGTATGTGCTGAAATGAAGTGTAAAACAACACTAAAACATGCTATTAACTCAAAACAATGATAGTTAAAGCATTAAAACATCAAGTTAGTGAAGGAATTAACACTACAACTATGCAATACAAGCTTCAACTGAACTAACCAGCCCAAAATAGAGCCAAAACAGGTTATTTCAGAGGTAAAAACACGCTGGACTTAAGCTAAATTAAGCTAGAAAAACATGCTAACATATGAAGCTATCTAGGTATGCAAACAAGACACAAGGAGGGGAGGCTAACCCCTTCAATTTTGGACTTCAAAAGAAGGTTTTTACCATTGAAAAACCTCTGAAATTCAATGGTTAAAAGGCCCAAAAAAGTTTGTTTGAAAGTGATAAAAAATGGTACAAAAGCTTAACAAGCAAAGAAACAAGAAGGGTGGACCACCCCCTAACTCAAAATAGCCTCAAACCACCATTTTTAGGTCATAAAAAATAGAGGTTTTTACAGTTGAAAACTAGGCCAAAAACATTTTGAAAAGATGGCAAAACAAGTGTACAAAAGAAGCTTAAAGGACAAGTGCTACACCTCTTGGAGCCAAAGCACAAAATAGGCAACAATCCAAGCCACAAACACCTTTTAGAGCTCAAAAAGGGTCTCAAGTAACCTTAGCCCAAAGATAACAACTTTGAGTGGGGGTTGATAGGCAAACTAGAAGTGTATCTCTACTTGTATGCACAAAAGGGCAAGAGAGAGAGAGAGAGAGAGAAATCGAGAGAGAGAGAATTGTAGAGAGAGAGGATTGTAGAGAGAGAGGCTCCCAAGATTTTTCCAACCTTGAAAACTATAGAGAAGGTCCTCTATATATAGAAAAATGAGAGCTCAGGTCGAAAATATCAACAAAACAAACAGTTGGTGGAAAATATCTGCAAAATCTGACCTTTTTGACACCTGTGGCCAGCCAGCCACCACCAGTAGCCCACGACCATCACTAGTGGTCGACGTCCATCACTGGTGGCTAGCAAAATGCACCTCTGGCTGACAAGCTTCATTGGTGGCCAACAAGCAAAAACTGGTTTCTGGCCTCGACTTCAAACAAGCATATCTCCTTCATCTGAACTCCTTTGCAGGTCATTCTTGAGTCTAAATTGGAGGCCCGGAAGTCTTCTTTCCAATGGTGGCATCTTCAGATCAAAATTCCAAGTGTGCAAGAAGATATGGCTTTTTTAGTGAAGACTGCTCAGTTTTGGTTCTAACCAGATTCATGCCTAACTTCTCCTTAGCTAGTTTTCTTCCCTCTCCTCTCCTCTTTTCTTCAACCCCAAACCTCTAAAAAAGATGTTTTAAATATTTTTTTTCAAAGAGTTCACATCTTTTTCATTCATTTCCACTTTGTCCTTGCTCGGTTTATCGAAAAGCACAACATTTAACAAAATACGAGCCTCGGAACATCGTAGAAACTTTTTTTCAAAAATGTTTTGAAAGAGCGGGTTTCAAGGTCTGAAAATCATTTTGGTCAAAATAGTTTTGGTCCAAAATGGGGTGTGAGGTTGGGATTTGAAGCTCTCATTGCCGAAGAAATCGAACCTTTGCACTACATAGCCTTCGTCCTTGAACAATCAATTTGTAGCGCCCAAGTCTTATCAGTAGTCAAAAATGGGGTGTGTACAGTTGCCCCTCTTTGACAGAGCTCAGAGTCATGAAATGACGTGAGTGAATGTCAAAGCCCAGAGACGACGCATTTTGACAAGGCCATAAGATTTAGGTAAACAAACAAAATGCGATGCAGTTGGTTGAACCCAAAGGTTGCCTACGTATCCCTTTACCAGGAATCAAACCGGCATAGTTCCGGGGCAGAATGCAAAATGATACACAATGTAACAAAACAATACAAACCATATGCAATACAACGAAACAATGCACATGATATATAATGTAATTGAATCATCAAACCACAAGTAGTGCAAAACCACACAAATACCATAAAGGGATGGAGATGCAACATCAAACTACGTTTAACACAAAAAAGGTGCCGGACCCCTCAAACCACAATTCTCTTAGTGGAATAGGTGTGTGCACATGCAGAACTATGTGTTTCGTAGAAAGAATACAAGTAATTGGGTGGGATGATATAAGTGAGAAATGATCTGCTATGGAAAGATCGTGATCCTAAATGTTGAATGCAACAAGACAAAGTACAATGTAATGGATGCAATGGATGCGGTGAATAAGGTGTAAGCCGAGCCACGTCTTACCTAGAAAAGGTATGGACACAAAACCAACCACGTCTAACACAGAAAAGGTGCCGAAACCCTCAGACCACAATTCTCTTAGTGGAATAGGCGCGTACACATTATCACAGAACCATGCTTCAACGGAGGAAATGTATGAGCACATGCCAAACTAAATTTAACATGGAAAGGGATGCAGGCGATAAAATAGATGCATGCAATAGATATGACATGCAATGCAATAGAAGTAATATATGATGATATGCGATGTAGCTAGGAAGTGAAAGTACCTTACAGGGGCAATTGGTGATGACTCACCTTATGCTGCTGGGGATCTTCCTCTTCTACGTCTTGCACTTCCAAACCACAGGTACTATTTTTCTCCTTGGCCACATTCGCAACTTTTTTTATTCTCCAACAGGATGATAGACTAGGTTGGTTCAGTATCCAGAATTGAGGCGCATACACATTACCTCAACCTATGGGGCTGCCATACAGATTTCAAGCCGAGGATACACCCCTGGGTATTTAAACCAGACTTTGGTCTGGGAAATTCTGAACCTTTGCGTTCTAGGCATCGGCCATTCAAACTCTAGTTTTCACTATCTCAGTTGATCTTCTAGGAACTCACCGCAAACACAGGCAGGTGGCTATACCAAACTATCGGAAGTAGTTTGGGCACGACAAACACCAAAGGAATGGCACCTTTAGAGGATTTAAGGTCACCTAGACCAGAGAGTGCACATGATAGTGCGATGTAGAGGAGAGTGCAAATCAAGATGCAGGATTTAAGGTCTCCTAGACCGAAGAGTGCACAAGACAGTGCGATGTAGAGTGAATGCACAAAACAGTGCTATACAGGTGCACAAGATAGTGCGATGCAAGTTAATGCACAAAACGGTGCCACACAGGTGCACAAGACAGTGCGATGCAAGTGCACAAGACAATGCGATGCAATGTGAAATGCACAAGACAGTGCAATGTAGAGGATGCACAAGATAACACGATACATGGGTGAATGCACATGACAGTGCGATGCAAAGTGCACAGGACAGTGCGATACAGGGTGCACAAGATAGTGCGATGCAGGGTACACAATACAGTGTGATGTAGCGATGTAGGTGCACAAGATAGTGCGATGCAGGGTACACAAGATAGTGCGATGTAGGGTGCACAAAATAGTACGATGCGGGGTGCACAAAATCGTGTGATACAGGTGTACAAAATAGTGCGATGCAATGCACAAAATAGTGTGATGTAATGTGAAATGCACAAGATAGTGTGATGTAGAGGATTCACAAGATAGTGCGATACGGGTGCACAATACAGTGCGATATGGGTGCACAAGACAGTGCAATGCAGGTGCACAAGACAGTACGATGTAGGTTGAAATGCACAAGATAATGCGAGTGATGAGGCAAATCCACATGATAGTGCGACACAGGGTGCACAAAACAGTGTGATGCAATGCACAAACAAGTGCAGGTAAGGTGCGCAAAATAACGCGATGCAATGCACAAACAAGTGCAGGTAAGATGCGCAAAATAGCAAGATGCATGTTCTATACAAAAGATACGAGCATTTTCTATGCAAGATGAAAGCATGTTCTATGCAAAAGATACGAGCATTTTCTATGCAACATGAAAGCATGTTCTATGCAAAAGATACGAGCATTTTCTATGCAAGATGAGAGCATGTTCTATGCAAAAGATACAAGCATTTTCTATGCAAGATGAGAGCATGTTCTATGCAAAAGATACAAGCATTTTCAATGCAATATGAGAGCATGTTCTATGCAAAAGATACGAGCATTTTCCATGCAAGATGAGAGCATGTAATGAAATGCACAAGATAGTGCAATGCGCAAGAAAGCACGAGTGTAAATTGCATAAGAAAGTGCGATGAGCAAGATAACGCGAGTGTAAATTGCACAAAAAAGTGCGATGCGCAAGGAAGCGTGAGTGGAAATTGCATAAAATAGTGCAATGCACAAGAAAGCGCGAGTGTAAATTGCACAAAATAGTGCGAACAATGCAGAGTGAATGATTGTATGATAAATGTACCGAGTGAGATTATTGTGCGATAGATGCACAGAGTGAGATTATTGTGCGATAGATGCACAAAATGACTGATTGGTTCACAATGCAATATAATGACCATACTGTAGACGCCCCATTTTTGACCGCCCTTAAGACTTGGGCACTACTGATGGTTTACTTGGTGGTGAAAGGTGTGCAGGGCAAAGGTTCAGTTTCTTCAGCAAGGAGAGAGTCGAATCCCAACTTCATACCCCTTTTGGACCAAAAAAATCTTGATCAAAAGATTTTAGACCTTGAAACCCTCTCTTTCAAAATAGTTTTTGAAAAAGTTCCTACGATGTTCCGACGCTCGCATTTTGTTAAATGTTGTGCTTTTCGGTAAACCGAGCAAAGGACAAAGTGGAAATGAATGAAAGAGAGATGAAACCTTTGAAAAATCTTTGAAAACACCTTGTTGAGGGATTTGGAGTTGAAGAAAATGAGAGAGGAGAGAAGAAAACTAGTTGAGGAGAAGTTTGGCATAAATCCGGGTAGGATCGAAACTGAGCGGCTTCACCAAAATAGGCATAACTTTTTTCACAATTGGCATTTTGATGTAAGGCTGCCACCATTGGAAAGCTTACTTCTGGGGCTTCAATTTGGACACAAGAATGACCTGAAAACGAGTCTAGACGAAGGAGTTATGCCTATTTGAAGTTGGACCTGGAAAGTAGAATTTTGCCTGTCGACCAGAAAAATGGGTTGTCGACCAGAAAAGTAGCCAGTCGACCCCCAAAGGTGGTCGGTCGACCAGAAAAGTGGATGACAGGTCCCAAACTCAGATTTTTTGAGGATATTTTCCCTCCAACTGTCTTCCACAACCTCCAGCTGTCCTATAATCAGATATTTTGACCAAACTCTTGTATATTGCTATATATGAGGCATTTCTCCCATTTTTGGCAAGAAGAGAACATTTTTTTGAGCAATGGTGGGAGCTTCTCACACTAAAATCTCTCTCCCTCTCTCTACAAATATCAGAGCTAAATTTTAGCTTTTCTCTCTAGTTTGCTCTCCCTCTTGCCCTTGCGTGCATGCAAGAGATATACTTGGGGATATACCTCTCCTTTGCCTAAGCATCCTTGATCAAACTTGATCACCATTGGGCTGAGATTCCTTGGAGCCTTGTTTGAGCTCCAAAAGATGGTTCTAGCTCAGAATTGGACTTGTTTTTGCAGCTGTGCTTCAAGGGTAAGAACTCTCTCCCGTTTAGCTTGTTTTGCATACTAGCTTTGCCATAGTTTTCAACTACTTTGGGGCTGTTTTTTGGGATGGTGTTGAACTGAAAAAATCTCTGTTTTTCAGTCCTAAAAATGGTAGTTTAAGCCCCTTTTGTGTTAGGGGGTTGTCTCTCCTTTTGCTCCTTGGCTTGTAAAGCCTTTTGAGCTATCTTTCAAGCTTTTGAAACAATCTTTGTTTGGCCTTTTAACCACTGAAATCCAGTGGATTTTCAGTGGTAGAAATGTGCTTTTGAGGTCCAAAATAGGAGGGGGTGGTCCCCTCTCCTCTTGTCTTGTTAGCATGTGTTGTTGGCCTATCAAATGAGCATGTATTTCTCCCTTCTTGAGGCTTAGTTTGAGCATGTTTTTGTGACTTTTTTAACATGTTATAACTCTATTTTTAGTTGGTTTGATCACTTGTTGCATGCTCCTTACACTTGTAGTGTAAATCCTTTTTGCTAGCCTTGCATGCTTAATGAGTTAGCTTGTTATTCTAGCATGTGTTGGCTTAGTCTCAGCCCATTTTTGGTGTTTTTTTGGCATGATTTAACTCTGACTTTGGTTGGTGAGTTCACCTCTTGCTTGGTTTTTGCACTTGTAGTGCAATCTTGCTCACTAGCTAAGTATACTTGGTGTTTTGGCCTATTGTTCTAGCTTGTTTTAGCTCTAGTTCAAGCATGTTTTTGGTGTTATTTTTACATGCCATAACTCTATTTTTGGTTGGTGGGGTCACCTCTTGCTTGGTTTTTGCACTTGTAGTGCAATCATGCTCACTAGCCTAGTGTACTTGGTGTTTTAGCCTTCCATTCTAGCATGTGTTAGCTATACTCCATGCATGTTTTTGGCATTGTTTTGACATGCTTTAGGACTGTTTTGGGTGTTCTTGGCCTTTTGGGGCTTGCTTTGTATAGCTATAGTGTAAATGGCTTCACTAGTCTTGAGTTTTGAGGCCCCTACCATGCTACACTTGTGATGTTTGCATGCCTTGGCATCATTTGGCATGGTATTTCAGAGCTTATATCTTTGCCATATTCTCATGTTTATCACTCTTTAATTGTGCTTAAGAGTTGTGCCTTTATGCCTTGTTTATGAGCCATCATATGAGCATGCATTTCTAGCTTCTTGTGCCCAAGTTTCAGGATGTTTTGGCCTCTGTTTTGGCATGGTTTAGGTCTGTCCATAGTTGGTTTAGTCATTTAGGCTTGGTATTGCATGCCTCTTGTAAAATGCTCTTTACTAGCTTTGATGTTTTTGGCCTTCAACATGTTATGCTTGCATTGTTTGCATGCTTTAAGGTCTTTAGCATCCTTTTTCAATGCTGAAATGTATGCCATTGCATGCCATCTTTCATTTGTTATATCGCTTTGAAAGAGGTCTTAAGCCCTTTGTTGGTTTGAGTGTGAAATCTAGGCGTTCATGCCTAATGGTTTTAGCCTTCTTTTGAAGGTTTTTACTAACCAACGGCATGATGCTTCTTTCATGCTCAAGAAGCTTATGGCTTGGTCCGTCTTTCAAATTAGAGGACTTCTCACTTTTGGACTTAACCAATTAAAGGATGGATTGGTAATCTAAAATGAGTAAACAAAATTGAACCAAGTAAAACATGTCAAGATAACATGTTTGAGTTGCATTGCATGTGTTTGGATCAGACGTTAATCCAAACACGAGAAACGAGGGGCATTTCATCCTCAAAGTGATGAAACGTGCCTCATTTCTCGGTCGCTGTCCCTCTTGATCTTGCATGATAGAGGTGGAGGCTCTTGTGTGTTATTTGTGCATTCATTGACTTGTACAAACCTGGCTTCTCAGCCATCGTGCATTGCGATGTTCGGTTGGTGGCCCAAGAGTCCAGTACCGAACTCTTTTGAGCTTGAAAAACGATAAGGAGGGTGGTTGTACACACATGTCTTGCAAATACACTGCTGTGCCCCTATTGTTCTCTGTTTAGCAAAAACTAGAGTCTGGAAAATCAACTGGTCAACCGACCACAAGGAGTAGTCGACCGACTAGTATGGGTGGTTGACCGACCAGTTTTTCTAGTCTACAGCCCCTTTTTTTGGTTGGCAGCCCACTAGAGAGTCCCTGTGTTGGAGAAAAACCATTCTGGAGATTATGCAATTTTCAGAGATCAAATCAAATGCAAACAGAGGCAATTGGAGGCACGGTAATGGATTTCCGAGTGAAGCCGACCGAACATGCATATCCCCCTCGCTTCCCGAGGCCATTTGTTTAAATTCCTTAGCTAAACTAGTTCATTAGCTTAATTATTTTATAATTAATTAGTTAAGTGTTAAATTAATTAATTTGGTTTGTACTTAATTAACTTAGAATAGTTCGTTGATTCAATTCGGTTTGTAATAATTAATTAGCTAAGTTAGTTAATTAGTTGATTTGTAATAGTTAGCTTAATTAGCGTAGCTAGTTAGCTCTCTTTTATTCAGACCCTCCATCGAGAGGGCACAATGTTGTAATAAGCGTGCGTGTGTGTGTGCATGTCTTCCAACCCCACGTCTTTCTCCCTTTTATTTACCAGCTTTTGATGGTTAGTTTTAGGGCATATTTCAATTAGCATACTTATGCTTTGCATGCGTGCATCATTCATTTGTCTTGCATGCACCGGGCTCGGCGCATCATTCAAACTGCATTGTATTTCAATACACTTTCTTGAATACGTGTTTCAAAGCATGATATCAAGTGATGCATTCATATGACATCTTAGATAGTCAAGCCTATTTTAGTTGCATTTTGCATGTGTTGCATTAGGCATTGTTGACGCTAGGATCATGCATTGATTACTAACTAGCTTCTGTTTTGGCTTGGAGTACACTTAAGTGTTTATGTTTTAGTATCCTTGTATGCGTGTAAGTGATTGCCATGACAGCATGCTTGCCATGAGGTTATGTGCTTAATTGATTAACTGCATGAATGCCTGTAGATGAAGGCTTCATTGCTTGAATTGGGACAATTAATCAAAACGCGAGTTATAAGCCCACTTGAAGTGGCAAATGATCATGTTTTAAGCCCACTCGAGGGTGGCAAATCCGCAACTTAGCCTACTTGCGAGTAGCAACTTCAAACCATTTTCAAAAAACAAGCATGAGATGTTTTGTTTCAAGTTGAGTGATTTAGTCTATACTTGTATGCTGTGTGCATCACATAGTAATTCTAGATTAACAATCCGAATAAGAACACATGTGTTTATAAAAACAACATATCATGATTAGTAGAGGTCGATCCTTTGATCGGGCAAGCGGGGGTGCTCATTTCAGGACCTTCCCCTCTCGTACCCAAGTTCCCGAGCCGAGTCAACTTTGGTGATGACGGACACGTGGCCTTAGGCATGAGTCAGGGTTTCCTAAATTTTCCAAAACAAAATATTTAGGTGGCGACTCTGAAATCTGGCAAAGCAGTCCATATTTGGCGCTTTTTGATTAAAATCGATTTTCCAAAACGATTTGTCGGATTTGGACTCTTTGGTGATTTATCAGTCTTACATTGCACTTTGTGAGATTAGATTCAGAACCGTGATAGGAGTCCGAACTATAGTAGCTATGAACCTAAATCCGCGCCCTCTCCGAAAGAGGGGCATGCGGAACGAGTTCGGGGCGGTCTACAGTTTCTGGCGACTCTGCTGGAGACTTAGAGAACTTGACTCGAACTCATGATATGTTGTTTTGTTTACACTTACGTGTTTCTTTGCATTTGCATTTGCATTGGTGCGCCTAAGTCATAGTGTTTGCCATCTGCTATTCCTGAATGGTTTGTTGGAGGCTTGCTTGGAAAAACGTGTCGCAAGGCTGACCGGTTACGGGCTCTGCCACGATAAGAACACAAATCTCGATTTTTGCCGAGGCACCCTATTTGACCATTCGACCTAGTGTATATCGGAAGCCATAGAGACTATTCCAAACTAGGACAGGTCGCTTACCCAAATGTAGGTTGTTTGAAACCGCTGCGTGTGTAGTGAAACCCTAGCTCCTGACAAAATAGGATAGGGAAACCCTACCCTACCATAGGGGTGTTTTGGCTCTCACTTGCTTGATATGTACTATCAAAGTGTGTCTCTACAGGTTGTATGTATCAGTTACAAGTCTGAGTATCAGCCTGAGGGTATCAGTTTACAGGCAGAATTTTGGGCAGAATTCAGTAAAGAGCACAGTCATTCAGCTATGATCATATTTATTCTGCTGAAATCAGGCTGAGGTGCTGTATGTTTTCTCGTTTGCTAGGGTAGTCTTGGAACCATAGCTTCAGAAGGGTCTGATATCCCCCGGGTACTCTGAACCTGTGTTATTATGCGATCGGGGATGAACCACCTGCTAGTGGCACCCAATTTACTCCGGATGTGGCGTATGGCACGCTCTGTTTTGAGCAATTTGTGAATGCTATTTATTTTACTTCCTGACTTGGGTGTTGGGTCAGTCTTGTTGTGTTGTATTGAGTCAATCTTTTTGTACTGAGTCAGCCGAGTCTGTCTTGTTGTATCGAGTCAGTCCTGTTGCGTTGTAGTTAGGTGATTTCGGGGGTGTTACCTCGGACATCACTATCTTGTTTTGTGTTTGTCTTTTACACCCTTTCTTTTGTGTCTGTTCCTGCCTTTGAGCCAGTTGCGCCAGAAGATCTGAATGAAACAGCAGTGATTTTCACCCTTTTGCATTTGTTTCTGCCTTGAGCCAGTTGTGCTAGAAGATTTGAATGAAATAGTAGAGATTTTCACTTACTTTTCTGTGCCTTAAAATCATTGCATTGACCTAAGTTTTTCAAAACTTTTTGAACATTGTGATGAAAACGAAGAGGGTGGAATTCCTCTGGATTTGCAAAAATTTGACCAATTAAGAGAAAGAGAGGCATGCTAAGCCCTTAATGAATGAGATCATGTTTGTTAATGTGAGTACTGGAAAGGATCCTAGCTTGATCCAGATTGGTTCTACATTGTCTTCAGCGCGAGCGACTAGTCGCTTTCTTAAAAGATTTCAAAAAATGTTTTGCGCGATCCGGCGAAGACTTGTGTGGAATCGCTCTTGAGATTGTGCAGCATAGGATCGCTCTCAGCCTCGAGACTCAACCCCTTTTACTTTCAAACCTTGAACTTGGATTCAGAATGTTCAACGGTCAACCACAATGTGAGGCTTGTATGGCCAAATTTGAAGCAACCCATGAAGGATACATCCTGCTCATATTGGTGAGGGGTAACATCTGCATGTGAAAACCAGAGGTGCTGCTTGGATTGCCATTCTGACTTGAAGCAGGCTTAAACTTGGGGTCAAGATACACTGATACTCTAGAGAAAGGCGAGGCCTGAGAAGGTGCACCTGGAATGCAGTCTCAGAACTTGCCGAAGTTGAAACGCACTAAGATGCTCCAAATTTTCCCTCTTTTCTTTTGCTTTGCAGTTCGGAACCTATGTAGCTTTAGATAGGTCCTTGTTCTATTGTTCTCACATGACCTGGGTTGAACCCTACTGTTTACGAAAGAAAGAATCTGGTTTTGCAGATCATGTTGAGAATGACACAACACTCTAAGCACGAAACGATTTATTTTTGAAATTGAAATTGAGAATGAGTTCTTGACCGGGTATTGAGCCTACGATTGACCACAGTCAAAACGACTCAACAAAGGGAAAGACAAGGTAAAAACAACACAAAGACATCTATTGACACTCGAAATGACTCAAAGCATGACTCGAGACAAACAAAAACACACACACACAGTACTCAGATACTCTGCTATCCATCGGTGGGAGACCTCTCGATTCACGAGGAGCCTGTTTCTTCAGATATTGTTTCCCACCCTTTCTCATTCGTGATTCTCACATCACTCTGGCACTCAAACTCCAGTTTTCTAAAAAAGCCCTTTTCCTTACTTTTTCTCTCAGCGCACATCTCTCTATTCTTCAATCTCTCTTATGTTTTTTATCCCTCTCCTGGGTGATTGATGGATAAGCAGGAAGTTGTGGGCTCTTGCCCCTAATATTCTGCTAGATTCTCCTTCTTTCACTCACAACTTGTGAACTTTCCCACAGAGGGGTTGTGATGCGATTGGACTTGCAGCAGATCTGTAACTGACATCGGTTGACGATGCCCTTGGCTTAGCTTGACTGAGACGAATTACAACATGTCCCATCAGCCATGTATACAATTGATTGGTCTCACACACTGTGTTTTTTACGTCCCCATTCTGGGTCAGATGCCAATTTGGATGTGATCGTCCCAGATGAGGGAACCGGATATCCAGCTCCATTTCCAATTCGTGCTTCGCACTTGGGTTGATACCTCGCTGCTTGGAGGACGAGAGAGCTTTCGGCCCTTTGCTGTTAGCTTCAGCTGTGTCCTTTCTGGTGAATGCATTGATAAAGGGGGAAAAGACAGAAAACCTGACTCAACTATGCCCCTAGTTCATCATTTTGACCATTTTTTTATTTTTGGCTTTCTACTAAAACAATTTTGATCAATATAAGAGTTAGATTAACATACTTCGATTTTCTGATTTGAAATCATACAAGTCAGATTGTGAGCACTGAAAATTTTCCTTTTTTGGGTCCAAGAAATGGTCCAGTTTTGAAAAAAATGGAATAATTTTCGAGAGAATTAGTCAACCTCATTAAAAATCCTCAAAAACTATTTTTGCAAATGGCCACTGCTCAACCAACGTGGAATTTACTCTTGAGATGCACAACCTCAGATCTGAACTTGAATTGTCTTGCAGCTGAATCTTTCTAACGGAATAGAACAACTGATTTTGAACGAAGACGAGCCAATTCGCACATGGATAAGATAGCTGAGTTGAACAAGGATAAACCAATCAACATGGATGAGACTAGCAGGTTGAAAATGATTGGGGCTGAACTTCAGGATGAAGTTGCCTATGTATCCCAAAGATGGGAATCAGGCCGCATGTAGTTCCGGGTTGAGGTTCACTCGGGTGTTGACACTTTCCTTTTGTGCTCTAACTTTTGCCAAGGTCGCCCTTCCAGGTTTTCAACCTTGCGAGCTATTTTTCTTTTCTTCTTTTCTTTTCTTTTCTTCTTTCTTTTTTTCTTTCTTTCCATTTTTTTCATTTTTGTTCTTTTCTCTTTTTTTCTTTGCTTTTTCTTGCTCTAACTTTTGCCTGGGTCGCCCTTCCGAGTTTTCGGCCCAGCGAGCCTCTCAAGGATAGAAAAGTTTAACTTGTCTATGTTGATCAGTCATAGGATCTCTAAGCCATCTGAATCCAGGAGAATCGCTGCTGTTCGCTGATGATGTAGGAGCCCATCCAATCGGGCCTGAATTTGCCCCTAGTGTTGTGGATAGGAACTCGATTGTCCTTTCAGCAATAAATTTTCTTCTTTCCATTATGGGATTTGGCTTTCTTTCCAATCTCGGTTTGCGGAATGACCCATCTTTTGAATCTTTGAGCACATCTGACATTTTTGCCCCGAGCTGCTTCCAATCCGGCCATACAAGCCTTATATTGTGATTGATCATTGAACATTCTGAATCAAAGTTCAAGGTTTGAAAGCAAAAGGGGTCGAGACTCGAGGCCGAGAGTGATCCTATGCTGTACAATCCCGAGAACGATTCCACGCATGTCTTCGTAGGACCACGCAAAACATTTTTTGAAATCTTTTAACAAAGCGACTAGTCGCTCAGGCTCCTCTGAAGACAATGTAGAACCAATCTGGGTCAAGCCAGGATCCTTCTCAGTACTCATATTAACAAACATGATCTCATTCATTTAGGGCTTAGCATGCCTCTCTTTCTCTCAATTGATCAAATTTTTGCAAATCCTGAGGAATTCCTCCTTCTTTGTTTTCATCACGGTGAAAAGTTTTTAAAAAAAAACTTAGGTCAATGCAATGATTTCAAGGCACAGAAAAGTAGGTGAAAATATCTGCCGTTTCATTTAGATCTTTTAGCACAACTCTTGCAATGGCAGAAACAGACGCAAAAGAAAGAGTGGAAAAGACAAACACAAAACAAGCAAGTGATGTCCGAGGTAACACCCCCGAAATCACCTGACTCTAACACAACAGGACTGACTCGATACAACTAGACAGACTCGATACAACAAGACAGACTCAATACAACACAACAGAACTGACTCAATACCCAAGTCAGAAAATAAAATAACCAGAATTTGAACATTACTCAAAATAGTGCGTGTCATCCACCACATCTGGAGTAAAAATGAGCACCATCAGTAGGTGGTTCCTTCCCGATCACATAGTCACATTATCCTCCCAGTTCATCGATCCAGTGGCGATAGACTTTGCAGGACCTGGGGCGACGATGACCTCATCTACGAACAACATTCTTCTTCAAAGACTCATTATCTTCCACAAAGATCCCTTGTCGGAGGGCCTCATTGATTTGAACCCCAATTTCATGAAGGTCCGTAAAGTTGACTATCATATTTTGCAATGTCTCGGCTTGCCTAGCCATATCTTGCTGCAGTGAATTTACTGATTGCTGAAGACGGATTAGTAAATCCTCTAGATTCGTCGGAGACTGAGCCATGATAGGAGTAGATGATCGTGCTCCGAATAGAGGTGACCTTGCTGATAAATGTCGGAACAGTAGAATCGGTGATCCCTATCTGGCCTTTCTTTGCCTTGCCACCGGCGAAAGAAACACTGGTTGCCCTTGAACTAAATCTCTAACCTGACAAAGTCTATCAACACAAGTCCGGTGTACCCGGGGGATATTGGAGCCTTTTGAAGCTATGGTTCCAAGACTACCTAGCAAAAGAGAAAACAGACAACACCTCAGCATGGTTTCGCCAGAACAGATATGAGCATGGCTGAATGACTGTACTCTTTACTGTATTCTGCCCCAAAACAAATACCAACTTGGAAACTGATATGGACATTCCTGTATAGTTTCACTGTAAAACACATACCAGTTAAGTGAGAACGAAAACACCCCTATGAGGGGATAAGGTTACCCTGTCCTAGTTTCGTTAGGAGCTAGGGTTTCACTGTGCACAACAAGTGGCTGCACACAATCCTCCATTCGGGTAAGCAACCTGTCCTAGTTTGGAACAGTCTCTATGGTTTCCAATATGCAACTACGTCGATTGGTCAAAAAGGGTACCTCAGCAAGACTACCTAATATACTTCTCACACCTAACACCGAAAAGTAAAAGGAGGATCAAACGGTATAGCGGTAGTCTAGATCCAAGGGTTGTGTTCCCATCGTGGCAGAGCCCGTAACCAATCAACCTTTTGGCAAGCTTTTCCAAGCAAGCCTTTGGCAAACTGCTCAAGAATAGCAAATGGCAAATACTGTGTCTTAGGCGCACTGATGCAAATGTAATACAAAGAAATACATAAATGTAGATAAAACAACATATCATGAGTTCGAGTCAAGTTCCCTAAATCCCCAGCGGAGTCGCCAGAAACTGTGGACTCACCTTTTTCTGCGCCCTCACCTTTCGGACAGGGCTTGAAAAAGAAGGCCTCACAGTTCGGACTCGCACGGTTCTGAATCTAGTATCACAAGTGCAATGTGAAACTGATAAATACCAAAGAGTTCAAATCTGGCAAATCTTTTTGGAAAATCGATTTTAAATCAAATAATGTCGAAATTGGACTGCTTTTCCAGATACAGAGTCGCCAGCTAAATATTTTGTTTCGGGAAAATTTAGGAAACCCTAACTCGTGCCAAAGGCCACGTGTCTGTCATCACCAAAGTTGTCTCGGCTCGAGAACTTGGGTACGAGAGGGAAAGGTCCTGAAATGAGCACCCCCGCTCGCCCGATCAAAGATCGGCCTCTACTAATCATGATATGTTCTTTTATAAACATTATGTGTTCTTGTTCCGGTTATTAGCTAACATTACTATGTGATGCGCACGCATACAAGTATAGACTATATCGCAAGAATTGGAACATTTCAAGTCATGTTTGTTTGCGAAAATGGTTTGAATTTGCCACCCTCAAGTGGGCTTAAAGATGTGGATTTGCCACCAAATATAATGGGCTTAAAACATGATTTTGCCACAACAAAGTGGGCTTAAAACGCACATTCGTTGAATTGTTCCAATTCAAACAACAAGTCTTCATCCACAGGCATTCATGCAGTTTAGCATTTAAGCACATAGCCTCATGGCAAGCATGCGAAACATGGCAACATGGCAATCACACTCATGCAAGTATGCTAAAGCATAAAACTCACCGAGTACTCCAAGCCAAAACAAAAACTAGTTAGAAAGAATGCATGATCCTAACTATACAATATGCCTAATGCAACACATGCAATAATGCGATTAATAGGCTTGGCTACTAATATGACATATGAATCGATTTGAACAACATGCGATTAAACACGTATTCAAAGAAGATATTGAAATTGCAATGCAGTTTGAATGATGCGCCGAGCCTCGATGCATGCAAAACAAATGAATGGATGCAATCATGCAAGCATAAGGTATTCTAATCAAAACATGTCCCTCATCTAATCATCAAAAGTCATTAAATAAAAAGGAGAAAGAAAGACGTGGGGTTGGAAGACATGCACACATGCACGCACACTTATTACAACATTACACCCTCACGAAGGAGGGTCCGAATGAATAAGCTAACTAACTAGCTACGCTAACTAATTATTACAACAATTGAAACGAATTAACTAACTTATTCTAAGCTAATTAAATATTACAAATTGAATTAATTAGCTAAATACTAAGCTAATTAAGTACAAAATCATTAAACTAATTAGCTACCACTAATTAATTAATCAAAGCAATTAAATGGCCTCGGGAAGCGAGGGATGCATGCATGCTCGGTTGGTCTCCACCCGAAAATCCCACCGCCTTGCCATTGAACGCCTCTGTTTGCATATTTTGAACACCAAATAATCTACCAACTTCCAGAACACCTTTGCTCCCCTCAGGAACACACTGTGCAACTTTCTTCATTGATGGCTGGTCAGCTAGCAATGGTGGTCGTCGGCTACTGTTGGTCGCCGGTTGGCTACTGCTAGTGGCCTGTCAGCTACCCCTGTCCTGAACTTCCTTTTTTGCTGCAACAGAGAGCAAATAAAGGCAAAGCAGTGCATTCTCAAGAAGTGTTTGTACTGTCACTCTCCTTATCATCACACAAGCTCAAAAGAGTGTAATTCTTGGCCCTCAAACCATCAACCAAGAATTTTCCATGCATGATGGCTAAGGAACCAAGCTTGTACAAGCTTAATGAGTGCACAACAAGACTCAAAAAGACCACCACCCTATCATGCATGATCAAGTGTGATAGTGACCAAGGAAAGTGGCACATTTTATCACTTTGAGCATGAAATGTTCCATTTTCCTTATGCTCGAATTAACGTTCAATCTGAGCACATGCAATGCAACACGAAAGATGTTTGTCTTGCCTTTTTTACTTGTTCATTTTGTTTACTCATTTTAGTTACCGATTCATTCTTTAATCGATTAAGTCCATTGGTGAGTGTCTTCTAAAGTGAAAGAAGTGTCAACCAATGGGTAGTTCAAGGCATGAGGGAAGCTTCATGCCGTTGGTAATGAACCCTCAAAAGATGATTAAATCATTAACCATGAGCCTCAACCTCAAGCTTAAACAACCCTAATGTTGAAACAACCCTCAAAACAAATGAAACAGTGAAGAAATGAGGAAGGTTGCAGAGATTGTATGTGCTGAAATGAAGTGTAAAACAACACTAAAACATGCTATTAACTCAAAACAATGATAGTTAAAGCATTAAAACGTCAAGCTAGTGAAGGAATTAACACTACAACTATGCAATACAAGCCTCAACTGAACTAACCAGCCCAAAACAGAGCCAAAATAGGTTATTTCAGAGGAAAAAACATGCTGGACTTAAGCTAAATTAAGCTAGAAAAACATGCTAACATATGAAGCTATCTAGGCATGCAAATAAGGCACAAGGAGGGGAGGCTAACCACTCCAATTTCGGACTTCAAAAGAAGGTTTTTACCACTGAAAAACCTCTGAAATTCAGTGGTTAAAAGGCCCAAAAAAGTTTGTTTGAAAGTGATGAAAAATGGTACAAAAGCTTAACAGGCAAAGAGACAAGAAGGGTGGACCACCCCCTAACTCAAAATAGCCTCAAACCACCATTTTTAGGTCATAAAAAACAGAGGTTTTTACAGTTGAAAACTAGGCCAAAAATAGTTTGAAAAGATGGCAAAACAAGTGTACAAAACAAGCTTAAAGGACAAGTGCTATACCTCTTGGAGCCAAAGCACAAAATAGGCAACAATCCAAGCCACAAACACCTTTTAGAGCTCAAAAAGGGTCTCAAGTAACCTCAGCCCAAAGATAAGCAACTTTGGTTAAGGGTTGATAGGCAAACTAGAAGTGTATCTCTACTTGTATGCACAAAAGGGCAAGAGAGAGAGAGAGAGAAATCTGGAGAGAGAGAATTGTAGAGAGAGAGGCTCCCAAAATTTTTCCAACCTTGAAAACAATAGAGAAGGTCCTCTATATATAGAAAAATGAGAGCTCAGGTAAAAAATATCAACAAAACGGACAGCTAGAGCATTTGGGAGACAACTGGAGGAAAATATCTGCAAAATCTGACCTTTTTGACCCCTGTGGCCGGCCGGCCACCATTGGTGGCCGACGGCCATCGCTAGTTGCCGACAAAATGCACCTCTGGCCGACACATGGCCAACAAGCTTCACTGGTGGCCAACAAGCAAAAACCGATTTCTGGCCCCGACTTCAAACAGGCATATCTCCTTCATCTGGACTCCTTTGTAGGTCATTCTTGAGTCTAAATTGGTGCCCCAGAAGTCTTCTTTCCAATGGTGGCATCCTCACATAAAAATTCCAAGTGTTCAAGAAGATATGTCTCTTTTAGTGAAGATTGCTTAGTTTTGGTTCTAATCGGATTCATGTCTAACTTCTTCTCCGCTAGTTTTCTTCCCTCTCCTTTCCTCTTTTCTTCAACCCCAAACCTCTAAAAAAAATGTTTTAAAGATTTTTTTTCAAAGAGTTCACCTCTCTTTCATTCATTTCCACTTTGTCCTTGCTCGGTTTACCGAAAAGCGCAACATTTAATGAAATGCGAGCCTCAGGACATCGTAGAAACTTTTTTCAAATTTTTTTTGAAAGAGAGGTTTTCAAGGCCTAAAAATCATTTTGGTCAAAATAGTTTTGGTCCAAAATGGGGTGTGAGATTGGGAGTTGAAGCTCTCCTTGCCGAAGAAATCGAACCTTTGCACTGCATAGCCTTCGTCCTCGAACAATCAACCTGTGGCACCCGAGTCTTATGGGCGGTCAAAAATGGGGGGTCTACAGTATATCAGACCGTGAAGGCGACTTTTTGGTTCACTTTTTCATTGCTTTCTCTCTCTAAAACTCTCCAAAACCCTCGATCTTGAGTTTCTCTCTCTAAAACTCATCTTCTCCCTACTATTTCACCTAGATCCATTGGGATCTTTACCCTAGTGTCTTTGAGAAAAAGGTAGAGCGTCTCAAGATCTTTATTTTGATCCGAATAAAGTTGGGTTTGAGCATCTTTGGAGTTTCATGCTTGCCTTGCTCATCTTCTCTCTTTGAGGTAGGGACTTTCTACACTGCTTTATAAGTTTTAACTTAGCTATTTGTTGATGGGCATGAAATATTGGACCTTGTTGTGATTTTGGATAATTTATCTTTTGTAAAGTTGTATATCTGTTTAGAAATAACTATTTTGGGCTATCGGTGGAGGATAGCTATGATTGTAATAGAAATTGCATGAGGATTAGGCAAATTGAAACTAATCTCTTTTCAGTTGTCATTGAATATGACTGTGTGTTTTAATACATTGTATATGTATGATTGTTTTGGGAGGAAATAGGGGATGTACTCCATTGTTTGGAAGGAGATAAGGGAAGTACTCCATTGTTTGGGAGGACAAAGGGGATGGACTTTAACGAGTTGAATCAAATTGAATTTTTCCCTTATTATTATTGTTGTGGTATCGTGAACCATTCTATTTAAATTGGTGAAAATAAATTGAATTACTTTTTGATTTCGACTTCGTAAGGCCCGCTTGGCAAAATTATTTTGTTTTAGTTTAAGTTATAGTGATTCTTGGGTCCTGAGTAATAAATGAGATATAAATTCAATTTTTGGGTTTTGTTTGATTAGCCCATACTTAATCATTTTGGTTCATATTTAATTATGTGAATGGTGGGGACCACCTTAAGTCTTTTAAAATTTATTTATATTTTAATCTCAGTTGGAGATTTATTTTAGACCCAATTGATTGAATCATGACTCGTTTGTAACCATGTATTATTGTTGTTATTGTTATTATTATTTATTTTATAATCTTGAGAGAGTTACAAATATTTATGGTGTGCACCATCAAGCGAAATATATTTTGTGGTGAGAAAATATTATATTCTTTTTATCATTAATGATATTGAAATATACTTTTAATTGATATATATATATATAGATGTATATGTCTAGATAGATATTTGTATTGATTTGAAAAGAAAAGAAAAAAGAAAAAGCAATTTTGAAAGCAACACGTAGGCCCTCTCTCTCTCTCCTCCCTTATTTCCTTTCTTCTTCTTTTGTTCTTGGGAGGCAGAACACTTTCCCTATTTTTCTTCTTTCTCTCTCTTTGGTCTCTCTCTCTCTCTCTCTCTCTCTCTCTCTCTGGGCTCTCAGTTCTCTCTCTCTGAATTTTTTTTCTTGGTTACATTTATCATATAAAATCTTTGATCTACCAAAATCTGTTAGGTTTTAGACCATAGTTCTTAAGATCAAAGTGAAGAGTTTGGTGAGAGCAACGTTTTGACCAGTGGAGATCGAAATCCAACGAAGTCGAAAATTGGGGTTTTTGCTTGTTTCCTCTTCTAGCTTGAGGTAGGGATTTTTCCTACACTTCTTTATGCACTTTTACTTGATTATATGGAGTTTAGAATTGTATATAATTTAATTAGAATTTTTGAAAAATTTGTGATTTATTTTCTTAAAAGAGAAATTTTGAGAAAAATAAAGAGTTGATGCCCAAATTGCGAAAATGTATACTTGGAATATGTTTGTAATGTCATGAAAGAGCTATATTTTAAATTTGAAGAAAAACGGACTTTGATTCGATCGATTTTGAAATTTTTACCAGTTTGCGACCAAAAAAGCATTTTTAAAGAAAACAAAGGAATTATGTTTAACTTTTGGGGCTTTTGATCAAATTAGGATGTCATAGTTGAATAATGCTTGGAGAATGAGTTTGGAAAGAAAATGATATTTTCTTGGCCGTTAACGATATTATTTTGCTTAATGTATTTGTTGAAATAAAATCGACACAGTTAGAAATGGACCTTGAGAGGTTACCGGTCGTGATTGTGATATGAAAACTAGTGTAGTTGTTCATATTTAATGAGATGTTGAATAGATTGTATTTATCGGAATTTTTGGAATTCAATTGTTTAAATATCTGTTTAGAAATATCTATTTTGGGCTATCGGTAGAAGATAGCCATGATTGTTGTAGAAATACATGTGACTTAGGTAAATTGAACCACATTCCTTATTTGTTGCATTGGACATTACAGTACATTCATTTAATTGGAAATGTATCTATTTTTGAGAAATATTTGGAAATGTATCTGTTTACGAAAAGATGAATACTTGTGAATCTGGGTAGGGGGTGTAGAACCGCGTGGTTAGGTGTTGAGCCTTCCAGTTTACTGGTAAAAATGGCAGTGGTAGTGCATTAGAGCCTACTTGTAGACACTCACCTAGAGATTCACAGAGCCTGTATTCATGTAACAGATATGGTTTAAAATGGAAATGGTTTTATATCTGTTGTTGCATCTCAGCATTGCATGCTTTATAAAAAGAGAGATAAATTGTTTTATCATGAGCATGGCATGAGCATACTCCTCTTTAGTCTTGTCATGGTTCATATGTTATGTAGTATATCTCTACTAGGCTGTGGCTCACCCTATAAGCTAAACCATTTCAGGTACAGGTGCTATGCCTTCGCCAAGGCATTGACTTGGGAGGACTCGGAGCTGAGGCTTCATTTTTGTTTTATTGTTATTTATTGAATGTAAGCCCAGGGCTGTGTGCCTCGGATCGAAAATAAAGCTGGGTACTCTATTCCCTCTTCCGGGCAAATCTAGTCATGTTCGAACTGACGCCGAAACTGAAATGAGAATACACAGTGTATCAAGCCAACCAACTGAATGCCAGGCTACCGGGACATGCTATAGCTCATCTCAGGCAGATCAAACTAGGGGCAACACCAAACAATGTCAATAGCGGATCTGTTGCACATCCAGTGGCACAACCATCCCTCATTCGGGAAGTCAACTAGCCGAGGGTGAAAGAAATAGTCGTGCGCTGAATATGCAGGACAAAGAGTCCACTGCTTTCAACTTATCCATGAGCCAAATTTGGGGAGGGATGAAAAATAAGAGAGATTAAAGAATAGAGAGGTGTACGTGGAGAGAAAAAGTGAGAAAGGGTTTTGAGAGAAAAACAGAGCCTGAGGGCCGAGTAATGTAAGAGACACATGTGAGAAGGGTAGGAAACATTACCTACAACAGTAGTGGACTTCCTGCAAACTTGGTTGTCTCCCGGCGATGGAAAGCATCTAAGCCCATCAAAGTTTCGGCCAATGCTAAGCCAATACAGCTCTTTCCCTCTTTCAAGCCTTAGGTAACTTTGATCAAGCGAATACTAGATCCTCTGAAGCTAAGGGCAAACAAGAAATGGGCCAACATGCACAAGAAAAGAGCATGCTGCCGAAAACCTTGCCAGAGATGGTCGCCGCGGTCACCAACGTCAGAAAACTGATGGATCAAGCTTGGGATATCTAACTCCCCATTGTGAACCAAAGATTGGGCATCGTGTAAAGTAAATCCACACATTCGCCCTAAAGCTTGGATGTGGCCAAACGTGACTAGGACAAGATTTCCT
Source organism: Camellia granthamiana (assembly GCA_036172215.1). Lineage (NCBI taxonomy): Eukaryota > Viridiplantae > Streptophyta > Magnoliopsida > Ericales > Theaceae > Camellia > Camellia granthamiana. The sequence continues at coordinate 44,371,872 of CM069904.1, forward strand.
CGTCACCCCGAGATTCCATCAAAGCTTAGAACTCCTCAACTGTGGGACATATCTCTTGTCCCCCAAAGCTAAAAACATGTGTAACCGAGTTCCAACATCTAGCTGCGGCATGAAGGAATGGAAAACACAGCGGAGTACGACTCAGCAAGAATAGTGCGTTTATCCTGAAACCTAGAAAATTTAGCTTTTTCGAGCTATCCAAAGTCGCAATCCAATTTAAGAGTTTTTCGGCAAAGAATGGCTCCATTTTGGGAAAAAAATAGAGCTGAAATGAAGAAACCATGAACCTGGAGCTTTTGTAGAAGATAAGGCAGTGAGTGGAAGCCAGGTGTCAACATTCCGGAGGTTCTGTTCGTTGATGGCCGGTAGGGGTTTATTGATGGTTGGCAGAGGCTCATCAATGGCCGGCAGGGGCACATTGATGGCCGGCAGGCCATTCCCCATGGCCGGCAGCCTCCCTTTCATGCTCACTGATCTCCTGTGTGAAGATTTAGTTGTTTTCAACAGTTGTATTCTATTATTGGCATCTTTTGAGGTCATGTTTTTGGTCCTTTTGGGGCTTGAGCATGTTTGTTTAAGTTGCAACCGTCTGGATTTGTTTATTGAGTTGTATTTGTGTTGTTTATCGAGTTATTGCAATTTGCTTATAGAGTTGTATTCTTGATTGTTTATCGAGTTGTTTCGTTCTTTCAGTTGTTAGTTGTTTTGTTCTTTCAGTTATTAGTTGGTTCACTACCTGATTAAGACAATGCAATTTGGATGTGCAAATTTCAACAAAGATCAAACTCATTTTCATGCTGTGCGATGTTATGCGATGTTTAGAATGCAAAATGCAACATTTTTTAAACCAAAGCTGAGTTTTCATTCCAATCATGGTTTCTTTTTACAAAAGAGTACAATTTTTTTAAAGAAAATAAAATTGCCTAAGGTTGTATAATGTGCTAACACTACTAGCAAAAAGAAAACAAAGCAAAAAGCATCTAGAAGAGCGCTGGCTATCTCAAGCTCGAGAGGCCCTCTTTGATTCGATCGATTTTGAAATTTTTACCAGTTTGTGACCAAAAAAGCATTTTAAAGAAAACAAAGGAATTATGTTGAACTTTTGGGGCTTTTGATCAAATAAGGATGTCATAGTTGAATAATGCTTGGAGAATGAGTTTGGAAAGAAAATGATATTTTCTTGGCTATTAACGATATTATTTTGCTTAATGTATCTATTGAAATAAAATCGACACGGTTAGAAATGGACCTTGAGAGGTTACCGGTCGTGATTGTGATATGAAAACTAGTGTAGTTGTTCATATTTAATGAGATGTTGAATAGATTGTATTTATCAGAATTTTTGGAATTCAATTGTTTAAATATCTGTTTAGAAATATCTATTTTGGGCTATCGGTAGAAGATAGCCATGATTATTGTAGAAATACATGTGACTTAGGTAAATTGAACCACATTCCTCATTTGTTGCATTGGACATTACAGTACATTCATTTAATTGGAAATGTATCTGTTTTTGAGAAATATTTGGAAATGTATCTGTTTACGAAAAGATGAATACTTGTGAATCTAGGTAGGGGGTGTAGAACCGCGCGGTTAGGTGTCGAGCCTTCCAGTTTACTGGTAAAAATGGCAGTGGTAGTGCATTAGAGCCTACTTGTAGACACTCACCTAGAGATTCATAGAGCCTGTATTCATGTAACAGATATGGTTTAAAATGGAAATGGTTTTATATCTGTTGTTGCATCTCAACATTGCATGCTTTATGAAAAGAGAGATAAATTGTTTTATCATGAGCATGGCATGAGCATACTCCTCTTTAGTCTTGTCATGGTTCATATGTTATGTAGTATATCTCTACTAGGCTGTGGCTCACCCTATAAGCTAAACCATTTCAGGTACAGGTGCTATGCCTTCGCCAAGGCATTGAGTTGGGAGGACTCGGAGATGAGGCTTCATTTTTGTTTTATTGTTATTTGTTGAATGTAAGCCCAGGGCTGTATTTGCGTTGAGTTGAAACTCCATTTTGTGTAACCAAGAATGTTCTTGGATAAATTTGTAAGCCTGTAGAGCACTTATTATCTATTTGGCTTCCATTTCATACTTGTAAAATGTATGCTTGGGATTGGAACTGGGGCATTGAGATGTGAATAGCGTGTATTTGGCATTTGGGATTTAATGGAAATGGATGTATGGAATAGTTAGCTATATATATGTGTTTGTCTATCAGGTGGGTTTTGTAGCATAAATAAATATACCCTGCCCAATTTTCGGGGCGTTACAACTTGGTATCAAAGCTACCAGGTTTGAATACTTGGGGCTCGTGGGAAGTGGTTTTTACCACAGTGGGTTCATTTCGCTAGTGAGAAATGTTGCATATCTTATGTGCTATGTGATAACATGTTTATGTGACTATATGGGTAGAGGGTTAAACTTCTGAGATGTGATTTGTGTCCATAAAATTCTTTGAGGTCCTTTTAGAAAGCACTTAGTCAATGCTATTTCTATTTGGAAGTCTTTGAATGTTTGTGGAACGAGTCAATATCTTGGAGGGGTAACTCGTATGTGTTCTATGTGACTATGTGCTTATATGGTTTGCCTTATGTGATGTAGATACATGTGTAGGTTTATGTTTAAGCCGTATGCAGCGTGTTACAACTAGTGTGGAGTACTTACTTCTGAGCTAAATTGTGTCTCTTATATAAGATGTCATAAAGCAAGAGAGGCCGTAATAGAGGCACTTACAGTGCCCGGGATGTTCTCATGTAGGAGGATACCTTTTCCTCAGGAAGAAGGTGTAAGTTAGAGTAATATGGCTGGAATGATTGGTCAAGATGTTGTGAAATTAGTATTAAAGCGTAGGTTAACTAATTTGTATGATTGTGGGTGTAAATGTGACCTTAAAATAGTAGAGTTTGTGTTGTGTAGCGACTGGTTTGTTGTTATGAGGAGTTAATTATTTTTCAATTTTATATCAAGTTTGCAGAATTGGACTAGATGAAAAAAATCTTAGAAGTAGAGTGAGTTAGAGATTAACCTTATTCTAATAGTTTGGTTTGGTTGTGACTTTAATAATGATTAAAGTAATCTAAGATAATATGCTTTGGATTGTTGACATTTGAACACGTAAAACTAGTTCTAAATTTTCTTGGGATAGACGAAATTAGTTATAGTTAGATTGTTTCACTTTCTTGATGGACTACTTGTGAGGTTAGTGATGGGCCCTAGGCCAATTATTTTGTATGTGTTTGGGAATAAACGTAGTTTTAGCATGATAGAAATTATATCATGTAGCAAGAGATGTATTTCTTAGAGAGTTTGTTTTATTCATAATTTTGCTGCAAATCCAAAGAGGGCAAATGAGATAAATAATTTTGAGATAGATTGGAATGAGATTAAATTTGATTTGGGTTACGCCATTTGATGGGATTATTAGTAATAACAACACTGACTCGTGAGTCGATATTTTAGAACATGTAGGCGAGTTCCGAGTGCCTTCGAGATTGGTGGAATCCATTGTCTTAGAGTTAGCTATTGATATTCTTGAGTGCAATAAATGAGTGTTGAGGGACATGATGTGATGGATGTTGTGGAGTTGTGTTAGCAACCAATGTTTTTAGAGGAAATTTTAAAGATTACTTTGTGAGTATATTATAATTCTAAATTAGGTGCTTTAGGATAATTAGTATTGTGGTAATTTGAGTATTTACATGAGAATTTATGCTTGACCCATCAAGAGTGATTGATGTTAACTTTCACAGTTACTTTTATGTATGAGTTAGAAATTGTGAAGATAGAAGGTATATGGAAGGTATATCACAGTTACTTTTATTTTGTATCCTTTCTCCTTTAGCTACAAGATTGTTTTGTATCCTTAGAGTAAGAGTTGTGAATCCCTTATGTTGATCCTTCGTTTTGCTACAAGTGTGGTAAGAATTCGTGTTATTGGCATGTTGGTCTATTATTACCATTGAGTTCAATTTGATGAGTGTATTTGACCTTAAGTGGTAAGTGTTTTCTTAATTAAAATGTATTTAGTTTTGCCTAATAGAGGATGATTCCTTATTTTAATTTTGTTTCATCGTGTTTTGTGGTGATATTACCTTAGAAGAAGTTATTTGGCAGACCCCTCATCGGGGAATAAATTGGTATGAAGTACTTTCGTTATTTTGTTAGTCTTGGAAATTGTTATGGAATGACTATTGTTGATATAAAATTTTTATTTTTATTTTTAGAGTGAATGAGTGGCATCATAGCTTGTGTATCTTTTCGAATTTGGGTAAAAGTGAGCTGACTAGAGACTTCAAAGGAGATTTCAAAGTCACTATAACTATGAGTATTTGTTGGGAGTACCTTAGTATAGTTAGAATGTGTATCTAGTCTCGATGAATTCTATGTGGACTCGAAGTGCATTGTGTGAGCGTTTCGGTAAATTCTATGTTGGAGTGAAATTGTGTGGGTGGATATAGACAAGTTTGTGTAAACTGTTAGTCGGTTCATCGAGTGAAAGAAATAGAGTGGATAGGTAAAAATAATATAGAAATTGCTTGGTTGGGCAATTGAAGTTGTGGTTGAGAATTTTCGAGTAGTGTGTTTGGCACGATTGCATTATGTTTCATAAGGGTTGGTGTTTCTTGTTGTTAAAGTGAAGCAGTTGAGGCTAAGGTGATCTATGAATTTTGTTTTTGAAATAATTCAAGGAAGAATATGATTGTACTAGGGAATGAGAGGAGGTTCTCATGGGATGAAATATTTGAAGTCATTGTTTGTGATAGTTTTATTCAATTGGGTAACCGCGTACGAATTCATTTTAATATTGAGATGAGTTAGTTGTCGTGTGACGGTTGCGATTACAAAATATATCATTGAATTGTGTCTTTAAAGGGAGGGTGCTCTCATTGGTTAAGAGTCTTGAGATAATCACTTTAGATGGATATTAAGTAAATTATTGCACTAGATTATGAAAAAAAAAAAAATTTGTTTGTGGTGAGTCATCTTTCATGGTGTGTAATATTTGAATACTTTTCTGAGTGCTCTTCGAAGTAGTGGGATTCTTTTGTTGCTGTGACTTGTTGAGTTAGTTGTGTGGAGTAAGCAAATTTTGTGGGTGTGTTTGAACGTGTTCAAGTGAGATTGCGAGTACGGTTGTATTCTAATTGTGAGTTTAATAGATTTTGATTCACCCCTTATATGTTGCAAAAATCGCCTACATTTTCCCTTCTATTATAAATTTTTGGTCCAAATTCTAGTACAAGTGGTTTTAAGTTGAGGGGTGGCTTTTTTGGAACAATGTATCTTAATATCATGGACAGCTGGTGGGTGTAGAAATTTTGTTTTTGAGTCTATTGAAAATTTGTTACTTCATATTGGTAAAATAATTTTGCTGATGTAATTAGAATGAGATGTTATCACGATGGTAGGGCCGATTGGATTAGACTGTTCGTCATTCTTGTTTGATTCAAACGATAAAAATAGTAGTACTATCATTGAGGAGTTATTATTGTGTTTACAGCTCTATGATTGAAGTGAATTTGAGAGTTTCGATTTCAGTTATGGTGTCTTTCACTATGGAAGGTAAGAGAGCACTAAATTCTTAAGAGTGAGCTTAGTACATGTTTGGGGTATTGAAAGAATGTCTCAATGTGAAAATGGCTATTGAGATTTTAAGGCTCAAGTAATTTTGTTAAGAGTAAATTCCATTGTTCTTTTTATCAAGGCGAATTTCAGGGATGAAATTCCTTAAGGGGGAAAGGTTGTAACGAGTTGAATCAAATTGAATTTTGCCCTTATTATTATTGTTGTGGTATCGTGAACCATTCTATTTAAATTGGTGAAAATAAATTGAATTACTTCTTGATTTCGACTTCATAAGGCCTGCTTGGGAAAATATTTTTTTAGTTTTAGTTATAGTGATTCTTGGGTCCTGAGTAATAAATGAGATATAAATTCAATATTTGGGTTTTATTTGATTAGCCCATACTTAATCATTTTGGTTCATATTTAATTATGTGAATGGTGGGGACCACCTTAAGTCTTTTAAAATTTATTTATATTTTAATCTCAGTTGGAGATTTATTTTAAATTATTAAACTCCATTTATTTTAGACCCAATTGATTGAATCATGACTCGTTTGTGACAATGTATTATTGTTGTTATTGTTATTATTATTTATTTTATAATCTTGAGAGAGTTACAAATATTTATGGTGTGCATCATCAAGCAAAATATATTTTGTGGTGAGAAAATAATATATTCTTTTTGTCATTAATGATATTGAAATATACTTTTAATTGATATATATATATATATAGATGTATATGTATATGTATAGATAGATATTTGTATTGATTTGAAAAGAAAAAAAAAATTGAAAGCAACATGTGGGCCCTCTCTCTCTCTCCTCCCTTATTTCCTTTATTCTTCTTTTCTTCTTGGCTGGTAGAACACTTTCCCTATTTTTCTTCTTTCTCTCTCTTTGGTCTCTCTCTCTCTCTCTCGGCTCTCAGTTCTCTCTCTCTCTAAATTTTTTTTGTTACATTTATCATATAAAATCTTTGATCTACCAAAATCTATTAGGTTTTAGACCATAGTTCTTAAGATCAAAGTGAAGAGCTTGGTAAGAGCAACGTGTTGACTGGTGGAGATCGAAATCCAATAAAGTTGAAAATTGAGATTTTTGCTTGTTTCCTCTTCTAGCTTGAGGTAGGGATTTTCCTACACTTCTTTATGCACTTTTCCTTGATTATATGGAGTTTAGAGTTGTATATAATTTAATTAGAATTTTTTGAAAATGTGATTTATTTGCTTAAAAGAGAAATTTTGAGAAAAATAAAGAGTTGATTCCCAAATTGCGAAAATGTAAATTTGGAATATGTTTGTAAGGTCATGAAAGAGCCATGTTTTAAATTTGAACAAAAACGGACTTCGATTCGATCGGTTTTGAAATTTTTACCGGTTTGTGACCAAAAGGGCATTTTTAAAGAAAACGAAGGAATTATGTTTAACTTTTGGGGCTTTTGATCAAAATAGGATGTCATAGTTGAATAATGCTTGGAGAATGAGTTTGGAAAGAAAATGATATTTTCTTGGGCATTAACGATATTATTTTGCTTAATGTATCTGTTGGAATAAAATCAACACGGTTAGAAATGGACCTTGAGAGGTTACCAGACGTGATTGTGATATGAAAACTAGTGTAGTTGTTCATATTTGATGAGATGTGGAATAGATTGTATTTATCAAAATTTTTGAAATTTAATTGTTTAAATATCTATTTAGAAATATCTATTTTGAGATATCGATTTCGGATAGCCATGATTGTTGTAGAAATGCATGAGACTTAGGTAAATTGAACTGCATTCCTCATTTGTTGCATTGGACATTGCATTACATTCATTTCATTGGAAATGTATCTGTTTTTGAGAAATATTTAGAAATGTATCTGTTTGCGACAAGATGAATACTTGGTGAATATGGGTAAGGGGTGTAGAACCACGCGGTTAGGTGTCGAGCCTTCCAGTTTACTGGTAAAAATGACAGTGGTAGTGCATTAGGGCCTACTTGTAGACACTGACCTAGAGATTCACAGAGCCTATATTCATGCAACAGATATGGTTTAAAATGGAAATGGTTTTATATCTGTTGTTGCATCTTAGCATTGCATGCTTTATAAAAAGAGAGATAAATTGTTTTATCATGAGCGTGGCATGAGCATACTCCTCTTTAGTCTTGTCATGGTTCATATGTTGTGTAGTATATCTCTACTGGGCTGTGGCTCACCCTATAAGCTAAACCATTTCAGGTACAGGTGCTATGCCTCCGCCAAGGCATTGACTTGGGAGGACTCGGAGCTGAGGCTTCATTTTCGTTTTATTGTTATTTGTTAAATGTAAGCCCAGGGCTGTATTTGCTTTGAGTTGAAACTCCATTTTGTGTAACCAAGAATGTTCTTGGATAAATTTGTAAGCCTGTAGGGCACTTATTATCTGTTTGGCTTCCATTTCATACTTGTTATAAAATGTATGCTTGGGATTGGAACTGGGGCATTGAGGTGTGAATAGCATGTATTTGGCATTTGGGATTTAATGGAAATGGATGTATGGAATAGTTAGCTATATAAATGTGTTTGTCTATCAGGTGGGTTTTGTAGCATAAATAGATATATCCTGCCCAATTTTCGGGGCGTTACATGGACTCCGTTGAATTAAGTTAGCCTATGTGTCTAGGGTGAAAGTCCCGAAATGTTGTGTATACATGGGTGCCGATTCCCGTGGATGAAAATTTTGTAAAATGGCAAATGGAAGTGTTTATGTGATGATTATGTTGTTTTGAGAACCTTTAAGTTGTATCCTTAGTATGGTTGCTTGTGACAAATGGAAATAGCTCATGAAATGAGATAAAACGAATTGAGATAAAAAGGAGATTGAGACAACATAAATTATGATATAAAACTTGGCATGGCACGGTCTGCAAACAAGTTGTAAAAGATTTTGTCATCGGTATTATATATGTGCATCATATTTATATTTTTTTTAAGATTCATATATTGTGTTAGATTGTTTTTTCTAGGCACTGGCTCGCCCTATTTGGGAAAACCATTTTCAGGTGCTGGTGATATGCCTTACTAAGGACTTAGCTGGGAAGGACTATGGAGCTAAATGCTCAATCTTATTATTTTCGTGCTTAATTTTTGTATAGCCAAAGAGTTTAAATGTGTTGGACTAAAAGTCCATTTTTGTTGTAACCAAGAACTATCTTGGAAAGATGTAAGCCTTTAGGGCATTTATTCTTGTTTTGCTACCCGCTCTATCTCATGCTGTGATACATGCTATAGATTTAAGGGCAGGCTCATGAATGTATGATTGCATATTTCACTCTCTTGTATAATTGGATCTCATGTAATAGAAGGATTTTATACTCTGATTCTCACTGTCATTGACATATTGTCTTGATTGGTTTGTTGTATTATTTTGGGGACGTTACAACTTGGTATCGGAGCCTACCAGGTTTGAATACTTTGGTACGTGGGAAGTGGTTATTACCACAATGGGTTTGTCTCGCTTAGCAGAGACGTTAGTATGTATAGTATGCTTACGTGACAACATGCTTATGTGACTATATGGGTATGGGATTTCATTGCTAAGATGTTGATTGGGTCCATGGGTTTCTAGAAGTCCTATTAGAAGAGCACTTGATCACTACTGTTTCTAATTGGAACTCTGGCAATGCCACGGGACAACCATTATCCAGGAAGGAAATTCGTATGTGTTTATGTGACTAGGTGCTTATGTGGAGTGGATTAAATGTTGTCCGTTGTACCAGGGCTTGAGTAAATTGGCTTCGGTACATTTGTGATTGTGCTAATCTTTATGTTACCCTTACTAGGATGCCTAGGCGAGGAAGTGACGATTTCCCTCATTCCACAAGGGAAGAATTGCGGAAACAATTTGTGGAGTTACGCCAGTGTACTACACCTCTGGTACAGTTTGAAGCATGGTTTACTAACCTGTCAAAATTTTCTCTGGAGTTGGTGGAGACTGAGGAACTTCGCTGTTCGGAGTTTGAGAGTAGGCTGTGTGACGACATCCGAGAAAGGATTGTCGGGTCTTGGCATAGAAGTTATAGTGTTCTTGTTGAAGTGACAGCTCGTGTAGAGGCAACAGTATTAGTCATGGAACAGAGTAGAGAGGAGGCCATTTTGGCGATCCTTGTAACTCGGGGTGTTGGTAGGCCTTTTAAGAGGCAGAGGGGTTTCAACCCACAACAGTCTCAGGGAGTGCAGTCTAAATCTATCTTTCTAAGTCTGAGTTTGGGTTCGAGGAAAGGTAAGTAGAGGGGTTTCACTTGTTTCAAATGTGGTCTGCTGGGCCACAAGTCTCTGGCTTGCCCACAGAGGAAGAGGGCAGGGTTGGTGGTTTAACCAGTAGTTGCACCACCGGGATCATCTGGCCGGCCAGGACTTGGAGTGATCGAGTGCTCGACGGGGGAGCAGTCATTGGCATCCTCACCAGTTCAGACATCGAACTAGTCTCGTATTCGGGAACCACTTATTTGCTGGGTGTGTAATTAGCCAAGTCATGCTAAACGTTTCTGTACCCAGTCAGGGGCTTCTTTGGGAGTTTCGCAACCTAGTTGGGTTTAACTTTATTCATTCAGGTAGGGGCAATACCGTTATGAGAACCAAGTAGGCCAGATTTTAAGGGCCTCGGGAGAGCCAAAATCTTAGACCCCTAGTGGGGAATTACGCATTTGTTCCAAGTGTAGCCAGTTAGGACACATCAGCAGTTCTTGTCCGTGGCTTGTGAGCTCTTAAGGTATATTGGGTTTGAGAATAACCGATTTTAGCGGTCCAGTGAGAGACGGTAATGGTGGTAGCACTACTGGGATGGTTTTGTTTTGGCTATTCTGTTTTGTAACCGGTGGGTTATCGTCGTAATCATTAGGTTCTGTTATGTAACCAATGTGTTTTGGGGATGTTGAGACATCATAACTGCTTGTTTATATATATATATATGTACTTTTTCTTGTCTATTTCCATGGATTGGGCGGATTGGAGCATGGAATGACTAAAGTTTTATTAATATGATAAGTTGTGGAATCGAAAAATTTTCCTATTGATGCATATATACGCTTATGATTTGGTTTGGTAAGGTGATGGCTGGTGAGCCATATTTTGAAATTAAAAAGAGTTGTTGAGAGATGCGTGTTTTGGTCAGGGTTACCATGGGGCGAGAAAAGTATACTTGCTGGGTGTGTGTAATTTCATGAGTGTTCCTTATTTGGTCTTATGTGCGTGGTAGAGGTTTTGATCTACTGTCGTGAGAATTTCTTGAAAGGATGTGAAGTATGCGATTGGCACTAGGTTTCATGGGTGAATCGCGTATAGTTTCGATGGGTATAGACTTGTACTTTAATGGTAGATAATGGCAGCGGATCTTCGTATTATCTGGTTGGTTATTTCTTTTGGAGGGATGTTAGTCCCTTATCGTAGTAGTGGTTGTTGCCGTTAGTGGGTGGTGTGTTCTGAGTAGCTGGTATTATACTTCGAATAGTGGTATAGCGGGCGTTTCCTAAGTTCTTGGACTCCTTTATTGTATTTGGGTGTGAGAGGTGTGTACCTCAATTCTAGTTAAGTTAAGAGATGTTGTTGGAAGGATTGGTCGGTATATAATCCATAGTTAGTGTGTGACCTATGTTAGGGTCACAGTGGTTTTGTGTTTATGGGTCGAGGTTTGGAATGACAGTAAGGATGTTGAGAACTTCTTTCGTTCTTCTACAAAGTTAGGATGGTAAGACTTTGAAGGCCTTATAGGTGTTGTGTGTGTGTGCTCGGGGCTTGGTTCAGGGCAATTGTTTAATAAGTATCAATAGTTGGTGGATTGACTAGGAGACTTAGTGTTTTGGTTGTACTCTTGTATTGAGTGATGGGTAGAATGTGGATTAAAGAGTTGACCTTATTGGTTACTGAGGGATGGAGGTGTTGTGTTTACTTGTTGTTGGGTTTGGGTGGTTACGTGGTATCGATGACGTTGTAGCATAGTAGGCCTTTGGGAGTTGACTTGGTTCGAGATTATAAGTATGTGAACTTCGTTGTTGTGAATTCGGTTGAGGTTGTGAGTACATCCTTAGAATGAAGAATTTAGTGTGGAGATAACCCATTCGGGGTTAAGGGTAAGATATCGTGCAATAAGTGAGGAGGTTTTGCTAGTATGGTGTATGGCGGTGTATGGTTCGTATATTGTTGCTAGATGATGTGCAGAAGAGGATCGGTCACAGGCCAATAGTGTGGTTAATGATTGGATTGAGTAATTTAATATTCTATAGTTTTGGTCACTATGGTATGAGTGTTTTTCGTCTAGTTTGAATAGTGGAACTTCAAGTGAAGTAGTAAGATTGTGTGGAGTGAGTGGTGTGCTCTGTCAGAGTTGTTTTGACTTATTCGGTCCTTGTGTGCGTAGTGTAAGGTACTGGTGTGTACGTTGACTTGAGAGAATGTATTGTTTGACTTGAGAAGTCCAGTTAGGACTCAAATGTGAAGCGATGATGTGCATGCCACATAGGCATACGTGTGAGGGGTGAATGGAGAATTAGAGTACTGTGGGTTAACTTTGAAGAATCCGAAGTGATTCAATGGACCTGAGAGGTTGTGTATGGAACTCCATTTCGGAGTTGGTAAGGTTGGGCTAGATGTTGGGTAAAATTAAGTGGTATGTCGGTGTTTGAAGGCTGGTAAGGTGGATAATGTTGAATAGTTGATTGGTTAGTAGTTGGGTTGGTTGACATATAGTCACCTCGGGAATAGGTCGAAATTGAGGGTTATGTAATTGAACGGTGCCTTGGTGTGAAATGTAAATCCTGCATGGATAGTTGGAAGGTTGTTTTGAGTTATAGTAATCGGTTTGGGACTTCGGTTGAGAACTTTGGTCGTATAAGCGCTTTGTACCATTATGTGATTGGTGGTGTGAAATTCCTTCCCTTGTGATATTGCGTTGCTAGCATTTCGAAAAATTTATAGGGGCTCTCATCGTGGAAATTTTGTTTAAGGTATTGTGGCACCACCGTGAGTATGATGGGCTTTGTTGGGTAACTGTGTTGTGATTCACTAGAGGAATGTTGATGAATAATTTGGAGGAAAACCAGACTCTCCTTTTTAGTATTGTGGCCTTGGATACTTTTTATAAACTAAAACAGTTTTGGGTTGAAACATGAATTTGCGATTTTAGTTTTCAGGAAAATAATTTGGAAATCTCTAAGTGTTGCTGTGGCCGGTTGATAATGTGTTTAAATTGTGACGGGGTAAGTTTAAACACCTTTTGGGGAAAAACCAAGTGTTTTGAGACAAATGGGATAAATAAAGCATTTTCTTTGACCTGAATGGAATATCTTATATCTTGTGTTGAGAAGTCACATTTTGATCTAGCCTAAGTTGCTGGTTACATGTTGTATGTCTTTTTGGCAAGGACTTAGAATTGTCGGGCATTAATGTGCCATAATGTTGTTGATTAATCGTGTTTTATTTTACGTTCTTGTTCTATGAGGGTTGACCGAAAGCCTTGTGTGCGAGTGGTTTCCTTATTCCCTATGTTGGAGTGTTAAGCACTCAATGGTGATTAGGGTATTGTAGGTAGTCGAGACGTGGTGGATGTCTTGGAGCGTTGTTGTTATTGAAGTTGTTGTTACTGTTATTATTGTTATCGGGGGTATTGGTTCTTGTCTCATAAACCACCGCGAGTTTTGTCGGTTGGGGAGGTATTCATGTTCGTTCTATGTTGTTGAGTCAAGTCCTATGAAGCAAGATGTTTCTATTAGTTAAGGTGCTGTGGGAACATCACGGAGTTGAGGAAGCCACTCGGGAACGTGAGTTGGAAGTCTGCGAGAAGTATCCGGACTTATTCGTTGATGGTTGAGCATATATTGAAATTTTGTTATGTTAATAAAATATGAAAACATTGTATATATATTTGAAAATATGAAAACATTGTATATATTGTATATGTTTTGGAAACACGGGTTTAATATGAACATTGTATATGTTTCAGAAAATGTGGATTGTATTTTGAACGGTGGAACTTGTGTATCGAGTTGATGAGATTGGATGACTGGAAAATGGGTCATGATATTGGAATTGAGTAACTATCGTTATTGTCTTTGGTTTAAGCATGACTGTAAAACTTGCTTTGAAATTTTGGGGACGAAATTCTTTAAGGGGAGGAGGTTATAGCGATTCCGGTTTTGACCCGACTCTTGTTGTATCCCGGACTCGGGTTTCATGGTTTCTTATTGCCGTTCACCTCTTGCTCCTCTTGTATACCCTTAAATTTTGCTTTTGGGTTGTTGTAGTTGTGTGTTTGGAATAGGTTGGTTGCTTGAATTTTTTCCAAACCTTTGTTGCCCATATTTTTGCTCCTCGGCTCGAGCGGCCATTCTTGCGCTTGAGCGGGCTTTGCAATTTTTGCTCCTCAGCTCGAGTGGCCATTCTTGCGCTTAAGCGGGCTTTGCAAACTCTCAGTATTTTTGCAGACCTGCAAATACTGGAAGAGTGTATTCTACGCTCAAGCGGTGTTTCCTATGTTCGAGCAGGTGGACGCTCTAGCGGCCAATCTTGAGTTCGAGCGAAGTCCTTCGTCTACAAAACTTCTGAAAGTGTGTATTCTACGCTCGAATGGAACAATGTGTCTGACGCTCGAGCGTCACTTTTCACGCTTGAGCGGACTGCGTGTATATCAGTCCGGGAAGGCGACTTTTTGGTTCACTTTTTCATTCCTTTCTCTTTCTAAAACTCTCCAAAACCCTATATCTTGATTTTCTATCTCTAAACTTATCTTCCCTCTACTGTTTCACCTAGATCCATTAGGATCTTTACCCTAGTGTCTTTGAGAAAAAGGAAGAGCATCTCAAGATCTTCATTTTGATCCGAACAAAGTTGTGTTTAAGCATCTTTGGAGTTTCATCCTTGCCTTCCTCATCTTCTCTTTTTGAGGTAGGGACTTTCTACACTCCTTTATGAGTTTTAACTTAGCTATTTGTTGATGGGTAAGAAATATTGGAACTTGTTGTGATTTTGAGGGTTTGGGTTAAAATCAAAAGAGGGGTTTTCACATGAACGTATTGGGAATGGTTATGGGTGTAGATATGAGCTTGTGTGGTGTTAAAATGGTTAATTGTGGTGTTTGGGATGAAATTGGGAAAAAAGAAGTTTTGCCCTAAAATGTCTTGAATAATTATTTTGTATAAATAATGAAATTGGTATTGAAATTGTGAAATTGGGTGGTTGTGATGACGCGGTGTGTTATTCGTCTTGTTTATTTTGTTTAACCTTGAATTTGTCTCGTTAGTGTGTCGGGTTTCACTTAGAGCCTTGTCAATCATTTGGGTTTGTAGTGATTCGGAAACTTTCCTCAAAATTCTTATTCTTGTTTGTTCCGGTGATGGGTTTCACTTGTTTGGAGGGTGCGAAGTCGGTCTGGTGTGTCAAGAGTCGAACAGAAATTTTTTTGGGCTGGATGGCTGAGCTGCACGTGCGGGAGGCTAGGCCGCATGTGTGGAATACAGGGGAGGACTTGGGCACTCACTGAAATAAACGCACGAGGCACAACAGGTGCAGGGAGAGGGAGGCTGCACGTGCGGGGTTGGAGGCTGCACGTGCAAGAAGGAGGCTCCGCACGTGCGGGACACTGGCAGTCCGAAAACTCTGTTTTTTATCTCATTTGGGCCGAAATTGTATCATTTTCTAACCCTCCCCTCTCACTCTAAAAGTCATTTTTGCTCCTCCTTCTCTCTAAAAACTTCCAACAAACATCCAAAACCCTTGATTTCTTGCAATCCTTTGGGTCTAGATCCATCTTCTCTCACAAGTCTTGAAGATCAAAGCTTGTACATTGTGTACGGTGGAGATTGAGTTTGGACATCTTTGATTTCTAGGGTTTCATCTTTCTATCTTCATCAAACCTTGAGGTAGGGACTTTTTGAGTTATATATTCATGTTTTGCATTATTGATGTTGATTTAAAAGTTCTTTTGAAGCTATTATGTTGGGTTTGATTTTATGGTTTCGAATGTAGAGATTTTCAAAAGTGAGTTTCAAAAATCTTAAATCCTTTTAAGATAGCATCTTGAGGGTTGAAATTGTTGTAGCTAAGAAAAGAATGTGTTCTTGAGGGCCCCTTCCAAGTGTTTGGTGTGTGTGTGTGTGTTGTTTGTAAAGAGGAAAACCTAAAATTTTGTGGGGGTTTCTTGAATAAAAGAAGATAAGAGTTTCATGGGTGATATTATATATATATATATATGAACTCATGTTGGTGAGCCATGATAAGTAGAGAAAGTGGAAGTTTTTCCTTGTTTAATTACAAATGCATAGATGTAGTGATGTTGGGCTTCTCTACTCATGAAAATTGTTGAGATTGGATATTTTTGTTTAAATATTGTAATCGTTTGAAATGATGAAAATGATGGAAGTGCACGGATTGTGGACATTTTGTTGTATTAGTGATAATTGGTAGCAAACTTTGGGCTATTTGTGGAATAGCATTGCAAGGAAGAAAAGAAATTTGATCATTATTGTATATTGTTGTTGTTATGTTGAAAGTGGACAATTATGGCATTGCATACTCATTCAATTGGTTATTACAAAATTTTTATTTAGCTTTGGCATGTTGTATAGACATTTCTAGCATCTATTGTTGCAAGTGTTGAGTTGAGATTTGAAATCTTTTATTTGAGAAAGGAATAATGTGAAATGATACTATGGAAATGTTTAAGGGGTAAATACGTAGGTAAGTCCAGATAGGAGATGTAGATGAAATTGATAAGTTGGCCTGAGTGTCCGGGGTGAAAGACCGAATACACGTGCGGAGGAGATACCACTTCCCTTCTGGTTAGCAACCGATAAAGTGGGGTATTGGTAGTGCTAGTTGAGCCTACTTGCAGACACCAATCTAGGCATTACCTGAGTCGTATTTACCGCCCCTATTGAATAAAATTAGAAGCATCGGAATTGTTGAGATTCCAAGTTATTATTGGAAAAAGGGTAATTTTCAAAAGAGCATGTAAATGAAATTCTCTTTAAATGGTATTGCATGGCTTTTGCATTAAACACTAGCATTTGCATTTAACATTGGAAATTTGCATAACTATATATATTTTGTAAGGATTCTCTACTGGGCTTTATGCTCACCCCTATGGGATTTTGGTGCAAGAAAATACGTGGTGATCCCGCCAAGTTGAAGGCATGGATATGTTGTGAAGCGTAATACTCTATTTCGTTATGAATTAATTGCTAACCAAGGGCTATCCATGTATGGGTCCGAGAGACCATTTTTGTGTAACCGGGCTTAAGCCTTGGAAGTTGTAGCCCATGAGGGCATTTTATTATTTTGGAACATGATGCTCTATATGCTATAGATTCATGTGTTTCTTTATCCTTGAATGTATAATTCGCATGTGGAACTTTTGCATAAACTTGTTGATTTGTGATGTAAAGATGGGAGAATTGTTATTATCATGTAGTGGATGTTGGTTGACGTAGTTAATTTATATTGGTTGTTTTCGGGGCGTTATAGTGGTTGTTTATATGAATGGTGTAGCTAGATTTGTTCAATCCCACACCTATGGAAGTTCGGATAATTTATCTGTTGTAAAGATTGTATATTTGTTTAGAAATAACTGTTTTGCGCTATCGGTGGAGGATAGCTATGATTGTAATAGAAATTGCATGAGGATTAGGCAAATTGAAGCTAATCACTTTTCGGTTATCATTGAATATGGCTGTGTGTTTTAATACATTGTATATGTATGATTGTTTGGGAGGAGATAGGAGATGTACTCCATTGTTTGGGAGGAGAAAGGGGATGGACTCCATTGAATTAAGTTGGCCTGTGTGTCCAGGGTGAAAGTCCCGAAATGTTGTGTATACATGGGTGCCGATTTCCGCGGACGAAAATTCCATAAAATGGCAAATGGAAGTGTTTATGTGATGATTATATTGTTTTGAGAACCTTTAAGTTGTATCCTCAGTATGGTTACTTGTGATAAATGGAAATAGCTCGTGAAATGAGATAAAACAAATTGAGATAAAAAGGAGATTAAGACAACATAAATTGTGCTATAAAACTTGGCATGGCACTGTCTACAAACAAGTTGTAAAAGATTTTGTCATCGGTATTATATATGTGCATTATATTTACGTTTTTCTTAAGATTCATATGTTGTGTTAGATTGTTTCTACTGGGCATTGACTCGCCCTATTTGGGAAAACCATTTTCAGGTGCTGGTGATATGCCTCACTAAGGACTTAGCTTAGGAGGACTGTGGAGCTAAAGGCTCAATCTTATTATTTTCGTACTTAATTTTTGTACAACCAAAGAGTTTTAAATGTGTTGGACTGAAAGTCCATTTTTGTTGTAACCAAGAACTATCTTGGAAATATGTAAGCCTTTAGGGAATTTATTCTTGTTTTGCTACCCGCTCTATCTCATGCTGTGATATATGTTGTAGATTTAGGGGCAGGCTCATGAATGTATGATTGCATATATCACTCTCTTGTATAATTGGATCTCATGTAATAGAAGGATTTTATACTCTGATTCTCATTGTCATTCACATATTGTCTTGATTTGTTTGTTGTATTATTTTGGGGACGTTACAAATGGAGTACATCCCCTTTCTCCTCTCAAACAATCATACATATACAAAACGTAGTCATATTCAATGACAATCAATAAGAGATTAGTTTTAATTCACCTAATCCTCATGCAATTTCTACAATAATCATAGCTATCCTCCAGCGATAGCCCAATACAGTTATTTCTAAACAGATATTCAATCTCAAGATAGATAATTTATTAAATTTTCCAAAGTTGTGAAGTAATGCATATCCAACCCCACCATTTATATCAGCGTCCATCCAATTTCATATTTACAATATGAATTGCATTTATTTATACCAAATAAATATCTGAAGCATTTTAGGGCAAACTCTCATTTTTTCCCTATTTCAAACCAAATGCCAAAATCAACTATGTTGACACAAGATAGCCTCATATTCAATCCCATAACCATCTATAGCTCATTCACTTAGAAACCCCTTGTAGACACCCCATTTTTTACTGTCTTCAAGACTTGGACGTCATCGTTTGAACACTCGATGATCATCCATGCTCGTGTTCGTTTTGAGTTCTCAAAGGTCTCGACTGCGCGCCTTGCCTTAGGATCTCTCAACTTGCTTGTTTTGTGCTTGGTTGTGGACCAAAGACTTGTGGTTTTTGCTTCTGAGGGAAGAGAGTGGCTTGTTGGCCATCCCTACAACCCATCGGCTAAGGCCTTGTGCCATCGGCTAAGGCCTTGTGCCATCGGCCTTGTTTTCTTGCCATTGGCCATAAGTGGTGGCCGATCGGCACTCTTTTTGGTCGATCGGCACACTTTTTGGTCGATCGGCCATATTTCTTGGCCGAGACCTTTCCACCTGCTTTTGCAGATATTTTTGTGCTAGCTGTGACAGCTGGTAAGCACAGATCTCATCCTCTATACACGTGTATAAAGGGATTGAATCAAGACTCAAGCTTGTTCAACAAGCTTGAGAATTGAATTTCTATAAGAAGGGAGACCCCTCTCCCTTTCCAGAGGTTTTGAAAAGTTGATATACAAAACATATATATCACTCTCTCTCTATATTTTACCTCTCTTTCCATATTTACCCTAGTTTGTGCTCAAAAGTGTATTTTCTTCATACTTTGGCACTAAAGCACCTACTAGAACACCATCCTTTTGTTGCTGAGGTACTTAGGAGCTGGTTTTAGTGTTTTTGGATTGGTTTAAGCTCAGAAAAGCTGTTGGAGTTGTGTTCTTGAAGGTGTTCTTCAAGGGTGAGTCAACTAGCCTTTAAACCCTTGTTTTGGTTTAAGCTTTTGGACCTATTTGCATGCTAATTTAAGCTTAACTTTCTACTGTAAAAAGTTCTGATTTTCCATGCTTGTAATGTTTGTTTAAGGTCACTTTTGTGTTGGGGGTTGTCTACCCCCTCTTAGGCCTTGTTTGGTCTTGTTCTTGTGCCTTCCTTTTAAGCTATTGGGACCACCTTGTTTTGGCCTTCTCACCACTAAAATCCAGAGGGTTTTCAGTGGTGGAAATGGTGTTTTGAGGTCCCAAATAGGAGAGGGTCATCCTCTCTCCTTATGTCTCATATGCTTGTATTGATGGCTCATAAAAGTAACATGTTTGTTAAGCTTGTTTTGGCTCCATATTAGCATGTATTAGACCTTATTTCAGCATGATATACCTCTTTCTAAGGTTGGTTTGATAGCCTCTTGCATGCACCATGCATTTGTAGTGCAATCCTCTCTATTGCCTTAACATGCATCTTGTGTTTGGATCATCATTCTTGCATGTTTTGGCTCAACTCAAAGAAGCTTTCCCTCATGTTTTACCATGCTTGAGCTTTGTTTGATGCTGTTTTAGTCATGCATGCATTGCTTTGTACAGCCATAGTGCATTCTAGCTTGTTAGCTTTGAGTGTCCAAGTCACTAGCATGCATTGCTTAGACCATTTTCATGATTTGGCATCATTTCATATGTGACTTCAGTCCCTATAGTGTGGTCATGCACTCATATTTGTCACCTTTTCCATGCATTGGGAGGTTTGTGTTTTAAGCCTTGAACATGAGCCATTATGCACGTCTTACTGCTTAAGCTTTTGGGATGCCATCTCAGTAGGTTTTTGGGCTTATTTTGACATGCCATAACTCTATTTTTTTTATTGGTTAATTCATGTCATGCTTGGTCTTGGTAGGTGTAGTGTAACCCCTTTTATTGGCCTTGCATGCATCATGCCTTATGCCCTTCATGTTGTCTTGTTTTAGCTTTGGCCCATGCATGTTTTAGACTCATTTTGGCATGATCTAGGACTGTTTTGGTTGTCCTTGGCCCTTTGGGGTTTGATTCATGTGGCTTTGGTACAAGTTCCTATGCTAGTTTCAAGCTTTGAGCTTTCTCGCATGCCATACTTGTCTTGCTTGGTAGATTTGACATCATTCCATACTTAATTTTAGAGCTTATAGTGTGGTTACACTTCCACTTTTGTCACCCTTTGAGTGCCTCTAAGGGTTGTGTTCTTGTTGCCTAGCTTGTGGACCAATATGTGTGCATGCATGTTTTGCCTTTTGGTGCCTTAGTTTTGGTGTTTTGGCCACTGATTTGGGCATGATTGAGATCTGTCCATTTTAGTTTAAGTCCATTTTGCATATTGTTGCATGCTTGTTGCATTGCATGTTGTTGCATTGCTTGGTACATCGCATGTTGTTGCATGCTTGGTACATTGCATGTTGTTGCATGCTAGTTACATTACATAACATTGTTGCATACTTGTTGCATGCCATGTTGTTTACATGTTTAGGTTGCATTGCATTGTTTGCATGCCATTAGCTTTGTTAAGTGGTGCATGCATTGCATTGTGTTTGGTTTGGGTGTTAAGCCAAGCACGAGGAACGAGGGACATTTCATACTTGAAGTGATGAAACGTGCCTCAATTCTCGGTCGCCGACCCTCTTGATCATGAATGATAGAGGTTAAGGCATTTATGTGTTTTTGTGCATTTCATCCATATTGATTTGTGCAACTCGGCCTCTTTGGCCATCATGCATTGGAATGCGTGATTGATGGCTTGAGAGCCGAGCACTACACACCTTTGAGCCTTAGACATGATAAGGGGTGTAGTTGCACACACATTTTCTTGCAAATACATTGCCATGCCTCTATTTGTGCTCTGTTACAGCAAAAAGGAGAGGTTTGAAGGAAGAGATGGCCGATCGGCTATCTAGTGTGCCGATTGGCTATAAGTATTTGGCCGATAGCCTCAAAGTTGGTTGATGACCATTATCCCTTGGCCGATGGCCACCCCTCTTGGCCAATGACCTCCCAGAATGTCCATGAGTTGGATCAGAAATGTTTTGGAGATTGGCATAATTCTCAGAGGTGCAAAAGTGTGTAAACAGAGGCAACATGAGGCATGGTAACGGATTTCCGAGCGAAGTCAATCGAGCATGCATGTGCCACTCTCCTCGAGGCTGTTTTAACTGTTTTATATAGTTAGTTAATTTGTAAATTAATTAGTTAATGTGTTAGCTAATTTAATTCATCGTTGTAAATTCTTAACTAGCTTAGCATAGTTAATTTCCAATTCAATGTTGTAATAATTCGTCTAATTAGATAATTAGATTAGTTGCTTAGCCTAGCGTAGCTAGTTTGTATTATTCATTTGGACCCTCCGTCGAGAGGGCGAATTTTGTAATAAGTATGCGTGAGTGTATGAATGTCTTCCAACCCCACGTCTTTCTCCCTTTTACTTAACTGCTTACGATAGTTAGTTCTAGGTCATGCTTTGATTAGCATCCTTATGCTTGCATGTTTGCATTCATTCATCTGTCTTGCATGCACCGGGCTCGGCGCATCATACAAACTGCATTGTATTTCAATACATTTACTTGAATACGTGTTCAACAGCATGTTATCAAGTTGCATTTCATATGCCATCTTAGAATAGCCGAGCCTATTTTAGTTGCATTTTTGCATGTGTTGCATTAGGCATCTTAACATAGCTAGGATCATGCATTGATTACTAACTAGTTGTTGTTTTGGCTCGGAGTACACTGTAAGTGTTTATGCTTTAGTATCGCTGCATGTATGTTATTGATTGCCATGACAGCATGCTTGCCATGAGGCTATGTGCTTGTATGATATAACTGCCTGAATGCCTGTGGGTGAAGGTTGGATTGTTTGAATTGGAACAATTCATCGAAATGCGAGTTTTAAGCCCACTTGGAGTGGCAAATCAAAATCATGTTTTCCAAGCCCACTTGAGGGTGGCAAAATCCACGTCTTAGCCTACTTGCGAGTAGCACCTTCAAACCATTTTCAAACAAACATGAGATGTTTTGTTCCAACTTAGGTGATCTAGTCTATACTTGTATGCTATGCGCATCACGTAGTAAGTTAGCTAATAAACCGGAATAAGAACACATGTGTTTTCAAAAACAAAATATCATGCTTAGCAAAGGCCGATCTTTTTGATCGGGCGAGCGGGGGTGCTCATTGCATGACCTTCCCCTCTTGTACCCAAGTTCTTGAGCCGAGGAAACTTTGGTGATGATGGACACGTGGCCTTAGGCACGAGTCGGGGTTTCCTAAATTTCCCAAAACAAAAACATGTAGGTGGCAACTCTATATCTGGCAAAGCAGTCCATGTTTGGCACTTCTTTATTCAAATCAGTTTTCCAAAACGATTTGCCAGATTTGGACTCTTTGGCGATTTATCAATCTTGCATTGCACTTTGCAAGATTAGATTCAGAACTGTGACATTGAGTCCGAACTGCAGTAGCGAATGAACAAAACGGATTTCGCGCCATTCGCGTGCAGAGCCGGGACGTTCGGGCACGTCTACACCCCTCTTTTGATTTAATAGCTAAACCCTAGGTTTGTTCAGAATACCCCAAATTCTACCATTGTTACACAACAACCCATAACTAAGTTAAAAGCCATATAAAAGTGTAGAAATTTCCTACCTCGAGGAGAGAAAACGAGCCAAGCAAGGATGAAACTTCAAAGATGCTCAAATCCAACTCTATTCGGATCAAAGCAGAGATCTAGATGCTCACTCTTTTTAACAAAGGCAAATGGGTGGAGAAATCACTAGAACTAGGTGAAAATGTAGAGAGAGAGAGAGAGAGAGAGTGTTTTAGAGAAAAAGGGTCTCAACTTTAGGGTTAAGGAAGAAAAGATCTGAAAAAGTCATGTAAAAAGTCATTTTCACGAACTAATATACGCATAGTTCGCTCGAGCGCAAGAAGTGCCACTCGAGCGTCAAGACACAATGAAAGAGATGTACACCACTAGAGCTTAAGAATTGACGTTGGAGCGTAGAAAACACACATCCAATAGTTTTACAGACATTTGACCAACCGCTTGAGCGCAAGAAGTGGCCGCTCGAGGTAAGCCCGCTCGAGCATAAAATACACTCTCCTAGTAGTTTTGCAAGCCTGCAAAAGTACTGAGAGTTTGCAAAGCCCGCTCGAGCGCAAGAAGTGCCACTCAAGCGGAGGAGCAAAAATCTAGGCAACAAGAGTTTGGAAATCAAGCAACCAACCTATCCCAAACACAACCACAACAAACCAAAAGACAAACTTAAAGAAAACCGTGGGAATAAGAGATGAACCACAACATTAAACCATGAAACCCGAGTTCGGAGTACAACAAAGATCGGGTCAAAATCGGAATCGCTATATCACATATGAAGGATTAATAATTCTTGTCTTCACTTTTCAAACTAAAAAATAGATTAGTTGAAGTGTTGGAGATGGAATCCAATCCTATCTCTTAATTCCTCCAAACAAATACCTTTATTTGGACAGACTATAAAAAAGAGGATTACAATCTATGAACTGTTAGTTCTAAGATTATTTGTTCATAGACTATTTGGCTAGATATGATTTGTATCTCATGTTTATTTTGTCATGGCATTAGATGTTAGAAAATAACTACCCGAGTGAATATCGTATTTGTTTGAAAAAATTATGAAAAAGGATAGTTGTTCAAGAAAATTAATTTGTCATTCTCAATTATTTAGTGGGTGTTTGGTGAAATGCAAAACGAATCCTTCCAAAGATTTGTAAGTAGTGACAATGTAAAACTTGATTTTATATATATATTTTTAGGATGGAATTTGTAGCATGTTTCAAAGTTTTAAAATTTTTTTATTAATCAGCAAAAAATTAAATTTTATTGATGAATCCAGTGCAATATTTAATAGGCTTTGCCAAAGTCCCGTAATCTATACTATATATATATATAAGAAAATGTAGTGGGGTATGAGAATTCTCCAAACTCTTAATATTAAACTCTTACACATTCTCTCTCCTCCGTGTCACCTCTCAAGACCCTCCCACTTTTCTTAATTTTTAATCATTTGTCAATTATCTAAATCTTAAAAGCTAAAAATTAAGCAATCGAACAATATTTCCAACCTTACCAAAAACTAGCATTTGCACTGTTGTGACAATGTCATTTCTACATTGTAAATATCAACTCGTTAGTTTAACATTATCACACGTCATTAGTACAAATTTAGGAGTTTTTTCTTGAAAGATTTTTAAGAATGTTTATGAATAGTAAGATTCTTCAATTTAAAGTTATTTTTTAAGAAACGATAGAACAAGTGCCATAAAAGATGAGATGAGTAGTATTGACGGATACCAAAAAACCTCCCACCAAACTGAGAAGATATTTGATGGTTTTGAAGGAATAATCCACACTATTCATATTTATACTTGTCTAATTATCTTTTAAATGACTAACATAAAGTGATAGATTTACTATTTAAATTAATAAAAATCAAATTAAAATAACATTACATATATTTGCTCCAGTACTATTACATCATGTTTGGCAACTTGGATTTTGACTAAAATAGTTAATAAAGACAAGAAAAAAAAAAACTAAAATAACTAACAAGACAAAATGTCACATCTTACAATTCAATTAATCATTTTTTCTTTCACAACCATCTATTCAACTAAAAAAAATCCACAATTCTTCCCAAACACAATTTTTTTCATCTTATAAAATAGTTAAAAAGTCAAAAAAATAACTAAGATAGCTAAGTTTCCAAACGAGGCCATAATTTTTGTCACCAAATACAATCACATCAGACACAATGGTACTATTTCAAATACTCAACATTACAGTTGAAGTCCTTTGAAACGGTCATAAGAATCCTGAAATAGTATGGAAATTAGAATATTACACTTTATGGTTCAGAGTTTTTAAAATTTTTAATTTTTATTTTAATAGTTTTGGTGTTTTTTAAAATATTTTAATTATTTTTTAAAATTTTTATATCTACTTAATCTTGATATACACTTAAAAAATATATAATTTGTACAAATGTTTTTATAAAATTCATTAAATAGAACAAAATATAAAAATGTACTAAATGTTAGTGTTTTCCTATATTTGTTTCGTATTTGATGAATTTTTTAAAAAAAATTTTCACAAATATTATACTTTTTACGTATATGTAGATTACGTAAATCTAAAAATAAAAAATAAAAAATTACATAAAATATTTTTAAAAATTCACTAAAAAAACTACCGAAAACAAAAAACTCAGGTCCATTTAGTTTGGTTTTCCTAATCAATTTTGAAAAATAACTTTTTTAAAAGAGTTGACAAAATTTAAAAACTTGTTTAGTGATATATTCTAAAAATAGTTTTTAAAATTTTGAAAATTCAAAACTTGTTTGCTTTTCAAATTCTTAAATAATTTTTAAAACTCTGTTTCATTTTGAAATTTTCAAAAATAGTTTTTGAAATATTTGTAGTGGACTTTTTAAATATTTTAATCAATATTTTTTAGTTTTTTTTTATGATTTGTTTTTAAAAAATATTAAATACTAACAAATATATAGAAAAATATACAATTTTTATTTTACTTTTTTAAAATTTTTTTAGATCAACTCAATCTAAATATACTAAAAATGTATAAAATTTATGAAAAAAATCTTAAACTTTCGAAAACCTTTCCAAAATCCAAATTGGGCTCAATTTTTCAGAAAAGTGAGTCAAAATTGTCTTGATATATATATACATACTAGCAGTCTAATGACAAAAAAAGAAGATTAATATTAAAGGCACGATGTAATAATATTATATGTGTATTTTTTTGTCACTTGAGTAACATGACCTCTTTAGTAACACACTATATGTGCTCAAGTGATCATGTTATATAGATATGTCAACATATATAAAAGAAAATTAATACTTTCAATTGAATGTAATGTTAATAATGAGGCTTAATGAACTCTAATTTCAATCTAAAACAAAAAACAAAAGGGATTTATGTATCTTTTTACGTAAAATAGAACGACTAGGAGTAGCATAAAGAAGAACATCTTAATCGCAATTCTGCGATCGAAATTCTGGCCTCGCACAAAGAAGTGTTCGAATATTTCAGAGCCCAATTTGCTCACAGTAGGTTTGATAATGTAATTCACGAAAACTTCCCTTGTAGCGGTCTCTCCAACTTCCTTCATCTTGAAGTGTATGAATGGTGGTTCTGTGATGGAGCTTTTATACTGGGGGGTGGGGGGTGGCAGGGGATCTTCAAGTGTAGGAATGGTGGTTCTGTGATAGAGCTTTTATACTAAGGGGGAGGGGGGAAGTGGGTGGTGGGGTTGGTTTGGGGGTGATTTGGACAATTAACCACGATTTGACATGTGACACCTCACGTAACGAGCAACACCTCTTTTATTTGTCCATATTGGTCTTTTACTTTACAGCGTGTACATTCTCTCTCTACATCTTTATGAGAAATTGGATTGTCCAATCCACCATCGAATTGGACCATCTAATCCGGCTTATTGAGTCTCGTTTGGATAATTTGAATTGTTTATATTTTAGGATTCGTCGATTATGTCATTTTTGCAAAAAAAAAAAAAAAAAAAAGAGTAAGTCGATCAGATAATGGAAATCACATGTTCAAATCAATTTTATATAGACGGTGAAAAAATAAAAGGTTCATACAACTATCCATCCAAAATTGATCCAAACACATGATTTTTGTTATCTGATCGATGTAATTTTTTGCAAAGATGATATACTCTACGGAACGCTCTATACAAAATTGATCCGAACATGTGATTTCCGTTATCCAATTGACTTACTATTTTACAGGGGCTGGCTCTACCACATTAATGGCCTAAAGCAAAAAATTAAAGGCAGATTAGTTTAGTTTAGCTTTGTTTCTTCTTTTTCAAGGCTAGGAACATATTGAAACAGGTTTTTATTAGAGATGAAAGAATACAAGTTTAATGAAATAATTGGACCTATTTTTTACCAAATTTTTTATCAAATTTAAATTTGATGCAAGATTTGGTGAATGATTGGAGATATTCTAATCATATTCATTTATTATTTGATATTATATGGCCGTGTTTATATGTCATGTCAATAAATTTTATTTTTAATTAAAAATATCAAGTATATAAAAAAAAAATTTAAATTTTCCTTACACGCTATGCACGGGACTTTATAAATTTTTTTTAAAAAATGATTATAATTATTTTGAAATAATTTAATATTTTGTCTTGTGGTATACATGAAATTTATAATTATTTTTAAGGGCACCATACTGAGAGGCAATGGAGTCTCGAGCATGGGTTAAAGCCTTTTAGTGTTGAGCCCTATCCACTGAACCCACCTCAGATACTATTATTAAAGACATTATTATTAAGACCTATTTTAAGAAATAAGTTAAAAGTTAATTTTTTAAATTTTTTAAAAAAAACATACAAAAAGAAATTAATTTTTAACTGTGTTGTCAAAAATAGGCCTAAATATTTGTGACGGTAAAAGCTGATATTGTATTTTAATAGTTTCAATAAACTTTTACAATATATGCTTTTGCCCAGTCAAGGCCATAAGTTTAATACGGCGCTGCCACGTCACAATAATATCCTGCCACATCACAAAATACTAAAAAGTAAAATGGGCCATCATATTAAAGAGTCTCATTAATTTAACCCTTGTTAAGTCCTCTCTCCCCAAACTGTTGTTACCTCTGCAAACCCATTTGCATCTCTTTTCCCTCATCATCTCTCTCTCTCTCTCTCTCTCTCTCTCTCTCTCTCTCTCTCACATGGCCAGCCACCATTATCACCGGCCATCGACGGCATCCTCATACCTAACATTACAGTAATATTAATTTTCTTTCAATTAATTTCTGCATAATGACTAAACCCATACCATTAGTAAATCAATCACAACAATATAACCCATACCATCATCTTCAACCACCAATTATATCACCAACACTATCACTCATTACCTCGGCAACTTCTAATTTTTCTATCTAAAATATTCCTTTTCACTCAAAAATGAAAATTTCCTATAGCGATCCCGGTTTTGACCCGGCTCTTGTGACGTTCCGAACTCGGGTTTAATGCCTTCGTGTTGTTGTTCATCTCCTTCTTCCCTTGTATACCTTTGAAATTGGTCTTTGGGTGTATTTGGAATAGGTTGGTTACTTAGTTTTCAAACTTTGTGTTGCCCATATTTTTGGCCTTCCGCTCGAGCGTCCATTCTTGCGCTCGAGCGGGATATGTAAATTTTGGTCCTTCGCTCGAGCGGACTTTCTTGCGTTCCAGCTGGAGTTGCAAACCTTCAGTACTTTGCACGTCTACAAAAGTACTGGAGGAGTGTCTTTCACGCTCGAGCATCCTTTCTTGAGCTCAAGCGGTTGGTCTGTCGTTTGCAAAAGTTCTAGAGGTGTGTGTTTTGCACTCGAGCAGGCCTTTTCTTGCGCTTGAGCGGAACAAAAGTTTGTGTCTAACGCTTGAGCGTCAAACTCTCCGCTCGAGCGGACTGTGCGTATATCAAATCGCAAAAAGCATTTTTTACATCACTTTTTCATATCTTTTCACCCAAAACCCAAAAGTTGAGAGTCTCTCTCTCTAAAACTCACATTTTCTCTACTTTTGACCTAGATCTTTGATCTCTACACCCTTGTGCCTTCATTAAAGAAGTAGAACACCTCAAGCTCTTCACTTTGATCCGAGTGGAAGTTAGTTTCGTCACTTTTGAAGTCCCATCCTTGCTTGGCTCACCTTCTCTCTTTGAGGTAGGGACATTCTACACCTTAATATGGTTTTTTAACCTAGGTATTTGTTGTTTTGTATAAATGGTGGGATTTTGGAAGATTTGTGTAAAGTTAGAGTTTGAATTCTAAATTGAAAGAGGGGTTTTCCATGTTGTTTTTTTTACAAAATGACTATGGGGCTCGTATATGAGACTCCCTAGTGTTTAAATGGTGAAATTTAGCCTTTGGGTTGATATTTGAATAAAGGGGAAATTTGCCCTAATTTGAGTTGGATAACCAAATTGTATAAATAATGAAATTGTTTTGAGAAATGTGAAATTGGAAGGATATGTGAATGAATGGTGTAGTTGGATTTGTTAAATCACTCACCCATGGAAATTTGATAAATTATCTGTTTAAAAGATTGTGTATCTGTCTAGAAATATTTGTTTTGGGCTATTGGTGCATGATAGCTATGATTGTTGTAGAAATTGCATGAGGATTAGGTGAATTGAAACCTATCATTTAAATTGTGTCATTGAATATGACGGTATGATTGAGATATTGAATATGTGTTGTGGATGGTTATTGTATATGACGATATTTTAATACATTGTATATGTATAATTGTTTAGGAGAAGAAAGGGGATGTACTCCACTGTTTGGGAGGAGATAGGGGATGGACTCCATTTAAAATTAAGTTGGCCGGAGTGTCCAGGGTGAAAGTCCCAAAACCTTGTATATATATATGGGTGTCGGTTCTCTCGGATGAGAGTTCCGTAAAGCAAAATAGAAGTGTTGGAGTGATAAATGTATTGAATTGTGAACCATTGAGTTGTAGTCTCATTTTGGTTGATTAGATAATAATGAACTTGGTTAATGGATTAACCCGAAAAGAATGAATGGAAATGGATTGAGATATGGTCATCTATATTGAATGGTTAAGGGAAGAATGTAAGTTGATCATGGTTATCAAAACATTTATTTGACACTTATATCTTAGTTAAACCTCATATACTATGTTAGTGTAGAAACCCCATTTTTGACCGACCTTAAGACTCAGAAGTCATTGATTGAGCGCTCAGTGATAGTGCATGTTGTACTCGTTTCGAGTTTCCGGAGTTTTGGCTGAGAGCCTTGCCTCCGGGCCTCGGAACTCTTTGTGCTATGGCTCGGTCTGTGGACCAAGTCTTGCTTTCTTTGCCTGAGGGAGGGAGAGATCTTGTAGACCACTCTTTTGTGGTCGTAGGTCACTTTTCCCGTTTAGACACCAGTTTCCGGTTTTCGGGGCCTTCGGCCGCGCGCCTTGTCTCGGGACCGCTTAACGTTCTCCGTTTGGCGTGGTTTTTGAACCACACCTTGTTTCCTTGGCCTAGAGGGCCACTGTGGTTTGGGAGACCACTTTTGTGGTCGTAAACCACTTTTGGTGCTCGACAGCTAGTTTTCGAGGCTCCCGGCTACGCGTTTTGCCTCCCAAACTTTCGTCTTGCATCCGTTTTGGTTTGTTTTTGGTACGAACCTTGTTTTCCTTGTTTGGAAGGTGGTACAAGGGTGGAAGACCAGTATTTCCTCTTGGAGACCACTTTTCCTCCTGCCAGCCAATTTTCTGGTCTGACAACTGGTCTCCCTGATCTTTGGACCATCAAAAGTGGTCGGCCACCACATAATTTGCTTGTTGATATGCTCTGGACCTTCTCCCACCATGGCCGACCAGTTCTTGTTCTGGGAGACCACTTAAAGTGGTCGGCCGACCACTTTAAGTAGCCGGCCGACCATTTTGAGTGGTCGGCTACTTTTTGTCAGCTTTTTGAAGATATTTTAGGCCAGCTGGCACAGCTAGAGAGCATTTGAACCCTCTCCCATACACGTGTATGGAGGGATGGCCTTGAAGCTTAGCTTCCTTAAGAAGCTTTAGCTTTTGTTCTCTATAAGAGGGAGGCTCCTCCTCCCTCCTCTAGGTTCAAAAAATTAAGGTTTGAGAGATAGATATAGACTTGTATCTATTCTTCCTTGTTTGCTCTTATTTTGTGCCTTAAAGTGTAGTTTTGTCTTACTTTAACACACAAACACACACTCAAACACCATACTCTTGGAGCTGGGGTCCCTTGAGGTTGTTTTTGGAGTTCTTGGAGTGGTTTAAGCTTGAAAAACCTGCTGGAGTTGCAGCTTTGAAGGTGGTCTTCAAGGGTGAGTTTCTAACCCTTAAATCCCCCATTTTTGCTTAAGCTTTTGAACCTATTTGCATGCTGTTTTGAGCGTAACTTCCTACTACAAAAAGTTCTGTATTTTGGTGCTTAAGATCTTTGTTTTAGGTCACTTTTGTGTTTGGGGTTGTTTACCCCCTCTTAGGCCTTGTTTGGCCTTGCTTTTGTGCCTTCTTTGTGAGCTTTAGGATCACCTTGTTTTGGCCTTCTCACCACTGAAATCTAGAGGATTTTCAGTGGTAGGAAGGGTGTTTTGAGGTCCCAAAAAGGAGAGGGTCATCCCCTCTCCTTGTGTCTTCAATACTTGCTTTGAATGCCTCATGTGTGAGCATGTTTGTTAAGCTTGTGTTGGCCATTTCTTAGCTTATATTTGTGGTTATTTTGCTGAGGCTTACCAATATTTTTGCTTGGTTTGGTCACTCCATGCATGGCTTATACACTTGTAGTGTAAATCTTGTAGACTAGCTTTGTATGCTTCATGAAGTAGCATGTCATTCTAGCTTATGTTGCTTCCATCTTAGCATGTATTTGTGGTTGTTTTACCATGTCATACCACTATTTTGGTTTGGTTTGGTCACCTCTTGCCTGCTCCATACACTTGTAGTGCAATTCCTTGAATTAGCCTAAAATGCATCATGCCTTGACATGTCATTCTAGCATGCTTTTGGCTTAACTTAAAGAAGATTTTGTGCATATTTTAGCATGCCATAGCTCTGATTTTGGTTATTTGGCCATGCATGACTTGCTTTGTATAGCCATGGTTCAATCTAGCTTGTTAGCTTTGTGTATCAAGTCCACTAGCATGCTTTACTTGGACTACTTGAATGATTTGGCATCATTTATTATGTGATTTCAGTCCATGTTTCATGCTCATGTACTTGCATTTATCACTCATTCAATGCGTTGGAGGGTTTGCCGCTTTATGCCTTAACATGAATCATTGCGTATGCCTTCATGCCTCAGCTTGCGAGCCATCATTTCAATGTTTTTTTGGGGTTATTATGCCATGATGTAACTCTAATTTTCATTGCTTAACTCATTCTACGCTTGGTCTTAATAGGTGTAGGGTAATTCACCTTATTTGCCTTGTATGCATCATGCCTTATGCCCTTCATGCTCGCTTGCTTTAGCTTCCTTCCATGCATGTTTTAAACTCATTTTAACATGTTCTAGGACTTTTTTGGGTTGCCTTTGCCATATCCTTCATGCTTTGTATAGCTGTAGTGCAATTGACCTCGCTAGCTTTGTGTTTTGGTAACTCATGCATGCTATCTTTGAGCTATTTAGATGATTTGGCATCATTTAATACTTCATTTCAGAGCTTATAGCATGACTATATTTCCACTTCATTCATGCTTTGAATGCCTTTAAGTGTTATGCATTGTTGCCTAGTTTGTGGCCTAGCATGTATGCCATCTTGCCTAGGTACTTGAGCCTCAATCTTAGCATGTTTTGGTCTTTGTTTAGACCTAATTAAGCTCTGTCCATGGTTGTTTCATGCATATTTTCCATGTATTGCATGCCCCCTTTGTAGTCCTCTTTGTTAGCTTTCATGCTTTAGGACCTTCGCATGCTATACGTGTGTTAGTTTGAATGATTTGGCATCATTTCTTACCTTATTTCAGTACACTTAGTGTTGTTACACTTCCATGTTTGTCACTCTTTGAGCCTTCTTGAGGGTTGTGCTCTTAGGCCTAATTGATAGGCCAATGCATTGTGCATGCATACCGGGTCTTATGTGCCTTAATTTTATCACTAATGGCCACTGATTTAGGCATGATTGAGGTCTACCCCCTTTTGGTTTAAGTCCATTTAGCATGTTTGTTTACATGTTGTTCACATGCTTATTGTTCATTGCATTAAGTATACCATCTTACATTGCATTGTGCATGCCATGTGGTTATTTGCATTGTGTATGCCAAGTTGTTTCTTTGCATTGAGTATGCATGTTCCTAACATTGCTAAGTTGCGCTTATAGCATCGCATTGTGTATGCATGCATTAGCATTGTTCGCATGTCATTAGCTTTGTTAAGTTGATCATGTCATATTGCATTGAGTATGCCGTGCTGTTGTTTGCGTTGTGTATGCCATGTAGTTGCATTGTTGTTTAGATTAAGTGTTAATCCGAGCACGAGAAATGAGAGACGTTTCATACTTGAAGTAATGAAACGTGCCTCAATTCTCGATCGCCGACGCTCTTGATCAAGCATGATAGAGTTTTAGGCTTTATGTGTTTACTTGTGCATTCATTTCATATTGAATTGTGCAACTTCGCCTCTAGGCCGTCATGCATTGAAATGCGCGATTGGTGGCCCGAGGGTCGAGAACCACACTCCCTTGACCTCATGTAATGATAGGGAGGGCGGTTGCGCACACATATCTTGCAAATACACATGCCCTTTCTTGCTCTCTGTTGCAGCAAAGTGGAGTCTAGCAACAACAACTGGTCGGCCGACCAGTAAACCTGGCTGGCCGACCACTTTTTCTGGCTTTCAACAAAGAAAGTGGTCGGCAGGTGGCTGGTGACACCAACAACTGGTCGGCCACCATCCCACAGGTTCCCAAGGTGGAGTTTCAGCTTTTTGGAGCTTGGTGCAAGGTTCTGAGGACAATTGAGAACAGAGGCAAATCGGGGCATCGCATTGGATTTCTGAACGAGGCGACCGGGCATGCATGCATTCTTCTCCCTCTCGAGGCTCCTATTTTATTGCTTTCCTTAACTGCCATGCTTAGATAGCTAGCTTATGCTTTGTTTTGTACTTTGAAAGTTAATGCGTTTAGCTATTTCAATTTGTTTTGTAATAATTAGTTAACTAGGATTAGTTAATTAGTTTGTTTTGTAATAATTAGTTTAATTAGCTTAGATTAGCTAGATTAGCTCTTTATTCGGTCCCTCCCTCGAGAGAGCGTAATGTTGTAATAAGCGTGCGTGTGTATGATGCATGTCTTCCAACCCCCATTTCTTTCTCCCATTTACTTAACCGCTTACGATGGTTAGTTTTAGGGCATATTTCATTTAGCATACCTTATGCTTGCATGCGTGCATCCATTCATTTGTATTGCATGCACCGAGCTCGGCGCATCATACTAACTGTATTGTATTTTCAATACATTTACTTGAATATGTGTTCAACAGCATGTTATCAAGTTGCATTTCACATGACATTCTAGATAGCCGAGCCTATTTTAGTTGCATTTTTGCATTTGTTGCATTAGCCATCTTAACATGAACTAGGGTCATGCATGATTTCTAACTAGTTCTTTGTTTTGGCTCGGCGTACACTGTGAGTATTTACACTTTAGCATACTGCATGTGTGTTATTGACTGCCATGTTAAGCATGCTTGCCATGAGGTTAACTGCTTATTTGATATAACTGCCTGAATGCCTATGGGTGAAGGTTGGATGACTTGATTTGGAACAATTCATCAAATCCCCGATTTAGCCTACTTGTGAGTAGCAACTTCAAACCATTTTCACAAACGAATATGCAATGTTTTGTTCTAAATTAGGCGATCTAGTCTATACTTGTATGCTATGCACATCACGTAGTAAGATTAGCTAATTAACTGGAATAAGAGCGCATG
Source organism: Camellia granthamiana (assembly GCA_036172215.1). Lineage (NCBI taxonomy): Eukaryota > Viridiplantae > Streptophyta > Magnoliopsida > Ericales > Theaceae > Camellia > Camellia granthamiana. The sequence continues at coordinate 44,406,777 of CM069904.1, forward strand.
TGTTTTCAAAAACAAAATATCATGCTTAGTACAGGCCGATCTTTGATCGGGCGAGCGGGGGTCCTCATTGCATGACCTTCCCCTCTCATACCGAAGTTCCCGAGCCGAGGCAACTTTGGTGATGACGGACACGTGGCCTTAGGCACGAGTCAGGGTTTCCTAAATTCCCCCAAAAATAAAATATTTAGGTGGCGACTCTATATCTGGCAAAGCAGTCCATGTTTGACACTTCATTATAAAAGTCAGTTTTCCAAAACGATTTGCCAGATTTGGACTCTTTGGTGATTTATCGGTCTTACATCGCACATTGTAAGATTAGATTCAGAACCGTGACATTTGAGTCCGAACTGTAGTAGCTCAGAACAAAACGATTTCGCGCCCTCAAGCGCAGACATCGGAGAGTTCCCGGGAGCGCGTCTATAATTTCTGGCGACTCTGCTGGAGACTTAGAGAACTTGACTCAAACTCATGATATCTTGTTTTTTTACACTTATGTGTTTCTTCGCATTGCATTTGCATTGGTGCGCCTAGGACACCGTGTTCACCATCTACTATTCCTGAACAGTTTGCCGGAGGCTGCGTGCCATAAGGTAGACCGGTTACGGGCTCTGCCACGACGAGAACACAAACCCCAATTTTTACCGGGGCACCCCTTTTGACCATTCGGCCTAGTGCATATCAGAATCCATAGTGACTATTCCAAACTAGGGCAGGTTGCTTATCCAGTTGTAGGTTGTTTGAAACTGCTGCGTGCGTAGTGAAACCCTAGCTCCTGACAAAATAGGACAGGGAAACCCTACCCCAACATAGGGGTGTTTTGGCTCTCATTTGCTTGCTATGTGCTTTTAGAGTGTGCCTCTACAGGAATGCATGTATCAGTTTGCAAGTCTGGGTATCAGGCCTGCGGGCATCAGTGTTTGAGAAATCAGTTTTACCTGAGGGTGTCAGTTTACAGGCAGAATTTTAAGCAAAACTCAGTAGAGAGTGCAGTCATTCAGCTTTTTCTGCTCTGGTGAATTCAGGCTGAGATGCTATCTGTTTTTTTTCTTTTGTAGGGTAGTCGTTGAACTATAGCTTCAGAAGGCTCCGATATCCCTCGGGTGCATTGAACCTCTCTTGATAGACTTTGTCAGGGTCAGTGATTCAGTTCAAAGCAGCCAGTGCTTTCCTTCACTGAGGTAAGGCAGAGAAAGGCCAGTCAAGGCTCACCGGTTCATCTGATCCTTTAGTCACCAGTTACATCACCTCTGTTCAGTTCAACAGACTCATGATGACGCAGAGTTCAGAAGAAATTGTGGTCATGACAGCAGCATTAAACCAGGGAATCGTCATGCAAGGTAAGACCGATGCTGAAATGCAACGCCCATCTGGGGCACTTACCACATATCTAGTCTTGGAACCCCAATCATTTCAAACCTGTGAGCCCACTACTTTTGAGCTGATTGGAATGATCGGTGATCTTCAAAGAATTGTGGCTGATTTAGCTTTAGGAATGTCGGCTCCGCCATCAACCATATCACATGCCGAAAATTTCATGCCAGAAGAGCCCCCACTATTGGGGCGAATTGTAATTGAACTCAGCCAACTTGAAGTCATCCTAAGTTCGGGCAACGACGCGTCGGCAACAACTGGGCTTCGCTCTGATGTAGCGACCCAAACCTTTGACCAAGTTGAGGCGAGTGGAAAGAACAAGGTTGAGGCAGATATTGATCCCTATGAACAACTCCTGTGGGCTGTTGAGGCTTTGAAAGCCGGAGGACTGAACAAACAGCAAGTGCTCGCAGTCGCTGCAAAAACTGTGGATGACACTTTCGTCACTCAGAACGAGGGCAGTTCAAATCAAGGAAAAAACCAAGAAAAGGGTCGTCGTACCAGAAACGATCCTGTTAGCTCTAATCCCGCATGCGGAAGAGATCAGAATACCAAGTCAGCACCTGCCGACCCCTTTGCTAGTGCGCCCAACAAAAATCCACAAACCTCGAAGTACCAACCTCGGGGTCGCAGGGTCTTCCACGTCCTCTATATGCATTTTTCCAAGGCTCTTCAAATCCTTGTTGAAAAGGGCCATCTCAAACCCCTGGAGCCTCGGCCTCTCCCGAATCCCCTTCCAGCTAAGCATAATGGTACCTAGTACTATGCATACCATCAACAAACCGGTCACAGCACCGACAATTGCTTTCGTCTCCGCCACGAAGTGCAGGACTTGATTGACAACGAGGTCATCATCCCACCAAGCTCAGCAAAGTCTATCGTCACTGGATCAGTGAACTTGGGGGATAGTACGAGTATGTGATCGGGGGATGAACCACCTGCGGGCAGCGTTCAGTTTACTCCAGATGTAACATATGGCATGCACTATTTTGAGCATTTGCAAGTGCCGTTTTTCTTGCGTTCTGGCTTAGGTACTGAGTCAGTTTTGTTATGTTGCTTAAAGTCTCTCTCATTGTTTTGAGTCAATCTTTTCTTATTAAGTCAGTTGGGTCTGTCTTGTTGTATCGAGTTAGTCCTGTTGTATAGGAGTCGAGTGATTCCGGGGGTATTACCTCGGATATCACTATTTTGTTTTATGTTTGTCTTTTCGCTTTCTTTTAAGTCTGTTTCTGCCGTGGAGCCAGTTACACCAACAGATCTGAATGAAACAACAGTGGTTTTTCATGCTTTTGTGCTGGTTCTTGCCTTAAGCCAGTTACGCCAGAAGATGTGTTGAAACGGTAGTGCTTTTCACTTACTTTTCTATGCCTTGAAATCATTGCATTTACCTAAGTTTTTTCAAAAACTTTTTGAACATTGTGATGAAAACAAAGAGGAAGGAATTCCTCAGGTTTTGCAAAGTTTGATCAACTGAGAGAAAGAGAGGTGTGCTAAGCCCTTAATGAATGAAATCATGTTTGTTAACGTGAGTACTGAGAAGGATCCTAGTTTGATCCAGATTGGTTCTACATTGTCTTCAGCGCGAGCGACTAGTCGCTTTCTTAAAAGATTTCAAAAAATGTTTTGCGCCGTCCTGCGAAAACCTGTGTAGAATCACTCTTGAGATTGTGCAACTTAGGATCGCTCTCAGCCTCGAGACTCGACCCTTTTACTTTCAAACCTTGAACTTGGATTTAGAATGTTCAACGGTCAACCACAATGTGAGGCCTGTGTGGCCAGATTTAAAGCAGCCCACGAACTAAGGGCAAGAAAGTCAGATTAAGAAGATCAGATGTGATCAAAAGAAGGCTTGCAAAGCTGGATCAGAAGCAGCCCTTGAACTAGGGGCAAAAAAATGTCAGATGCGCTCGAAAAGTCAAAAATTAGGACATTTCTCAAGCTAACGAAGATCGGCAAGAATGCCGAATCCCAGAAGGGAGGAAAGAAGAAAGTATTGCTGAAGGGCAATTGAGTTCCTATCCACAACACTAGGGGCAAATTTAGCCCCCATTGGATGGACTTCTACATCATCAGCAAATAGCAGCCATTCTTTTGGATACAGATGGCCTTGAGATCCTAAAACCATTTGACATGGACAAAACTACACTTTTACCCTTGAAAGGCTCGCTGGGCCGAAAACCCGGAAGAGCGACCCAGGCAAAAGTTAGAGCAAATGAAAAGAAAAGAAAAATACAAAAAATGAAGAAAAAGAAATGAAAAAAGATGAAAAAAGAAATGAAAAGAATTGAAAAGAAAAGAAAAACAGAGCTCGCAAGGTTGAAAACCCGAAAAGGCGGCCTTGGCAAAAGTTAGAGCGCAAAAGGAGAGGTTAAATACCTGAGTGTACCTTAAGTCGGAACTACGTAAGGCTTGATTCCCATGTTTGGGATACGTAGGCAACTTCATTTTGAAGTCCAGCCATAAACAATTCCAATTCGACTGTGTCCATGTAATGGTTCTGACCATCTTTGTCTTCTCTGTATCCGAGAGTTTGGTTGTGATCGTCACTTTGAGGACTGGATACAATGTGCTGCAGTACTATTCAAACAAGGGGCAACTTTCCGTTGCCATACAGTGTGCTGCGGTGCTATTCAAACAAGGGGAAACTTTCCGTTGCCATGAGGTGCTATTTAGACAAGGGGCAATTTTCCTTTGTTTTGGATCTGAGGTTGTGCATCTCAAGAGTAGATTCTGCGTTGGTCGAGCAGTGGCCATTTGCAAAAAATAGTTTTTGAGAATTTTTACTGAGGTTGACTAATTTTCTCAAAAATTATTCTATTTTTTCCAAAACTAGACCACTTCTTGGACCCAAAAAGGAAAATTTTCAGTGCTCATAGCCTGACCTGCATGATTTTTAATCAAAAGGTTGAACAAGTATGTTAATCTAACTCTCATATTGGTCAAACTTGTTTTAGTAGAAAGCCAAAACAAAAAAAATGGTCAAAATGATGAACTAGGGGCACAGTTGAGTCAAGTGTTCTGTCTTTTCCCCATTGTCAACATACCTTCCAGAAAAGGGCACAAATGAAGCTAACAACAAAGGGCTGAAAGCTCTCAGCATCCTCAAAGCAACGAGGTTTCAAGCTAAGTACGAAGCACAAATTGGAATGGATCAATCTATTCCACTCCCTCATCCAGGGCATCGAATAGACGTCGCCGGTGGAAATAGCCATGAGCTGAATATGCTGGGCATGAGCCCACAACTTCCTGTTTATCCATCAACCACCCAGGGGAGGGATTAAAAATGAGAGATTGAAGAATAGAGAGATGTGCGCTGAGAGAAAAAGTGAGAAAAGGGCTTTTTAGAAAAACAGAGCCTGAGGGCCGAGTGATGTGAGAATCACAAATAAGAAAGGGTGGGAAACAATACCCGAAGAAACTGGCTCCTCGTAAACCGGGAGGTCTCTCTTTGGAACACATCCGAGTGTCATGTTGTGTTTTTGTTTGTCTCGATTCTTGTTTTGAGTCGTTTCAAGTGTTTCTCGATGTGTTTAGGTTGTTTACCCTTTTTTTTCCTTCCTTTGTTGAGTCATTTTTGCTGTGGTCAATCGTAGACTCAATACCCGGTTAAAGAACTCATTTCTCAACTTCAAATTCAAAATAAATCGTTTTTTGCTCCGAGTGCTGTGCCGCTCCCTACATTTCTGCAAAATAGATTTCTTTCTTTCATAAGACTGCAGGGTTCAACCCAGGTTATATGAGAACAGTAAAGCCAGGACCTATCTAAAGCTATATGGATTCCAGGCTGCAAGGCAAAAGAAAAGAGGAAATTTGGAGCATCTGAGTTTGTTTCAACTTCTGCAAGTTCTGTTATTGCATCCTGTATGAGCTGTGTGTTCAAAGTGAGCAGTGTGCTGTATGAGCTGTGTGTTCAAAGTGAACAAGAATACTATGTTATGGACTACGTGTTCAGATTAAACAGTGTGCTATTAACCAAATGCTGTGTTATGAACTGCGTGTTCAGATTGAGCAGTGTGCTATGTTATGAAAAAGTATGTCCCGTTATGAACTGCGTGTTCAGATTGCGCGGTGTGCTATGTTATGACAATAAACCGAATGTTGTGTTATGAACTGCGTGTTCAGATTGAGCAGTGTGCTATGTTATGAAAAAGAATGTCGCGTTATGAACTGCGTGTTCAAATTGAGCGGTGTGCTATGTTATGACAATAAACCGAATGCTGTGTTACGAACTGCGTGTTCAGATTGAGCAGTGTGCTATGTTATGAAAAAGTATGTCGCGTTATGAACTGAGTGTTCAGATTGAGCGGTGTGCTATGTTATGACAAGAAACCGAATGATGTGTTATGAACTGCGTGTTCAGATTGAGCAGTGTGCTATGTTATGAAAAAGTATGTCGCGTTATGAACTGCGTGTTCAGATTGAGCGTTGTGCTATGCTATGACAATAAACCGAATGCTGTGTAATGAACTGTGTGTTCAGATTGAGCAGTGTGCTATGTTATGAAAAAGTATATCGCGTTATGAACTGCGTGTTCAGATTGAGCGGTGTGCTATGTTATGACAATAAACCGAATGTTGTGTTATGAACAGTGTGTTCAGATTGAGCAGTGTGCTATGTTATGAAAAAGTATATCAGGTTATGAACTGCGTGTTCAGATTGAGCGATGTGCTATGTTATAACAATAAACAGAATGCTGTGTTATGAACTGTGTGTTCAGATTGAGCAGTGTAACGAGCTGTGTGCCAACTAAACAGAATGTTGTGTTATGAACTGTGTGTTCAGATTGAGCAGTGTAATGAGATGTGTGCCAACTAAACAGAATGCTGTGTTATGAACTGTGTGTTTAGATTGAGCAGTGTTATGAGCTGTGTGCCCAAATGAGCTGTGTGCCAAATGAACAAAGTGTTGTGTTGAGAGTTGTGTGCCAAATGAATCGGATGCTGAGAGCAGAAGTACTGTGTATGTGAATGTGTTCAAATCGAGTAGGTAAAATACATTGCAGAAAACTAAAGTAAAGTGCGCACCTTATGCGCGTGATGAGATAGGTGGGACTCAGGCTCCCGTAGCAGCAGGTCTGAGGGCGCCCGACTCGCGAAGTCCGTGAAGTGGTGGAAGGTGCTAGGAGGTAGAATGTGCTCATGCGGGTCGTACTCCTCCGAGTCGAACAACCGAATCCTCGGAGGCAACGGTATGATGTCGGGCTTGTCCTCTGCATATGGAGAACCTCCGCCATATGGAATATCGTCGGCCATCTGAAGAAATCTGCAAAAATGAGCAAAATGAGCCAAAATTGTAAAAAGTCAACAAAAGTCAACTCTTGGGAAGAGAAATTGTCAACAAAAGTCAACGCCCGAGAAAAAGTGCTCAACTTTGAGACAAACATACCTCAAGTGGTGAAAATGGAGAAAGAAGCCCCGAAAATAATTTTTAATCGGTTCAAAACGAAGAGAATCGAAAGTTTTCGTGAAACAACTTCACGTGGGGCGTTGGAAAATGCGTATAAAGTGTAGATCTGAGAGAGAAAAGGGTCTAGGGAGGAAAAGAAGTTGATTTCGGCCTTAGAGGTGTGAGCAAAACTGATTTGGAGTTGTGTACTTAAAGATCCGAGCATTGAAAGACAAAACTGCCCCTGTTTTCATAAACTGGTCGGCCAACCAGTTTTTTTGGTCGGCCGACCACTTTGATGGGCAACAACTGGTCGGCCACTGATATAACTAGTCAGCCAGCCTCCTGGGTGATCTTCAGAGCTCCTTTGTTCTCCCTGTGTGTTTTGGTGATGATTGGAGTCCTCGGCTCTCGGGAAAATACAAGAAAGGTACACTTTTCGACGCAAAACCGTCCCCGCGGGAACTTCAATTCAAATCTTTGATGCGTGGTTCATCCTCACTCGTCAAAGAATGAGGTGTATCCTTTTTAAGTATGCTGTGACCCCTCCGAGAGGTAAATCGGAGGTTCCGATTAATTTGCTCGCGTTAAGGCTTATTTTTCTTTAACCGGCATTTTGTTTCAGGGCATGCTATCGAAGTAATACCACTCTCGCATTGTTATGCACACTTTCTTCTCTTGCTTTTGTTATGCACACCACTCGTTGCTTTGTTATGCATTCACTACTTGTGTTGCCACGCTCGTTTTACTTATATTGCTATGCGGACTTCCGTTGCATTGTTATGCACCCATACTTTTCACCTGTATTGTTATGCATTATTCACTTGCGTTGTCACGCATATTTCGTCTGTTTGTTATGCACTCTTTTAGTGGCATTGTTATGCACACTTCACTTGCATTATTATGCTTGTTTTACCCGCATTGTTATGCGTCACATTTAGTTTGCATTGTCTTGCATCCCTTTTCGCATTGTTATGCGTCACACTTAGGTTGCATTGTCTTGCATCCCTTTCTGCATTGTTATGCGTCACACTTAGGTTGCATTGTTATGCATCCCTTCCGCATTGTTATGCGTCACACTTAGGTTGCATTGTTATGCACCCCCTTTCGCATTGTTATGCGTCACACTTAGGTTGCATTGTTATGCATCCCTTCCGCATTGTTATGCGTCACACTTAGGTTGCATTGTTATGCACCCCCTTTCGCATTGTTATGCGTCACACTTAGGTTGCATTTCCATGCACCCCTCCACTTGCGTTGTCACGCACTTTTCACTTGCATTGCTATGCATGTTTCTAACGATATTGTACCTATTGAGTTTCTTTCTTTTGTAGGCACGATATTGTATGTACGGTTCATTTGAAGCTGGCGCGACCAGACGAACCGGACGGTATTATATTCTCCGTGTGAGATGTAGCGAGAATTGTATAATTCTCTTACATCCTTTCAGCATGTAATGTAGTTTGATTTGTATTCGTTTGCTTAAACTGTTGCAGTTATTTTGCATAATTGCTTCATTACAGCTTTCTTTGCATGATCATAAGTTATGTTCGGCATCTTGCATTGTCCTTTGCATTTTGCCCCAGCCTGCGGGCACATCTCTTTATTGTCCTGCCTGTTTGTCTAAGTCTTCAGCCTTGTCAAAAATGGGTCGTCTCTGGGCTTTGACACTCACTCCCATCACTTACGACTTCCGAGTTCTGTCAAAGAGGGGCAACTATAGACACCCCATTTTTGACCGACCTTAAGACTCAGACGTCATTGATGGAGCGCTCGGTGATAGTGCATGTTGTGCTCGTTTCGAGTTTCCGGAGTTTTGGCTGAGAGCCTTGCCTCCGGGCCTCGGAACTCTTTGTGCTTTGGCTCGGTCTGTGAACCAAGTCTTGTTTTCCTTGCCTGAGGGAGGGAGTGGTCTTGTAGACCACTCGTTTGTGGTCGTAGACCACTTTTCCCGTTTGGAGACCAGTTTTCGATTTTCGGGGCCTTTGGCCGCGTGCCTTGTCTCAGGACCGCTTAACGTTCTCCATTTGGCGTGATTTTTGAACCACACCTTGTTTCCTTGCCCTAAAGGGCCACTGTGGTTTGGGAGACCACTTTTGTGGTCGTAAACCACTTTTGGTGCTCGACAGCTAGTTTTCAAGGCTCCCAGCTGCGCGCTTTGCCTCCCAAACTTTCGTCTTGCATCCATTTTGGTTTGTTTTTGGTACGAACCTTGTTTTCCTTGTTTGGAAGGTGGTACAAGGGTGGGAGACCAGTATTTCCCCTTGGAGACCACTTTTCATCTTGCCAGCCAGTTTTCTGGTCTGACAACTGGTCTCCCTGATCTTTGGACCATCAAAAGTGGTCAGCCACCACACCATTTGCTTGTTTTCATGCGCTGGACCTTCTCCCACCATGGCTGACCAGTTCTTGTTCTGGGAGAACACTTAAAGTGGTCGGTCAACCACTTTAAGTAGCTGGCCAACCACTTTAAGTGGTCGGTTGCTTTTTGTCACATTTTTGGAGATATTTTAGGCCAGCTGGCATAGTTGGAGAGCATTTGAACCCTCCTCCATATGGAGGGATGGCCTCGAAGCTTAGCTTCCTTAAGAAGCTTTAGCTTTTGTTCTCTATAAGAGGGAGGCTCCTCCTCCTTCCTCTAGGTTCAAAAAATTAAGGTTTGAGAGATAGATATAGACTTGTATCTATTCTTCCTTGTTTGCTCTTATTTTGTGCCTTAAAGTGTAGTTTTGTCTTACTTTAACATACAAACACACACTCAAACACCATACTCTTGGAGCTGAGGTCCCTTGAGGTTGTTTTTGGAGTTCTTGGAGTGGTTTAAGCTTGAGAAACCTGATGGAGTTGCAGCTTTGAAGGTGGTCTTCAAGGGTGAGTTTCTAACCCATTTTGCATGATATTTTGAGCTTAACTTCCTACTGCAAAAAGTTCTGTATTTTGGTGATTAAGATCTTTGTTTAAGGTCACTTTTGTGTTTGGGGTTGTTTACCCCCTCTTTGGCCTTGTTTGGCCCTGCTTTTGTGCCTTCTTTGTGAGCTTTGGGATCACCTTGTTTTGGCCTTCTCACCACAGGTGTTTTGAGGTCCCAAAAAGGAGAGGGTCATCCCCTCTCCTTGTGTCTTCAATACTTGCTTTGAATGCCTCATGTGTGAGCATGTTTGTTAAGCTTGTGTTGGCCATATCTTAGCTTATATTTGTGGCTATTTTGCTGAGGCTTACCACTATTTTTGCTTGGTTTGGTCACCCATGCATGGCATATACACTTGTAGTGTAAATCTTGTAGACTAGCTTTGTATGCTTCATGAAGCAGCATGTCATTCTAGCTTATGTTGCTTCCATCTTAGCATGTATTTGTGGTTGTTTTGCCATGTCATACCACTGTTTTGGTTTGGTTTGGTCACCTCTTGCATTCTCCATGCACTTGTAGTGCAATTCCTTGAATTAGCCTAACATGCATCATGCCTTGACATGTTATTCTAGCATGTTTGTGGCTTAACTTAAAGAAGCTTTTGTCCATGTTTTAGCATGCTCTAGCTCTGATTTTGGTTGTTTTGGCCATGCATGACTTGCTTTGTATAGCCATGGTTCAATCTAGCTTGTTAGCTTTATGCATCAAGTCCACTAGCATGCTTTACTTGGACTATCTGAATGATTTGGTAGCATTTATTATGTGATTTCAGTCCATTTTTCATGCTCATGTACTTGCACTTATCACTCATTCAATGCGTTGGAGGGTTCGCCCCTTTATGCCTTAACATGAATCATTGCGTATGCCTTCATGCCTTAGCTTGCGAGCCATCATTTCAATGTGTTTTTGGGGTTATTATGTCATGATATAACTCTGATTTTCGTTGCTTAACTCATTCTATGCTTGGTCTTAATAGGTGTAGGGTAATTCACCTTATTTGCCTTGTATGCATCATGCCTTGTGCCCTTCATGCTCGCTTGCTTTAGCTTCCTTCCATGCATGTTTTAAACTCATTTTAACATGTTCTAGGACTTTTTTGGGTTGCCTTTGCCATATCCTTCATGCTTTGTATAGCTGTAGTGCAATTGACCTCGCTAGCTTTGTGTTTTGGTAACTCATGCATGCTATCTTTGAGCTATTTAGATGATTTGGCATCATTTAATACTTCATTTCAGAGCTTATAGCATGACTATATTTCCACTTCATTCATGCTTTGAATGCCTTTAAGTGTTATGCATTGTTGCCTAGTTTGTGGCCTAGCATGTATGCCATCTTGCCTAGGTACTTGAGCCTCAATCTTAGCATGTTTTGGTCTTTGTTTAGACCTAATTAAGCTCTGTCCATGGTTGTTTCATGCATATTTTCCATGTATTGCATGCCCCCTTTGTAGTCCTCTTTGTTAGCTTTCATGCTTTAGGACCTTCGCATGCTATACGTGTGTTAGTTTGAATGATTTGGCATCATTTCTTACCTTATTTCAGTACACTTAGTGTTGTTACACTTCCATGTTTGTCACTCTTTGAGCCTTCTTGAGGGTTGTGCTCTTAGGCCTAATTGATAGGCCAATGCATTGTGCATGCATACCGGGTCTTATGTGCCTTAATTTTATCACTAATGGCCACTGATTTGGGCATGACTGAGGTCTACCCCTTTTGGTTTAAGTCCATTTAGCATGTTTGTTACATGTTGTTCACATGCTTATTGTTCATTGCGTTAAGTATGCCATCTTACATTGCATTGTGCATGCCATGTGGTTATTTGCATTGTGTATGCCAAGTTGTTTCTTTGCATTGAGTATGCATGTTCCTAACATTGCTAAGTTGCGCTTATAGCATCGCATTGTGCATGCATGCATTAGCATTGTTCGCATGTCATTAGCTTTGTTAAGTTGATCATGTCATATTGCATTGAGTATGCCGTGCTGTTGTTTGCGTTGTGTATGCCATGTAGTTGCATTGTTGTTTAGATTAAGTGTTAATCCGAGCACGAGAAATGAGAGACGTTTCATACTTGAAGTAATGAAACGTGCCTCAATTCTCGATCGCCGACGCTCTTGATCAAGCATGATAGAGTTTTAGGCTTTATGTGTTTACTTGTGCATTCATTTCATATTGAATTGTGCAACTTCGCCTCTCGGCCATCATGCATTGAAATGCGCGATTGGTGGCCCGAGGGTCGCGAACCACACTCCCTTGAGCTCATGTAATGATAGAGAGGGTGGTTGTGCACACATATCGTGGAAATACACTGCCATGCCGTTTCTTGCTCTCTGTTGCAGCAAAGTGGAGTCTAGCATCAACAACTGGTCGGCCGACCAGTAAACCTGGCTGGCCGACCACTTTTTCTGGCTTTCAACAAAGAAAGTGGTCAGCAGGTGGCTGGTGACACCAAAAACTGGTCGGCCACCCCCCCACAGGTTCCCAAGGTGGAGTTTCAGCTTTTTGGAGCTTGGTGCAAGGTTCTGAGGACAATTGAGGGCAAAGGCAAATCGGGGCATCGCATTGGATTCCGAATGAGGCGACCGGGCATGCATGCATTCTTCTCCCTCTCGAGGCTCCTGTTTTATTGCTTTCCTTAGCTACCATGCTTAGATAGCTAGCTTATGCTTTGTTTTGTACTTTGACAATTAATGCGTTTAGCTATTTCAATTTGTTTTGTAATAATTAGTTAACTAGGATTAGTTAATTAGTTTGTTTTGTAATAATTAGTTTAATTAGCTTAGATTAGCTAGATTAGCTCTTTATTCGGTCCCTCCCTCGAGAGGGCGTAATGTTGTAATAAGCGTGTGTGTGTGTTGCATGTCTTCCAACCCCCATTTCTTTCGCCCTTTTACTTAACCGCTTACGATGGCTAGTTTTAGGGCATATTTCATTTAGCATACCTTATGCTTGCATGTGTGCATCCATTTATCTGTATTGCATGCACCGGGCTCGGCACATCATACCAACTGCATTGTATTTTCAATACATTTACTTGAATACGTGTTCAACAGCATGTTATCAAGTTGCATTTCACATGACATTCTAGATAGCCGAGCCTATTTTAGTTGCATTGTTGCATTTGTTGCTTTAGCCATCTTAACATGAACTAGGGTCATGCATGATTTCTAACTAGTTCTCTGTTTTGGCTCGGCGTACACTGTGAGTGTTTACGCTTTAGCATACTGCATGTGTGTTATTGACTGCCATGTTAAACATGCTTGCCATGAGGCTAATTGCTTATTTGATATAACTACCTGAATGCCTGTGGGTGAAGGTTGGATTACTTGAATTGGAACAATTTATCAAATCCCCGATTTAGCCTACTTGCAAGTAGCAAACTTCAAACCATTTTCACAAACGAATATGCAATATTTTGTTCTAAATTAGGCGATCTAGTCTATACTTGTATGTTGTGCACATCACGTAGTAAGATTAGCTAATTAACTGGAATAAGAGCACATGTGTTTTCAAAAACAAAATATCATGCTTAGTACAGGCCGATCTTTGATCGGGCGAGCGGGGGTGCTCATTGCATGACCTTCCCCTCTCGTACCCAAGTTCCCAAGCCGAGGCAACTTTGGTGATGATGGACACGTGGCCTTAGGCACGAGTCAGGGTTTCCTAAATTTCTCCAAAAAGAAAATATTTAGGTAGCGACTCTGTATCTGGCAAAGCAATCCATGTTTGGCACTTCTTTATAAAAATCAGTTTTCCAAAACGATTTGCCGGATTTGGACTCTTTGGTGATTTATCGGTCTTACATTGCACATTGTAAGATTAGATTTAGAACCGTGACATTTGAGTCCGAACTGTAGTAGCTCAGAACAAAACGATTTCGCGCCCTCGAGCGTGGACATCGGAGAGTTCCCGGGAGCGCGTCTGTAGTTAGTTTATCTCTACTGGGTTTTGGCTCACGTTACTTAGGAAAATACTTTCAAGTACTGGTGGCATGCGACCTCCAAGGACATAGCTTGGGAGGATTGAGGGCTGAAAGCTCCATTTTTGTTATATTTGTGCTTAAATGTTTATTGAAGTCAAGGGCTTAACTTGTATAGAGCTTAGGACTCTTTCTTTTGTTGTAACCAAGCGATATCTTGGAAAGATGTAAGCCCGTGGGACATTTATTTTGTTATCGTTAATTTGAATTACATGCTGTATATTCAAAACGAATGTTTATGAATGTATAATGCATGTAATTTCCTTTTGTAATAGAAACTCTGATGAATGAAGTAGATCATTTTATTATGTTCATAAATCTTATGGAATGGATTGTTATATCATGTTTTGGGGGCATTACAACTTGGTATCAAAGCGTACAGGGTTTGAATATTTTGGGTACGTAGGGTGTGGTTAGTACCACAATGGGTTCGTCTTGTTTGTTAAAGGCTTAAGTATGGATGTTATGTACTTATATGATAACATGCTTATGTGATTCTATAGGTATGGGATTTGGTTCTTGAGATGTTGATTGGGTCTACGGGTTTTTGGAAGTCCTATTAGAAGAGCACTTGATCACTGTTGTTTCTAATTGGAACTCTAGCAATGCCACGGGACAGTCATTATCTGGGAAGGAAATTCGTATGTGTTTATGTGCTTATGTGGAGTGAATTACAGTTGTCCATCGTATTAGGACATGAGTGAATTTGCTTCGGCACATTTGTAAATGTGCTAATGTTTATTGTTACCTTGATTAGGATGTCAGGACATGGTCGTAGTGGTAGGCGTGGTAGGCCTAGGAGGCATGAGGTGCCTATATCAGATGATATTCCGATGCAAGAAGAGGGAGTTGGTCAGGCTAATGTGGCCGAGCCAGTAGGTCAACAGGCCATGGGCGCTTTAGCCCACAAAATGGCCAAAGCTTTGAGGGAATCCATGGACATTCTCAGGGCTGAGAATCAAGTCCAAGCCCAAGTAGTTGAAGCAGGGCCATTCTTTCTAAAGAGGGAGTTCTTCCGGTCGAATCCGAATGAGTTTTTGGGGGATCCCAAGGAGCCACCGAACGCTAATAAGTGGCTAGAACAGATGACGAAGATGTTTGAGATGCTCGGCATCGAAGACAGAGGTTTGAGAGTAACCTTGGCGTCCATTAAGTTGAAGGGAGACGCGGGTCAGTGGTGGAAGTATGCGCGAGGGCGCATTGAAGGGACTTGGGAAGCCTTTGTAGATGCTTTTCAGGACAAGCACTTACCTGCTACAGTGAGGGAGAAATTGAGGGATCAATTCTCCAAATTGGTGCAGCTCAATACACCAATGGCTGAGTTTGAGGCCACCTTCACTAGTTTGTCGAGGTTTGCACCGGAGTTGGTGGTGACTGAGGAGCACTGGTGTTTGGAATTTGAGAAGAGACTAAGGATCAGTCTCATGTTTTGAGTGGCCAGGTCCGTGATTAGAGACTATGGACGCCTTGTTGAGGCTGGAGCGCATCTTGAGACTGTTATGCATGCAGAGGAGGAGAGGATGAGGGGCTCCAGGAGGAGTCAGGACAACCACGAGGACAATAAGAGGCAAAGGGGTTCTAATCCTCAGTAGTCCCAGGGAGCGCATTCGAGGTCTACCTTTCTAGTGCCGAGTTCGAGTTCTGGGAGAGGCGGTTAGGGAGACATCACCTATTTCAAATGTGGTCAGTTAGGCCACAAGTCTCTAGCTTGCCTGTAGAGGGGAGGAGGGCAGTGAGCAGCTTCATCTTCGGCTCATTCTCAGGGCCAGAGTCAGGACAGAGGCCAGCCGCTCACTTGTTATCAGTGTGAGCAAGCGGGGCACTTTAAGAGGTTTTGCCCACAGTTGGGTGGCACACCTGGTGCGTCTGGTTCGAGGCAGACACAGAGTCACCAGCTTGCACAATCAGCACAGGCCTCGAGGGCCAATCAGGGACCCTCTTCGGCTCAGTCAGTGCAATAGTCTTATGCTTTGAGGGGTGAGCAGGTAGATTAGAGGCCAACAGGGCGTGTGTATGTGTAGACCACCCGAACTCGCTCCGCGCGCAATTGGGTTCATAGCTACTACAGTTCGGACTCCTATCACGGTTCTGAATCTAATCTCACAAAGTGCAATGTAAGACTGATAAATCACCAAAGAGTCCAAATCCGGCAAATCGTTTTGGAAAATCGATTTTAATCAAAAAGTGCCAAACATTGACTACTTTGCCAGATTTCAGAGTCGCCACCTATATATTTTGTTTTGGGAAATTTAGGAAACCTTGACTCGTGCCTAAGGCCACGTGTCTGTCATCACCAAAGTTGCCTTGGCTCAGGAACTTGGGTACGAGAGGGAAAGGTCCTGAAATGAGCACCCCCGCTCGCCCGATCAAAGGATCAGCCTCTACTAATCATGATATATTGTTTTTATAAACACATGTGTTCTTATTCCGATTATTAATCTAGAATTACTATGTGATGCGCACAGCATACAAGTATAGACTTAATCACTCGATTTGGAACAAAACATCTCATGTTTGTTTTTTGAAAATGGTTTGAAGTTGCTACCCTCAAGTAGGCAAAAATGCGGATTTGCCACCCTCAAATGAGCTTAAAACATGATTTGCCACAATCAAGTGGGCTTAAAACTCGCATTTGACGAATTGTCCCAATTCAGGCAATCAAGCCTCCACCCATAGGCATTCAAGCAGTTAATCACTTAAGCACATAGCCTCATGGCAAGCATGCTAAACATGGCAACACTTACACGCATGCAAGGATACTAAAGCATAAACACTTACAGTGTACTCCAAGCCAAAACAGAAACCAATTAGAAATCAATGTATGATCCTAATTATATAAGATGCCTAATGCAACACATGCAAAATGCAACTAAAATAGGCTCGACTATCTAGAATGGCATATGAATGCTACACTTGATACATGTATTCAAATAGGAATTGAAATACAATGCAGTTTGAATGATGAGCCTGGTGCATGCAAGACAAATGAATGATGCACACATGCAAGCATAAGTATGCTAATTGAAATATGCCCTAAACGAACCATCAAAAGCTGATAAGTAAAAGGGAGAAAGACATGGGGTTGGAAGACATTCACACACACACGCACACTTCTTACAAAATTTGCCCTCTCGACGGAGGGTCCGAATACAAGCTAAGCTAATCTAAACTAAGCTACGCAATTAATCTAATTAAGCTAATTAGACTAATTATTACACAACCAAATTGAATAACTAGCTACAACTAATTATTACATCACTTTAACTAATTAACAAATTAATTAAGTTACAAAAAACAAATGCTAACTAACAAGTAAACATTTAAACTAAGCTGCTCTAGCTTTGGTTGAAGAAGAAAAGGATGCATGCTCGCACTCGGTTTTTCGCCTCGAAACACCTTCCGATTTGCTCTTTCAGAGGCTCTGTTTGCAGGTGTCCTCAAGAACTTGCTGCTGAAACTTACCAAATCAAGGCTAAGGAATGCACCAGTGGCCTGCCGGCCATGAGGAGCTACTACCGGCCAAAAGTAGGCACTGCCGGCCATGAATGGGAGGGTGCCGGCCAACAATGTGGCCCTGCCGGCCACTGGTGTGCTGTGACACCATACTACAACAAAGCATAGGATAGAGGAAAGGGAGGGTCTCCCAAGGGTATGAACGTACTGTGCCACTCCATATCACTTCAAAACATCAATAGAGGGGGCATCATTGGATCCAAGACCATCAATCGAGCATCTCAATGCATGATAGCCACAGATCCAACTTGTACAAATTCAATGAATGCACGACAAATAAGACACTAAGACCACGACCTTATCATGAGTGATCAAAGGCAATGGAGTCAAAGGGGATTGGCTCACTTTCATCACTTTGAGTATGAAGTGGGCCAATCCACCTTGTGTTCAACATAACGTCCGGTTGAACACAATGCAATGCACACAAACAACATGCTATGCAAACAATCATGCTAATCTTCACATGTTAAGGTAGCATGCATGACACTTTATCATGCAAGCAATGCATGCATGGCATGTTTAAAGGCTAAGGCATCAAAACTAGTGAAGTGCAATAGGCAAGAGGCATGCAATACAATGCTCAATGGACTAAACCAGCCCCAAACAGACCTCATGTATGCCAAAACAAAGGCCTAAGCATGCTGGAATTGAAGCTCAAAGGACTAGACAAACAAGCATACATGTTAGGCCACAATCAAGGCACAATGCTCAACTCTCAAACACAATGAAGGCATGAATTACATGAGAGTATGGCAAGGCTATATGCTCTGAAATAACATGTTAAATGGTGCCATACCATGCAAACATCACATGCACAACATGTTAAAAGCCCCGAAACTCAAAGCTAGTCAAGGCCCTTTACACTACAACCATACTAAGCAATGCTCAAATGACCCTAACCATTCAAAAAAGATCTAAGGCATGTCAAAATAATGGCAAAAACATGCTAGACTTGTAGCATAGATGGCAAGAACAATAAGCTCATGTATTGGCTCACAAACAAGGCATAATGCTCAACTTTTCAAAAGCATTGAAAGAGTGATTTAAGTGGAAGTATGGCAAAGATATAAGCTCTGAAATCACCTACCAAATGATGCCATATCATGCACACATCACAAATATAGCATGCTACAAGCCTCAAAACTCAAGACTAGTGAAGCCATTTACACTATAAATATACAAAGCAAGCCCCAAAGGACCAAGATGACTCAAAAGAGTCCTAAAGCATGTCAAAATAATGCCAAAACATGCATGGAGTATAGCCAAAACAAGCTAGAATTATAGGCTAAAATAGCAAGCATACAAAGCTAGTGAGCAAGGTTTACACTACAAGTGTAAGGAGCATGCAAGGAGTGGCCAAGCCAGCCACAAGCAGAGCTAAAACATGTTAAAAAATTCACAAAAACATGCTTAGATCAAGTCAAGAGATTGTAGAATAACATGCTCAAGTATGAGGCCAACAACACATGCTAACAGGACAAGAGGAAGGGGGGGACCACCCCCTCCTATTTTGGACCTCAAAACCACATTTCTACCACTAAAAATCCATTGGATTTCAGTGGTTAAAAGGCCAAACAAAGATGGTTTCAAAAGCTTAGAGAGTTGGCTCAAAAGGCTTTACAAGCCAAAGAGCAAAGGGAGAGACAACCCCCTAACACAAAAGGGGCTTAAACTACCCTTTTTAGGACTGAAAAATAGAGTTTTGTTCAGTTCAACACCACCCCAAAAAAAGCCCCAAAGTAGTGTGAAGAGATGGCCAAGCAAGCATGCAATAATAAGCTAAAAGGGAGAGAGTTCTTACCCTTGATGCACAGCTACAAAACAGGCACAAATCTAAGCTCAAATTACCTTTTGGAGCTCAAACAAAGTCCCAAAGAATCTCAACTCAATGGTGGTCAAGTTTGGTTAAGGGTCTCTTTGCAAAAGTGTAGAGGATTCTAAGCTTAAGGCTCAAAACAAGAAGAGAGAGGGGCTTCTAGGGAGAAAGAGAGTTTTCAGCTCCAAAATTTCTAGAGAGAGAGGACTTTTAGTGTGAGAAGCTCCCACAATTGCCAATCCTTGCAAAAATGAGAGATATGGCTCAATATATAACAATATATGAGCATTGGTCGAAATATCTCAATTCAGAAATATCTAGGACAGTCTGGAATAGCTAGAGCAAAATATCTACAGATTCTGGGCTTTCTGGAAATTTCTGGTCGACTCCATTGGTTGATCGGCCACTTTTTCTAGTCGACAAGGATCATTTCTGGTCGGCATATGGTCGGCATGCTCCATTTGTGGTCAGCACACTCCCTTAGTGGTCTGCAGCAAAAATCAATCCTGGTCCCCGACTTGAAGCAAGCCTAACTCCTTCATCTGGATGCCTTTTCAGGTCATTCGTCTATGCAAATTGAAGCCCCGGAAGTAAGCTTTCCAATGGTGGCAGCCTTGCATCAAAATTCCAACTGTGCTAAGAGATATGCCTATTTTAGTGAAGGCTATTCAGTTTCGGTCCAACCGGATTGATGCCCAACTTCAACCAACCATATCTCCCCCATCCGGACTCGGTTTTAGGAGATTCTTGAGTGTAAAATGAAGCCCCTGAAGTCTTATTTCCAACAGTGGTGTCCTCATAGCTGATATCAAAGTATACAAAAGGATAGGCCTAATTTAGCGAGGGCTGCTCGACTCTCTCTTAACGGTTCATGCCCATCTTCTTCCCCAACTTGGTTTCTTCTCTCCTCTCCTCTTTTCTTCAAATCCAAACCTCTAAACAAGATGTTTTGAAACATTTTTGAAGATTTCACCTCTCTTTCTCCATTTCCACTTTGTCCTTGCTCGGTTTGCCGAAAAGCGCAACATTTAACAAAATGCGAGCGTCGGAACATCGTAGAAGCTTTGTTTCAAAAATGTTTTGAAAGAGAGAGTTTTAAGGTCTAAAATCTTTGGTTAAAATAGTTTTAGTCCAAAAATGAGGTGTAAGGTTGGGATTTGACTCTCTCCTTGCCGAAGAAATTGAACCTTTGCACTGCACACCTCATCACCAAGTAAACAATCAGTAACGTCCAAGTCTTAAGGGCGATCAAAAATGGAGTGTCTACAGTATGCTGTTACCACGCTAGACCTTGTACCAGCTCCATCTGTTGTGAGAGGTACCTTCTTGTTTTGCAATTCAGTTGCTAGTGTATTGATTGATACAGGTGCATCCCATTCCTTTATATCCTCTGCATTTGCATCAGTTTTGGGGTTGGAGTTGGCACGGTTAGCATCTCCTATTTGTGTAGAGTCACCTATTGGTGGTGAGGTTATCTTGAAACAGGGGTGTCAGGGTTGTGACATAGAGGTCGCCGGTTGTCAACTTCCTTTTGCATTTGTTTTGATTAATATGACTAGTTTTGATGTTATTTTGGGTATGGACTGGTTATCGTCATACCAGATTGTTATAGATTGTTACCGTCAGAAGGTTACTGTGTGTACCCGAAGCGGGGATTATTTTTATTTCTTGGGGGACCGGGTGGATAGAGTCTTATCCCCGGTATATGATCCGCGTGGGCAGAGTGAGCTTAGTTGTCTTCTTGCTAGCTTTTAGAGCAGTGAGTGTGATGAGGCCCAGATTGAGTTGCCAAGAGTGGTTTGTGAGTACTCGGATGTCTTTCCCGAGGATCTTACTAGTTTACAACCTCATCGAGAGATAGAGTTCTCTGTCGATTTAGTGCTTGGCACTGCACCTTTCTATGGCACTGTATCGGTTTGCACCAGCTGAGTTGAGTGAGTTGAAGATTCAACTTCAGGAATTACTAGATAAGGGTTTTATCCGCCCTAGTACCTCGCCTTGGAGAGCACCGGCCCTCTTTGCTAAAAAGAAAGATGGAGCTTTGAGACTTTGTATTGACTACTGGAAGTTGAACCGGGTTACGGTTAACAACAAGTATCCAATGCCACGTATAGATGACCTGTTTGATCAGTTAAAAGGGTCTAGCTGCTTCTCTAAGATAGACCTGAGATTGGATACCATCAGTTGAGGGTAAGGGAAGAGGATATCCCGAAGATGGCATTCCGTACGCGGTATGGCCACTATGAGTTCCTTGTGATGCCTTTTGGGCTAACCAATGCCCCAGCTATGTTTATGGACATGATGAACCGAATCTTTCGAGAGTTCTTAGATCGTTTTGTGGTCGTCTTCGTGGATGATATCTTGATTTACTCACCTTCTGAGAAGGAACACAAGGAGCACTTGCGAGTAGTGTTTGAATTACTTAGAGCCCACAAGCTATATTCTAAGTTTGGGAAATGTGAGTTTTGGCTGAGAACAGTTAAGTTCTTAGGCCATGTGGTATCCGGGGAAGGAGTGACCATAGATTCATCCAAGACAGAGGTGGTGCAGGATTGGGCACAGCCTAAGAATGCCTTTGAGATCCGTAGTTTTCTGGGGTTGGCTGGGTACTATCAGAGATTTGTGAAAGACTTCTCAAGATTAGCCTCACCTTTTACTAAGTTGATAAGGAAGGGAGTTAAATTTGTGTGGAGTGAGACTTGTGAAAAGTCATTCCAAGAACTTAGGTTAGACTTACCACTGCTCCAGTCTTAATTATTCCGGAGAGGGGTTTGGGCTATTCAATGTATTATGATGCCTCACGGGAAGGTTTGTGTCACGACCCCAACCCGCCCCTAGTAGGATGGTGCCATGATGGCTAGTAATCCGAGATTACCGAAGGCCAACTTTCAAGAACCACACACAAACAGAGTGTACATAGGGGGCTTACAAATGCAGAAGCAATAACTTAAAGTACAAGAGGTCCATAAGAGCTGTACATAGAGCAAATGAAATGACATACATCTTTACATATCTTTACCACTAGGATATAAGCAAAATAAAATACATATATCATCTTGATCAAAAGGCTTCTCGAGCCGACATGCACAAATACATGAAATACGGCTAAGAAGCATAATCTTCAAGATTGCCGACGTAATTACAGGGTTGCCGACGTAAACACAAAATGCCGACATAAAGAAACGAGTCAAGCCGACATAAAGAAAATCCAAAACGAGCTTGCAAAAGAAACACATCTAGGCGTTGCCGCCGTCCTGCTCATCACCTACATATATATAGAGAGGGTGAGCTTGGATACTCAGTGAATGGTACAAGTAATAAAGGTTTGCATGAATATTAGCCGAGGTCCTTCCAAAACAAAACATATATCATAGCTTGTTCAAAACATGTACTTGGCATAACTTGTATCAACACATGGGATGAAGCAAGTTCATCAATCGAAACTCTCAAAGCATTCTTGGATGTTAAAACATCAACATATACTTGGGGTGATGACATTCTTGATAAAACAAACCTACCCGTTCATAGACTGTCGGTGGCAAAACAAGGGTCTAATCGATCCGTAATCGATTAGACAAACCCACCCGCACAAGGCCGTCGGTGGCAAGGGAGATATCTCAAGCAAGGGTGCTACAAAAGTTTAGAGTCCTCTAGCACAAGGGACTTGTACTGTGAAAGTTTAGAGTCCTCCAGCACGAGGGACTTGTACTGCGAAAGTTTAGAGTCCTCCAGCACGAGGGACTTGTACTGCGAAAGTTTAGAGTCCTCCAGCACGAGGGACTTTCCAAAGATGATATCAAAACGAAGCTTATACTTGATACATCAAAATAGGGGTAATCATTCATGCTCAGCAAATACTTTTCAAAACAAGCAAAGCGAAACTTTAGCAAAACGTTATAACATAGCTTTATTAAAAATACCACTCACATGGCTCTTCGGGTGTAGGCTCAAAGCAAAGATCAAAGACCTACAATCACATAGCAAATACATTCTCAAAACAAGCTTCATAGGTAGGCAAATGATCCGGCACTCTCATCGAATCTAAGTAAATATCAAAGCAAAACATACTGGGAGTTTAAACACTACTTTCCATCTTAAGAAAACACACTGGGTACCAACCAGGTCTTTGCCGAGGTCCCACACCTCCTTGCCGAGGTGTGGTCCCGATGGCCACGTTCAAAAGCGAAGTCGGGAAAACCTGGGTTTCCTTTTGAAGAACATGAAGAACTGGAAGATGGAGAAGATGAAGAACATGCATGCCAAAATCACGGCTTGTCATTACAAAATCTGAGATTTCATGCCGTGAGTTCAAAAACATAGACCTGGGTACCCATGCAAGATGATTATGTAAAAACAAACACAAAACATGGCTTTTGTTACAAACTTTCGAATCAAAACAAGACTTTTCATCAAGAATACATGAACACTATTTTCTCTTTCTAAAACCAACTTTAAATCAATGCATGGCATGCAGGACAGATTCGATCATGCAATGCAGCTGGATGATCAATAAGAACAACAAGAGTAGGTTAAGATTCTAACCTCAAGACACGAATCTAACGGTCCAAGCACCAAAGATCAAGCTTGGAAGTTTACTCTTCCCTCAAGAACTTCTTCTTCCTCTCCCCCTAGAGCTTCTCTCTCTAAAAGGCAAGATTTGATACAAAATGACATCTTTCTAGGTCTGTCGGCTGACTTAACCCTCAGCTCGGACACATGGCGCTACCGGATTGGGGTACCTCAAAAAGGTGACTGATTGACAAGGCAAAACTATGACAAAGTGTGTCTAACAAGCTACACGGCAAGGCACTCCAGCAAGTGATGATCTCGACTATAGCAAGGCTTCGGCAAGTAGAGGGAACAATGACATCGGCTTGGAAGGACGACACTTGACTAAGCTGTGCCACACCTTGGCCTGGGTGTGCCACACCTCGGTCTAGGTCATACCTGCCCAGGAACAAAATCACTAGGTGCAAAACATCTCGGCCTAGATAATACACTCCTCGGCCTTGGTGCTGAACACCTTTGCCTAGATAGTGACATCTCGGCTAATATGCCGGGGTGAAGTTGGAGGTCAACCAAGTGGTTTCGAGATAGTCCTAAGTGCAAAGGGTTCAAAGGTGACTAGGCTTAAGATGACCTCGGCAACACACCGGGCAACGAACAAAACATGCAAGCAACACTCAAGCAAAGCAAGACAAGATTTGCAAATGCAACTCAACATAACAAGATCAAACGTGGATGTATGCAAGTATGACCAATGTCAAAAATGAGGGTTGTTACAGTTTGGGTTGTGTATTGATGCAAGGGGGGAAAGTAATAGCTTATGGCTTACGGCAGCTGAAAACCCATGAGTGAAACTACCCTACTCACGACTTAGAGTTGGTAGTAGTGATATTTGCCTTAAAGATTTGGAGGCACTATCTTTACGGTGAGAGATTTGAAGTATTTTCTGATCACAAAAGTCTGAAGTATCTGTTTACACAGAAAGACTTGAATCTGAGACAGAGGAGGTGGATGGAGTTCATAAAAGATTATGATTTTGAGTTGCATTACCATCCTGGGAAGGCCAATGTCGTGGCTGATGCTTTGAGTAGGAAATCCATTAGTAGCGCGGCTTGTATCGCAATTCGAGAATGGGAGATGTTGGGTGCTCTTGGGGAGTTTGACTTACACCTGGGCGAGTCTGTTGAGTCTGCAGCCTTGTTTTCAGTAGTTGCACAACCTGCACTTGTGAACCGAGTGTTAGAAGCGTAGAGGGGTGACCTTGAGGTAGAATCTCTTCGGGAGAAGATCTCCAGTGTGAAGGTAGAGAACGGCTTGACTGTGTATCCCGATTAGAGTGTGAGATACCATGATCGTTTGTTTGTATCGGAGTCTTGCCGAGAGGATGTAGTCCGAGAGTTTCACCATTCACGCCTTACGGTGCATCCAGGAAGCACAAAGATATATCATGATCTGAGTCGTCAGTTTTGGTGGAGGGGTATAAAGAAAGATGCAGCCGTGTGCATATCGAAATGCCTTACTTGTCAGCAAGTGAAGGCTGAACATCAGAGACCAGCGGGTTTGTTACTACCCTTGCCTATAGCTGAGTGGAAGTGGGAGCATGTCACGATGGATTTTGTTGTGGGCCTTCCAAGGACTCAACGGGGTAGTGATGCCATTTGGGTGGTAGTTGACCGGTTGACCAAATTAGCGCATTTTATTCCTATGCGCGTGAGTTATTCGGTAGACTATCTTGCCGACTTGTGTATTAGGGACATAATGAGGTTGCACGGGGTCCCTGTGATGATTGTTTTGGATAGAGATCCGCACTTCATAGCTCGGTTATGGCAGAGCTTGCAGAGTCCCTTGGGTACTAGATTGACCTTTAGCACTGCGTATCATCCTTAGATTGACGGGTAGTTCGAGTGTGCTATTCAGGTCCTTGAGGATATGCTTCGAGGTTGTGTGCTTGATTTCAAGAGGTCGTGGGAGAGGCACTTGCCCTTAGTGGAGTTTGCCTACAATAACAGTTTCCAATTGAGTATTGGCATGGCGCCATTTGATGCCTTGTATGGCCGACCTTGTAGATCCCCAGTGTGTTGGGCTGAGGTGGGTGATGCACCTTTGTTGGGTCCAAAGTTGGTTCGGGAAACGATTGAGAAAGTGGCACTTATCCTTAAGAGATTGGCTACAGCCTAGAGTCGCCAGAAGAGTTATGTCGACCATAGGAGGAGACCTTTGTCCTTTGAAGTGGGTGATCATGTCTTTTTGAGAATATCACCTAGGCAGGGTTTGATGAGATTTGGGAAGAGTGGGAAGTTATCCTCTCGGTTTATTGGCCCTTTTGAGATCCTTGAGTGGATTGGGGAGGTTGCCTATCATTTGGCGTTGCCGTCATAACTTTCCGGGGTGCATGATGTATTTCATATTAGTATGCTTCGGAAGTACAAGCCGGATCCATCGCACGTGTTGGATTGGACCGACCTAGAGGTAGATGAGGATGCCTCGTATGAGGAGAGACTGGTGAGAGTCTTGGATAGGCGGGACCAAGTCTTGCAAGGCAAGACCTTTCCCTTGGTCAAAGTTCTGTGGAAACATCATAGAGTTGAGGAAGCGACTTGGGAACGTGAATTGAAAGTCCGAGAGAAATATCCAAACTTGTTTGTTAATATTTAATTTTGTATTGAGACTTTGATCATGATAATGAAAAGTGTATGAACATTGTATATGTTATGGATATTTTGGAAACATGAATTTCATGCAAGCATGGTATATGTCTTGAGCATATGAAATATTAATGGGTGTTTTATCATTTTTGGAAGCATTTTATATACTGTTTAAATCTCTTGAAAAATTTGGATTTGATTAAACATTGTAGATGTTTTGAAGAAATTGTAAATTTCATTATAATCTGGGGCTTGTGTATCGAGTCGGTGAAAATAAATGCCCGGTAGATGGGTCATGGAATTGAGTTTTGATTTGTAATCATTTTGAGAATTGGCTAACCTTGATTTTGAATCTTAATTTTTAAATTTCGGGGATGAAATTCTTTAAGAGGGAGAGGTTATAGCGATCTTGGTTTTGACCCGACTCTTGTGATGTTCCGAACTCGAGTTTAATGTCTTCGTGTTGTTGTTCATCTCCTTCTTCCCTTGTATACCTTTGAAATTGGTCTTTGGGTGTATTTGGAACAAATTGGTTACTTAGTTTTCAAACTTTGTGTTGCTCAGATTTTTGGTCTTCCGCTCGAGCAGGATATGTAAATTTTGGTCCTCCACTAAAGCGGACTTTCTTGCGCTCGAGCGGGAGTTGCAAACCTTCAGTACTTTACATGTCTGCAAAAGTGCTGAAGGAGTGTCTTTCACGCTCAAGCGGCGTTTCCTACGCTTGAGTGGGTGGGCGTTCGAGTGTCCTTTCTTGAGCTCAAGCGGTTGGTCTGTTGTTTGCAAAAGTTCTGGAGGTGTGTGTTCTGTGCTCGAGCAGGCCTCTTCTTGCATTCGAGCGAAATAAAAGTTTGTGTCTGACACTCGAGCGTCAAACTGTCCACTCGAGCGGACTGCGCGTATATCAGATCGCAAAAAGCACTTTTTACATCACTTTTTTATATCTTTTCACACAAAACCCAAAATTTGAGTCTCCCTCTCTCTAAAACTCACCTTCTCTCTACTTTTGACCTAGGTCCTTGATCTCTACACCCTTGTGCCTTCATTAAAGAAGTAGAACTCCTCAAGCTCTTCACTTTGATCCGAGTGGAAGTTGGTTTTGTCACTTTTGAAGTCTCATCCTTGCTTGGCTCACTTTCTCTCTTTGAGGTAGGGACATGTTACACCTTAATATGGTTTTTAACCTAGGTATTTGTTGTTTTGTATAATGATGGGATTTGGGAAGATTTGTGTAAAGTTAGAGTTTGAATTCAAAATTGAAAGAGGGGTTTTCCATGTTGTTTTTTTTACAAAATGACTATGGGGCTTGTATATGAGACTCCCTAGTGTGTAAATGGGGAAATTTAGCCTTTGGGTTGATATTTGAATAACTGGGAAATTTGCCCTAATTTGAGTTGGATAACCAAATTGTATAAATATTGAAATTGTTATGGTAAATGTGAAATTGGAAGGATATGTGAATGAATGGTGTAGTTGAATTTGTTAAATCACTCACCCCTGGAAATTTGATAAATTATCTATTTAAAAGATTGTGTATCTATGTAGAAATATCTGTTTTGGGCTATCGGTAGAGGATAGCCATGATTGTTGTAGAAATTGCATGAGGATTAGGTGAATTGAAACCTATCATTTAAATTGTGTCATTGAATATGACGGTATGATTGATATATTGAATATATGTTGTGGATGGTCATTGTATATGACGATATTCTAATACATTGTATATGTATAATTGTTTGGGAGAAGAAAGGGGATGTACTCCACTGTTTAAGAGGAGATAGGGGATGGACTCCATTTAAAATTAAGTTGGCCGGAGTGTCCAGAGTGAAAGTGCCGAAACCTTGTATATATATATGGGTGCTGGTTCTCTCGGATAAGAGTTCCGTAAAATGGCAAAATAGAAGTGTTGGAGTGATGAATGTATTGAATTGTGAACCATTGAGTTGTAGTCTCATTTTGGTTAATTAGATAATAATGAACTTGGTTAATGGATTAACCCGAAAAGAATGAATGGAAATGGATTGAGCTATGGTCATATATATTGAATGGTTAAGGGAAGAATATAAGTTGATCATGATTATGAAACATTTATTTGACACTTATATCTTAGTTAAACCTCATATACTGTGTTAGTTTATCTCTACTAGGCTTTGGCTCACCCTACATAGGAAAACACTTTCAGGTACTGGTGACATGCCACCTCCAAGGACATAGCTTAGGAGGATTGAGGGCTGAAAGCTCCATTTTTGTTATATTTATGCTTAAATGTTTATTCAAGCCAAGGGCTTAACTCATATAAAGCTTAGGACTCTTTCTTTTGTTGTAACCAAGTGATATCTTGGAAAGATGTAAGCCCGTAGGGCATTTATTTTGTTATCGTTAATTTGAATTACATGCTGTAGATTCAGAACGAATGTTTATGAATGTATAATACATGTAATTCCCTTTTGTAATAGAAACTCTGATGAATGAAGTAGATCATTTTATTATGTTCATAAATCTTATGGAATGGATTGTTATATCATGTTTTGGGGGCGTTACATTTCCAAAATGAACTAAGAAAATTTAATTTTTCTTTCTTTTTTCTACTTGCCGAAAAATAAATAAATAAATAAATAAAAATATCTCTATAATATTTTGTGTTATCCAAACCTCACTCTCTTTTTGGATTCATTTTTTATTATCTACAACTAGAGATACATATACACATAAAATAATTCCATTTAGTAAGGAATAATAAAGAGGTCTAGTTTTAGAGAGCAGAGGATACGGGTAAGCTTTTAATTTATTGAGAGTATTGGAGCAGACAACGAGAGAAGAAAGAAAGAAAGAGAAAGAAGTTAGGGGTCTGTAGAGAGAGAAATTGAGTTGGGTGAGGGAGAAGGGAAGAGAGAGAGAGAGAGAGAGAGAGAGGGGGGGATTTGGGTTTAATAAGTTTTTTAAAGGAAGTTATGGTTAAGTTTTATATACAACCTCTTAAATTGATTGTTCTACTAATTTATTAATTTTCTGATGAGGCAAAAAATTATTGGATGTCCGTAAAGCTTTACTCCACGGCTTAGCCGTATAAAACATGAAAAATGTTAAGAACTCAAATGCTTTATTAATATTTTTATCAAATATTTTATATGAATAAAATATTTAAAAACTTTAACATTATTCATAAAACATATCTCCCATAGGCCGGTCAAAATCTTGAATCTGTCCTTGCCTTTTTTCCAGACAACTCCATCCGGTCTATATCTTAGACGGGGAGGAAACCTCATCCAAAGCAGATAAGTCAACCCCAAGTAGATTAATAGAAACTAAAAACTGCTAAAATGTTTTAATTTCCAAATTGTGCACAAATCAAAGGTTGAAATTTAAGTAGATAAACTGACCCAAATGCAAATATAAGTTCAGAATATAGTACAAGCACTAACCAAACACACCAGATCGGGACATCGTAAATTAACATAAAGTGATGAATTTTATTATTTAAATTAATAAAAATCAAAGCAAAACACTATATTTGCTCTGATATCATTACATAATTTTTCTACACTAAATACAATTATATCCAACAGAATGACACCATTTCAAATATCCAACATTATAGTCGATAGAATCATTGAACACGTTCATAAGAATCCTGAAATATCATAGAACTTAGAATACAAATGTCATCAATCTACTACTATTATAAAGTGTGAAGATTGACATGTTTTCTAGTTTTTGTGTATTCCAAAAGTACCCTCTCAAACTTATTAAATTAAATATCAACAAAACCACAAACAACGTAGACATCTTTTGAAATTCAAACACCTTCAAACATCAAACACCGTAAAAAAACCAATCACCTTAAAACATCACAATCTACTACCAAATACCTTGAATGTTTTGGACTCATGACCCATATCCCTTTATACTATCACTTTGTCAATAATTTTTTTTTCCCCTTTAGTCTATGTAGAGGCTCATGGGCTTCGGGTGTTGAACCATACTATATTTGTTATTTTATAAGGTATATGCATCTCTTTTGTTTCATATATTTGTTATTTTATAAGGTATGCATCTCTTTCGTTTCATGTTTGTCTGATGATGTTGATCCTAGGTTTTAAATCTACCAGCAACTCCGCAAAATATTTTAGTGTTTCAAATTCTATGTGTTCTCTATGTATCAAGACCATCAAGGTATCCAATTAAACCATACTATATTTGTTATCACATATAGTTTGGTTAGCTGATAATAGTGTAATCTTTGAAGTAGTTGAATAAAAAATTGTTGCCAACGAATTCTTCAATGGAATTTTTGGAACATTGTAACATCAAAATAGTGGTGCAGAGTACCCTCATTGCATTCGTACTTTAGTTTTAAAGATATATTTATTCCTAATATTCTTATAATTTTTCTGTGAGTGTAAAAACTATTTTTCTTCGATAAATTATCTCTTTCTTGTAAGCATGAACTTGTAGCCTTTCAGGTTGATGATAGACATCCGCCTATAGAGGTTAATTTTCCTTGCGTTCGTACTTTAATTTTAAAGATATATTCATTCCTAATATTCTTATAATTTTTCTGAGGGTGTAAAAACTATTCCTCTTTGATAAATTATCTCTTTCTTGTCTATCACTTGATAATGTATTAGTTGATTAACTCTTATCTGATTGTAAAAAGATTTTTATTTGTAAGAATTTCACCTTTTAATGTTAAAAACACTTAAAGTTCTCATTATTACTACTCTTTGTTAAATTTTTTAATTTAAGTAAACAAACCCAAAAAAAATAAAAAAATTCTAACTGCTCTTCTATGCAACAATAAAATTATCAAAATTGATCGTGGGAAAATATTTTTCATATTATTAAAAATCGTTAATTGACTTAATAATTTATTTACAAAAAAATTAATTATTAATATTGCATAAAAAATTAATTATTAATATTACATACAAACAATCACAGCCATCTTTCGAAATTCAAACACCTTCAAACATCAAACACCTTAAAATAACCAAACACTTTGAAACATCACAATCTACTATCAGACATCTTGAATGTTTTAGACTCATGACTCATATCCAATTATACTATCACTTTGTCAATATTTTTTTTTTTCTTTTGTCTTTTTGATTTTGAATTTCAAACTTTTGGTGGGTGGGTTTCGTAACAAGATCAGATCAACTTCACAGAATCCAGAATGCCATTGGACTTATCACTCATAATCAATTATACTATTCCTCAAAAAAAAAAATTCTAACTGCTCTCCTATGTAACAATAAAATTATCAAAATTGTTTGTTGAAAAATATTTCTCATATCATTAAAAATCATTAATTGACTTAATAACTTATTTACGAAAAAATTTAATTAGTAATATTAAATTAAAATATTATGATGTATCATAGAATCAGATAGAATATTATGGGGAAAAAATTAACTCAAATTTTATTTGCATTATTTTCACATTTTTCCTTCTCTTTTTTAAATTATTATCCATATTTATAATGTAAACCCAAAATATTTAAATATCACCTAATGCTTTTATTTTTCAATTTCCTTTACTTAATTTATTCCAAAATTATAATAAAAATATTACATTATTAGTTGAATGTTTTACTTCTTCACCTTAAATAATAATAATATTACAGTGTTAGTTGGGTGCTTTATTTGTACGTCTTTTAATTACAAAATGGTTTCTACATACATACACATAACTAAAGTGAATCAACCTGGTGAATTATATATTTAATAGTAATAAGTCCAACCATATTATAGCGATCCCAATTTTGACCTGTTATTTGTTGTATTTCGGACTCAGGTTTAATGTTTCCATATTGTTGTTTACCTCTTTTCTCCATTGTATCTCTTGAAATTGGCCTTTGGGTTGCTGTGATTGAGTTTGGAACAGGTTGGTTGCATGTTTTTCCCAAACTTAGTTGCCCAGAATTTTGGTCCTCTGCTCGAGCGGGCCTTTTTGCGCTCAAGCGAGAGTTGCAAACTCTTAGTACTTGACGCGTCTGCAAAAGTACTGGAGGAGTGTTTTTCACGCTCGAGCAGCGTTTCCTACACTCGAGTGGGTGGACGCTTGAGCGGATTTCTTTGTGCTCGAACAGGTTGTCTGTGTCTGCATAACTACTTGATGTGTGTATTTTATGCTCGAGCGGGCCCTTCTTGCGCTTGAGTGGAACAAAATGTTGTGTCTAATGCTCGAGCATCAAACTCTTCGCTCGAGCAAACTACGCATATATCAGATCGCGAAAAGCACTTTTACATCACTTTTTCAGATCTATTTTTCTGAAAACCCTAAAGTGAGACCCTCTCCCTCTAAAATACCCTCTCTCTCTAGATTTTCACCTAGATCTAGTGATCTATCCACCCTTGTGCCTTCATTAAAAAGGTAGAGCTCCTCAAGATCATCATTTTGAATCGATTGAAGTTGGATTCTAGCATCTTTGAGGCTTCTCTCTTGCTTAGCTCGTCTTTTATCTTTGAGATAGGGATATTCTACACATTATTATGGTCTTTAACCTAGTTATTCGTCGTTATGTGTTAATGGTGAACTTTGGGAGTATTTTGAACACAAACCTAGGGTTTGGGTGAGATGTAAAAGAGGGGTTGCCTATGTAGTGTTATATAATTGACCATGGGGTTTGATTATGAGAGTTTATTGTGTTACAAATTGTTGATTTTGGCCTTTGGGCAATATTTGGAAAGAGGGGGAAATTGCCCTAAATATGTTGAATTAATTATTTTGTATAAATAATGAAATTGGTATGAAAAATATAAAATTGGGAGGATGTGTGAATGAATGGTATAGTTGGATTTCTTAAATCACTCACCTATGGAAAATTAGATGAATTATCTATTACAATGATTGTATATCTATTTAGGAATATCTGTATTTGGGCTATCGGTGGAGGATAGCTATGATTGTTGTAGAAGCTGCATGAGGATTAAGTGAATTGAAACTAATCATTCTTAATGTGTCATTGAGTATGACAGTGTGTTAAGGCATTGAATATGTGTAATTGAATGTCATTGAATATGACGAAATCTTTGAATACATTGTATATGTATAATGTTTTGGGAGGAGAAATGAGATGTACTCCATGTTTTGGAAGGAGATAGGGGATGGACTACATTGAGAATTAAGTTGGCCGGAGTGTCCAAGGTGAAAGTCCCAAAATCTTATGAATACATGGGTGCCGATCCCGTGGACAAAATTTCCGTAAACTGGCAAGATTGAAGTGTTTGCATGATGATTGTATCAATTGATAATCACTGAGTTGTAGTCTCAGTCGAGTTATTCGGGAAAACTATAAACTTGGTCTATGAATTGAAATGAACTGAACGAGCTTGAAATGAATAGATGGAAATGGATTGAGATGTAAATATAAGTATTGTGTGAAGGTGCATTTATCATGAGTATTGAATATACACTTGACACCTATATCTTAGTTAAACATCATAGCTTATGTTAGAATGTTTCTTTTGGGCTTTGGCTCACCCTACTCGGGAAACTATTTTCAGGTACTGGTGACATGCCTCCTCCAAGGACGTAGCTTGGGAGGACTTAGGAGCTGGAAGCTCTCTTTTGTTATTTTTTGTGTTTGTATTTAAATGTTCAATTCAAGCCGAGGGCTTCACATGTATGGAGCTTAAAACTCCCTTTTGTTGTAACCAAGAAGTGTCTTGGAAAGATGTAAGCCCGTAGAACATTCATTTTGTTGTTATTTACTGATATTACATGCTGTAGATTCAGAATGAACATTTATGAATGTATAACTCATGTAATAACTTTTGTAATTTGAACTCTGATTAATGAAAGTATGTCAAGTTGTTAGATTCATTCATCTTATGAGTTGGATTATTTGTATTATATTTTGGGGGCGTTACATATATGATATGGACTACACTTATCTTATGTTATTGTTTCAACCTACTTTCTAAATTTTAATACTTAAATAAAAATATAAATGCCCCTCATACATTTGAAGGACATGGAATCCGATTACACTCCAAATCCGACTTATCAAATTTCAACCAAACAATATCTACACTTTCAAATATAAATATTAAACATTAAACATTGACAGAAAATAACAAAATAGTTCAAAAAGTAAAACTAATATAAAACCTACAAACCAAAAAAAAAAAAAACATAAACATAAATATGAGAAAAAATACCACGTGCAAAGCATGTGCACTTCCACTAGTATATATAAAAGAAGATTAATAGTTTCAATTGAATATTAACAACAAGAATTGAATATATACAAGCATAAATAAGGACTAAAAAAAACTAATGAATCCAGAATAAGTGGAGGCATTCAAATTTTCAAAAAAATAAAATGAAAAGGGATTTATTTATCTTCTTACTTAGCACGACCACAAGCAGCACAAAGAAGACAATCATAGACCAAACTCTAAGATTGAAATTCTAGCAACGTACAAAGAGGTGTTTGATAATTTCAGACCCCAATGCTCTCACAGCTGGTTTCACAATGTAATTAATGAAAACTTCTTTCGCAGAACTGGCTTGAGCTTCCAAGTTGAAGGGGGAGAATACTCTGGCCTATATATAGACAAATTACTAGAAGTTGTTGAAGGGGGAGAATACACTGGCCTATATATAGACGAATTACTACTTTATTACTTTCCCATTTGATTTTGTTTTTCCAGTGTTATTCCAATGTTACTACTTTCCCATTTGATTATGTTTTTCTAGTTGCCACTATATAGACGAATTTGTAGAATTTGTTGATGGAGGAGAATACACTTGCCTATATATAGACGAATTACTACTTTTCCATTTGATTTTGTTTGTCCAGTGTTACTACTTTCCCGTTTACTACTTTTCTACTTTCCATTTGATTTTGTTTTTCCAGTTGATTTGTTTTTCCAGTGTTACTACTTTCAGAGTGTTACTACTTTCCTGTTTACTACTTTTCCATTTGATTTTGATTTTGTTTTTCCATTGTTACTACTTTCCCATTTACTACTCCATTAACAAGAAATGGAAAATACAAACACAACAAAATTTTGAAATTCCTCAAAGAGGATCAAACTAGAGAAAGAATGAATTTTGTAAAATATTTTTATCTTTCAATTTCCTTTACTTGATTTATTCCAAAATTATAATAAAAATATTACATTATTAGTCGATTGTTTTACTTCTTCACCTTAAAGAATAATAATATTACAATGTTAGTTGGGTGCTTTATTTGTACATCTTTTAATTACAAAATGGTTTCTACAGACATACACATAACTGAAGTGAATCAACCTTGTGAATTATATAATTAATAGTAATAAGTCCAACCATATGATATGGACTGCAATTATCTTATGTTATTGTTTCAACCTACTTTCTAAATTTTAATACCTAAATAAAAATATAAATGCCCCTCATAGATATGAAGGACATGGAGTCCGATTACACGCCTAATCCAACTTATCAAATTTCAACCAAACAATATCCACACTTTCAAATATAAGCATTAAACATTAACAGAAAATAAGAAAATGGTTCAAAAAGTAAAACAAATATAAAATCTACAAGCCAAAAAAAATAAAAATAAACATAAACATAAACATGAGAAAAATTACCACGTGCAAAGCACATGCACTTCCACTAGTATATATAAAAGAAGATTAATACTTTCAATTGAATATTAACAATAAGAATTTAATATATACAAGCATAAATAAGGACTAAAAAAACTAGTGAACCCAAAATAAGTGGAGGCATTCAAATTTTCAAACAAAAAAAGAAAAAAAAAAAAAAGGGATTTATTTATCTTCTTACTTAGCACGACCACAAGAAGCACAAAGAAGACAATCATAGACCAAACTCTAGGATTGAAATTCTGGCATCGTACAAAGAGGTGTTTGGTAATTTCAGACCCCAATGCTCTCACAGCTGGTTTCACAATGTAACAACCCACATTCCTGTCTTAGTCATGCTTGCATGCATTTATATGTTTTACCGTGTTAAGTTGCATTACAAGTCTTGTCTTGTTTTGTTTAAGTGTTGATTGCATGTTTTGTTCCCTCCTTGCTGTCTCAAGCCTAGGTCATGCCAAGCCTAGGTCACCCTAAGCCTAGAACCATCTTGGAACCACTTTGGTTGACCTCCACCTTCACCAAGGCATATTGGCCAAGATGTCATCAGCTAGGCCGAGATGTGCATCATCTAGGCCGAGATGTTATCATCTAGGCGTCCTAGATCCTTGATCCTTGCACCTAGTGATCTTGTTCTGGGACTGGAATGACCTAGACCGAGGTGTGGCACATCTAGGCCGAGGTGTGGCACAGCTAGGCCAAGTGTTATCCTTCCTAGCCGAGATCATTGAGACCTTACTTGCCGAAGCCTATGTCCTTAGCCGAGATCATTACTTGCCGGAGTGCCATTGCCGCCTAGCTTGTTGAATACGCTTTGCCTTACACATGTCTTGTCTTTCAATCACTTTTTTGAAGAGAACCAACCCGGTAGCGCCACGTGTCCGAGCAGAGTGTTAAGTCAGCCGGCAGAGAAAGAAACCTATCATTTGTTATATCCTTGTTTTGGAGAAGAGAGAGAGAAGCTCTAGAAGAGGAAGAGGAGTTCTTGAGGGAGAGTAGATTTCCAAGCTTGATTCCTAGAGATCGAACCGTTAGATCTGTGTTCTAAGGTTAAATTCTTGATCTGCTCATGTTGTTCTTTATGATCACGTTATTGCATTGTACGATTGAATATGATTTGTAAGCCATGCATTGCTTTGAAGTTTGGTTTTGGAAAGAGAGAATAGTATTTATGTGTTCTTGAGGAAAAACCATGTTTTGATCCAAAAGTTTGTATCAATATCCATGTTTTCGTGTTTGTTTTCATATGATCTTCAAGTATGGGTACCCAGGTCCACGTTTTCAAACTCATGCCATGAAATCCCAGATTTTGTAATAAAGAAGTTATGATTTTAGCATTCATGTTCTTCATGTTCTTCATGTTCATGTTCTTCATGTTCTTCAAGAGAGGGAAACCCAGATTTCCCGACCTCATTTCCCTAGGTGTGGTCACCAAGACCACTCTTGCCTAGATCACACACCTAGGCCAAGCATCATATCTCACCTTGGCCTACCTTGCGTGATCAATTGCACCTTTAGTTGTCTTGCATGCACCTCGGCAGGCAGCTGTACGCCGAAGCCTAGGTAACCACACCTCGGCCAAGAGGTGTGGGACCTCAGCCAAGACCTCCTGAGTTCACTCAGCTAGGTCATTTTTGCCTAGATCATTTCTGTGCATCCATTCCAAGACCTGGTTGGTACCCAGCATGTTTTCCCTAGATGTTTACCAGCATGTTTTCCCTAGATGTTTTCCGGTCCCTAGATGTTTTCCGGCATGTTTTCCCTAGATGTTTTCCGGCATGTTTTCCCTAGATGTTTACCAGCATGTTTTCCCTAGATGTTTTCCAGCATGTTTTCCCTAGATGTTTACCGGCATGTTTTCCCTAGATGTTTTCCGGCATGTTTTCCCTAGATCATTTGCATTCATGTGAAGCTTGTTTTTAAGAGTGCATTCAATAGGCTTTGCCATGTGTTTGTAGGACTTGGACCTTTGCCTTGATCCCGACGTCCCAAGAACTATGTGAGTGGTATTTTTAATAAAGCTATGTTATAACGTTTTGTTAAAGCTTCGCTTTGCTTGTTTTGAAAAGTATTGTTAAGCATGAATGATGATCCCTATTTTGAATATCAAGTATTATCTCGTTTTGATGACACTCTTGAAAGTACGTACGTGCTAGGGGACTATAAGCACTTGTAGCACAACTCTTGAAAGTCCGTACTTGCTAGGGGACTATAAGCACTTGTAGCACAACTCTTGAAAGTCCGTACGTGCTAGGGGACTCTAAGCATTTGTAGCACAAGTCCTTAGTATCTGGGGACTATAATGCAACGACACCATTGTTTTGAGATATCTCCCTTGTTTTGCCTTGTCTTGCCTTGCCACCGACGGTCTATGAACGGGTGGGTTTGCTTTGTCAGGAATGTCATCACCCCATGTATTATGTAGATGTTATTAAACATCCCAAGAAGATTTGAAAGACCAAGATTTGATTGATGAACTTGATTCATCCCATGTTTTGAACAAGCTATGATATATGTATTGTTTTGACAAGGACCTCGGGAATCATTCATTTAACCCATTTATTACTTATACCATTCACTGAGTATCCAAGCTCACCCTCTCTATGTATATATGTAGGTAACAACCAAGAAGGCGGTGACGTCGGGATGTGTTGTTTGCAAGATGATGTTTGATCCATGTTATGTCGGCTTGAGAAGTCTTTTAGTCAAGATGTAATATGTATTTTATTTTGCTTATATCCAAGTTGTAAAGCTATGTAAAGATGTATGCCATTTCATTTGACTTATGCACAGCTCTCATGGACTAGTTAGATTTACATATATTGCTTCCGCACATGTAAGCCCCATATATTATACTCTGATTGTGTGTGAATTTTGAAAGTTGGCCTTCGGTAATCTCGGATTACTAGCCATCACGACACCATTCTACTAGGGGCGTAATGGGGTCGTGACACACAATGTAATTAATGAAAACTTCCTTCGCAGAACTGGCTTGAGCTTCCAAGTTGAAGGGGGAGAATACTCTGGCCTATATATATACGAATTACTACTTTATTACTACTTTCCCATTTGATTTATTTTTTTCCAGTGTTATTCCAATGTTACAAGTTTCCCATTTGATTATGTTTTTCTAGTGGCCACTATATAGAGGAATTAGTAGAAGTTGTTGAAGGGGGAAAATACACTGGCCTATATATAGACGAATTACTACTATTCCATTTGATGTTGTTTTTCCAGAGCTATTACTTTCCCATTTGATTTTTTTTTTTTCCAATTGATTTTGTTTTTCCAGTGTTACTACTTTCAAAGTGTTACTACGTTCCTGTTTACTACTTTCCTACTTTCCCATTTGATTTTGTTTTTCCAGTGTTACTACTTTCCTGTTAACTACTTTTCTACTTTTTTATTTGATTTTGTTTTTCCAGCTGATTTTGTTATTTCAGTGTTGCTACTTTCCGACTTTCCATTTGATTTTGTTTTTCCTGTGTCACTACTTTCAAAGTGTAACTTTCCCGTAAGGTGTTACTACTTTCCTGTTTATTACTTGCCCATTTGATTTTGTTTTTCTAGTGTTACTACTTTTCCATTTGATTACGTTTTTCTAGCCGTTTACTACTTTCCCATTTGATTTTTTTTTTTTCCAATTGATTTTGTTTTTGCAGTGTTACTACTTTCAAATTGTTACTACTTTCCCGTTTACTACTTTCCTACTTTCCCATTTGATTTTGTTTTTCTAGTTGATTTTGTTTGTCCAGTGTTACTACTTTCCCGTTTATTACTTTCCTACTTTCCATTTGATTTTGTTTTTCCAGTGTTACTACTTTTCCATTTTATTTTATTTTCTAGCTGTTTACTACTTTCCATTTGATTTTAATTTTGTTTTTCCATTGTTACTACTTTCCCGTTTACTACTCCATTAACAAGAAATGGAAAATACAAACACAACAAATTTTTGAAATTTCTCAAAGAGGATCAAACTAGAGAAGGAATGAATTTCGTAAAATATTTTTATCTTTCAATTTCCTTTACTTGATTTATTCAAAAATTATAATAAAAATATTACATTATTAGTCGATCGTTTTACTTCTTCACCTTAAAGAATAATAATATTACAATGTTAGTTGGGTGCTTTATTTGTACATCTTTTAATTACAAAATGGTTTCTACAGACATACACATAACTGAAGTGAATCAACCTTGTGAATTATCTAATTAATAGTACAATAATGCTATGGTTACTTACATTCCTACTCACAACTCTACCGAAAGCTTACATGGCATCCATATCACTTTACTGGGCCCACTCTCATAAACAAAAGAATTTAAAAAAAAAAATACGAATCACAAGAAATCCATTGCCTCAACTTCGTGGGCCCCACAGTCCTTCATTAGAATTACATTGAAGAACAAAATTGAGAGTTCTGCAACTTTTCTTCATTACACGCCTCTTTCTCGCCTGAAGAAGACGATCCGGCCAACACACAATCTTTCACCCTTCTTTCTCTCAACTAATGATCAACGCTGATATTCCGGTGAAATCGACTGATATCTGACAAAGAGTAGAGGAAGGAGAATAAAAAAGATAGGTAATTTAACAATTTTAGGGATTTCTTGTTGTGATTGAATAATTTTTGGAGTTGAAATTTCAAAATTTTGATTTGGGAGTTCACAAATTTAATTCAGTATATTACTGAAAATCGTCAAATATTGGACTTCAAAATTTTTTGATTTGAATTTGATTTGAAATCCAACTAAAATTTCCTTTGATTTGGGTTTTGGCTAAGATTTCAAATTTTGTTGAAATCCATACTTCATCCAACTAAAATTTCTGATTCATTTTGGTATTGTCTAATTTGAATTCCCTGTATTTTGTTGAGACTCAGTTGCAACATTCAAGGGTTATCTTTTAGTATTGATGCAATGAAGTTAAGAGGCAAGAAGAATACTAGTAACAAAAGTTTCTCTTTGTCTGCTATGTTATTTGTTGGGTAGTTCAAATGGTTTGTTCAAGAACATGAGCTTACCACCACAAATAGGAGCACACGATTAAATCAATGTGTTTACTGCTGATTGAGTTTTGGATGGATAGGAAATGTTGTTATGTTTGGCGGAGGAGTATTATTTTGGTGGGAGTTTGTGGTTTTGAATTCTTTTTTTATTC
This sequence comes from Camellia granthamiana, assembly GCA_036172215.1. Taxonomy (NCBI): domain Eukaryota; kingdom Viridiplantae; phylum Streptophyta; class Magnoliopsida; order Ericales; family Theaceae; genus Camellia; species Camellia granthamiana. Next base: position 44,447,659 of record CM069904.1, read on the forward strand.
TTCTTTTTAGATGAATTTTACCATGTCCCAGGCTCTGTTTTGCTTATTACTTGGAAGCTTTGTTGTTAACATTTGTTAGATGGTAGCCTGTCTCCATTTCCATAGTCAAGCTTTTTACATGTTATCATTTATTATTTTTCTTGAATAAGATTTTATCTTTTGCCAATCCAAATTATAAATTAAAAAAAATGCAAAATTGTTCAAGTAAAGCTCCAAATTTGCTATTTTGATACAGTGGTAGCTCTAAGATTGTTCATAGCTAAGTTTTATCATTTTATTTTTTTATCTCCCTCTTTTAGGCATGCAAATTTGGATATTGCTTTTATCTAATTGCATTATTTTTACAGGTTGTTTGGGTGAAGGTGGTGACTAGTTTGATATCAGCTATTAATAATGAAATCCTGTTTTCATATGAGAGCAGCAATTACAGTTGTAGATTTGGAGAAAACAAGCTAAGGGAGGCTGGATTTTGCTTTTGAGATGAAGGAATGCTGTTTTTTTTTTTTTTTTTTTGGTGCTCTTTTTTGCAGAATGGTGTAAATTTTTTTGTTTGTACTCTCAATGAAGTAGCTATTTTTGTTTGTGAGATAAAGGCTGCATTTTTTTGTATATTTTATAATGAAATTATTTTGCCTTCTTATATTGTAATGAAACAGCTATGACATTGTAATGAATGCTTCATATTGTAATAAATATTACATTGTAATGAATGCTTCATATTGTAATAAATATTGTGCTTATTGGCTAAAATGGTTTTGTTGTGTGTTGTGGTTTTGAATAAATGAAATGTGCTATGGTGGTTGTGATTTTGTTGTTTATTGTTCACAAAAAACATGTCAAAATGCTGTCGAAATATTGTCAGAATAGATCAATATTGTTAGAATATTGTCGAAATGCTGTCAAAATGTGCTATTTTTTTGTTCACATGTTGCTGAAATGGTACTGGAATGCTGTCGAAATGGTATTGAAATGCTGTCAAAATGTGCTATTTTTTTGTTCACATTTTTTTGTGCTATTTATATCAAACAAAACAAAACAAACAATCCGCATTAACTTCAAATAGAGATTCAACAGTATCACTTGAGTTCAAATAGTAGCCACAATGTGTAATGAAATTGAAAAAATACAACTATGATGTCAATGCTCTTCTTTTTTGTCATCTTTGTGCAATGTTGGAGTTTTAGCTTGTGCCATATCATTCACTGTCAACATTCCAGTGAAATTGCTGGGATGCATAACTCCTCCCATCTCTAACATTCCAGTGAAATTGCTGGGATGCATAACTCCTCCCATCTCTAAGTCTGCCCTCCAAGATGGAGATGAATGATGATGACCCTAATAATAAATAAAATAAAATAAAATAAAAAGTGTTACTCTTATTAAAGAATACACTAAACTAAGCTATGATTTACTAATAGAATTAAATTAGTGCATACCTCAAATGGATACATGCCAACCCCTTGTCTGAACATACTTGCTTGAAATGACGAACTTCCTCCTTGTAGTAGATTTGGCTGACCGAAATATGGACTCATCCCAATGATACTTGGATGACTAGTCATGTTTGGCCACATGCCCAATCCCCTGTTATAGTCATAACTTTCTTGTCCGATATGCAGTGACTGTTGCATTTCAGAATTCTACAATCCAAAATTTAAAGCCATAACTCACTCTTCTTTATGGTTAAAGTCATATTTTAAAGTTACTGCCAACTATTTATGATACAAACATTTTCACTAAATTTGTTTTACTTACATGTAAGTGAATATTTTCCTCAGTCACAAGTTCAACAACTCTTGCACCATGCATATTCCCATTGTCCTGTAGCTCCTACACAAATGTAAATTAATCAAAGTTAGCAATTATTATGAGCAATAGTATAACCATTATAAGTAATCAATAAAATTCATTAACACCACGACCTTCTCTGAATTTGTCACAGTATGTTTGTGCACATTTTCCGTGCAAGTTTGGCTATGAATCTTCTTTTTTCCTTCTTTTTTTTTCTTAGTAACTTTTTCAACCATAGATTGCTTTCTTTTAAATGGTGGGCGCCCTTTTGAATGAGCTACCAAGGGATCAAGTATGTTTGTGCTCTCTTTTGAAATTCCAATGCCATCTCCACATGACGTAGACCCATTTCGAGTACGTACAGAAATTTGTTTATCGCTTCGGCAACTATCTTGCTTCATACATACACGAAAATCACATATTCTTTCTATGAACTTCTCACTCCAATCTTCGGACACTGCAGCCAAATCCGCAACCTCGTAGAAGACATTACACATTTTATCAAATCGGCGTGCTTCGGGTTTGAGAGCCCAGTTGTCATAACTGATTCGCACTTTTGTATGGCTCCTTTTAACATTTTTGGACCATCTTTTCAAAATGTACTTATCCGGTATTTGATCAACCTTCCTATGAATAAACACCACAATTTGATGCCTACACAATATTCCCCTATATTCAAATAATCGACAATTACAATAAACCTCATTGGTATCTTCATCAAAGCACACATTAAAAGATACACGACGACGACTTTCTCCAAATAATATATCTTCAGCCACTTCGTATTCTGAAATGTAAGCATCTTTCTTATATGAAGATAAATCACAAGAAATCTTCCCCATTAGCTCTCGCTGGAACTCTTTAAATTTTGCCGTTGTATAAGCACTTTGAAATTGCTTCTCCATTTCATAACCAACCATACATGGGATGCAAGAGTTGAAAGAATTAAACTCTTCATTGTTCTCATTTTCTACCTTTTTTGCCAAAGCATTTTCATATTGTTCTACAAATTGTTTCAATGTGGTCTTGGAATTAACATACCTATCAAAAAATGCATGCATGCTTTCACTGCACTGTGTGGTTGACATTCCTGCCCAAAAAGTATCTTTCACAAAGGCAGGCACCCAACGATGCCTTTCATCATACAAGCTAAATAACCATTTATTGCTTTGAAGTTTATACTTCTCAATGAATTTGCCCCAACTTTCTTCAAATTCTCCTATAGTTAAAGAATCATAAACCACATTTTTCATTGAAAACTTGATTCCTTCATATTGATTGTAACCTCTCAATTTCTCAGGTAGCTTTTTCATGATATGCCACAAACACCACCGATGTCGTGCATTAGGATAAACAACCTCTATAGCATTTTTCATTGCTTGATCTTGATCTGTAATGATTGCCGAAGGAGGACATCTAGACATGCATGTGAGCCATGACTGAAATAGCCATGTAAAGGTCTCTGTGTCTTCACCTGAGATCAATCCACACCCAAGTAATGTTGATTGGCCATGATGGTTCACTCCTACGAAAGGAGCGAATGGCATTGCATATTTGTTAACTAAGTATGTTGTGTCAAAGGTAACTACATCACCAAATTCTTTAAATGCAGCTCTACTCCTTGCATCTGCCCAAAATACATTCCTTAATCGGCCTTCTTCATCTAAATCCATCATGTGAAAGAATTCAGAATTGTCAGCTTGCATTTTCAAAAAGTAATTATGCATTGCTGTAGCATCTCCTTCTCCAAGCTCTATGCGTCTGACCCTATCCATATGATTTCTGCAATCCTTCTCCAAATATGTCAATTTCTCATGCCCTCCTGCTTGAACCACTAATGAATTAAAACTCTTGTTCATTCTAATACCGGCTTTAGCATGTAATTCAAGCCTCCTTTTCACAGCTGAATTGAGAACCCTATGGCATCTATAAAATCGAGCTTTTCCTGGACTCACCCCATGATTATGGTCAGGAACCATAGATCTCAAAATCCACTTTCCATCACCTAATAGATTTGCACAAATCTTAGCTTTGCAATTCGTTTTTGATTGTGGATGCAATTGATGGAGTTTGCTTGATTTAATCTTTGGCTTTCCACTATGATTACAAGCAACTGTCACATACCTCACCTCACCTCCTACTTTTTTAGAGCTTCTTATACGCATGCCAAAACCTTTTTCCTTCGCATACCTTTGATAGAATTGAACAAGGTCATCAATGGAATCAAACAACATTCCTATTTTAGGATCTTCTACACTTTTTGCCTTCTCTATTTCAATCTCATTATGACCTTCATTTAAGCCAACACTTTCAAAACCACTTGATACTTCCTCCATGTGTCTGTATTATAATATATAGAATAATCAATGAACAAAAACAAAAACAACATAAATTAGAAAGTCTACTTTGTTAAACCAATCTTTTTCAGTTAAAAAGTAACATATTCATACATGTAACTGTCAACTAGAATATGGAAATATACATATTCTTTCTTTAATTTACAAATAAATCTATAAAAGCCTTTCTTTGTACTATTTACATTCTATTGCCTCTTTTCAAATTCGTATTAGTTAAGAGTTTTATAGATTTGAAGGTTAAAGATGGTTTTATTGTATTTGGTTATGTCTCAAGTAGTGTTTGGTTATGACCCTTGGTTTATGACACATTATGGTGTTAACGGGCAACACTGTGTAGGCGCTGGGAGGGGCCCCGGCCTCTACCGATTTTTAACAATTTTATTATTATTATTATTATTATTATTAATTCTATATTTATAAATATTTGTAAAATGTATAATAAGATGATCTTAGAGAACCTAAAACTTTACCGTTAAATTTATTCACAATGACATGGCAGGGTTAGATCTTACTTGATTTATTTCTAAACAAATCAACTGATATGTAACTTTCAAAGGCATTGAGTGTAAATTTAAGAATTTTTCGAGGATCTTAAGCATTTTTAATTTTTATTTAATAGATTATATCAATCAATAAAATCACTTAAAATAGTGTTTTAACCGATTATATATTGAAATCTAATAGTTCAAAACTAATATATATATATATGTATATATATAAGATTTATTTAGTTTTCTTGTGAAATACTTCTTTAGCAACACTTGCATAAAAAATTATATTCAAACTAATGTATCAAAACCAGTTCAATATTTTTTATGCATATACATTAGCCCCTCCCGAACAAAATCCATCGTTTCGCCCCCAGTGGTATTGGTTATAATTGAGTTATGAGAGGTCTTTAATTATGTTTTAAAGGTGTTTGGTTTTGGTCCATTAAATTACGACAGAAAGTTATTTGATCATAATATGATACACTCTTTTTGAGGGATATATATTATATAGTATTACCCATATTTTAAACTTCTTGTTTACAAATTATGTATACAACAGAATTATGCCCAATCCCAATTTAAAAGCAATAAAAGCATATGGGCATCTTGTATATATATTTTTTGAAGATCACTCCCACATACACTTTGAATTGAAACCATCAGGACAAAAATAATAAACAAGAGGACCAGCCATACTGACACATCTAGTTGAACAAAAATTGAGCACTAATAACCTTCATAGTTTAAATAAAACAGGAAACAACAATGAGTGATTTACCGAAATCCGTAAGCAAGAAAGAGGCCAGGGAAAGAGTCTTCGTTCGATTCTTCTCCTGGGTTTAGTTTATCATTGATTCAGTCGATTATTGGAGATGTGAAAGAGACATAGTCAAACCCACAAAGAAAGAGAACTTGTAAAGAGAGATGAATGGATACTTTTTTTTTTTTTGGATCAGAATGAATGAATTCTTTGGTTCACCAAAACGACGTGAAAGAAAAGAAGTCGAAGATTCGGCAACGTTTTAGACGACTCTGCAAATTCTTATTTCTTTTTTTTTTCTTTTTTTCTTTTTTAATTCTTTTGTTTATGAGAGTGGGCCCAGTAAAGTGATATGGATGCCATGTAAGCTTTCGGTAGAGTTGTGAGTAGGAATGTAAGTAGCCATAGCATTATTGTTAATAGTAATAAGTCCAACCATATGATATGGACTGTAATTATCTTACATTATTGTTTCAACCTACTTTCTAAATTTTAATACTTAAATAAAAATATAAATGCCCCTCATAGATATGAAGGACATTGAGTCCGTTTACACTCCTAATCCGACTTATCATAAGCCAAACAATAACCACACTTTCAAACATAAGCATTAAACAATAACAGAAAATAACAAAATGGTTCAAAAAGTAAAACTAATATAAAACCTACAAACCCAAAAAAAAAAAAATAAATAAAATAAAAAAATATGAGAAAAATTACCACGTGCAAAGCACATGCACTTCCACTAGTATATATAAAAGAAGATTAATACTTTCAATTGAATATTAACAATAAGAATTTAATATATACAAGCATAAAGAAGGAACTAAAAAACTAGTGAACCCAGAATAAGTGGAAGCATTCAAATTTTCAAACAAAAAAAGAAAAAAAAAAAGAAAAGAGATTTATTTATCTTCTTACATAGCACGATCACAAGCGGCACAAAGAAGACAATCAAGACAAAACTCTAGGATTGAAATTTTGGCGTCGCACAAAGAGGTGTTCGATAATTTCAGACCCCAATGCTCTCACTGCTGGTTTCACAACGTAATTAATTAAAAGTTCCTTCGCAGAACTGGCTTGAGCTTCCAAGTTGACGGGGTAGAATACTCTGGCCTATGTATAGACGAATTACTAGAAGTTGTTGAAAGGGGAGAATACACTGGCCTATATATAGACAAATTACTACTTTATTACTACTTTCCCATTTGATTTTTTTTTTTCCAGTGTTATTCCAATGTTACTACTTTCACATTTGATTATGTTTTTCTAGTGGCCACTATATAGATAAATTAGTAGAAGTTGTTGAAGGGGGAGAATACACTGGCCTATACATAGATGAATTACTACATCCCCATTTGATTTTGTTTTTCCAGTGTTACTATTTTCCCGTTTACTATTTTCCTGTTTGATTTTTTTTTTTTTCCAATTGATTTTGTTTTTCCAGTGTTACTACTTTCAAAGTACTACTACTTTCCCGTTTACTACTTTCCTACTTTGCCATTTGATTTTGTTTTTCCAGTGTCACTACTTTCAACGTGTTACTACTTTCCTACTTTCCCATTTGATTTTGTTTTTCCAGTTGATTTTGTTTTTCCAGTGTTACTACTTTCCTACTTTCCATTTGATTTTGTTTTTCCAGTTGATTTTGTTTTTCCAGTGTTACTACTTTCCTACTTTCCATTTGATTTTGTTTTTCCAGTTGATTTTATTTTTTTCAGTGTTACTACTTTCCCGTAAAGTGTTACTACTTTTTTGTTTACTACTTTCCCATTTGATTTTTTTTTCTAGCCGTTTACTACTTTCCCATTTTATTTTGATTTTGTTTTTCCAGTGTTACTACTTTCCTGTTTACTACTTTATTAATATGAAATGGAAAATACGAATACAACAAATTTTCAAAATTCCTCAAAGAGGATCAAACTAGAGAATGAATGAATTCTGTAAAATATTTTTATCTTTCATTTGCCTTTACTTGATTTATTCCAAAATTATAATTAAAATATTGGGTAAACTACTAATAGGTCCTACTTTGGAGACTTATTACCCAATAGGTCCTACTTTGGAGACTTATTACCCATTAAGTCCTATTTGATAAATTTATTAAGTGATAAAGATAAATTTATCAGTCTTTTTTTTTTATGAATAAATTTATAGTGATAAATTTATCAGTCTCTTTGTTTTTATGAATAAATTTTTAGTGATAAATTTATCACTCTCTTATTTTTATAATGTTAAATTTATTAGTTAGGACCTGTAGGTAAATAAGTCTAGTTAATAGGATTAATTGGTAAGTACCCCTAAAATATTACATTATTAGTTGAATGTTTCACTTCTTCACCTTAAATAATAATAATATTATAATGTTAGTTGGGTGCTTTATTTGTATATCTTTCAATTACAAAATGGTTTCTATATACATACACATAACTAAAGTGAATCTACCTGGTGAATTATATATTTAATAGTAATAAGTCCAACCATATGATATGGACTGCAATTATCTTATGTTATTGTTTCAACCTACTTTCTAAATTTTAATACTTAAATAAAAATATAAATGCCCCTCATACATTTGAAGGACATAGAGTCCGATTACACGCCTAATCCGACTTATCAAATTTAAACCAAACAATATCCACACTTTCAAATATAAGCATTAAACATTAACAAAAAATAACAAAATGGTTCAAAAAGTAAAACTAATATAAAATCTGCAAAACGAACAAAAAAAAAAAAAAAAAAAAGCATAAACATAAGTATGAGAAAAATTACCACGTGCAAAGTCCGTGCACTTCCACTAATAAACATAAGAAGAAGATTAATACTTTCAATTGAATGTTAACAATAAGAATTGAATATATAGAATCATAAATAAGGACTAAAAAAACTAATGAACCCAGAATAAGTGGAGGTATTCAACTTTTCAAAAAAAAAAAAAAAATGAAAAGGGATTTATTTATCATCTTACTTAGCATGACCACAAACAGCACAAAGAAGACAATCATAGACCAAACTCTAGGATTGAAATTCCGGCGTCGCACAAAGACGTGTTCGATAATTTCGGACCCCAATGCTCTCATAGCTGGTTTCACAACGTAATTAAGGAAAACTTCCTTCCCAGAACTGGCTTGAGATTCCAAGTTGAAGGGGGGAGAATACTCTGGCCTATATATAGACGAATTACTATAAGTTGTTGAAGGGGTAGAATACATTGGCCTATATATAGACGAATTACTACTTTATTACTACTTTCCCATTTGATTTTGTTTTTCCAGTGTTACTGCAATGTTACTACTTTCCCATTTGATTATGTTTTTCCAGTGGCCACTATATAGACGAATTAGTAGAAGTTGTTGGAGAGGGAGAATACACTGGCCTATATGTGATGACCGGTTTCGTTTTACTTCACTTCACTTTTGTCTTCCTTGCGTTTGTGATATCTGGAAGTTTTTCCACAAATAAAATTCTTGTTCTTGTTTTTGTTCGATGTTGGAATTCCACTTGTCTCAGAGGGTGCACGGTCAAGTCCGAAGTGCCCGGGGTTCGAACCAGAAAATTTTGGACTGCTAGGCAGGGGCTGCACGTGTGGGGTGAGGCCACACGTGCGGGGCAGGATGAGTTTTGGGAGGATGCACATTGCCTAAATTGCAAGTGCGAAGGGGGAGGTGCGGAGGTAGCCGCACGTGCGGGGATCAGAGCCGCATGTGCGGACGGGCCAGAATCCAAGGGGCTCTGTTTTTTCTTCTCTTTTTGGCTATGTATATCACTTTTTATGTATCTCTCTCTCTCTCTCTTTAAAAATATATTGCTCTCTCTTCTCTCTATATCTCTACCTCTAAACTAGATCAAAACCCATGATCTTCTTCCGTTCATTTGAGATTCAACCTTAGCTCGTTCACCAAAGATTAAGAACTCCTCAAGAGCTACATTGTGTGCGGTGGAGATCTCTTTTCAACACCATCAAATCTAGGGTTTCATCTTCTTTTCTCCATCAAACTTGAGGTAGGGAGATTTCTTTGAGTTATATATATATTTAGGCTTGATTTTTGTTGATTTAAAGGTTTCTTTAATAATATTGAAAGTTTGGACTTGTCTCATAAATGTTGAGTTTTCTTTTAAAAAGTGGGTTTAATCTATATCTCTCTCTAAACTATTTTCTTTAGGGTTTTAAATCACATGATAAGAGAGGTGATGTTTTGGGGAGAAACCTTTTCAAAAGATGAGAGAAATGTTGATTTTGGAGAAAAACCCTAGAAATTTGGGGTTGAAGAACATGTTGAGGATTTCATGGAATATTATTATTATTGTCAATGTTAGCATATTTTTGTGTTAAATGAAATGAAGAAAATGGGGTTTTCTTAACAATGTTGATAAAGGAGAAATGATGAGGGGTGTATGGACTAGTTGTTTTATTTATTATTGTTAAAATGTAGTTATCCTTGATGAATCTAAATGGATGCGTGGTCATCCTGTGAATTTTACTTTTGCAGTGAGAATTGAAAAGATGCGTATTTCATTGATAGTCGTTACATTTAGTTGAACTTGTGGTATATGTTGGTTTATGTTAAAGGAAGGAAAATGGGATATGTGGTTGCCATTGTATTATTGTTGGGGTACTTAAAAAGGGATGGGTGTTATGAAACATTGATCATCATTGCATTACACATTCATACAATTGATTATAATGTATTTTGAATTGAGTTGGAAAAATGACTACTTTGCGTAAGGAATATTTTGAAATGAGAATTATGGAATTGTTTTGGGGTAAATATGTTGGTAAGTCCGGTTATGGGGTGTAGATGAAATTGATAAGTTGGCCTGAGTGTCCGGGGTGAAAGACTGAAAACACGCGCGGAAGAGGTACCACTTCCCTTCCGGTTAGCAACCAGTAAAGTGGGGTTATTGGTAGTGCTTGTTGAGCCTACTTGCAGACACCAACCTAGGGATTATCTGAGCCGTATTTACCGCCTCATTAAAATGAATTGTGAGTTTTGGAATCATTGAAAGCTCAAGCTAATGTTGAACATGGTAATTCTTTTGAAACAAAAAGGGCATGTAAATGAAATTCTTCTATTGACATTGCATGGCATTTGCATTCGACATTGGAAACAACGCATAAATGTATATACTTTGTTAAGAATTCTCTACTGGGCTTTATGCTTGCCCCTATGGGTTTTGGTGTAGGAAAGGACGTGGCGAACTCGCCAAATTAGGGCATGGGAATATGTTTTGAGAGCACAGGGCTCTTTGTTGTGATTGTAAATTTTTGTAAGCCAAGGGCTAATCATGTATGCGTCCGAGAGACCATTTTGTGGACAGGGCTCATGCCTTGGAACTTGTAAGCCTTTGAGGGCCTTTATTTTTTTTGGTTAGATGATTTTACATGCTATAGATTCATGTACCAGCCTTCAATGAATGTATAATCACATGTGAGATCACGTGTATAAACAATTGAGTTATGTAATGGAACATGTTGAATATATATATTTCCAGCATCTCTTATGAGCCATGATTGATAATATATTGTAATGGTATGTATATTTTCGGGGCGTTACAACTTGGTATCAGAGCTACCAGGTTTGAATACTTGGGGCTAGCGGGAAGTGGTTGTTTTGCCACAATGGGTTCATTTCACATGATTAGGGAATGTTTTGTTTTTCGTGATTACGTGATAACATGCTTATGTGACTATATGGGTATGGAATTGGATTTTTGGGATGTTATTTGCACCTATTAAATTCCTTGAGGTCTTATTAAATTCCTTGGTTTTTCGTGGGACGAATCTCATCACAAAAGAATAATCCATATGTGCTTATGTGACTAAGTGCTTATGCGAAGTGAATTGAATTGTTTGTGTGGTAAAACATACATAATTGTTGTAGTCTAACGTGTGAGACAAGTTGCGAGCACATTTGAAATTATGTGCTGAATTATCTATCTTGTTCCTTAATTAGGATGTCAGGAAGGGGTCAAACCCGTGGTGGTAGAGGTGGACGGCGCGGTAGGGGTTGCTGGGGTGTGCTTAAAGTACCGGTCCAAGGGGTTCGGGTGCAAGAGGAGGGGTTGGGCCAAGCTAACATGGCCGAGCAAGTGGGGCAAGCAAGTCAAGCCACAATGGGGGGCCCTAGCCTGAGAAATGATGGGGGCCTTGAGGGAGTCTATGAATATACTAAGGGCAGAGAGCCAAGCTAGGAAGAACGCCGTAGAGACAAGGGCGAGTTTCCTTATGAGGGAATTTTTGCGGGCCAAGTCGGATGAGTTCCATGGTGGCCCCAAGCCTAAGAAAGTGGATGAATGGCTCGAACAGACAGTGAAGACATTTGAGATGCTTCACATCAAAGATAGTGAGCTTAGAGTGACTCTTGCGAGTTACTACCTTAAGGGGGATGCGGGCCAATGGTGGAAGTACGCCAAGAGCCGAATAGAACCGACATGGGAAGCGTTTGTAGTGGCTTTCCAAGATGAGTACCTACCTCCCACTGCTAGGGAGAGGTTGAGGAAGGAGTTCCAAGACCTTAAGGAACTCAATATGTTCGTGGCCGAGTTTGAAGCGGCCTTTTCTAGTTTGTCCCAATTTGCACCGGAGTTGGTAGCGACGGAAGAGCGCCGTTGCATTGAGTTTGAGAAGAAGCTTAGAACCAAGATCTTGTTCAAGGTTGCAGGGAACATGATCCGGAACTATGACCAGCTTATAGAAGCGGCTGCACATGTAGAGATTACTGTGGAGGCTGAGGAGGAGAGAATCCGGGGGTCAAGGTCAAGGGCTAAGGGTCACAGGGAGACTATAGGCCCAACAAGAAGGGCAGAAACACCTTTTCATCCTAGTCCTAACCGCAATAGTCTAGATCCACTTTCCCCTTGCCTAGTGCGGGCCCGGGGAAGAGTACACCGAGTGGGTTTTCTTGCTTCAAGTATGGCCAACCGGGTCACAAGGCCTTTGTATGTCCACAGAGGAAGGAGGACAGCATATGTTACCACCACCACCTAAGTGAACTCAGAGTCAATCTCAGATTAGAGGGTAGGGGCCTACTTGCTATCAGTACGGTTAGTCAGGGCACATGAAAAGAGCTTGCCCGCAGTTGGGAGGCACATCGGGGTCGAGGCAAACTCAGAGTCAGTAGCAGGCTCACTTAGTTCAGACTCCACGAGTTAATCAGGGAGCCGCTTCGGCTTAGTCAATACAGCAGGCCTATGCTCCGAGAGATGAGTAGGTTGATCAGAGGCCACAGGGGCACGTGTATGCTGTTACCGCCCCAGAGCAGTTGCCGGGATCCTTATTTGTGAGAGGTATTTTTGTTGTGTGTAACTCTTTAGCTAATGTATTGATAAATACGGGTGCATCTCATTCATTCATATATGCTGCATTTGCATCTGCATTGTGGTTAGAAGTGGCAAGGTTAGCGTCTCCGCTCAGAGTTGAGTCACCAGTTGGGGGTATAGTTGACTTAGATCGGGGGTGTTGTGGTTGTGAGATAGAGGTTGCCGGGCGCTGACTCCCATTTGCTTTTGTGTTCCTAGACATGTCGAGTTTTGATGTTATTCTATGCATGGATTGGTTGTCTTCATATCGAGCAGTGATTGATTGTTTTCCTCAGAGGGTTACAGTGTGCACCTCGAGTGGTGACTGTTTTTACTTTCTGGTAGACCGGGTTAATAGGGTCTTGTCGCCAGTTTTTGACCCTCGTAGTAGGCATGAACTTAGTGGTCTTCTTGCTACTCTCTTGGATAGTGAGAGTGACGGGACTCGTGTTGAGTTGCCAAGGGTAGTTTGTGAGTACCCGAACGTATTTCCCAAGGATCTTACTAGTTTGCCACCCCACTGCGAGATCGAGTTCACCATTGACTTAGTGCCTAGAATGGCACCAATTTCCATGGCGTCGTATAGATTTGCACCCTCGGAGTTGCATGAGTTGAAAATTCAACTCCAAGAGCTTTTAGACAAGGGTTTCATTCTCCCTAATACATCGCCTTGGGGAGCGCCGACTCTCTTTGTGAAGAAGAAGAATGGGTCGTTGCGATTGTGTATCGATTATCGCAAGTTGAATCGAGTTATCGTCAAGAACAAATACCCTTTACATAGAATAGATGAGTTGTTTGATCAACTTAGAGGGTCTTGCTGCTTTTCGAAGATAGATTTGAGGTTGAGGTATCATCAGTTGAGAGTTCGGGAGGAGGATATCCAAAAAATGGCCTTTCGTACGTGTTATGGCCACTATGAGTTCCTTGTAATGCCATTTGGGTTGACAAATGCACCGGTTTCCTTTATGGATTTGATGAACCAAATTTTTAGGGAGTACTTGGACCATTTTGTGGTCGTCTTTGTGGACGACATCCTAATTTATTTGACTTCTGAGGAGGAACACGAGGCTCACTTGAGGGTAGTGCTTGATTTGCTTAGGAAGCATCAATTGTACGCCAAATTTGAGAAATGCGAGTTTTGACTCACAGTGGTGAAGTTTTTGGGTCATGTGGTGTCAAGAGAGGGAGTAACCGTAGATTCTTCAAAGATAGATTCTGTACAAGATTGGGAGCAATCTAAAAATGTTTTTGAGATCCGGAGTTTCTTGGGATTGGAGGGGTACTATCGGCGTTTTGTGAGGGATTTCTCTAGACTAGCTGCGCCTTTGACTAGATTGACTAGAAATGGGGTTAAGTTTGTGTGGAGTGAGGCTTGTGAAAAGTTTTTCCAAGAGCTCAAAACTAGATTGACTACAGCACCGGTGTTGATAATTCCAAAAAGAGGCTTGGGTTACACTGTTTATTGTCATGCGTCTCGGGATGGACTTGGTTGTGTTTTGATGCAAGGGGGAAAGGTTGTAGCATACGGTTCACGGCAATTGAAAACTCATAAGAAGAATTACCCTACCCACGACTTAGAGTTAGTAGCAGTAGTGTTTGCCTTGAAAATTTGGAGGCATTATTTATATGGTGAGAAGTTTGAGGTTTTCTCCGATTATAAGAGTTTAAAATATTTGTTTTCCCAAAAGGACTTGAATTTACATCAACGGAGGTGGATGGAGTTTTTGGAGGATTATGACTTTGAGTTACATTATCATCCGGGGAAGGCCAATGTAGTGGCCGATGCCTTAAGTCAAAAATCTATGAGTAGTTTGGAGAGTGTGGCCATTCGGGAGTGGGTTATGTTGGATGAAATCAGCAAATTTGAATTGCACTTGGGTGAGTCCGAAGAGGGTGCAACATTGTTTACTTTGAGGGCTCAACCTGTTTTAATTAGCAAAGTTGTAGAGGCACAACAAGGAGACCGTGAAGTAGAGTTAATTCGTGATAGAATCTCCAATGGGAGGGAAGAAAGGGGTTTGAACATTCACTCGGATCAGAGTGTATGTTACCTAGACCGTTTGTTTGTACCTAAATCTTGTAGAGAGGAAGTGCTTCGAGAGTTCCATCACTCACGCCTTGCGGTACATCCGGGAGGCACAAAAATGTATCGTGACCTTAGCCGTCAGTTTTGGTGGAGGGGTATGAAGCGGGATGTCGCATCCTTTGTGTCGAAGTGCCTTACTTGCCAGCAAGTGAAGGCCGAGCACCAAAGACCAGCGGGTTTGTTACAACCCTTACCAATAGCCGAATGGAAATGGGAGCATGTCACCATGGATTTCATAGTTGGGTTTCCTAGAACACAGTGGGCAATGATGCCATTTGGGTGATTGTCGATAGGTTGACTAAGTCTGCTCATTTCATTCCGATGCGTACCGGCGACTCGGTTGAGCACTTGGCAGAGTTGTACATTAGAGAGATAGTTCGACTTCATGGGGTACCAGTAACCATTATGTCGGATAGGGATCCTCGTTTTAGCCCCCGGTTATGGCAGGGCCTTCATGAGGCATTGGGAACTAAGTTGACTTTTAGCACCGCCTATCACCCTCAAACCAATGGGCAGTCAGAGCGTACCATTCAGATTTTGGAGGACATGCTTAGAGCTTGTGTCCTTGATTTCAAGGGGTCATGGGAGAGGCACGTACCGTTGATTGAATTTGCCTACAATAATAGTTATCAAGCTAGCATCGAGATGGCACCGTTTGAGGCCTTCTATGGCCGACCTTGTAGATCACTAGTTTGTTGGGCCGAGGTAAGGGATGCACTGTTACTGGGTTCGGAGATTGTTAGGGAGACAATCGAAAAAGTTGCTCTCATTCGGAAGAGGTTAACTACGGCCCAAAGCCGACAGAAAAGTTATGCCGATAAGAGGAGACGACCTTTGTCTTTTGAAGTGGGTGATCTTGTGTTCCTTAAGATCTCACCTAGGCAGGGTTTAATGAGATTCGGTAAGAGTAGGAAGTTGTCTTCGAGGTTTATTGGACCTTTTGAGATATTAGAGAGAATCTGGGAAGTGGCTTACCGGTTAGCTTTACCGCCACTACTCTCGGGGGTTCACAATGTGTTTCATGTGTCAATGCTTAGGAAGTACGAACTCAACCCTTCTCATGTGCTAGATTGGGTTGATTTTGGAGGTAAATGAGGATGCCTCTTACGAACAATGACCGGTTCAGGTATTAGATGTGCGAGAGCAAGTGCTACGGGGTAAAACTATACCATTAGTGAAGGTATTGTGGAGACACCATGGGATTGAAGAAGTGACGTGGGAACGGGAGGTGGAAGTTCGATCCAAGTATCCGGATTTATTTGAGCATGCTTAGTTGTTTTATTTTAATTCGTAATGCTCCCTCGTGTTGAAGGGAAAAAGTCTTAAATTGTTGATCCCATGTTGTTATATGTATTGTTAATCTGAGCATGAAATTGTGAAGGAATGATATTTCGCTAAAGCTGTTTTATTTCAGATGTCTAGTCATAGCGATCTCGGGTTTTACCCCTTGTTGTACAGTGATTCGGACTAGGTTCCGTAGATGATAGCAGTTGTTTAAACCTTGTTTACATCCTTTCATACTTTGTATTTGAGTTTTAGGATGTGTTGGGCAGGTTTGTTACAGGTGGGTTGAACTTAGAACCAAAAGTAGTTGCCCAGGTTTTGGCCTGTCCGCTCGAGCGGAGCTTTTGACGCTCGAGCGGGGCCTTTGTTGTCGCTTCTCCGCTCGAGCGGGGGTTTTGGCGCTCGAGCGGGAAAATCACCCTTCCTATATTTTCCTCTGCAGTGTTGTCCGCTCGAGCGGGGGTTTGGACGCTCGAGCGGGGAGACTGGGTTAAAGCTCCGAGTTTTGACTTTTGAAATCACTTTTTCACATTTCCTTCTCTCTCCTACTTTTCCAAAAACACCATTGTTGAGCTTCTCACTCTAGAGCTCTACCTTCTCTCTAGGTATTGATCTAGTAGGAGTGATTTTCTCACCTTTGGCCTTTACAAAAAAGTTGTTGATCGTCGAGGGCTACCTTTTGATCCGAAAAATTTGTGATTTGGAGCATTTTCGTTTTCTTCATCTTCTTTGTTGGAGCTCAAACTTTGAGGTAGGGATATCCTACTCTTTCTTATGGAATTTGTCTTTAAATTTTAGCATTTTGATATGTTGGGTGTTGTTGGGTAGTTTTGAGGAAGTTTGGGCCTTTTGTGTAATTTTACAAAAGTTGGGGTTTTGTTTATAATAAACCTAAATGCAAGTTTGGCATAGAAAGATGAGATAGATGATGGATTATGGATGGAAATGGAACCTTAGGGTTGTTTTGTTAATTATGGGAATTTGCCCTAATTGTTTTAATTAATTAGTGTATATAATTAATTAAAGGAAATAAGGAATTGAATTGGAAATGTTGAAATTTGGAATGTATGGGATTAAAGGGTGTAGTTGAATTATTTATCGCTCACCAAAATGAAATGTTGATATATTATCCATTTGTGCATTTATTTCCTGTTTAGAAATAACTGCTTTGGGCTATCGGTGGAGGATAGTCTTGATTGTTGTAGACAATGCATGATGATTAGGCAAATGAAAACTAATCAATGGAATGTGTCATGGAACTTGACGGTTGATACAATACATTAACTTTATGTATTGATTGATTGTATGTAGAACCTATGTGTTTATATACATTGTGTGTAGAGGAGGAGATGGGGGATGTACTCCGCGGTTTAGGGGAAGATAGGGGATGTACCTTTAAACCGGATAATGTTGGGAGGAGATGGGGGATGAACTCCGTAGATACAGCTCATATGCTTATCTTTGAGAAGTGTAGACACAGCTCATATGCTTGTCTAGAGAAGAGTAGATATAGCTCATATGCTTATCTTTGATTGTGTGATATAGTTCTTATACTTATCTGTTGAGATGTTGATATAGCTAATATGCTTATCTATTGATGTATTGATTTGGCTAGTATGCTTATCTACCGAAAATGAAAAGAAAATGAAAAGTAACATGGACTTGTATGTCATGTAATTGGAATGTGATATAAGTGGATGTATCAGTGTTGGCCATCTATCAATTGCTAATCTTTTAGTCATTATTCATAGCTGGTTTAGTGTATTTCTACTGGGTTGTGGCTCACCCTATATGGGGACATCATTTTCAGGTACAGGTAGCATGCCACCTCCAAGGACATAGCTTGGGAGGCTAGAGGCAGTCAGACTTTTGGATGTTATTTTCCTTTTGATGTATTACATGTAAATTCAAGCCTAGGGCTTAATGTGTATATGAGTTAATACTCATTTCTTGTAACCAAGTGTTGGCTTGGAAAGTTGTAAGCCCATGGGGCGTTTACTTTTGTTGTCAACATGTAATACTTTTTGTAAAGGAAATATTCTGATGAATAGAAGGATGTTGATCTTTTATGTACAAATGCATGTCAATATTGTTGAGTTAAATGTTATCATTTTGAGGGCGTTACAACTTGGTATCAAAGCGTACCGGGTTCGAATACTTTGGGTACGTCGGAAGTGATTAGGATCACAATGGGTTTGTCTCGCTTGATAGAGACTTAGATGTAGAATCATATGCTATGTGTTTAAATTGATAACATGCTTATGTGACTATGTGGGTATGGGATTTAATTTCTAGGATGTTGATTGGATCCTTGGGTTTCTGTGAGTCTTGTTGGAAAAGCACTTGATCAATGCTGTTTCTAACCGAAACTCTAGTAACGCCTCGGGACTATCATTATCCGGAAATGAAATTCGTAAGTGCTTATGTGTTTACGTGCTTATGTGTTTACGTGCTTACGTGGAGTGAATTACAGTTGTCCATGCATTAGGACGTGAGTGTTTAGTTTTGGCACATTTTTGAATGTGCTAATGTTCTTCGTTTGCTTTATTAGGATGTCAGGACGAGGAAGAGGTGGTAGGCGTGGTAGGCCTAGGAGGCAGGAAGTGCCTATACCGGATGAGATTCCGACAGTACATGAGGGAGTTGGTCAGGCCAATGTGGCCGAGCCAGCGGGTCAGCAAGCTATGAGTGCTTTGGCCTGAGAGATAGCAGGAGCTTTGGGTATTCTCAGAGCAGGGAATCAAGTTGCTGAGGCAGGGCCTTCTTTCTTGAAGAGGGAGTTCTTCCGGTCTAACCCGGACGAATTTATTGGGGATCCAAAGGAGCCACTAAAGGCAGACGAGTGGCTGGAACAAATGAGTAAGACGTTCGAGATGCTTGGCATCGAGGACGGAACACTGAAAGTGACCTTGGCATCCTTCCAGCTGAAGGGAGATGCGGGTCAACGGTGGAAGTACGAGAAGGTTCGTGTTGGTGGTGCATGGGAGGCTTTTGTAAATGCTTTCCAGGAGAGGTTTTTATCTTCGGCTGCTAGGGAGAAGCTGAGGGATCAGTTTTGCCGGCTTAATCAGCAGGGTTTGTCTGTGGCCGAGTTTGAGGCTACATTTACTAGCTTGTCTAGGTTTGCACCTGAACTTGTGGCGTCCTAGGAACGCCGTTGCTATGAGTTTGAGCGGAAGTTGAGGCGTGGCCTCAAGTTGAGGGTTGGTGGATCTTTCATTCGAGAGTATAGACACCTGGTGGATGCTGCAGCTCATATGGAGCTCTTGATGCAGGAGGAGGATGAGGAGAAGAATAGAGGTTCCAAGAGGAGCCAAGATGGCCAGGGTGATGGCAGGAGACAGAAGGGTTATAACCCTCAGCAGTCTCAGGGTGGTGTGGCTAGATCGACCTTCCCAATGCCGAATGCAGGCTCGGGGAGAGGCAATCAGGGGGAGTTCACCTGTTACAAGTGTGGTCAATTGGGCCACAAGGCTTCGGTTTGCCCACAGAAGGGCGGAGGTCAGAGAGCTGCTTCTTCTTCAGCTAGACCGCAGAGTCAGAGTTTGGGCAGGGGGCAGCCCTTGTCTTGTTATCAGTGTGGACAGCCTGGGCACCTGAAGAGGTTTTGCCCACAGTTGAGTGCCACTTCAGGGGCGTCTGGTTCTAGGCAAACGCAGAGTTATCAGCCAGCTCAGTCTGTGCAGGCCTCGAGGGCCAATCCGGGAGCTTCGTCATCCCAGACTGTGCAGCAGTCGTATGCTCCTAGAGGTGAGCAGGTGGATCAGGGGCCTACAGGGCGCGTGTATGCTGTTACTGTGTAGGACCTAGTACCGGCTCCATCAGTAGTGAGAGGTACCTTTCTGTTTTGCAACTCGGTTGCTAGTGTGTTGATTGATACGGGTGCATCTCATTCTTTTGTATCTGCTGCATTTACATCTATGTTGGAGTTGGAGTTGGCACTATTAGCATCTCCTATTTGTGTTGTGTCACCTGTTAGGGGTGAGTTGATCTTGAAACACGGATGCAGAGGTTGTGATATAGAGGTCGCCGACCATAGGCTTCCGTTTCCTTTTGTAGTTATGCCCATGAAAGGCTTTGATATTATTTTGGGTATGGACTGGTTATCGTCATACCGGGCAGTTATTGATTGCTACCGCCAGAGGGTCACTTGTTCTACCGTGAGCGGGGAGTGTTTCCATTTCTTGGGGGACCGGGTTGGTAGTGTTTTGCCACCGGGGTATGATCCGCGAGGGCGGAGTGAGCTTAGTGGTCTACTTGCTAGCTTTATGAGTAGTGAGTGTGACGAGACCCAGATTGTGTTGCCGAGGGTGGTTTGTGAGTATTCGGATGTTTTTCCCGAGGATCTTGTTGATTTGCCACCTCACCGAGAGATAGAGTTCTCTATTGATTTAGTGCCCGGCACGGCGCCGATTTCTATGGCACCTTATCGTTTTGCCCCAGCAGAGTTGGTTGAGTTGAAAGTCCAGCTCCAGGAATTGCTAGATAAGGGATTCATTCGCCCTAGTGTTTCGCCGTGGGGAGCACCGGCCCTCTTTGCTAAAAAGAAAGACGGTGCCTTGAGATTGTGTATCGACTACCGGAAGTTGAATCGGGCTACGGTTAAGAATAAATACCCTATGCCCCGTATAGATGATCTATTTGACCAGTTGAAGGGTTCCTGTTGTTTCTCTAAGATAGACTTGAGATCGGGTTACCACCAGTTGAGGATCAAGGAGGAAGACATTCCGAAGACGGCATTCCGTACGCGAAATGGCCATTATGAGTTTCTGGTAATGCCATTTGGGCTTACCAATGCACCAGCAGTCTTTATGGACTTGATGAACCGGATCTTCCGGGAATTCTTGGATCGTTTTGTAGTCGTTTTCGTGGACGACATTCTGATTTATTCACCTTCTGAGGAGGAGCACGAGGAACACTTGAGAGTGGTGCTTGAGTTACTTAGAACCCATAGGCTGTATGCCAAGTTTGGGAAGTGTGAGTTCTGGCTAGGAGAAGTCAAGTTCTTAGGCCATGTGGTATCCAAGGAAGGGGTGTCTGTTGATACATCCAAGACTGAGGCAGTGCAAGATTGGGCACAGCCTACGAGTGTGTTCAAGATCCACAGTTTTCTGGGATTAGCTGGGTATTATCGTCGGTTTGTAAAAGATTTCTCCAGGTTAGCTTCACCGTTGACTAGACTGACTCGGAAGGGAGTCAAATTTGTATGGAGTGAGACTTGTGAAAAGTCGTTCCAAGAGCTGAAAGTTAGATTGACCACTGCTCCAATTTTGATTATTCCGGAAAGGGGGTTGGGTTATGCAGTTTATTGTGATGCCTCACGAGAGGGTTTGGGTTGTGTGTTGATGCAAGAGGGGAAAGTGATAGCTTATGGCTCACATCAGTTGAAAATTCACGAGAAGAATTACCCTACACATGACCTAGAGTTAGCAGCAGTGATCTTTGCCTTGAAAATCTGGAGGCACTACCTTTATGGTGAGAGATTCGAGGTGTTCTCGGATCATAAGAGTCTGAAGTATCTGTTTACGCAGAAAGACTTGAATTTGAGACAGAGGATGTGGATGGAGTTTATTGAGGATTACGATTTTGAGTTGCACTATCATCCGGGGAAGGCCAACGTTGTGGCCGATGCCCTTAGCAGGAAATCCATAGGTGATGTAGCTTGTATAGCCATCCAGGAATGGGAGATGTTGGGGGCACTTGGCGAGTTTGATTTGCTTCTAGGCGAATCCTTTGAGGCTGCGGCCTTGTTTTCTGTTGTTGCGCAGCCTACACTTGTGACTCGAGTGTTAGAGGCACAGAGAGGTGACCTTGAGGTAGAATCCCTCCAAGAAAAGATCTCCAGTGGGAAGGTTGAGAAGGGTTTGACGGTGTATCCCGACCTGAGTGTGAGATACCAAGACCGTTTGTTTGTGTCAGAGTCCTGCCGAGAGGAGGTACTCCGAAAGTTTCATCATTCGCGCCTTGCGGTGCATCCGGGAGGTACTAAGATGTACCAGGACTTAGGTTGCCAATTTTGGTGGCAGGGTATGAAGAGAGATGTGGCAGTTTTCGTGTCTAAGTGCCTTACTTGTCAGCAAGTGAAGGCCGAACATCAGAGGCCAGCGGGTTTGTTGCAACCCTTGCCTATTGCCGAGTGGAAGTGGGAGCATGTCACTATGGACTTCGTTGTAGGTCTTCCGAGGACTCAGCGGGGTAGTGATGCTATTTGGGTGGTTGTAGACCGGTTGACTAAGTCGGCGCACTTCATTCCTATGCGCGTGAGAGATTCGGTAGATCATCTTGCCGACTTGTATATTCGGGACATAGTGAGATTGCACGGGGTCCCAGTGACGATCGTCTCAGATAGAGACCCTCGTTTTACTGCTAGGTTGTGGCAGAGTTTGCAGAGTGCCTTGGGCACTAAGTTGACCTTTAGTACAGCTTATCATCCTCAGACTGACGGGCAGTCCGAGTGTACTATTCAGATCCTTGAGGATATGCTTCGGGGTTGTGTCCTGGACTTTAGTGGGACGTGGGAGAGGCACTTACCCTTGGTGGAGTTTGCCTACAACAATAGTTTTCAGTCTAGCATCGGTATGGCACCGTTTGAGGCCTTGTATGGCCGACCGTGTAGGTCTCCAGTTTGTTGGGCCGAGGTGGGTGATACACCCTTGTTGGGTCCGGAGTTGGTTAGAGAGACGACGGAGAAAGTGGAGCTTATCCGTAGGAGGCTTGTTACAGCCCAGAGTCGCCAAAAGAGTTATGCCGACCGTAGGAGGAGGCCTTTGGCGTTTGAGGTAGGTGATCATGTTTTCCTGAAGATATCACCTAGGCAAGGCTTGATGAGGTTTGGGAGGAGTGGGAAGTTATCCCCTCGGTTTATCGGTCCCTTTGAAATCCTTGAGAGGATTGGGGAGGTTGCTTATCGCTTGGCTTTGCCGCCACAGTTGTCCGAAGTTCATGACGTGTTTCATGTGAGTATGCTTCGGAAGTATGAGCCAGATCCATAACATGTACTGGATTGGACCGACTTAGAAGTAGATGAGGATGCCTCGTATAAGGAGAGACCGGTTCGGGTCTTGGATAGGCGGGATCAAGTCCTGCGTGGCAAGACCATCCCTTTAGTGAAGGTTTTGTGGAAACATCACGGAGTGGAGGAGGCCACTTGGGAACATGAGTTGGAAGTCCGCGAGAAATATCCGGACTTGTTTGTTGATGTGTAATCATGTATTGAGAATTTTGTTGTAAAATTGAACCTTAAGAATATTGAATATGTCTTAGGTTGTAAAACATTGTGAATGTTTTTGGTTATGAAAGTATTGTAGAACTTGCCTGGATATGGAAGTTTGTGTAACATTGCGCATGTTGAATATATAAAGTAGAAATGGAAAGGTATCATGAATATTGATATGAAACTGTGAATCATGTATATTGGAAATGGAAGAGGAATGCATGTTAAAGATGCACTTGTAATATATTTTGTGGAATGTCTCTTGGTAAGAGATGGAATGGCCGGTAATTGGTCGAGTTGTTGAATGTTGTAATATAACATTGTTTAAAAGGAGGAAAAACTTGTTTTTGAAAACATGCACTTAATTTCAGAGACGAAATTCTTTAAGGAGGGGAGGTTATAGCGATCCCGGGTTTTACCCCTTGTTGTACAGTGATCCGGACTAGGTTCCGTAGATGTTAGCAGTTGTTTAAACCTTGTTTACATCCTTTCATACTTTGTATTTGAGTTTTAGGATGTGTTGGGCAGGTTTGTTACAGGTGGGTTGAACTTAGAACCAAAAGTAGTTGCCCAGGTTTTGGCCTATCCGCTCGAGCGGAGCTTTTGACGCTCGAGCGGGGCCTTTGTTGTCGCTTCTCCGCTCGAGCGGGGGTTTTGGCGCTCGAGCGGGAAAATCACCCTTCCTGTATTTTCCTCTGCAGTGTTGTCCGCTCGAGCGGGGGTTTGGACGCTCGAGCGGGGCGACTGGGTTAAAGCTCCGAGTTTTGACTTTTGAAATCACTTTTTCACATTTCCTTCTCTCTCCTACTTTTCCAAAAACACCATTGTTGAGCTTCTCACTCTAGAGCTCTACCTTCTCTCTAGGTATTGATCTAGTAGGAGTGATTTTCTCACCTTTGGCCTTTACAAAAAAGTTGTTGATCGTCGAGGGCTACCTTTTGATCCGAAAAATTTGTGATTTGGAGCATTTTCGTTTTCTTCATCTTCTTTGTTAGAGCTCAAACTTTGAGGTAGGGATATCCTACTCTTTCTTATGGATTCTGTCTTTAAATTTTAGCATTTTGATATGTTGGGTGTTGTTGGGTAGTTTTGAGGAAGTTTGGGCCTTTTGTGTAATTTTACAAAAGTTGGGGTTTTGTTTATAATAAACCTAAATGCAAGTTTGGCATAGAAAGATGAGATAGATGATGGATTATGGATGGAAATGGAACCTTAGGGTTGTTTTGTTAATTATGGGAATTTGCCCTAATTGTTTTAATTAATTAGTGTATATAATTAATTAAAGGAAATAAGGAATTGAATTGGAAATGTTGAAATTTGGAATGTATGGGATTAAAGGGTGTAGTTGAATTATTTATCGCTCACCAAAGTGA
The DNA here is from genome assembly GCA_036172215.1 of Camellia granthamiana. Lineage (NCBI taxonomy): Eukaryota > Viridiplantae > Streptophyta > Magnoliopsida > Ericales > Theaceae > Camellia > Camellia granthamiana. The sequence continues at coordinate 44,472,316 of CM069904.1, forward strand.
AATGTTGATATATTATCCATTTGTGCATTTATTTCCTGTTTAGAAATAACTGCTTTGGGCTATCGGTGGAGGATAGTCTTGATTGTTGTAGACAATGCATGATGATTAGGCAAATGAAAACTAATCAATGGAATGTGTCATGGAACTTGACGGTTGATTGAATACATTAACTTTATGTATTGATTGATTGTATGTAGAACCTATGTGTTTATATACATTGTGTGTAGAGGAGGAGATGGGGGATGTACTCTGCGGTTTAGGGGAAGATATGGGATGTACCTCTAAACCGGATAGTGTTGGGAGGAGATGGGGGATGAACTCCGTAGATACAGCTCATATGCTTATCTTTGAGAAGTGTAGACACAGCTCATATGCTTGTCTAGAGAAGAGTAGATATAGCTCATATGCTTATCTTTGATTGTGTGATATAGTTCTTATACTTATCTGTTGAGATGTTGATATAGTTAATATGCTTATCTATTGATGTATTGATTTAGCTAGTATGCTTATCTACCGAAAATGAAAAGAAAATGAAAAGTAACATGGACTTGTATGTCATGTAACTGGAATGTGATATAAGTGGATGTATCAATGTTGGCCATCTATCAATTGCTAATCTTTTAGTCATTATTCATAGCTGGTTTAGTGTATTTCTACTGGGCTATGGCTCACCCTATATGGGGACATCATTTTCAGGTACAGGTAGCATGCCACCTCCAAGGACATAGCTTGGGAGGCTAGAGGCAGTCAGATTTTTGGATGTTATTTTCCTTTTGATGTATTACATGTAAATTCAAGCCTAGGGCTTAATGTGTATATGAGTTAGTACTCATTTCTTGTAACCAAGTGTTGGCTTGGAAAGTTGTAAGCCCATGGGGCATTTACTTTTGTTGTCAACATGTAATACTTTTTGTAAAGGAAATATTCTGATGAATAGAAGGATGTCGATCTTTTATGTACAAATGCATGTCAATATTGTTGAGTTAAATGTTATCATTTTGAGGGCGTTGCAGAAGTTGTCTCCGAGGTTTATTGGGCCTTTCGAGATATTAGAGAGAATCTGGGAAGTGGCTTACCGGTTAGCTTTACCGCCACTACTCTCGGGGGTTCACAATGTGTTTCATGTGTCAATGCTTAGGAAGTACGAACTCAACCCTTCTCATGTGCTAGATTGGGTTGATTTTGGAGGTAAATGAGGATGCCTCTTACGAACAATGACCGGTTCAGGTATTAGATGTGCGAGAGCAAGTGCTACGGGGTAAAACTATACCATTAGTGAAGGTATTGTGGAGACACCATGGGATTGAAGAAGTGACGTGGGAACGGGAGGTGGAAGTTCGATGCAAGTATCCGGATTTATTTGAGCATGCTTAGTTGTTTTATTTTAATTCGTAATGCTCCCTCATGTTGAAGGGAAAAGTCTTAAATTGTTGATCCCATGTTGTTATATGTATTGTTAATCTGAGCATGAAATTGTGAAGGAATGATATTTCGCTAAAGCTGTTTTATTTCAGATGTCTAGTCAAAGCGATTGTTGTTTTGATGAAATGATGATGAAAAGAATGGTAAATGTTGGTTGAGCATTGATGTTGTGACTTCAAAATGTTGTTAAAATGGTCATAATTGCTAGAGCCCTTTTTTTTGGTTGGCTTGTTTAAATTTCAGTGACGAAATTTCCTATGGTGGGGAGGTTGTGAAGACCGGTTTCATTTTACTTCACTTCACTTTTGTCTTCCTTGGGTTTGTGATATCCAGAAGTTTTTCCTCAAATAAAATTCTTGTTCTTGTTTTTGTTCGGTGTTGGAATTCAACTTGTCTCGGAGGGTGCACGGTCAAGTCCGGAGTGCCCGGGGTTCAAACTAGAAAATTTGGGGCTGCTGGGCAGGGGCAGCACGTGCGAAGAAGGGTGAGTTTTGGGAGGATGCACACTACCTAAATTGCAGGTGCAAAGGGGGAGGTGCGGAGGCAGCCGCACTTGTGGGGATCAAAGCCGCACGTGCGGGAGGCACGCTTCACACGTGCGGGGGCAAGTGCCGCGCGTGCGGAAGGGCCTCAATTCGAGTGGCTCTGTTTTTTCTTCTCTTTTTGGCTGTGTATCACTTTTTATGTATCTCTCTCTCTCTCTAAAAATATATTGCTCTCGCTTCCCTCTATATCTCTACCTCTAAACTAGATCAAAACCCATGATCTAATTTCGTCCATTTGAGATTCAACCTTAGCTCCTTCATCAAAGATTAAGAACTCCTCAAGAGCTACATTGTGTGTGGTGGAGATCTCTTTTCAACACCATCAAATCTATGGTTTCATCTTCTTTTCTCCATCAAACTTGAGGTAGGGAGATTTCTTTGAGTTATATATATATATATATTTATGCTTGATTTTTGTTGATTTAAAGGTTTCTTTAATAATATTGAAAGTTTGGTCTTGTCTCATAAATGTTGAGTTTTCTTTTAAAAAGTGGGTTTAATCTATATCTCTCTCTAAACTATTTTCTTTAGGGTTTTAAATCACATGGTAAGAGAGGTGATGTTTTGGGGAGAAATCTTTTCAAAAGATGAGAGAAATGTTGATTTTGGAGAAAAACCCTAGAAATTTGGGGTTGAAGAACATGTTAAGGATTTCATGAAATATTATTATTATTGTCAATGTTAGCATATTTTTGCGTTAAATGAAATGAAGAAAAGGGGGTTTTCTTAACAATGTTGATAAATGAGAAATGGTGAGGGGTATTTGGACTAGTTGTTTTATTCATTATTGTTAAAATGTAGTTATCCTTGATGAATCTAAATGGATGCATGGTCATCTTGTGAATTTTACTTTTGGAGTGAGAATTGGACAGATGCGTATTACATTGATAGTTGTTACATTTAGTTGAACTTATGGTATATGTTGGTTTATGTTAAAGGAAGGAAAATAGGATATGTGGTTGCCATTGTATTATTGTTGGGGTACTTAAAAAGGGATGGGTGTTATGAAACGTTGATCATCATTACATTACACATTCATACAATTGATTATAATGTATTTTGAATTGAGTTGGAAAAATGACTACTTTGAGGAAGGAATATTTTGAAATGAGAATTATGGAATTGTTTTGGGATAAATACATTGGTAAGTCTGGTTACGGGGTGTAGATGAAATTGATAAGTTGGCCTAGGTGTCCGGGGTGAAAGAATAAAAACATGCGCGGAAAAGGTACCCACTTCCTTTCCAGTTAGCACCGGTAAAGTGGGTTATTGGTAGTGGTTGTTGAGCCTACTTGCAGACACCAACCTAGGAATTACCTGAGTCGTATTTACCGCCCCATTAAAATGAATTGTGAGTTTTGGAATCATTGAAAGCTCAAGCTAATGTTGAACATGGTAATTCTTTTAAAACAAAAAGGGCATGTAAATGAAATTCTTCTATTGACATTGCATGGCATTTGCATTCGACATTGGAAACATCCCATAAATGTATATACTTTGTTAAGAATTCTCTACTGGGCTTTATGCTTGCCCCTATAGGTTTTGGTGCAGGAAAGGACGTGGCGAACCTGCCAAATTAGGGCATGGGAATATGTTTTGAGAGCATAGGGCTCTTTGTTGTGACTGTAAATTTTTGTAAGCCAAGGGCTAATCATGTATGCATCCGAGAGACCATTTTGTGGATAGGGCTTATGCCTTGGAACTTGTAAGCCTTTGAGGGCCTTTATTTGTTTTGGTTAGACGATTTTATATGCTATAGATTCATGTGCCACCCTTCAATGAATGTATAATCACATGTGAGATCACGTGTATAAACAATTGAGTTATGTAATGGAACATGTTGAATATATATATTTCCAGCATCTCTTATGAGCCATGATTGATACTATATTGTAATGGTACGTATATTTTTGGAGCGTTACACTATATATAGACGAATTACTACTTTCTCATTTGATTTTGTTTTTCCAATGTTACTACTTTCCCATTTGATTTTTTTTTTCTTTTTCCAATTGATTTTGCTTTTCTAATGTTACTACTTTCAAAGTGTTACTTCTTTCCCGTTTACTACTTTCCTACTTTCCCATTTGATTTTGTTTTTCCTATTGATTTTGTTTTTCCAGTGTTATTACTTTCAAGGTGTTACAACTTTCCCGTTTACAACTTTCCTACTTTCCCATTTGATTTTGTTTTTCCAGTGTTACTACTTTCCCGTTTACAACTTTCCTACTTTCCATTTGATTTTGTTTTTCCAGTGTTACTACTTTCAAATGTTACTACTTTCCCGTTTACCGCTTTCCTACTTTCCCATTTGAGTTTGTTTTTCTAGTTGATTTTGTTTTTCCAGTGTTACTACTTTCCTGTTTACTACTTTCCTACTTTCTATTTGATTTTGTTTTTCCAGTGTTACTACTTGCAAAGTGTTACTACTTCCCCGTAAAGTGTTACTACTTTCCTGTTTACTACTTTACCATTTGATTTTGTTTTTCCAGTGTATAGCTACCCTGGTTTTGACCCGTCTCTTGTGGTGTTCCGGACTCGAGTTTGTATTTGTTTGGATGGTGGTTCATGTCTTGTTTCCCTTGTCTTCCCCTTAATGTTGGCTATTGGGTTGTAATTGTGTGTTTGGAATAGGTTGGTTTCTTGTTTTTCCAAGCCTTTGTTGCCCAGAATTTGGCTCCTCCGCTCGAGCGGGCATTCTCACGCTCGAGCGGGCTTCAAAAATTTTGCTCCACGCTCAAGCGGGAATTCAGGCGCTCGAGCGGAGGGATTGTATCTGCAAAAATACTGGGAGAGCGTATTTCATGCTCGAGCACAGGGTTTCACGCTCGAGTGGGGGTTTCCACGCTCGAGTGGACCATGTTATAACAGGTCGCGAAAGTGACATTTTAGGTCATTTTCTACTTCCTCTCTCTCTCTAAAAGTCTCCAAAATACAGATCTAGAGCCTCTCTCTCTAGAAAACCATCTTCCTTCTTTGATTTCTCCAAATCCATTGAGATTTTGGCAATAGTTCCTTCGTCAAAGTTGTGTAACTTCTCGAGGGCTTCGTTGTGTGCTGTGGAGATCGAGTTTCATCGTCGTTGATTTTGGGGGTTTCAACTCTTTTCTTCTTCTAAGCTTGAGGTAGGGATTTTCTACACTCTAGTATGGTTTTTAGCTTAGTTTTTTGCTATTGTGTATAGATGATGAGATTTGGTTGTGGTTTGGACAAATCTAAGATTTGGGGGTTATATGAAAAGAGGGGTTTTTGATGTATAAGAGATAAAAGATGTATGGGTTTGAATATAAGATCTTGGTGTACCAAAATAGTTGATTTTGGGTGGTTGAGTCAATATTGGAAAAAGGGGGATATTTGCCTTAATTTGATAAAATGATTATTTTGTATAAATAATTGAAATTAACATTGAATATGTTAAATTGGATGGTTATTGATGTAGATGGTGATATTGGATATGTATTATCTCACCTATGGAAGTTTTGAACAAACTATTAAATCCGATATTGAATATATTTTGGAAATAATTGTATTGGGCTATCGGTGGAGGATAGTTATGATTGTTGTAGAAATTGTATGAGGATTAGGCGATTTAATGCTAATCTATTGTTGGTGTCATTGAATATGACCATGTTGTAAATGCATTGTATATGTATGTTTATTGGGAGGAGAAAGGGGATGTACTCCATATATGACCATCTTATAAATACATTGTATATGTATGTTTATTGGGAGGAGAAATGGGATGTACTCCATATATGATTATGTTTATAAATACATTGCATATGTATATTTGTTTGAGGAGGAGAAAGGGGATGGACTCCATTTAAAGCAAGTTGGCCTGAGTGTTCTGGGTAAAAGACCCAAAATCTATTATATAAATGGGTGCCGGTTCCCTCGGATGAAATATCCATAAAATGACAAAGGTTGAAGTGTTTACGTGTGTTTTGCATATTTGGAAAACCATTGAGTTGTAGTCTCATCTTGGTTGTTGAAAGATAATGAATTTAACTCATGAATTGAGTAGCATGTATAAATTGGAAATGGACTAATGGAAAATGGGATAAGATTGGCCTTAGTGGCATATGGATATGTAGGCCTTGTGGATGCTTCCATATCGGTATTGTTTATATACGTGGTATTTATACCTTTGCTAAACTTCATAAATTGTGTTAGATTATTTCTACTGGGCTATTGGCTCACCCTATAAGGGAATACCATTTTTCAGGTGCAGATGAGATGTTTCCTCCAAGGCAAATGCTTCCATTTTTCTACTGAGCTGTTGGCTCACACTACTTTCAAAGTGTTACTACTTTCCCGTAAAGTGTTACTACTTTCCTGTTTACTACTTGCCCATTTGATTTTGTTTTTCCAGTGTTGCTACTTTTCCATTTGATTATGTTTTTCTAGCCGGTTACTACTTTCTCATTTGATTTTTTTTTCCCAATTAATTTTGTTTTTCCAGTGTTACTACTTTCCCGTTTACTACTTTCCTACTTTCCCATTTGATTTTGTTTTTCCAGTTGATGTTGTTTTTCCAGTGTTACTACTTTCCCGTTTACTACTTTCCTACTTTCCATTTGGTTTTGTTTTTCCAATTAATTTTGTTTTTCCAGTGTTACTACTTTCCCGTAATATGTTACTACTTTCCTGTTTACTACTTTCCCATCTGATTTTGTTTTTTCAGTGTTACTACTTTCCAGTTTACTACTTTATTAATATGAAATGGAAAATAAAATCATGACAAATTTTCGAAATTCCTCAAAGAGGATCAAACTAGAGAATGAATGAATTTTGTAAAATATTTTTATCCTTCAATTTCCTTTACTTGATTTATTCCAAAATTATAATAAAAATATTACATTATTAGTTGAATGTTTTACTTCTTCACCTTAAATAATAATATTACAATGTTAGTTGGGTGCCTTATTTGTACATCTTTTAATTACAAAATGGTTTCTACATAAATATACATAACTAGAGTGAATCAACCTGGAGAATTAATATTCAAGATATTATTTGTATGGATTAACTGAATAAAGATGGATTGCAATAAATTTCATGTTCGTTGGGAAATTATGAAAAACGATAACTATTTAAAAGATCATTTTGTCCTTTTGAATTGTTTACTAAAATAATGACAATTTTAAATCTGAATTTTAAATTTTATTTTATTTTTCGTGTGGAACTTGTAACATGTTTTAAAGTCTACTAAATATTTTTGGGGTAAATTATGTAAATGGTCCCTATAGTTTACACGATGTGTTAATTTGGTCCATGTTATTTTAATTCGCTCGATTTTGCCCCTTAATTTAACAGATTGTGTTATTTTAGTCCAATAAATAATGGTTGTTAAGTTTGGTGGACAGAAAGTCTGCACAATGTGTCAATTTGGTCCCTATAGTTTACACAATGTGTCAATTTGGTCCCTATTGTTTTCATTTGCTTGATTTTGATAGGGACCAAATTGACACATTGACCAAATTGACACATAGTTTGACTTTCCGTCCACCAAACTTAGCAACCGTTATTTGTGACGCCCCCAAAATTATGTAATAAATATAACTCATAAGCAAAAGTATAATAGAAATAAGATACATTCATGCATTAGAGTCCGTATACAAAAGATAACACATGCGATATACATTCACCAATGTTCATCGTGAATCTAGAACATGTGTTACAATGTTGAGGGAATTGAAACTAAACACATAGTCAGATGCCCTATAGGCTTACATCTTTCCAAGTCCTTACTTGGTTACACAAAAGTGAGCGTAGCTCGATACAATTAAAGCCCTTGGCTATACAAAAGAATAAAATAAAATAAAGAAGCTCTTGCTTCCCAAAAGTCCCTCTAAGCTATTGCCTTGGCGGAGGCATGTCACCAGCACCTGAAAAATATTTTTCCCAAATAGGGTGAGCCAAAGCCCAGTAGGAACAATCTAACACAGTGTATGACATTTTAGCAGAGACATAAGTACAATGTGTATACAAGATGCTTGTGACAAAACATTCACAAATTTTATAAGATCGTAAAGTACCAAAGTCTGTGTTTCAATTCATTTTCCTTCAATTAATTTCAAGTAAATTTATCCTTTTCAATTCATGAGTCAATTCCATTATCTTTCAATAACCCAACTAAGACTACAACTCAGTGGTTTTCTAAGTCAATACAATATCACACAAACACTTCAATCTGCCATTTTACAGAAATCGGCACCCATGTATATACAAGATTTTGGGATTTTCACCCTGGACACTCCGGCCAATTTAATTTCAATGGAGTCCATCCCTATCTTCTCCCAAATAATGGAGTACATCCCATTTCTCCTCCCAAACATCACGCATATACAATGCATTTAAACATAGCCATATTCAATGACAACCAACAGTAGATTAGTTTCAATTTACCTAACCCTCATGCAATTTCTACAACAATCATAGCTATCCTCCACCGATAGCCCAACACAAACAGATATATAATCTTCTAAACAGACAAATTAATCAAATTTCCATAAGTGAGAGACAATACGTGTCCAACTCCACCTTTATATCAATAATCCTCCAATTTCACATTTCTGAGGTCAATTCTTGTTAATTATCCGAAGTAACAATTTGACCCATTTAGGGCAAAACTCCATTCTTCTTTTTTTCTTTTTTCTTTTCCAAATATCAACCCAAGTATCAAAATCAACAATTTTGGCACAATACAACCTCATTTTCAAACTCCACAACCACTTATTTTCCCTTTCACCAAAAACCCCTCTTTTTATTTCACAACCAAACCCTAGGTTTGTTCAAACTACTCCCAAATCCCACTATTGTTACATAACGACAAATAACTAACCTAAAGGTCATATGAAAGTGTAGAAAATCCCTACCTCAAAGTTTAGAAGACCAAAGCAACAAAGGAGAAACTTCAAAGACGTCAAAACCAACTTCTACTCGAATCAAAATGGAGCTCCTGAAGTGCTCTACCTTTTTCTCAAATGCACTAGGGTGAAGATCTCAACGGATCTAGTTGAAATAGTAAAGAGAAGATGAGTTTAGAGAGAGAAACTCAAGATCTAGGTTTTTGGAAAGTTTTAGAAAGAGAGAGAGGAATGAAAAAGTGATGGCAAATGTCTTGTAGCGATCCCAGTTTTACCACTTCGCTGAGTATGTCGGGGATCGAGCTTCCCGATCAGCTCGCGGGGGTCCAGGGGGCAACGCCCCTTGGCGAGTCCTAGGGCAGTGCCCTGGCGGGGTTGAAAGCAGCGCCCCCGAAGCAAAAATGCCAAATGCATTAGAAGTTGCTTGTCCGCTCGAGCGGTCGTTTATGCGCTGAAGCGGAGAATGTTTGGTTCCAGAAGTTTGACCTGTCTGCAAAAGTATTGGGAAAGTGTATTTGACGCTCAAGCGGGGCTTTCCACGCTCAAGCGAACCATGTTATATCAGTTTATGACTCTGATATTTCAGATCACTTTTGTATATCTCTCTCTCTCTAAAAACCCTTTCCTCTCCATTCTCTCTGCATATCCCTACGCCAAATTGGATCAAAACCTTGATTTCTCAAGATCTATTAGAGTTCTGCCATAGGTTCTTCATCAAAGTTGGTCAACTTCTCAAGGGCTTCGTTGTGTGCGGTGAAGATCGAGTTTCGACACCGTTGATTTTAGGGGTTTCATCTCATTTCTTCTTCAAAACTTGAGGTCGGGATTTTCTTTGAGTTATATATATATATTTTTTTTTTTGCAAGATCTATATGATTTTCAAAATCATCTTTTGATAGCTTTGAAAATTGATTGTTGATTCAAGAAGTTGAGCGATTTTAAAAGTGGGTTTGTCTCTTGTTCTTTTAAAATGATCTTATGGGTTTTGATCTTCGTTGATTGAAGAAAAGATGATTTTGAAAAGTTTTCTTTCAAAAAATTTGAGTTGTATAGTTTTGGTGAGAAAACCTAAAATTTGGGATTTTTTTTTTAAGGAAACTGAAAATCCATGAATGATATTGTTATATTTATTTTGTGTGTCAAAATATATGGATGTTTGAAAAATTTCTTATTTATATTTATATAAATGATGAATTTCAGGAATATGAGAATTGTTGTTCATTTTGGAAATTATTGTTCAAAACGTTGAAATAGTCTTGAAATAACTAATTGTTGAGGACACTCGAGAAGAGGTAATTGTGTTATTCCTTGGATGATGAATTGGAATAAAATTATTTATATTCATCTTGTGAAATTGGCATATCAATTCATTTGATTACATTAAACTTTGAAAGTTGATTTGAAAACTTGCATTGAGAAAAGAATGTTAAGAAATAGGTTTTCATGGAATGGTTTTGGGGTAAATACGTTGGTAAGTCTTGATAGGTGGTGTAGATGATATTGAATAAGTTGGCCTGAGAGTCCGAGGTGAAAGACAGAAAACCCGCGCAGATAGGTGTCGAGCCTTCTGGTTAATACCGGTAAAAATGATAATTTGGTAGTGCTTGTATAGTCTACTTGCAGACATTGACCTAGGGATTACCAAAGTCATATTTACCACCATTGAAATAAATTGTTAAGTTTTGAACAATTGAAATTGCATGATATCATTGAGCATGATGGTTTTCAAAAGATGAAAATGTGATTTATCTTCAAAAAGGGCATAGCATGGCATGTGCATTTCATCTCTTGAGCCTTGTATAAAATGTATATACTTTGTTAAGAATTTCCTACTGGGCTTTATGCTCACCCTACGGGATTATTGTGCAAGAAAAGATGTGGTGATCCCACCCAACTAGGGGTGTGGAAGTATGTGTGTTGGGAGTACAATGCTCTCATTTTGCTGTGACTCTATGTGTAAGCCAAGGGCTGTGTTTGTGTGGGTTTGAATAACTGTTTTGTGTAACTAGGCTCAAGCCTTGGAAACTTGTAAACCCTTAGGGGTATTTATTTGTTTATTTACTTGTTACTGGATTAATGTATTGTTGCATGAAGAACTATTGTATCATGTAATGTAAGTTTGGAGATTTATGTTCGGTTTTCCTTGAAAGAGTCATGATTGTTGTATTATCATTTGGGCTAGAAATTTGGGCGTTACATTATTTATATTTATATAAATGATGAATTTCCTAGAATATGAGAATTGTTGTTCATTTTGGAAATTATTGTTCAAAACATTGAAATAGTCTTGAAATGACTAATTGTTGAGGATACTTGAGAAGAGGGAATTGTGTTATTCCTTGGATGATGAATTGGAATAAAAGTATTTATATTCATCTTGTGAAATTGGCATATCAATTCATTTGATTACATTAAACTTTGAAAGTTGATTTGAAAACTTGCATTGAGAAAAGAATGTTGAGAAACAAGTTTTCATGGTGTAAAACAAAGTATAACGCAACGGATAAAAAAAAAAAAATCCAGATCATACCTTTTAGTAGAGCCTGAAACGAAGAATCTCGTAGGTAAATAACGTACTTCCAGGACGTGAACAACCAACCCAGCAGTGGAGTGATACTACAAAATGAGTATCACCTACACAAGTCACAGTGCAGAAGCTGGATCGTTCTCATATGGGAGAGAGTTAGAGAGAGAGTATGGGAAAAAAGGTTATGGGTAAAAACCACATAACGTATCTGATATACGTATCTCCCATCATATCAGATGTATATTATTAAATATATATCAACCAATATCTATCTATCTATCTATCCATATCTATTGATATGATAGATATAGATATCCTGAATAATTATCCAAATAAGTTTTGAATTCAAATTCAAACTTACATGGATAAGGTTCAAAAGGTTCAGGTTCAAAAGGTTCAAAGGGTCATGCCATATGGGCGCCCAATTTCTAACATCTCCCACTCGTACATGAGTTGGCATGATACTGCCACATCTCTATCTCAATCTCCCCAAAAATGAACAATCTCATACTAGCCAATGCACCGTACAACTGCTGAGAACACCTGCATGTGGGAGCTCTATACTAGAAACTCAAAATGAGCCAGCATAAAGACATCAACCCAAAAAGAACAGAAATAGTGTCTCATGTACCCTAGACCCATCTAATTACACCGGTCTAAAAAACATCTCTAATCCCTCAAAAAGAGCATGTTTGACCCTCTCAATTCTTGCAATATATTCACACTCAACCCGCCTCTCATACAGAGCGATGTGAGTTGCTTGCAGTGAATATACAACAGTGGTGTAATACTAGATGATCTTCCCTTTGCCCTCATGCCATTTAGTTTAGGATTGACCGTTTTCCCAGTGATCTCCCTTAAGGCGGAATCATACATGACTGCAGGCAACATACCAAAGTAGCAGAACATCAACCCCTTACCTTATGACATAGTCAAAAGTCACAAAAGGGTACATAAATGAAAGTCATATCAATAATGACACGTAAGACTCACACGGTGAGGAAACAGGGATCCATTCTCTCACCTCATTACTCGGTCGCCAAGCACATATAGCATAAATACATGTTACGGTGGAGTAACTCTTCAAAAAAAAGTGACGTCATACTCGATACACTGTACAGATATTAATCTAGTCGCTTTCTAGCACCTAACCCGAATTCTCTATTTGCTCGCCTTCCAGGCGCCAAATGAGATCTCACATCTAGCTAATCATAACAGGCACAACATGGAAAGTAGGTACTAACATCCATGTTTAGTCCTTAACGCGACCTCATGTTGGTTGTAACCAAGGCGACATGCATAATGGATAATTTAAGCCTCTCTTGGCTCCAAATAAGAATAAACCACTAGTCTCATCCTTGTTCGCTCTCAAGCACCAAGGGCGATTGCTCGTGTGAGTGAGCCAATCTTGCCTGCTGACATCATCATCTGCTAATCATTATGACACAAACCATAATAGTGTCAACATCCCATCATCTCACAACAAATAAGTGATCGATCTAAAAAACATGACCACAGCCTGCGCAATTCCAGATTCCAAGCATAAGCCTTATCAGCACCTCTTGCGATAAGCATATACAACGGAATCCACCATTTGCGCCTCACATGAAGTGGTTCAAGATCACTACTTCTTGCGCAATTACCTCTCTAAAGATATTTTGGTGACCAATTTGCGTTCATTCTTGATGCGCCCAACTAGCGCATTGAATCTTACAATGAGCAAATTAATATACTACTAGTAAAGCATTCTATCCACAGTCTAATGAGCAAGGTTAATGTCTAAACAACTCAGTTGACCATTTACCAAAGATAACACTTCTCATGCCGAATACGCCCACATAGCATACTTTAGGCTCCTACAACAAAGAAAAGATCAAGGAATATAGGTCATTTGTTTCTCCCAAAGACAATCCGAGGATTCACTCAATAGCTAAGGCTCTGGCTTTTACCGATAGGTAAGTCAATGGGTTTGCAATTTTGCATCTAGAATCATTCTAGGATATTCCTTATGTAAGTCATTGAAGACAAAACAAGAATTCTCCCAAAACAATCCCTAAGGATCGTACATCTAAGCATATAAATTACATCACCTATGTCCATCATATCTAAAACAGAGGACTGCCCACCATAGGTGGCGACAACCCTATAAATTCCTGGCTCATAATGACTAAGTAAGGAAAAACTTCTTTTGGACCATTGATCATGCCTCAGTGGTCTTCATCAATCATCGTTGGCCTATCATGGCTTGACGAAATCTAAGAACCATTATTTGGATAACTGTTTTAGGCTGTAAAAGATTTATTGGAACTAGCAACCTTTTTGCGCTCCTAACTTTTCACCATAAAAGCAGAAGGTAAATCCCTACAGATCTACTTATCCAATTCTCTAACGAGAAAGTTGGGTCATAATGTCCACAAATCAATGTTCCGAACTTATGTCAATCATAGCCTAAGTCAAAATAACCTCACTCCCCAGGAGGAAGTCTTCTTATGGTCTACACTTTCCTCAATGGTGCGACTTTTCGGTATCTAGCGAGCCTTATGCCTCAACAATGACTATCCAAATTACGCATAACTTTAGAACAGTTTCACGTCATAATGGAAAGTTAACCAAATTATAGAAACGGTTAATCCTCAGTTAACCAAATTATAGAAATGGTTAATCCTCAAAGACTTTGTCTTAAACTGCGCAACATTAATCCACTTTCTAAAAACAGGGGACTAGAGCCTTTGGCATTATCCTAGGCTCTTTATCATCTTGCGGAGCAATCATGAATGTTTCCCTCTCAATCACCCAGTGATGACATGGAAAAATTTCACAATTGCTACCACGCAACTAAGAATGTAGAGTATTCTTCTCCAACGGATTAATCCATTAGTAGGCACATCGCTCCCACTATCCCTAGGATATTGAAAATTTCTTTCCATTCTCAACTAGGCTACATAAAGCGCTATGCTTAGAATTCTCTATCTTATAGAGTTCCAAAACTCTATTCACGTCACCTTTACTAAGAAAAGTTTATGTGACTTAGTTACACTACCACAAAGCTGCTTACCTATATACACACGACCCTATGTGTTTACAAGACAGCATACAATAATGCGCCATAGAACTCTAGGTCTTAACTTCGCAACCTTATGAGAAGTAAAAATAAAGATAAGCTGCTTAACGGTTACAAATCGCCCATAGATGGCTCTCCACTAACCCATCACATAAATGGAGTGTAAAAACTGATATGGAGGGCATTTAGTTAGGGATATAGGCAACAAACTAAAGTGCAATTCCCAATTAGGAAACATTTTGCGCCATCATCCACCTAACATTAACAATACTTAATTCCTTATCTCTACTACACCATTGCGTTGTTGAATACTAGGAATAATCAATTTTCTAAGCATCCATTTCTCTTCACAGAGTTTTCTAAAATAACTTAAATAGATACTCGCCACCTTGGTCAAAACTAAAAGCACGAAAGTTGTTGTCTAATTGATCTCAACCTCATATGTGCAATGTCAAAAATCATCTTAAAACTTTTGACTTATGGGAGATTAAATAGTCTTGACTCAGATGCATATCGTAATCTATAAATGTGTCGAGATTAAGACTTAGCTATCATACCCTTACACATATCTAGTCACAAATATCATAGTGGACTAAATGCGCCAATACAAATGACCTTATACGGCTTTCCTACTTACTTGTGTGCAACCATTGCGAACAAAGTTACACATTCATATGAGAGCAGGGTGTCACAAGCAAGTGGGCCTGAAAGGGCCTACTCAAACCATCCATGTCATCTTCTCATTAATGTGATTAAGTACAACAAGCCACCGGTTTATGTCCAGTGTCATAAACTAATTCCAATCATCCTAATGTGTGAGTTCTCGAAGACAAGTTTAAAGGTTTAGGCCCAACTAGGTAATGACTAATGACTAATTCATGTTCACTAGATCATAAAAGGATGTCATCCAGATACCAAGTGCGCCTAAGTTGCAAATTTAACTAGTAAGTGCTAATCCCCTGCACTTTCAAGTTAATTTTATTCTCCATACACTTTACTACATCTAATTGAAAAATGATGATACTCCTCTTGCCATCTCTGTTTCTCGCTTCATAGTTACTTGCAATTAATTCTACTATCCACAAGAAGGAGAGAATAAGCTATCAATCTATGATAGCTCCTGAAGTAACTTGAGCGCAAATTAGGCTAAAGAGTCCAATTCAACACAATGCTCTCACAAGCGATGCGTCAAATTCTTAGAGTCATAACAACCTTGTCGGCCTTGACCTTTTCATTACTATGCTGCAACGTTTGCGCTTAGTGGTAAACGTTATTCAAAACATTAGCCTAGCTAAGGAATTATACAAAGAAGCACCTCCTCATGTCTCACACTCAAGTGTGGAAACAGTAAGTGTCCAGACTAAGACAAGTTGGCAATGCTAATAGATTTTGTAGCCACTTGGCGCTAATTTTTTCACTTAGTGTTAATAGATTTTGCTGCTACTAAGCGCTAATCTTTTAACTTCAAGTGATACTTCAATGCACACTATTATAGTGCATGAAATTTTGCTCCATCCACTCCCAACAGTTGGATAAAGAGCAAAACACTGCTCATATTGGCTACTCATCTTACACTTAATGACTAATTCATTTAAGTTCGCATTTCTTGGATGACGTGACTCTTGAATGTTACTTCATCCAATGATGCAACATCATTACAAGTCAAATTACAAAGTCAATCTGCACAGCTCAATAGTGAAGATCATATACAGATCTATTGAGGGCTTAATAATTTCATAACTCCAAAACTCGCCAACTAAAACTACGTAGCATGCCGCTAACCATAGTGCACACATTAGTTTTTATTGTGCCAAACAAGGCAACAAAACCACGGCAACTTCGAGTCATGTTTCCTTACTTTGGCTCAATTAAGGTCTGACCTAAAGTCTCCAAGACTTTTGGTCATCTAAAGAATAGGATTACATTGTTCACATTTGAACATCTCTACTAAGTCTAGGTCAACCAATTAACTTCTATAAGCTAATTCAATTTAGAGAGAAATTCGCATTGGGATTAATTTGATTAGCATAATATAATTTTGCCACAAAAATCTAAATTAAATAGTGACAATATTACACAAGTCGCAAGATCGAAAATCCGCTATGCTCATAATCATCTCTTGCGCCACAGGTGACAATTATCCAAAATTTAATTTAATTTATGCGCAAAATATTGGTTTTCGGAGATTAATCTACAAAGATTTCTCTTAATCGAATAACCTCCCACTGACTATGGCATGTCTAAAAGCATGATAAAAAATTCTATTTCCATACAATAGCATCATAATGTAGATTCACAACCAACTCATCTATGTCACAATTAATAATGGAATTTAAACAAATAACAATTAATCATGCTATTCTAATTACAACATATTAGAAACTCTAGGCCAAAAATAACAATATGCTGTATTTAATATTCAAATTATGCCATAACAGAAAATATATCACTTCTGAAATTTTCTGGAATTTTAAATAACTAATAAACACACATAAAATTAGAAATAAATATTTCAGAATCTGGTACAATGCAACAACCATACCAGTAAATATTAAACCATTACAGTGGTCTACCAAAAAAAAAATCAGACCCAAAAACTTAATCATGCAACACCAGATGCATTTTAAAGCAGAAATAATTAATTATTATTTCAGGAAAACTATTTTTTACTTTCATAAAATTTTGAAAATTTTATAGAATATAGAAAAATTAATTCTGAGTCTAATGATCCCAACCACGCTTAAAACAAAGTTATAACGAATTACTTATGACCATTTAATGCGATTCAGAATTTAAAACAAAACAAACAGTGCCTTAGTACCAGCAGCCAAGCCAGCCAAGCCGCGGAGGACAAACGGCGTGGCTCAGCGCACGGCGCAGGACGCAGCTCAGCGCCTAGCGCGCGCGTGCCCATCGCGGACGGCGTGCGTAAAAAACGCAGACAGCGCGCATGTGGCAGCGCGTCTCAGCGCGTGAAAGCGCTTGGAGGTGCGTGGAAGCGCGTGAGAGCGCGTGGAAGTTGCTAACGGGGTCAAATGGCGCGTGCAAACCACGCTCCGCCTTCCAGGGTGTTTTCTGGTCCAATTTCGATACTGCCAAACTGCATTTTCCAAAATAAATGCATTTATGGCATTAAAATTGATATTTAATGAACATAAAAAAGAGGTATTTTATACTCTTAATCTAATGAGAGTGGACATCTCCCTCCTTTATTAATATTCATGCATATATCATGTATATATATTTATATAAAAATATACACATATTTTAATGTATAAAAATAAGCACGAAAATACCCATATTGGCTCTGATACCAATGTAAAACAAAGTATAACGCAGCAGATAAAAAAAAATTTAGATCATACCTTTTAGTAGAGCCTGAAACGAAGAATCTCGTGGGTAAATCACGTACTTCCAGGATGTGAACAACCAACCCAGCAGTGGAGTAATACTACAAAATGAGTATCACCCACACAAGTCACAGTGCAGAAGCTGGATCGTTCTCATATGGGAGAGAGTTAGAGAGAGAATATGGGAAAAAAGGTTATGGGTAAAAACCACATAACGTATCTGATATACGTATCTCCCATCATATCAGATGTATATTATTAAATATATATCAACCAATATCTATCTATCCATCTATCCATATCTATTGATATGATAGATATAGATATCCTGAATAATTATCCAAATAAGTTTTGAATTCAAATTCAAACTTACATGGATAAGGTTCAAAAGGTTTGGGTTCAAAAGGTTCAGGTTCAAAAGGTTCAAAGGGTCATGCCACATGGGCGCCCAATTTCTAACACATGGAATGGTTTTGGGGTAAATACGTTGATAAGTCTTGATAGTTGGTGTAGATGATATTAAATAAGTTAGCCTGAGAGTCCGGGGTGAAAGACCAAAAACCCACGCTGATAGGTGTCGAGCCTTCCAGTTAATACCAGTAAAAATGACAATTTGGTAGTACTCGTATAGTCTACTTGCAGATACCGACCTAGGGATTACCAGAGTTGTATTTACCACCCCTTGAATTAAATTGTTAAGTTTTGAACAATGGGCATTTCATGGCATCATTGAACATGATGGTTTTCAAAAGATGAATATATGATTTATTTGCAAAAAGACATAGCATAGCATGTGCATTCATTTCTTGAGACTTGAATAAAAAGTATATACTTTGTTAAGGATTTCCTACTGGACTTTATGCTCACCCTACAGGATTTTTGTGCAGGAAAAGATGTGGTGATTCCACCTAACTAAAGGCGAGGAAATATGTGTTGAGAGCACAAGGCTCTCATTTTGCTGTAACTCTGTTTGTAAGCCAATGGTTGTATTTGTGTGGGTTTGAATAACCATTTTGTGTAACCAGGCCTAAGCCTTGGAAACTTGTAAACCCTTGGGGGTATCTATTTGTTTATGTTATTTTGATTTGAAGTTAATGTATTATCGCCTGAAGACTATTTGTATCATGTAATGCAAGTGTGGGGATTTATTTTCAGATTTACTTTAAAGAACCATGGTTGTCGTATTATCATTTGGGTGATAGAAATTGGGGTGTTACACGACCCATTATCCAACACCTTCAAGGCCTCCCAAGATTCACTTGTTCAGCAAAGATTGATGTATGAAGAATAAGATCGAGATGGTGGTGTACTTCAAGCTTCTCTGAATCAATAAACAAAATACGACCCCGAATAACAAACTCAACACAATCAAAACTCAATCTGAAAGGGTGGACCACCAAAACTCCATTATTCAACTATAATCTTGAGAGAGAGGGATATGATCAATTTACTGAGAGTGGAAGACACAGACTAGAGTTTTCTATGCAAAAGTAACCCTACAAATTAAGCAATCCAACAACATTATCAAAAAGTAGCATTTACATTTGTAACATGTCGAATTATGATTATAACATTATCAATTTGATGTAAGTAATATATTTTATAAAATAAAATTTGTTTTGTTTATTTATTTATCATATTTGATAAAATTAATTTTTTAACCAAATTGCTTTTATTATGAAATTTATAAGATGAATTGTTCGGATTAACATTATGAACTTAAAATAGGATCCATGAAATACAATATTGAAGAATATGAAAAACAATGATAGGAAGAAAATGCATTCCCAATATAATACCTAAATAAGTTCTGAATTGACCATCCCTTTTGCATCTTTGGACATAAACTTCCACTAACGTATATCATTTTTACAATCAATAAAAATCAAAATACAACACCACTTGTATATCCTCCAGTACCACCACACAATTTTACCTCACCAAATGCAATTATATTTGACAGAATGATACCATTTCAAATGCTAAAATTTACTGCCTATAGAGTTATTCAACCTACTAATAACAATCTTGAATATATCAATAGATTAATAGTTTCAAGATAAATTATATTTTACCCCCTTTATGTTTGGTTATTTTTCTCACTTTGACTCTTAAAATTTATTTTTCTTACTTTAGCCTTTCATGTTTCAAGTTTTTCTTAATTTAATCATAAAAGTAACTTTTGTTAAAAATTAGACAAAATATTTTATTATGTATAACTTACACATCTGACACAAACTCAAACTTCAATATAAAGATATATTTTTTTATGTTATATGACAGTTATCATGACATTTTTTGTCTAATTTTTAACAAAAGTTAACTTTAGGAGTAAACTGGAAAAAATTTGAAACATAAAGAGCCAAAGTGAAAAAAAATAAATTTTAAGGACCAAAGTGAAAAATTTACCAAATATAAAGGGAGCAAAATATAATTTACCTTAATTTCAATTGAATGTTAATAGAAAAACAAAAAGGGATTTGAATATTCGTACGTAGTAGGACCACACGCAGTGCAAAGAAGGCAATCATAGTTCCACCTCTAGGATTGAAATTCTAGCATCGCACAAAAAAGTGTTGGATAATTTCAAAACTCAATTCGGTCAAACTTGATTTCAGAATGTAATTCACAAAAACTTCCTTTCTAGTCTCTCCAATTGCAGCCATATCAATTACTAAATTGGCTTGTGCAACAATGGGTCCTGTCAGACCTCTTATGATAAAATAAAGTAAGGGAGACATAATAGTACAAGGATTAGAGAATAATGATGAAGTGGTTAGAGTTGTCGTTGTGCTGGGAGTAGAATGATAAAGGATTATTTTGATAATACGGTTAAAACTAATTTTTTTAATTTTTTTGAATTATATTATTATTTTTTTATTTTTTATATATATTTTTTTTGAAAAATCTACTTTTAAATACTAGGTTTATTTATTTATTTATTTTCTAGTACTACTGTGCTGCTATTTTCCCTATTTATTTCTCTTAACAGCGAGGCACCCCCTTGGGTATGCGTAGCATACGCAATAGCACACTCCTTACAATTTCTTATACAACTATGTGAGTGTTTATTAATTCTAACATTTTTTTCTTAAAATTTCGATGTGGGGAAAATACAAAACTTTAATAAATAATAAAAAAAAATTACAAATTAATGATAACTTCAAAAAATATTTATCAAATTTACAAAACAAAATTTTAATTTTAATTATTAAAATTGATAAAGTTTAACACTAATTTGTAAATATTTTGTGAAGTTATCACTGAATTGTAATTTTTCCAAACTTAAAAGAGTGTTCAGGAAAAAAATTATAAAAAAATAAGGGTAATTACCAATAGGTATTGATAGTTGCATTTAATTCCCATTAGTTTGGCAACTTTCAGTTTTAGTCAAAAAGTTAAAAAGTCACTATAAGTTGTCATATTACTCTCTCTACTTTTTTTCATATTTTTCGCATGTCACTAAAACTTGACAATTAATGACTTTTTTATCACGATTTTTATAAATTGTTGATAAAACTTACAATTAGTGACTATTTTGTGACGAAAATTTCAAATTATTGCTGAAAGCTAAAAATTAGTGATTTTTTTTTTTTTTGGGTAACAATTTTTTAAACAATCGCTAAAATTTTTCATTAATGACGTTTTTTAGGGCATAATTTTCAAATTGTCACTAAAAATTAACAATTAATAACGTTTTTTCAATAGTGTTTGATGAAAAATATCATTAATTATCACATAACCTATTAGACAATAATTCTACCTATTAGAATCTACACATAAGTCTCTCCAAAAAATATCTGAGTTTAACCTTTATAACAAAACAAATTTTGAGTTTTTTAATTTTGTCAATTTAAATCTTTTTTTTTTTTTCAATCTAAACCATTAGTCTATTTTTGTTAAGTAAAGCTGACAAAAAAATAATATTTTATTCATTAAACAAATGCAGTGTGTACAAAAATGTCTAAAATGTTTTTTTCATTGAATTTAATGATTAAAATATTAATTTTTAGGAAAAATTACTCATAAATCCCATTTTGGTAAATGTTGCTCTAGTTAGTCCTAAGTGTTTTTTCTTAAACCATTTAGTCATTTTTGTTTTTGGTATGATAGATTTTTTGATATATTGTATATGGAGTTTACATTTTTACCCATATTGATTTCATTTTGCAGGTCTCCCAATCTCTCCAACAATGGCAGCTCCTCCGGTAGAGTTCATCCAGTGCTTCGGCCGAAAGAAGACCACCGTGGCCGTCACGTACGGCAAGCACGGCCGTGGCCTGATCAAGATCAACGGCTGTCCCGTCGATCTGGTGGAGCCTGAGATTCTCCGCTACAAGGCCTATGAGCCCATCCTTCTCCTCAGCCGCCAACGCTTCGCCGGCGTCGAAATGCGCATCCGCGTCAAGAGCGGTGGCCACACCTCCCAGATCTACGCCATCCGAGGCGCTCGCCATTGTCGGCAAACCAGACAGTAGGGTTGTGGTCCTTGGCGCAGGAGAAGAGAAGGTCTCCGTCCCTGTTGTAGTTGATGTTCACGATGATGATGATGTTGATGATGTAGTTGATGTTTGATGATGTTCACAATATAGCGATCCCGGTTTTCCCTTCATTGTTTAATTGTATTTCAGACTCGGTTCCGTGGATGTGTTGTTTTCTTTTTCCCGTTTCCATCCTTTACTCTTTGTATATGAGTCTTGGGTCGTGTTGGGTAGGTTTAAAACATGTTGGTTGTGTTTGGAAACCAAGGGTTAGTGTCCATTAAATTTTCATAATGGTTCATTTAATATCCTTATTAGTGGTTACAAACTTGTTCATTTAATATCCTTATTAGTGGTTCATTTAATATCCTTATTAGTGGTTACAAACTTGTTCATTTAATATCCTTATTAGTGGTTCATTTAATATCCTTATTAGTGGTCCATTCATATTCAAACTTGTCCTTTCAAATTCCAACTAGTATGTTACACCAAGTTGCCTATAAATTGAGCTCACCTCTCAACTTCTATGGTTCTTCCCATATCTCTCTCCATTTGTTTTTTTAGATTTTGAGTTTAGATTAAGAGTGTTTAGAGTGAGAGTAAGCATTTTCATAAGGGAGGAGAGGAAGGAGAACAAGAGAGAAATCTTGAAAGGAAGAGGAAGGGATGGCTTGCTCTTCATTTTGATTCAAAAATTATTGGGTTTGGAGCAACTTCAAAATCCTTCATCTTCTCCATTTGGTCTCTCCATTTGAGGTAGGGATTCCTACTCATCTTTATGAGCTTTAACCTAGATGTTGAGCTTTTGTTTAAGTGGTTTGATTTGGGAAGTTAGGGTTTTGAAATGTGCTATTTTGAAAAGAGGGGTTTTGTTTATTTGACTCATCCATACATGTTTTGGGTCTAAAATAGAGATTGTTGATGTTGTTAGTAATATTTGAGCCTTTGGGTCAATATTGGAAAATGGGGGAGAAAAGCCCTTATTTTTGATAAATTAATTTATATAATAAATTTTGGAAGATATGGAAATATGAAATTGAGTTGAATATAATAAAATTTGCTCATTATGAGATGGAACGGTGGAGTTGGATTACATTAATCATTCACTTTTAAAAATAATGACAATTTATCTGTTATAACAATTATTACCTGCTTAGAAATAATTGTTTTGGGCTACCGGTGGAGGGTAGTCTTGAGGGTTGTAGACAATGCATGGTGATTAAGTAAACTAAAACTAATCAGTTGAGTATGCTATTGAATATGGCGGTTGGTATAATACATCGAAATTTTGTATTGATTGATCGAATTTGTACATGATAATCGCTTATATACATTGTTTTGTGTGGGAGGAGATGGGGATGTACTCCACGGTTTATTGGAAGATGGGGGATGGACCTCTAAACCGGATTTTTGTTTGATATTGATACAGCACTAAAATGTGTATCATTTGTGAAGTATAGAAGTGCTTTTGTTTGATATTGATACAACACTAAAATGTGTATCATTTGTGAAGTATGGAAGTGTTTTTGTCTGAGATTGATACAGTACTAAAATGTGTATCTATTATGAGGTATGAAATGTTTAAAATGAGTTATTATCTCGCCTGAAATAGAAATACTGTTGATATGAGATGTGATCTCGTTTAAATTGATTGGCCAAGTTATGAGTCATAGTTATGAATTGAGAATTTGATAAGAAATGGAAACTGGAATAGAACATGGACATATTAGTCATGAGATTGTAATGTGTTATAAGTTGTTGTGTAAGAGTTAAACGTTTATCAATTGCTAACGTTTTAGTTACTGTTCATGCTATGTTTAGCATATCTCAACTGGGCGTTGGCTCACCCTATATGGGACATTATTTTCAGGTACAGGTGTTATGCCACCTCCAAGGACGTAGCTTGGAAGGCTTGAGGCTATTAGACCACCTTTTGTTGTTTTGTTGTATTACATGTATATCAAGCCAAGGGCTTTCTTTGTATAGAGTTTGCACTCTCTTTTTACAACCAAGCATTGTCTTGGGAAGTTGTAAGCCCATAGGGCGATTACTTTTATTGTCAATATGTAATACATTTTATAAGAATACTCTGATGATTGTAATATAATATATCTTTCCTATATCTTGAATGTATGATATTATGGGTTTATTTTGAAGGCGTTACACACGATGTTGCTAATGTTCACGATGTTCTGATGATGTTCATGATGGTTTGATGATGTTTTGATGATGTTGATAATGTTTTGATGATGTTGATAATGTAGTTGATGTTGATGATGTTTGATGATGTTCACGATGTTGTTGTTTTGAAGATGTTTGTTGATGTTTTGATGATGTTGATAATGTAGTTGATGTTTGATGATGTTCACGATGTTGATAATGTAGTTGATATTTGATGATGTTGATGATGTTTTGATGACGTTGCTGATTTTTGATGATGTTGTTGATGGTGATAATGTTGATGATGTAGTTGATGTTGTTGATGGTGATGATGTTGATGATGTTGCTGATGTAGTTGATGTTGCTGATGTTCGGAAAGGAGGGAAATATAAAAAAGCCTATAGTAAGCTTTTTTGGTATTTTTGTCATATCAACATGTTACCCAAAAGACAACCTAAGAGGGAGGGAGGTGAATTAGGTTTTTACAATTAAAAATTAATAATACCCTAATAAAAATTATGACTAGCACAATAGATAAATATAGTTAATGAAATAAAAATAATTAAAACAAGTGTTCTAACAACTATGTCAGTTAATGATTTTAGTACAGTGAAAATGTGAAATATAGCTACAACAATTTAAATAAAATAAAGAGATAAGGGACAGAGAAGCAAACAAATTTATAGTGGTTCGGCTTCAAATCGGCCTACGTCCACTCCTCAAGGTTCACTTGAGATTTTTCACTATGCTCTAGCTTCACAAGGGTGCTAGCAACCTCTTTACAAATGGAGCAATCCTCCACGGATTTTACACAGACTTTCTAAGTTAAGAATACTAAGTGTACTACACTCTTACAAGGTTGAAAAGAAAATGTTTTTGCTTTCACAGAAAGCTACAGGAATTATCTCTCAAACATAGATATAAAAATGAAGCTTTGGTTTTTCTGTAAACCTCACACAGGAAAGATGAGCTTAAAGCTATAAGGCTCAGTGTATAATTTCTGAGAATAGATGTGAGTGATTATAGATCAAAGAATATTTTCAGGTTTTTTTTATAACTTGTTTACATTAGAGGTTTTGGTATATATAATGAAAATTATAGCCGTTTATAGCCGTTGTATTCATTTGAATTTATATTCGTTTATAGCCGTTGTAGTCATTTGAATTTATAGCCGTTTATAGCCATTGTACTTTTATCATTATAAATTTGAATATCTTCTACTCCATCATTACAAATTTGACTATCTTCCACTTGAACCTTTTGGCCTGCTGCTATGTTGGGCTGTTTGAAACTTTGTTTTGGGCTATTTGAACTCCTGATTTAATCAAATATTAAATACATTCTAACAACATTTAGGATTAAAGGTTTAGGTGAGAAATAATTGGACAAAATGAATTTTGATTCTATTTTTCTCTTTCAAATAAATAATCAAAATAAATTTTGATTCTATTTTTCTTTTTCAAATAAATAATCAAAATAAATTTTGATTCTATTTTTCTCTTTCAAATAAATTATCAAAATAAACTCTTTCAAATAAATCATCAAAATAAATTTTCATTCTATTTGTCTCTTTCAAATAAATCATCAAAATAAATTTTGATTCTATTTTTCTCTTCCAAATAAATTAAAAACATAATTAAATAAATCATCAAAATAAATAAGTCTAACAATCTCCCCCTTTTTGATGATGACACACAATGATGTTTTGATTTGATTTGGGAGTAAGAAAAGCCCCCCCTCAAGTCATGCTCCCTAAATTCATTTCTGAAAACATAGATTAGCACATGTGTAATAAATAAGTTTAATTAGAAACATGATATGAGACTAAAATATCAAACTATAAATACATAACATCAGATTAGTTTGAAAATAATATCATAATTTGAAAATAATACCATAATAAATAATACCATAATACATAACATCATATAATTTCTCCCCCTGTGATATTATCAAAAGGAAATCATGGGTCAGAATCTCGAGGAGGATGAGGAAAATGATAGTGATAAATGGCATCAAAAAATAGATAATCAAAACATATATATACATATATATATATATATGATTCGCCCGCGTCACTTTTTTTCCGTCGAAAATCGCGTTGGACACACGTCCTCGCTTTTGCGTCAGCTGACCGACAAAAGCGAAACGGGTCAATCAGTCAATTAGCTGCCTCGGCTCTCTCTCCCTCTTGTCTCTTCTCCTCCGTCTTCTTCTTAATCACTCTCTTCGCCTTCTTCTTCCTCATTCACTTCGTGAGATAGATAGAACAGAGAGACCGAGCAGAGCAGAAAGGCTGCCAAAAACGACTCTCCTTTCGATTACATCTCTTTCTCCTACTACATGGCCTTGTCCCGTCCTCTTACTCTCTTTCCAGACCTGAATGATCCCGTAAGCGCTGTTGGGCCGAGTGCCCCGGCTCCCACTCTTCCCAACCTTCCTATGATGTCGATTGAACAAATAATGGCAGCTCAATCAAACATTGAAGCCAATCATTTCACACTGACGTCTTGTTTGGAGATGGTGACTGCAGTCACAAAATTGGCGCATCGACTGCAGAACAGGACGAGTGAGCTCCATCAGGTCAATGCCCAACTCTCTCTGCTCCAGCACATGTACAAGGATGCGCGAGCAGAAATAGGCGCACTGAAGGCTAAAAATAAAGAGCTTAAACGAAAGACCACCTCCATGGCCCGATTTGGAGTAACGTCGTTCTTGGCCTTTGATAGTCAGCGGGGAGTCGTCGCTCTCGACGAAAGCACGAGGGCAGGGATGTCAAGGGTTGCCCAAGGTGATAAAAAGAAGAAGAAAACGATAGAAAAGGCGAGTAAGTAAGATCGGCGTATGGCTGGAAAAAAATGAAGGGTATTTTTTTTTTTTTTTGTATGTTTATTTTAATCGGCGTGTGGTCGTAAAAAAAAAGGATATTTTTTTTTTTATGTAAATATTTGTATTTTGATTTGTTTTTGTTTTTATGTTTAAGTACTGAAAAATGAAATTAAAAAGCAAAAAAAAAATAAGAAAATTAAGTTCAAACAAGAATAATAATGAGAAAAAAAAATAAAAATAAAAGAAATTAGGCCTAATAGCAAAATAAAAAATAAAATAAATTAAAATAAAATAATACCAGCAGAAATTAAACTTAATGGAATGTTGGTGTTGCTGGAATGGTAATGCAAAAAAAAAATATCATGAGGGTTTAAAAAAAATTAATGTATGCAAAGTTAACTTTACCTCAAGATGCAGAACCAAAAAAAAAATAAAAATAAAAAATTACACAGTTGAGAATAGCAAACTGTTAAGGAGAATAAATGTATGAAGAACTTGAGAACATTCAACTGATATAAATGTTTCCATATTAATGTAGCAATACACATATATCATTTTAACAAAAATTCAAGTTTCACAGTCATCACAAAACTTTTTAAGTAGAAATCGATATTCCAAGCTTGCCACGAATAAAATTGAAGCGATCCTCGCTTAGGGGTTTTGTGAAAATATCCGCCAATTGCTTGTTGGTGTTTACAAATTCAAGTACAATATCCCCTTTTTGAATATGATCTCTTAAAAAATGATGTCGAATTTCAATATGTTTTGTTTGTGAGTGTTGAACCAGATTTTTGCTTAAATTGATGGCAGTAGTATTATCACATTTAATAGGGATATGATCATAATGCAAATCAAAGTCCTCCAATTGTTGTTTCATCCAAAGTATTTGGGCACAACAACTTCCGGAAGCTATATATTCAGCTTCGGCCGTTGATAAAGCAACAGAATTTTGCTTTTTACTAAACCAAGATACTAATGAGTTACCAAGAAAGTGACAAGTGCCACTGGTGCTTTTTCTATCAAGTTTGCATCCGGCAAAGTCGACATCCGAGTAACTAATTAAATCAAATGCAACACCTCTAGAATAAAACAGTCCCAAATTTTGAGTGCCAACAAGATATCTAAAAATTCTTTTAACAGCACTGAGATGTGATTCCTTAGGATTTGATTGATATCTAGCACACATACAAACACTAAACATAATATCAGGTTTGCTTGCAGTTAAATAAAAAAGTGAGCCAATCATACCTCGATATTTTGTTTGATCAATGGACTTACCTTTTTCATCATTGTCTAGCTTAATAGATGTGCTCATAGGTGTTCCAGCTATTTTTGAGTCATACATACCAAACTTTTTGAGTAGTTCTTTTGTGTACTTAGCTTGGTTGATAAAAATTCCTTCCTTACATTGTTTGATTTGAAGCCCAAGGAAATAATTTAGCTCTCCCATCATGCTCATCTCAAACTCACCTTGCATACACTTAGCAAATTCCTTACACAAGGTTTCATTAGTAGCACCAAATATAATGTCATTTACATATATTTGCACAATAAATAAATCATCATTTTTAGTTTTAACAAAAAGTGTTGTGTTAATCATTCCTCTAGAAAAATTATTATCAATCAAAAATTTACTTAATCGTTTATACCATGCACGAGGTGCTTGTTTCAAACTATATAAAACTTTTGATAGTTTAAAAACATGATTTGGAAAAGCATGATGTTCAAAACCTGGGGGTTGTTTAACATAAACTTCCTCATTTATAAAACCATTAAGAAAGGCACTTTTTATATCCATTGATAAAGTTTGAAATCTCTAAAACATGCAAATGCAAGTAACATGCGAATGGCTTCTAATTTAGTAACTGAAGCAAAGGTTTCATCGAAATCAATACCTTCTTCTTGATTATATCCTTGTGCAACAAGTCTAGCCTTGTTTCTTATAATTGTGCCGGATTCATCAAGCTTGTTTCGAAAGATTCATTTGGTACCGATAATGGTATGGTCTTTAGGTTTTGGCACAAGTTCCCACACTTTGTTTCTCTCAAATTGGTTAAGCTCTTCATGCATAGCTATCATCCAATGTTCATCAAATTCAGCTTCTTGAAAGTTTTTAGGCTCAATCTGTGAGAGAAAAGCCAAATTCCTACAAATATTTCTAAGTGAAGAGCGAGTTTCAATACCTTTTGTAGGGTCACCTAGGATTAAATCCTTAGGGTGATTATGAATAAACTTCCATTCTCTTGGCAAATCGTCATTGTTTCCTCCTTCTTCTTGAGGTGGGAGAATAGGTTGTTCAATCTCTTTGTTCAACTTACATGGTTGGTTCTCTTCTTTGTAGATACTTGAATCTTCCACATTTAGTTCCAAATCTATATTATCACTAACAATTTGCTTTTGAGCAGAGATGTTTGTTTCATCAAATGCCACATGTATAGATTCTTCCACAACAAGAGTTCTTTTATTAAAAATACGATAAGCTTTGCTAGTTAAGGAATAGCCAAGAAAAATTGCTTCATCAAATTTTGAATTAAATTTACCTAAGTTATCCTTACCATTATTATGCACAAAACATTTACAACCAAAAACATGCAAGTGATTAATGTTAGGCTTTCTATCATGCCAAAGTTCATAAGGAGTCTTTTTGAGAATAGGTCAATTAATGCACAATTTAAAATATAGCATGTGGTGTGAACGGCTTCGGCCCAAAATTATTTTCACAAAGTATTGTTCTACTCATCTCTTCTAAAGTGCTATTCTTCCTTTCTACTACACCATTTTGTTGAGGGGTTCTAGGTGCTGAAAAATTATGTCCAATACCATGCTCATCATAAAACAATTCAAATTTCTCATTTTCAAGTTCTCTACCATGGCCGGTTTGAATTTTAGTAATAAGAAAGCCTTTTTCATTTTGAATTCTATGACAGAGTTTTGTGAAAGAAGAAAAGGTTTCATCTTTGTGTGCTAAAAACATAACCCATGTAAATCTTGAATAATCATCAACAATAACAAGACAATAACGTTTACCACCTAGACTAGATGTCCTTGAGGGACTAAATAAATCCATATGCAATAGTTGTAAAGGTCTAGTTGTGGAAATATGAGGTTTTGATTTAAATGATATTTTAGTTTGTTTTCCTTATTGACAAGCACCACAAAGATGATCTTTTTCAAATTTAATTTTTGGAAGTCCAATGACCAAATCCTTTCTCAAAGTTTAGTAATTAAATCCATATGAGCATGACCAAGTCTTCTATGCCATAACCAACTATTTTCATTATTAACATACATTTAACATCACTAGCATAGAGATCATTAAGATGAAAAACATAAACATTATCATGGCGATTACCAACGAATAAAGCTTTATGATCATTTGTGCTTTCAATTGTGCAATGTGATTTATCAAAAATAACTCGATTACCTTTATCACATAATTGACTAATACTAAGTAGGTTATGCTTAAGTCCATCAACAAGTAAAAGATTTTCAATAGAAGGGTTAGGAGAAATACCGATGCTACCAATACCGATGATTTTTCCTTTCTTGTTGTCTCCAAAAGTAACAAATCCTCCATCTTTCGATGATAGTTTAGTAAAAAATTATTTATCTCCGGTCATGTGTCTGGAACATCCACTATCAAGGTACCACTTCCCTTCTTTAGCTTTGGACTTAAAGCAAACCTACAAGATGACAATCAAGTGTTGGTTTTTGGTACCCATAGTTTCTTGGGTCCTTCTTGGTTAGTTTTGTTAGATCCCTTAATAATCCAAATCTTTTTAATTCTCATGTTCATATTCTTTTTGAATGGACAATAAGATATATAATGGCCTTTGTTTCTACAATAATAATAAGTAATATGAGGGTGTGTCATGAGATATGCCTTTTCAAAAATTGTATTGAGATTCTTTTGTTTCTTAATAGGGTCATATCCAATACCCGCTTTATCAAAAACACATCTTTGATTTCCAAGAAACATGCTGAGATTATCTCTACCTTTTACAAAATTTTCAAGTGTTTTTGTTAAATCATCAACATTATTTTTTAAAGTAGTTTTCTCATTGGAGATAGTATCAAAATCATTTTTCAAAATAATTTTTTCTTTCTTTAATTCTTGTACATTAATAGATAAAGATACAACAGATTTCTTCAACACATTATTTTTTACACAAATTTTTCTAAATTCATTTTATAGTTCATGGAATGCACTTTCAAGTTCTTCATAAAGAGTAGTTACCTCATCTTGAGTAGAGTCTTCATCTTCAAGAGCCATGAGACATAAGTTGGCTACTTCATTTTCAATTTCATCACTTGAGCTTTCATCTTCACTTTCTCCCCAAGCTGCTACCATGGCCTTTTTGTTTCTTTTGTAGTCTTTTCCATGATTCTTCAATTTTGAACAATCCATCTTTATATGTTTCGGATTTTTGCACTCATAGCAAATTATAGGCTCTTTCTTGTTATCTTTGTTATACTCTTTCTTGAAAGGTCTTTGTGGGAGCCGGATTTTGACGATTGCAGAGAGGCCAAGTACATACTTGGAAGCTTATTATGTAAACATCTCATTCGGCCCCATCTTGCATCATTCGGAAGCCAAACATCCTAGTCGGCCGTAGAACCAGTTAAAGCAAGGAGCCGAATGGTAATTGATTTATGACGGAAGAAGCTGAGTGAACATTTATAGGGTGGATTGAAAGTGGGCCAGACCCTGAGTCCTACAGAGCCAGTATATATAAAGGAAGAACAGCCAAAATAGAGGTACGAGTAATAACCCCAAGAAACTTAAGATAGAAGCAAACGTGTGATATATACTGACTTATCCGTCGGAGTGCTAATTCCGGCACCATCGACCGGAGTGTTCAATCCTTTTCAGGTGACTAGCAGAAGATCTCGAGCGTCCCATTGGATTCAAAAGAGTATTTCCAAACCATATCCCCAGAATTGGCGCTGTCTGTGGGAATACTTAACTACATCCATGGCGGGCGTGACGGAAGATCCTCCAATAGTCGCTAACAACCTTACGCCACCAGTCGATACAACTCCAAGCACCATGCTGGGACCAGAAAACATCACTACAAGAAGAGCCTTGAACTTTGACTCAGCTGATGACACAATGCAAGCGATTATGGATCAAGCGAAGCAAAACGAACAGAGGTTGGAAAACATGATCGTTGAGAACGAGCGCCTTCGTCAGGATCTGGCCTTGGAAGTGGCAAAGTCCCAACAAGCCACACGCCAAGGTTTGGCACAACCTCTGAGAGAGAATGGTCGACGACCTCGAGTTCAAAGACAAGATAGTGACAGTGATTCTGACTCATTGTCCCCAGAACCCAAAAAGAAAGGACGAATCGAAACCTCCAGTTCCTTTGAAGAGAGTCTGCATGCACGGAATAAGTGAAGACGACATGGTTCAGATGAAGAGGACTAATATGATCCCTTTGTGCGACGGATCGCAAAGGCAGTACTACCCAAAAATTTCAAAGCTCCATCGTTTACCCTATATAACGGAAAATCGGATCCCACTGACTACATCCGTCATTATAAGCAAGCCATGAAGCTGCATGCAGACGACGAGGCTCTTATGTGCTGAATATTTTCGAGCAGTTTGGGACCATTGGCCGTCAGATGGTATTACAAGTTGGAACCGTCGTCGATTAAGAGCTTCCATCAATTACAGAAGTCCTTCAGGACAAGATTCATCACCAATGAGGTCCAGCCAAAGCAAGCCGACTCTCTCTGGGCAATACAGATCCAACCAAGGGAAACCTTACGAACGTATTCGGCGCGCTATTGGAAATGCTTTAATCTTATAGATGATGCCTGCAATGACTCCATGGCCATCATCGCCTTTAAAATGGGGTTGCATCGTGATAGTACCCTCCTCAGTTCCTTGACTAGAAGGTCCCTCAAAACGGTCTGGTCGTTGATGAAGAAAGTCAAGGAGTACAGCAAAGTGGAAGATGACGCTCTGCAGATTAAAGCTGGAAACAAGGCCAACAAGATGGCCCCATCTGAAATTGTTCAGCCAATAAATTATGTACCAACACGGAGCCCTGAACCGCGGAATCGAACTAAACGAGAGAGGAGACGGGATCCGCGCCGATCAAACGATCAATGTTCCCACCGAGCAAGTGAACAACTTCAAGTAGATAGCAGGCGCACAAGGCGCGCGGACAAGAAATATACAGAGTTGTCAGAGCCGATCAGCACGGTTATGTCTAAAGTTCAACACTTTCCGTTCTTCAAATGGCTATCCAAAATGGTGGGACCTCCCGACACGAAGAGACGGGATAGGCGGTACGAGTATCACAAGGACCACGACCATGATACCGAGAGCTGTTACGCATTGAAGGATCACCTTGAGGAATTGGTACAAGATGGTCGGCTTAAGCAGTATGTTCGAAAAGACAACTCGGCCAAAACAGTAGCTTTACGGCAGGATTCACCCTACCCCTAATCCATATGATATACAGCCTGCCGTCGTCATCCGCGGTACATGCAATTCAGTCACATCCTGACCCCCAAAAGCAAATCACACCAGCAA
This sequence comes from Camellia granthamiana, assembly GCA_036172215.1. Taxonomy (NCBI): domain Eukaryota; kingdom Viridiplantae; phylum Streptophyta; class Magnoliopsida; order Ericales; family Theaceae; genus Camellia; species Camellia granthamiana. The sequence goes on from CM069904.1 coordinate 44,506,104, forward strand.
AATGGCCCCATGAAGCTCTGAGTATTACCTTCGACGATTCAGATGTGATCGGCGTAACACTCCCCCACATTGATCCATTGGTCATCGAACTACGCGTAAACCGATTCACCGTTGAACTTGTTCTCATAGACCGGGGGAGTACTTCGGAAGTTTGTATTACAAGACCTTCATCAAACTCGGGTTCACCGAGTCGGACCTGTCTCTGGCTCCTTATCCGTTATTCAGCTTCAACGCTAATCCAGAATACCCGTTGGGTAAAATCACATTGCCAGTTGGAGCTAGTTCACGAACAGTGAATGTGGAGTTCTTGGTCGTCAAGCTACCTTCGCCGTATGATCTCATTATGGGACAAACTTGGCTACATACCATGCAGGCCGTGCCTAGTACCTATCATCAATTGCTCCGCTTCTCGACTGAATGCGGCATTGAACAAATCCGCGGTTCCCAGAAATCGGCACAAGCATGTTATTTTCTTACCGCTAAGACACGAAGTGAATTGAAAGTAAATTCTATTGAGGTGCCGGATCGAGAGAGCCTCAATGAAGTTAGACGGCTCCCACATGAAAAAGCCACGGAAGCATTGGATTGAGTTGAAATTGACGGAAATCCTGACAGATTCTTCATGGTCGGCGCCTCCCTGAATTAAGCCGACAGGCAACAGCTAATTACCTTTTTACTTGGCAACCTTGATGTATTTGCATGGTCACCGTATGAGATGCCAAGGGTAGATCCATCTATTTCTCAGCATCGTTTAAATGTTGACCCGCAATGTAAGCCGATTCTTCAGAAAAGCTGGCAATCAGCTGCAGAACACACTGCCGCCGTTGTTGAAAAAGTTGACCGGTTGCTTGATTCCGAAGCAATCCGAGAAGTGACCTATCCTACATGGCTGTCGAATACCGTGGTTGTGAAGAAGAAAAATGGGACTTAGCGTGTCTGCATGGATTTCACGGACTTAAACAAAGCTTGCCCCAAGGATTGTTTTCCCCTCCCCAGAATAGACTAACTCGTAGACGCCATGGCACGTCATCAACGTATGAGCTTTCTCGATGCCTACAGAGGCTACCATCAAATTGCCATGCATCTGGAGGACCAAGACAAAACTGCATTCCTCACCCCAAGAGGAACCTATTGCTATAAGGTTATGCCTTTTGGACTGAAGAATACGGGGGCAACTTACCAAAGACTAGTCACGGCCATGTTCAGGGAGTAACTCGGCCGTACTATGGAAGTATACATTGATGACATGGTGGTCAAGTCCAAAGAGGAGCAAACTCATCTAGCCGATCTGGAAGAGACATTCGGCATTTTACGCAAGTACAAAATAAAGCTGAACACTTCCAAATGCGCATTTGGGATCAGATTTGGCAAATTCCTTGGCTACATTGTCAACCACCGAGGAATCGAAGCCAACCTGAAACAAATCACAGCAATCCTTGAACTCGGCTCCCCTCGATCGATCAAGGAGGTTCAAAAGCTAATAGAGATGGCCGCCGCACTCAACAGGTTCATCAGCCGTTCCACATATCGCTGTCGACAATTCTTTCATACCCTACGGCAGGGTAAAGCATTTAAATGGACCTCTGAGTGCGAAGCCGCTTTCAACGGTTTGAAGACTTACCTCCGATCAGTCCCACTATTGACAACACCTTCGGCAAGTGACCCGTTCATTTTATATCTAGCAGTTTCCAACTGGGCCGTCAGCGCCGCACTGTTAAAGGAAGAGCTTGGGGAGTAGCGACCAGTCTATTATGTGAGCAAGGCAATGGTCGACGCCGAAACACGTTACCTTCCGTTGGAAAAACTCATCCTAGCCCTCATCATGGCAGCAAGAAAACTGATGCATTACTTTCAGGGGCATACCATCGGGGTACTAACGGACTTCCTCCTTCGGTCGGTACTCCACAGTGTAGAAGCATCAGGGCGCGTTTCAAAGTGGGCTCTTGAACTCGGCCAGTACGATATTCAGTTTCTTTCTAGAACCTCAATCAAGGGGCAAGTGCTTGCCGACTTCGTGGCCAAATTCACTGGGGGTCTTGCCGACTTCAAATTTGATCAAACTCAACCGAAGCCGAACTGGAGAATTTATGTTGGGGACATTTGGCAGTTGTACTGTGATGGTTCGTCCAATCAACGCGGCAGTGGGGCGGGCGTAGTGATCATGGCTCCCGACGGGGCAATAATCGAGCAGGCTGTCAAACTCGGCTTCGATGCATCGAACAATGAGGCCGAATACGAAGCACTGCTAACCGGCCTGCGGAATGCACATCTCTGGGTGCTCAGCGTTTGCTTATATTTTGCGATTCAAAACTGGTGATCAATCAGCTGAAGGGGGAGTACGCGGCCAAAAACAACCGTATGGCCGCTTACATGAAAACGATAAATTTCTTGCTGGCAAAATTTGACCATCATGAATTGAACCAAATAATCTGTGATCAGAACACACATGCAGACGCCCTGGCTTGCCTAGCCTCCGCTATTAACTCAAAGATTAAACGAACAATTGAAGTGGGTTTCATCCCTAAGCCGAGCATTGGCCCTTCAGAGGAAGTCCAAATCAACGTCATTGAGTCAGGTCCGAGTTGGATGGACTCCATTGCTGCATTCCTATCTTCCGAACAACTCTCGTCGGATAAAGAAGAAGTGCACAAGTTACGAAACAAAGCCCTACGATACTATTTGGATCCGCAAGGAAAACTTTAAAAAAAATCCCTTTCTGGCCCGTACCTAGAATGCGCTCATCCAAATAAGGTCGAAGAACTCCTGACTGAAATACACGAGGATAGTTGTGGTGCCCATTCCGGCGGGCGCTCTTTGGCTCATCGAGCTGTGACACAAGGGTATTATTAGTCGACAATAAGAGCTGATGCCGAGAACTACGTCAAGAAATGCGAGCAGTGTCAGAAGTTTTCCCTTTTAACCCATTTGCCTGCTGAAGAATTGAGCTCTATCACCAGTCCCTGGCCATTTGCCCAATCGGGACTTGATATCGTCGGACCATTGCCGCGGGCCCTAGGTAACAAGCGATACTTGATTATCGCGACAGATTACTTCACAAAATGGGTCAAAGCGGAGGCACTAATGCACATTCGAGATACTGATGTTAAGCGCTTTGTATGGAGAAATATCATAACACGATTCGACATTCCAAGAGCACTTATTTCAAATAACGGCACCCAGTTTGATTATGGCGTCTACCGGGAGCTGTGCAGCAAGTATTGTATCCGGCCTTATTTCTCCACGCCGGCTTACCCACAAAGCAATGGTCAAGCCGAAGCTTCTAACAAATCCATATTGGACAGCATCAAGAAGAGGCTGGAGAAAGCTAAAGGCAAATGGGTCGAGGAATTGCCGAGTGTGTTGTGGGCTCAGCGCACTACGCCGAGGCGATCCACTGGGGAAACGCCGTTTGCTTTATGCTTCGAAACCCAGGCAATCATTCCCCTGGAGATCGGCCTCCCAACCTTGAAATCAAAAGTTTTTTATATGGACCGAAATGACATGATGTTGGCTTTGAACTTGACTTTGATTGAAGGATGACGAGACCGTGCCCTTGCGTCCATGGCACGGTACCAACAACAGCTTGCTAAGTCATATAATCAATGTGTACAGCAACGCCGCTATGCACCAGGAGAATTGGTCCTCAAGAAAGTACTTCCGGCTCCCAAGAAGCCGGCTGACAGAAAACTGGGTCCTAACTGGGATGGCCCTTATCAGATCGATTCAATCGCAGGTACTGGGGCATATCAGCTCAAAGACATGTCTGGGAGGAGTTTGCCACGTCCTTGGAATTCCACACATTTGCGTAAATTTTATCACTAACCCAGCATGTGGGTCACGACTTGTTTTGTGTATTCTTCATGCAAGTCATGTTTAGGCCGATTAAAGCCTCCGGATTCGGAGCGCCCTTCGTGGATATCACGATTGGCCAAACAAAAAAAGTCTCCGGATTTGGAGCCCCATCCATGCAAGTCATGTTCGGGCTGATTAAAGCCTCCGGATTCAGAGCACCCTTCATAGATATCACGATTGGCCAAGTAAAAAGTCTCCGAATTCGGAGCCCCATCCATGCAAGTCATGTTTGGGCCGATTAAAGCCTCCGGATTCGGAGTGCCCTTCGTGGATATCACGATTGGCCAAACAAAAAAAATGTCTCTGGATTCGGAGCCCCATCCGTGCAAGTCATGTTTGGGCCGATTAAAACCTCTGGATTCGAAGCCCCATCCGTGCAAGTCATGTTTGGGACGATTAAAGCCTCTGGATTCGGAGCGCCCTTCGTGACGATTGGCCAAACAAAAAAGTCTCCGAATTCGGAGCCCCATCCGTGCAAGTCATGTTTGGGCCGATTAAAGCCCCCGGATTCGGAGCGCCCTCCGTGGATATCACAATTGGCCAAGTAAAAAGTCTCCGAATTTGGAGCCCCATCTATGCAAGTCATGTTTGGGCCCATTAAAGCCTCCGGATTCGTAGCGCCCTTCGTGTATATCACGATTGGCAAAACAAAAAAAAGTCTCCGGATTCGGAGCCCCATCCGTGCAAGTCATGTTTGGGACGATTAAAGCCTCCGGATTCGGAGCGCCCTTCGTGGATATCATGATTAGCCAAACAAAAAAGTCTCCGAATTCGGAGCCCCATCCGTGCAAGTCATGTTTTGGCCGATTAAAGCCTCCGGATTTGGAGTGCCCTTCGTGGATATCACGATTGGCCGAGTAAAAAGTCTCCGAATTCGGAGCCCCATCCGTACAAGTCATGTTTGGGCCGATTAAAGCCTCCGGATTCGGAGCGCCTTTCGTGGATATCACGATTGGCCAAACAAAAAAGTCTCCGGGTTCGGAGCCCCATCCGTGCAAGTCATGTTTGGGCCGATTAATGCCTCCGGATTCGGAGCGCCCTTCGTGGATATCACGATTAGCCAAATAAAAAAAAAAAAGAGTCCGGATTCGGAGCCCCATCCGTGCAAGTCATGTTTGGGCCGATTTAAGCCTCCAAATTTGGAGCGCCCTTCGTGGATATCACGATTGACCAAACAAAAAAGTCTCTGAATTCGGAGCCCTGTCAGTGCATGACATTTTTGGGCCGATTAAGCCTCTAGATTCGGAGCGCCCTTCGTGGATGCCACGATTGGCTAAGTAAAAAGTCTCCGAATTTGGAGCCCCCTCCGAATTCGGAGCCCCAGAGCAAGACACCTCGAAACTCGGCGTTTCTTCCATTTAAATTATTATTCATTAACGAGCAAAGACGAAATATACGAAAAATGGTAAATTACGAAAAATGAAAAATAGAATAAACGACATTCTAGCACTTAAAACGATATGTTTTATTAAATTGATCGAGATTACATAATTTACATTCAACTTGCGTTAAACACCTACAATAGACTCATTTTTATTCGGCGTCGCCTTCGTCATCGCTCTTTTCAACTTTGTAAGCCGCAAAAGGAAAATCATTGCATTGGTATAACGGCGACGCCGAGTCAATTTTTGCTACCCGAAGAACCTTCGCGGCACCAAGGGCCTTGATCCACCCATGCTTGAATCCCCGATTCTCGCACCGGAAAACTTCCTCAGCGAGCTTTTCCTTCGTCTTATCGATCCCAACTCTTCGGCCGTCGTGGAAGCCTCGTTCATAGGCCGCGGCCTTCACATTCTCTATTGCGAACATACTTGCCGTATCTCGATCGGCAATCGTATGACTGATAAGCCGTTGGGTCACCCTTTCTTCCACAATCGGGTTAGCTTGTCCGGCTAGTTGTGTCTAAGCGGCTTTGACCTTCCTCAGCTCACACTCAACCGTTTCCGCGCGAGCTTCTAAATTTCGAATGCGTTCATCCTTCTTCTCTATTTCCCATCGCACGGCACGAAGGCGCATGCCAATTTCATAGGCGGTGTATAGCCCTTTCACCGCTCCATGAATGCTCTCTCGAAACACCTCGAAGTCAGGTCAACCAACCATCGACTGTTGGACTTCTGGCGGAAAAATCTGCCTTGCAAATTCGACTGCCACGTTCGGATTGCGGATGATGGAATCTGCCTCTGTTATCGGTTTGTTCCTGATGAAAACTGAAAAGCTCAATGGGCGTGGTGGTTCACTGGCCTCACTTCACGAACGAGGGGAGCTCCCCCGTTGGCGCTTCTCCTTCCTCGGTGACCTGCTTCGTCAACGCGGAGAGTGGCGCCTATCAGGTGCTGAAGATGCCCTACCTCCCCGTACGGGGAGGTTCGCCACTTCGATTCATTGTTGAGTCCAGCTCAGCCAGCATCCTACCCTCTCCCTTACTGTTAAAGAATAGTCTAGTTGACATTCACACTTTTCCGGCCACGTCTGACGGACAGAGTTGAGTTGCTTTTTGGCACACAAATGGAATCTCCCATTACCTTTTTAATCACTCAGGAGTGCACCGCACTCCCGAGGCAACCTCATCAATGCACGCACTCCATAGGCCACCGAACTGGGGCAATGGCAGATTTGTTAATCTTAACGGCTAAAGGCTAGCCAATCGAATTGGCTAAATCCCATGGCCTTGCGCTGAAAGGATCACGTGCCTTAGTCATCTCACGAATCGTCTACACTCGGCGTTTCAGTTTATAACTGAGGTAGGGGCAGATTCGTTAATATTAATGGCTAAAGGCTGGCCAATCGAATCGGCCAAATCCCATGGCCTTGCGCTGAAAGGTTCATGTGCCTCAATCATGCCACAAACCGTCGACATTCGGCGTTTCAGTTCATAACTAGGGCAAGAGCAGATTCGTTAATCTTAATGGCTAAAGGCTGGCTAATCGAATCGGCTAAATCCCATGGCCTTGCGCCAAAAGGATCATGTGCCTTAGTCATGTCACGAACCGTCTACATTCGGCGTTTCAGTTCATAACTGAGGCAATGGCAGATTCGTTAATATTAACGGCTAAAGGCTGGCCAATCGAATCGGCTAAATCCCATAACCTTGCGCCGAAAGGCTCATGTGCCTCAGTCATGTCAGGAACCGTCTATATTCGGCGTTTCAGTTCATAACAGGCAAGGGCAGATTCGTTAATATTAACGGCTAAAGGCTGGCCAATCGAATCGGCCAAATCCCATGGCCTTGCGCTGAAAGGATCATGTGCCTCAGTCATGTCACGAACCGTCGATATTCGGCGTTTCAGTTCATAACTGAGGCAAAGGCAGATTCGTTAATATTAACGGCTAAAGGCTGGCCAATCGAATCGGCCAAAACCCATGGCCTTGCGCCAAAATGATCTTGTGCCTCCATTTATATGCAAGGGTATGCTCATGAGTTTATTCGACTAATTTGAAAGCCTAACCGCAAGGATACGCCGTTATCTTTTTAGCAATATTTAATTTATTCATCTTTTTAATGGAATGTTTATCTATTGCGCAACAGACAACAGTAGTCTTACCTAAAATAGTGAAAAGCAAAAATCTTCATTGATAACAACAATTGAGTACAGGCAATAATGCAAAACAAGGAAAATTTTCATTCATAAAGTGAATACAGATAGTCATCATTTTATACATGAAGATTACCCTAAGTAAATAGAAGTCTACTAAAAAACAAAACATGTTTGGAGGAACATACATTGAAAATTCCTAACAAAACTAAAGCATCGCCCAAATCAATCTTCGAGGTCAGACTTAAGCGGCTCAACGTCCACTTGCTCATATGGAATCAGCATGGCCAATGTCACATCAGCGGCAGCAAGTGCTTTGAGCCAGCCGTGTTTGAATCCCCGATTCTCGAATTTGGGGACTTCTTCTACATAATTTTCAAGGGTGGCGCCCTTCCCAGCCTCAAACGATTTGGAAGCCTCGGAGTCGGCTATTTCCTTCGCCTTCTTCGACTCTTCCAATTCGGCCTCCAGCTTGGCAATCACCTCCTTGGCTAACTTGAGTGAATCTTCGCTCGTGTTTGCCCTCTCCTCGACGGCCAATCTGAGCTGGTCAGAATTCCGCGCCCTTTCCGCCTCGGCTTCGGCCCTTGTACTTTCCATTGTCGCTCTCGCCGCCTCGAACTCAGCCCTGCTCCTCTCACCCTGAACTTCCGATTTCAAACGGCCAATTCTTTCAATGGCGTCATGCTGGCGGCGGCCTATTTCGGCTATCCTTTCGACCGTCTGCAAAACAGGGAGGTAAAACCAAAACAATATACGCAGAAAGTGGAAGTTAGGATCAAGTCACATACCAGAAAGGCCGACTGAGCGGCTAATGATATTGCTACCAAGTCCGGCTCCGCCCAAAAGGTTGCCTTGTCAGCCGGCAACGAGACCGAGGAAGCCAAGCTCAACGCCACGGCTGGATCTTTCAAGGCCGACGCTGCAGAGGAGATCGGCATATTTTTTATCTTTGGTTGAACAACAAAAGGCGCAACCACATCCGACTCCTCTAAGCGCGGCCGTTTATCAGTAGGGTTTTCCCCAGAGCCGGCCTCGCTCTCGGCGGGACGTTTCTCCCCCCTCCGATCTTCTGGGTTCAGCCGTTCGACTTCCTGCACCGTCTCGGCCACCCCAATTTGAGTCGTTTCCTTTATAATAATAGGCTCAAAACATTCAGTCAGCGCAGGTTCAGAACGGATGGTCTCGGCTCTCCACCGGGCGGCCATACATTCAGCGTTTTTCTTTCGTGCCAATTGCGTGAGCGTTTCCCTAGCCATGTTCTCAAGATAGGAGCCGAGGAGATCTCCCAAATCAGTAAAGATATCTTCAAAAGAGATTTCCCCCCGACCTGAAGTGGAAGGAGGGTCGGGTTGATTAAGGCCGGCTGCTTCGAACGCCGAGTGAAGGTCCTCGTCGACTTCGGCTTCCAAGGTAGATTGGCTCGGTTGTTCGGCGACCTCCTCGGCTACTGGCTCTATGGCCTGCTCCGAATCAGAAGTTTCGAAACCGATTTGCCTAAGGCTTTTGAAGCGGGGGGAAGATAAGGGCCGTGAGATGTTGTTCGCCACGTGGAATCGGAATGTTTTCCGCGGCCAAAAATGTTGTGTAAGTTGGCTCGTACCTCAAAAGTATATAGGCGGCCCTCCCTTGCTTCTAAATATTTGGATGGCCGAAAAACTGAAGTGCGGTTTTAATTTCGGCAAGAACTGCGTTGTCAGTCGAAACCAGAACTTTTTTCAAATTGTTGCCTGTACAAATAAAAAATTAGCACATCGAGAGAAGGCCGAGTAAATATAAAGTAGATAAGTGTAAAGAGCTACACAGCAACCTGGCTCGCCTCTCCGTCTAGGTATAGGGTCTAGGCGATCCTCGCCTTCGTCGAATTCCCAGTTACCTCGGACAACGACCATGACATCGTCAACTCGCTTGCCAGAGCTGGCAAGCATAGTTACTAACTGATGGTCAGTGTCCTTGGCCCTAAGAAAGTAGCGCCCTAGCCGACCAGAAGATTTGGCCAGAGCATAACAATACCGAATGGCAGGTATGCCAAGGTTGATCCTAAGACGCCGGTTCAACTCTACGGTACCCATTATGATGCAGAAAAAGTTTAGGTTGGGTTGCGAAGGAATCAGACCCCAATGGCAGAGGACAGCCCTAAGAAATGGGTGAAGGGGAAAACGGACTCCGCCCTCAGTGATAGATAGGAGAGGAAAGATGATTGTACTTTCATCGTCCCTCTCCATGTCAAGAGTGTTGTCTGTCACGAGTGACAAATGGACATCGTCGGGGATGGAAAAATGGCATCGAAACCCAGAAATACGATCCGCAGAAAGTAGATCTTTTAAATGTTTGGCCATACTAGCAAGCTTAAGGAGAGTGCTAAACAAAAAAATAAGCAAGGAAATGGGATTTGAAAAGAAGGGGAAGAGAACTTTCAAGAAGCAAATGAGACAACGACAGATGGAAAGAAGTTGCAGAAGACGCGAAATGGAAGATGTATATCGACTGGCAGCCCAGGAGCTTCGAGTATTAAAAAAGCATGCATTCGAAGAGACAATAAAGTTTCAAATCACAATAAATGAGAGAAATGTACGAAGGGACGGGAAAGTATAATGATGACCGAAAAACGTGTGCATTCTGACATTTACGTCAGAATAAGGGTAGCCGCCGAATTTATATTTTTGACCTTTCAAATTCGAAACCAAACACGCCAACTAAACTATTGCTAGTAGGGTGTTTGGGGGGCAATTGTGAAAGCCGAATTTTGACGATTACAGAGAGGCCAAGTACATACTTGGAAGCTTATTATGTAAACATCTCATTCGGCCCCATCTTGCATCATTCGGAAGCCGAACATCCTAGTCGGCCGTAGAACCAGTTAAAGCAAGAAGCCGAATAGGAATTAATTTATTACGGAAGAAGCCGAGCGAACATTTACAGGGTGGATTGGAAGTGGGCCAGACCCTGAGGCCCACAGAGCAAGTATATATAAAGGAAGAACAACCAAAATAGAGGCACGAGTAATAACCCCAAGAAACTTAAGATAGAAGCAAACGTGTGATATATACTGACTTATTCGTCGGAGTGCTAATTCCGGCACCATCGACCGGAGTGTTCATTCCTTTTCAGGTGACTAGCAGAAGATCTCGAGCGTCCCATTGGATTCAAAAGAGTATTTCCAAACCATATCCCCACAGTCTTCTTCCTCCATGATTGTTTTTCTTGAAGTGCTTTTTGAGATTTCTACTAAACATGGCGTAGCTTTCATCCTCACTGGAGTTTTCATGTTCTTCTTCATTTGATGAGGCTCTGAATGCAATTCCACTTTTCTTTTTGTTTTCAACATTCTCATGTCCTTTCATGGTGATCTCATGAGTCATAAGGGAACCCATAAGCTCATCTAATCCAACTATGGAGAGATTTTTGGCTTCTATAATGGCCATGACCTTTGCTTCCCAATTCTTTGGTAAACACCTAAGAATTTTTCTTACCAACTCACTATTAGTATAAATTTTGCCAAGAGATTTCAAAGAGTTTACAATTTCAGTAAATCCAGTAAACGTACTTGAAAAGATTCATCAGAGTTCATTTTAAACAATTCATAACTATGAACAAACATATCAATACAAGATTCCTTCACTTGGTTTGTACCTTTATACGTTACCTCAAGTTTGTCCCAAATTTCTTTTGCCGAATCACAACTTGAAATTCTATTATACTCCTTAGAGTCTAATCCACAAACAAGGGTGAGTTTGGCTTTAGCATTGGCTTGCAATAATTTATGATCTCTCTCATCACATTCATCTTCAGTTTTAGGAACACTAATATTGTCTACTAATCTGGTAGGATTTTTGGACCTTTGGTGACAATAATCCACATGGCATAATCAGTGGCTTGTAGGTATAGGGTCATCTTATACTTCCAATGACTATAGTTGTTTCCGTCAAACAATGCTGGCCTATTTGTGGCTTGTCCTTCAGCTAAGGTTGCCATGGATCGAAACTCCTAGATGGTTAAATCTAAAACAAGAGTCTAGGCTTTGACACCAATTGTTACCCAAAAGACAACCTAAGAGGAGGGGTGAATTAGGTTTTTACAATTAATAATTAATAATACCCTAATAAAAACTATGACTAGCACAATAGATAAATATAGTTAATGAAATAAAAATAATTAAAACAAGTGTTCTAACAACTATGTTAGTTAATGATTTTAGTACAGTGAAAATGTGAAATATAGTTATAGCAATTTAAATAAAATAAAGAGATAAGGGAGAGAGAGGCAAACAAATTTATAGTGGTTCGGCTTCAACTCGGCCTACATCCACTCCTCAAGCTTCACTTGAGATTTTCCACTATGCTCTAGCTTCACAGGGGTACTAGCAACCTCTTTACAAATGGAGCAATCCTCGGTGGAATTTACACAGACTTTCTAAGTCAAGAATACTGAGTGTACTACACTCTTACAAGGTTGAAAAGAATGTGTTTTTGCTTTCACAGAAAGCTACAGGAATTATCTCTCAAAGGTAAATATAAAAATGAAGCTTTGGTTTTTTTGTAAACCTCACACAGAAAAGATGGGTTTAAAGCTATAAGACTCAGTGTATAATTTCTGAGAATAGATGTGAGTGATTATAAATCAAAAAATATTTTCATGTTTTTTTTTTTTTTTTTGTAACTTGTTTACATTGGAAGCTTTGGTATATATAATAAAAATTATAGCCGTTTACAGCCGTTGTATTCATTTAAATTTATAGCCATTTATAACCGTTGTAGTCATTTGAATTTATAATCATTTATAGCCATTGTACTTCCATCATTACAAATTTAAATATCTTCCACTCTATCATTACAAATTTGCATGTCTTCCACTTGAACCTTTTGAACCTTTTGGCCTGCTGCTGTGCTGGGCTGTTTGAACCTTTGTTTTGGGCTGTTTGAACTCCTGATTTAATCAACTATTAAATACATTCTAACAATATTTAGGATTAAAGGTTTAGTGAAGAAATAATGGGACAAAATAAATTTTGATTCTATTTTTCTCTTTCAAATAAATCATCAAAATAAATTTTGATTCTATTTTTTTCTTTCAAATAAATTAAAAACATAATTAAATAAATCATCAAAATAAATAAGTCTAACACAACATCAGTAAAAACTTACATTTGCCATCTATCAAAAAAAAATTACGTGTTAAATAAATGGATATATACGTAATTAACATTCAAACAAGACTTATCAGTCTACAAAATAAAAGGTAGGACCAAATGGTTCAACAAATTAAAATTTGGGATTTGTTGGTGTTTTGTCCTAATTTTTATTGATTTTATTTAACAAAAAGAAATAAATAGTTTATATTGAAAATAAATTAAAATTTTAAGATTTAAATTAGTAAAATTACAAATTTAAGATTTATTTTGTTACAATAGTTAAATCCTACGATTTTTTTTTTTTTTTTAATTTCTCCGATAGTTTTCTATAAGACAATAAGAAAGGTTTTGGAAATTACCAAACGACAAACCCATTTTGTTTTCAACAATTTTTCGACACAAAAAGATTAACAAGTTGACATTGGTTGTCAGAAATCAAATTATTAAGCTTGATTTGTAATGGGTTTAATTAGTGGCTCACTAATTAAAAATTATTCCTCTCAGTTGGTCTACAAGTCAACCCCAAACAGGTTTGTAGAAATTAAGCCACATTTCAGAACAGACTATTTTAGTAATTTTTAGATTTTTTAATTAAAATATGGAATAAAAAAAATTAGTATGTTTGGAATAATTTTTTGGCCAAGTTTGGCAAGTTGAAAAAAAGTCAAAAAGTTAAAAAGTTACTTAAAAAGTTAAAAAGTTATCACTATTCACTAAAAGTCAAAAATTACGGCTGCACAACTCTCAATCCTAATTTTTGCCTACACACTAATTTATACAATTTTTTAATACATATTTTTTCATAAAAAGTCAAAAAGTTAACCCAAACATCCATATTTTTTTCCTCAATTTTTTAGTCCAAAAAGACAAAAAATGCACTTATTTAGACCACCCCAAACAACCCCCTTTGCGAAAAGATATGCAAAAAGTAGAAAGAAAAAAGAATTTTTGACTTTTTTTTGTATAAGTTATAAACTTTTTGATTTTTTTAGTAACTTTTGACTTTTAAACTAAAACAAACGCATGCCAAACGACACCTAAGTGGCCATTCGGGAATATCATAAAAAAAAAATCAAAAGTCAACTTTTAATCTATTTTAGATCACATTTTCTCTCACATAAAAAAGCCAAAAAAATTAAAATTAAAAAAAAAAAACTAAAAAGTCAACTTTTAATTATCTTTCCAAAACACCTCTAAAATTGCTAACATATATCTTAGTTCCCAAATGGTGCAAAAGTCAAAGGTTGAATTTTAACCAATTTAATATGCCCTCTCATAATCTCTAATCACTCAAAACAATATCTCACCTACCCATTTTCTCCACAAATCACAATACTATGGAATACCAAGTGTTTATACTATGAAATTACTGAATAATTACCCGCAAACAACAATTAAGCACATTAGATCGGATGTCGTAAATTAAGATAAAGTGATGAATTTTATTATTTAAGTTAATAAAAATCAAATTAAAATACTATATATTTGTTCTAATATTATTACATAATTTTACAACACCAAATACAATTATATCCCACATAATGGCATCATTTTAAATACCGAACACTATAGCCGATAGAGTCTATCAACACGCTCAAAAGAATTCTGAAGTATCATAGAAGTCATAAATGTCATCAAAAAAAAAATATATATATATATATAAAAGAAGATTAATACTTTCAATTGAATGTTAATAATAAGAATTGAATATACAAGCACAAATAAGGAGTCAAAAAAATTGAGACTTACGTTTAGATTTTAATGGGTAAAATTATTATCTAATAGATTCTGTGAGAATTAATGGCTCTTTTAATCAAACACTACTAAAAAATGTCACTAATTGTTAATTTTTATCTATAATTTTAAAATTGTCACAAAAAAATGTCACTAATTATAAGTTTTAGCGACAGTTCAAAAAAAATATCACAAAAAAAGTCACTAATTTTCAATTTTCAGTGACAATTTGAAAAATTCGTTATAAAAAAAAGTCACTAATTATCAATTTTAGCGACATATGCAAAAAAATTTTCATAAAAATTTATTTTAGTAACGATTTTACTAGAATTTATTTTCAATAAAATTTGATGGGAATTAAGTCAAATTATGAGAACCAGTTTAGTTAAAAAAAAAATTAATGAACCATGAATAAGTGAAGGTATTCAAAATATAAAAAAAAAAATGTCATTAATTATAAGTTTTAGCGATAGTTTAAAAAAATCAACACAAAAAAGTCACTAATTTTCAACTTTCAGTGACAATTTGAAAAATTCGTTACAAAAAAATCACTAATTATCAATTTTTAGCGCCATATGCAAAAAAATTGTCACAAAAAAATTATTTTAACAACGATTTTACTAGGATTTATTTTCAATAGAATTTGATGGGAATTACGTCAAATTATGAGAACTAGTTTAGTCAAACAAAAAAAATTAATGAACCATGAATAAGCGGAGGTATTCAAAATTTCAAAAAAAAATTATAAAAAAAAAAAAAAGGAGAGAGAAAGTGTAGTGATTCCGGTTTTGACCCGTAACTTATTGCATTCCGGACTCGGGTTGGTTTGGTTTTGAATAGTTATTCATATCTCTTTCCCTTGTCTTCCCATTTATTTTGGTTATCGGGTTATAGTCATGCGTTTGGGACAGGTTGGTTGCTTGTTTTTCCAAACCTTTGTTGCCTAGATCTTGGCCCTTCCACTCGAGCGGGCATTCTTGCGCTTGAGCGGGCTTCACAAATTTTGCTCCTCCGCTCGAGCGGCCATTCTTGCACTCGAGCGGGGTTTGCCACTTCTCAACATTTCTTTTGCAGTTCTAAAAATACTGGGAAAGTGCTTTGGACGCTCGAGCGTCCAGTCCCACGCTCGAGCGGGGACCTTCGTCTGCAAATCTTCTAGAAATGTGTATTCTACACTCGAGCTCCAACTTTCACGCTCGAGCGGAACTTTGTGTCTGACGCTCAAGCTGGGCTTTCCGCGCTCGAGCGGACTGTGCGTATAACAGTCCGAGAAGATAATATTTTGAGTCACTTTTCATATCTCTTTCTCTCTAAAACTTTCCAAAAAGCTTGTTCTTGAGTCTCTCTCTCTAAAATTAACCTTCTCTCTTAGATTTCATCTAGATCCATTGATGTTTTCACCCTAGTGCCTTTGAGAAAAAGGTAGAGCTCGTCAAGATCTACATTTTAATCCGAATAGAAGTGAGTTCCGACATTCTTGGAATTTCTCTCTTGTTTGACTCATCTTTTTCCTTTGAGGTAGGGATCTTTTCTACACCTTCATATGTTATTTGGCTTAGTTATTGGTATGCTGCGTGACAATGATGTGAGTTGAGGGTGTTGTAAGCAAGCCTAGGGTTTGGGTATATATGGAAAGAGGGATAGTTGTTAAACATGAAATACATGAATGAGGGTAGTGAAAATGAAATGATGTTGGGTCACAATGGTTGGAAATGATATTTGGGTTGATAATTAGAAAAAGGGAAGTTTTGCCCTAAAATGACTATCAAGATTATTTTATAAAGATAATTGAAATTGTCATTGAGAATGTGAAATTGATAGAGTATTGATATGAATGGTGGGATAAGTTATGTATTAACTCATTCTTTGGAAATTTGAATAAATTATTTGTCATGAGATTGAATATCTGTTTAGAAATAACTGTATTGGGCTATCAGTGGAGGATAGCTATGATTGTTGTAGAAATTGCATAAGGATTAGGTGAATTGAAACTAATCTCTTGTTATTCTTCATTGAATATGACTATGTTTATATACATTGTATATGTATGATTATGTGGGAGTGGAAAGGGGATGTGCTCCATTGTTTGATGTTGTGTTTAAATACAGTGCATATGTATGAATGATTGTTTGGGAGGAGAAAGAGGATGGACTCCATTATAATTAAGTTGGCCGAAGTGTCCTGGTAAAAGTCCCGAAATCATACAGGGGTGCCTAGCCCACGAACGAAATATCCGTAAAATGGAAATTGTAGTGCTTGTATAGCCTACATTTGCATGGGTCCTGTTTGACGGCTACCTGCGGACGAAGTTTTCACGAAAGAAAAGTTTGAAGTGTTCATGCATTGTGATGTGATTATAGAACTAATGAGTTGAAGTCTCATTTGGATTGTTGAAGAGATAATGAAACTAGTCCATGTAATGAAGTGAATGGAAATTGGTACCTTATGATTATATAAACTGTGGATGTCTCTATCACTGACGTTGTGTACGCATAGTGTACTTATACCTTTGCTAAATTTCATATATTGTGCTAGATGATTTCTACTAGGCTGTGGCTCACCCAATTTGGGAATAACATTTTCAGGTGTTGGTGACTTACCTCCACCAAAGCAATAGCTTGGAGGGATATTTTGGGGGCAAGAGCTTCTTTAATTTGGATTGTATATTTTTGTAAAGCCTAAGGCTAGATGTGTATGAGCTAATCTCCTTTTGTATAACCAAGTCAAGGCTTAAAAAGATGTAAGCCATTAGGACATTTAATAATATTAAACTCTTTTGTATTATTAACTTCATGTAATGAAATGACTATTTACCCTGATTCATGCTGTTTTTAATATACGTTTGGATTGTATTTATTGTATTATTTTTGGAGGTGTTACAGAAAGGGATTTATATGTATATCTTCTTACGGAGCATGAGCACGAGCAACACAAAGAGCACCACCATAATCGCAAATCTAATATTGAAATTCTGGCGTTGCACAAAGAAGTGTTCGATTATTTCAGATGCCAATGTGCTCACAGATGGTTTGACAATGTAATTCACGAAAACTTTCGTGGCAATTTCTCCAGTTGCACCTATGTTAAGTGCTGCTGAACTGGCTTGAGCTTTCATGTTGCGTTGTTGAATAGGAGAATTCTCTGACGCTGCCTGTCAACTATACTAGTGTATAGGACCTTGGTATTGGAATATATAGACTTGTGACAGTGGATTGTGTCTCTCACTTCTTCTTCTTGGGTGGCTCTTCTACCACGGGTCCCTCCTTTCTCTCACATCTTTATTTTGAAAATTCACCAACAAAGAAAGGTTAAGATTTGTAACGCCCCTAAAATAATACAAATAATCCAACTCATAAGAGAAATGAGCATAATAGAATTGGTGTACTTCCATTCATCAGAGTTCGAATTACAAAAGATAGTACATGCAATACACATTCATAAATGTTCATTCTGAATCTGTAGCATGTAACATCAGTTAATAACAATAAAACTAATGCCCTACAGGCTTACATCTTTCCAAGGCATTGCTTGGTTACAACAAAAGAGAGTCATAAGCTCTATACATATATTAAGCCCTTGGCTTGAATAAAAATTTAACACAAAATACAAAATAGAGCCTCCAGCTCCTAAGTCCTCCTAAGCTACATCCTTGGAGGAAGCATGTTACCGGTACCTGAAAATGGTTTCCCAAGTAGGGTGAGCCAAAGCCCAGTAGAAACAGTCTATCACAATATATGAGGTTTAACTATGGTATAAGTGTCAGAGATATATTCAATAGTTATGACAAGATGCTCATTCTTCTCATGACCATATGGTCCCGATATTCACATCTCAATCCATTCCCATTTATTCATTTCAAGTTAATTCATTTCATTTCAAATTCATAAGCTAAGTTTACAATTTTCCAAATAACCCAATTGAGGCTACAACTCAGTGGTTCTCAATCAGCATAACCATCATATAAGCACTTCAACCTTGCCATTTTATAGAAATTTCATCTGCGGGATCGACACCCATGTATACATATAATTTCGGGACTTTCATCCTGGACACTCTGGGCAACTTAATTTCAATGGAGTCCAACCCCTATCTCCTCCCAAAATATGGAGTACATCCCCTTTCTTCTCCCAAAACATTATACATATACAATGTATTTAAAGGCACTGTCATATTCAATGACACAATTAAATGATTAGTTTCAATTCACCTAATTCTCATGCAATTTCTACAACAATCATAGATATCTTCCACCGATAGCCTAATACAGATATTTCTAAATAGATATTCAATTTTTATAACAAATAATTTATCACATTTTCATAGGTGAGTAATTAAACATATCCAACACCACCATTCATCTATACTTCCCCCCAATTTCACATTCCTCATACCAATTCCATTATTTATACGAAATAATAGTTTAACACATATTAGGGCAAATTTCCCCTTTTTTCAAATATCAATCCAAAGGTTAAAGTCCACTATTTGAACCCAAGGTAACCTCATATTCAAAACCCCATACTCATTTACAAAACACAACATAGGAATCCCTCTTTTCAATTTAATCCAAACCCTAGGTTTTCTCCAAACCTCCCAAAACTCACCATTTATACATAACAACAAATAACTAGGTTTAAGATCATAACAAAGTGTAGAATGTCCCTACCTCAAATGTAGAAGCCCAAAGGAGAAGTAGAGAAACTTCAAAAGTGACGAAATCAAACTCTATTTGGATGTAATGGTAGCCCTTGAGATACTCTAACTCTTTATCAAAGGGAGTAGGGTAGAAAGACCCTTAGATCCTAGGGGATTTGTAGAGAGAAGTTGGTTTTTAGAGAGAGAAAGAGCCGATCTAGGGTTTTTGAGTAAAAAGGGGTTAAAAAAATGAAGAAGGAAGTGCTGCTACAAACTAATATACGCGAGGCTCGCTCGAGCGAAGGAGTTGTCGCTTGAGCGACCAGACACAATAAGTGACCTCCCTCGAGCACAAGAAGTGTTGTTCGATCGTAGAACACATATCTTCAGAAGTTTTACAGACGCACACCGTCGCTCGAGTGCAAGAAGCCTCGCTCGAGCGAAGAACATTACCCTCCCAAAATTTCTGCAGGTCTGCAAAAATACTGGGAGCTCATAAAGCTCGCTCGAGCACAAGAAGCCTCGCTCGAGCGAAGAAGCAAATTTCTGGGCAGCAACAACTTGAACAACTAGCAACCAACCTATCCCAAACATGCCCGAGACACTCCAAAACTCTAATTTCAAGAAAAATAAGGGGAAACAAGACATGGATAACAATATTAAACCATGAAATCCGACTCCGGAATACAATGAAAGTCGGGTCAAAACCGGAATCGCTATAAGATTAGTCTGTACCCCCCCCCCAAAAAAAAGGTAGGTTAAGCTTGGTCAATTTTTCTCATTTACATTTTTTTTTTTTTTTGCCAACAAAGAAGTGTTAATATTTTACTAAAGGTGTTAGATCATTGAGGTAGTGTTCGGTTCATTAGAATGGATTGAAATAGAATAATAATTCCATCAAAATATTTCGTTCTCATATTTGGTTAAACTAAAAAAATGATAAAAAATTAATTTTCAAGGGATTATTATATAATTTGCTTCTTGGATTTGGATTATGTAGTAGTGTAGGGCATGGGTTATACATTCAGTCTCAGTCTTGGATTTATGTAAGTAGTGCAGGGCAAGGGTTATTATGTATTACATATGGTTTGAGAAATATATCCTTATTTTTTCCATATAATTTTATTTCGATATAGTTAGTATAAATAGATATTATTCTTATACAAATAAAATTATCTTGTTACCTAAGATTCTCCCTAAAGAAAAGAAATTCGAAATAAAATTCTCATTTTTTGTTTGAAATTTTTAATTATATTTTATTGTTTTTAATTTTATAAGGCTATTTTTTGTTTAGATTGGAATTGATCATGATTTTAAAGGAAATATGATGACATCTATAGGGGAATTGAATTGATTAATTCATCCCTAGGATGAATATTTAATTTAATTTTTTTCGTTTTAAATTTTATAAGGCTATTTGTTGTTTAGAATGGAATGAATCCTGATTTTAAAGAAACCCTAGGATGAATTTTTAATTTTATTTTGTTCATTTTTATTCATCCCTAGGCTATTTTCATTTTTCATCTCCACGGTGCTTCTTCCCACATTGGGTAAATGTTGGTGTCGTATTTCTGGTGGAGCCCGAGGTGCTTGAAGACCCCGTGTTTTGTTTCTTTGATGATTTCTTTCCTGAGAAAAAGCCTTGCCTCTTAGCTTTCTAGTTGGCTGGTGGCTTGCCTCGGTTGGCCATGTTAGTTTCTGACTTTAAGGCTCTGTCTAACACATCAACATATGTGGGTAATTTCAGCTCATTTACCCTTTCCCGAATGTCATTGCGACGGCCATTTTCAAACTTCCTCGTCTTTTTGTAGTCGATGTCAACCATATGTGGGGCGGATCTAGCCAATTCGGTGAACTTGGCTTCATATTTTGCCACGGTCATATTGCCTTGCCTTAACCCTTCAAATTCTGATACTTTTCTATCAAGAACACAGTGAGGGAAGTATTTCTCGTAAAAGAGTGCAAGAAACCGTGCACAATCAATGCCTTTATTATCATCATGAACCAACATCCACCACCTCCTTGCTTCATCTTCTAATGTAAAAGTGGCCAATTGAACTTTCTATGTCTCCAAACATGGAAATACTTCAAATAATTTCTCAATGCCTAAGACCCAAGCTCCAGCCTTCAATGGGTCTACACCCCCGTGGAACAGTGGTGGTTTCATTTTCTTGAATTCTTTAGTAAGGGTTATTATCCGGTCTTCATTTTGCATATCCGGTATAGGTTGTACCGGAGGTGGGGGTTGTGGATGTTGCCACTGTTGTTTCCATTGCTACTATTGCCTTAGCGTTTCTGCCATGTCCTGTATCATTCTCTCCATTCGGTCTAGCCGGTTAGTGGAGGACTCTTCTAGCTCATCGACTCTTGTTCTCACCATCATCTAATGAGACTTGCATTATATTTCGCATAGAAGATATGCACAATATTCGTACACAAAAGAACAAAAGAGCACATTCATATAATTAGGCAACAGTTATAAATATTATCATACAATTGCATACTTCGAGTCACTTAGCAATTTCTCAATGCATTTCACACATGCATTTATCATATGAATGCAACTTATGCCTTTTCTAAACTCTCTATCACTTATTTGGACAAGTGTGTGAGTTATTACTCATGCTCTGATACCACTCTGTCATGACCCAAATCCGCCCCCATGGATTAGAGTCATAACCAGCCAGTAATCATCAGATTACCTACAGCCTTAGTTAGAAATTTAGTCATATTTAATGACAGGGGGCCAAATTGCGGAAGAAAATTTTTCAAAGATTGTCCATTGAGCTATGCATACATGGCTTAACCAAACATTCTTACATTCACATAATAACTCACACCATATGCATATAAACATTAAGTGTGTCATACATACATTCAGGATTGTTCAAAACCAATGTTACAAAAATTTAGATTATACACAAGGTTGGTTAAGGTTGGTCATACATGACCACAAAAGGTTCAAAAGAGCAGTAAAGCCAAAGCAAGGCCTCTTGCGTGAGGCGACTCTGGTTAATCCCTCAAAACACGGTTTCTCATCACTCACTGGGGCTAGGCTGCACATCCACTGTTCACCTACATACATAAATATAAACAGTGAGCTAATGTCCAATGAATAATACCAGAGTAAAGAGGTTAATGAATGAGATTCGTTCATGAATAAGTCATACTTATAATTTAAACATTTGAACTACTATTCCCATTCATATCAGATTTATAAACCATAACGAGCGAAACGACCTCGGGTCCAACACATCATATTCATGTACAAAACGACCTTAGGTCCATCGTACACAAAATGACCTTGGGTCCATCTATACGAAACGACCTCAGGTCCAATACTCATTCATAGGCCAACTTCAGGTCTAATGGATCCATGTACCAATAACCATCGGTCCTTCATATCATAATACTAAACAACCTTGGGTCCAACATTCTCATATTCATAGCTATGTGCATATAATTATGATCACATCCGTATTCATACTCAAAACGACCTTTGGTCCAATCAATTCTTTATTCAAAACGACCTTTGGTCCATTCCTCAATCATACAAAGCGGCCTTCAGCCCAATTCATGCATAAGATGACTTTTAGTCTATTTTGTTAAACATTCCAAACGGCCTTAGGCCCAATCTATGTCCGTGCCAAATATACCAAACGGCCTTAGGCCTATTTTCCATTTTCACAACATTCACTTTACAGATTCTTTCACGAAACGAGCGAATAGAATACTCATTCATAGTACAAATTCATAAGTTTAGAAATTACCATGTAGGCAACATTTAGGAAATAATGCATATACAAAAATATCTTTACTAAGATACTACTCACTGTGTTCTTGTGCTTGATTCGCCCTTGCACTTGACCCTACATAATTCATAACACATTGGGTCACAATACAATTCAATCCGTTCTTTAATTTGCATAATGTTCTTAGGCTTCTTCCATGCTCTTTAATTCATTTAGTGTACTCAATTCATGCCTAAGAGTGCTAAGAAGTGAAAAAGAACGAAAAACGAAACATAAAACGTCTTTTCAAAATTTCTAAAATAGGGCCCTTCGCTCGAGCACAGCTTTGGTCGCTCGAGCGGACCCTTTTTGGTTTGCAAAACTTCTAGTTCTTGTGATTTACGCTCGAGCGAGGCTTTTGATGCTCGAGCGAGGAGTCATGCAAGGCAAGGTATGCTCGAGCGCAGATTCGTCAGCTCGAGCCACTGTGTTATTTCTGCAAAACTTCTGGGAGCTACAATTTCACGCTCGAGCGAGGTTTTCCTTGCTCGAGCGGACAAGCTGAATTCTGGGTTTTCCAAAACTATGTTTGAAGTTCAAAACATATCTTCAAATGTTCAAAACTCACATTTTTTTATACAAAAACATGGAAAACCATTATATGACATGAGAACATGGATAACTGAGACCAATTACTCAAAATCATTATCTAATTCTCCAAATTATTTCTCATTCTTCTTGGTATGGCCATACTTTTTGTGCATTCAAACTTCATACACATTTCATAACTTCATGAATCCTTCATGCATGTCAATCATTGACTCCAATCCCACTTTAAATGGCATAAATGATGCTCAAAATCATGAGGCTCATTAAATTTATGCATGCATGTATAATTTGATACTCAGTTTTTCACAATTAACATGCTACATGCTAGATTATGCAAATCCATGGTAATTTTCTACATGCATGGTTACATTGACTTCAAATTCATCAAATTCAACTCAATTCATATGCTTGATTACAATTTATCCTTGAGTTCACATAATTACAACTCAAACTCATGAATTCATGTCTAAACACTCACCTAGAGGCTCAATTCTTCCAATTTCTAGCTAGTTCTTGGGCCTAGCCTTTTAACTCTTGAATTCTCTTGCAAAAATCTACAATGATGGCTCCTCTCTCTCTAAATCGGCCCTTTCACTCTCTCTCTAGAGTGTGTTTTCAGCCAAGGTGAGTTCAAAAGGAGGAATTGAGTGTATATAGGCCTATTTATAGGCTTGGCTAATCAAATTGATTAGGCTAAGTAACAATGCTCTAATTTAATCATTCTGAATCTAATTATTCTGATCTGCATCAATTTCTAATTAAATTTCATCATAGGTTCTAAAAATTATGTCAACTATAATGATACGGTCAATTTCAGTTTCTGAAACCTCTATGGTCTCCAATTTAAATTCTATAGTACAAAGTTAAACAGATTTTCCTATGGTGAACAGATAGAAATTCAAAAACACATATAATCATATAAATAGCACCCAAAATTATATTAAGCACATAATTACAATCATAGTCAAGATTAATTAACATAACATAGAGTTGGGTTGTCACAGTTACATTCCATGAGGTCATCATAGCATTTGTAGGCTCTGGTCTTGGGGTAACCGGTTAACGGAGATCTAACCCAATCCAAAAGAAGGAACCTATTATCAGGACAAATGTGGGCTCTACCCACACTCCATAGCAGGAGTTGTAAAGTCTAGTGACAAGAGTACAATTTACGTGGAAGGAAGGCTAAACATAACAGTTCCACTACAAACCCACAATTGAGGTCCCCGAATTTAAACCCGTTTGATGTGGTGAAAGTGATGTGGAAGTGAGGTGGAACTTTGCCCCTTTTATATTTGACCACTTTCCCACTTTGGCCCTTCAAGTTTGTTTTTTCCTACTTTGGCCATCTATGTTTCTGGTTTTTCATATTTTACTCTTAAAACTAATTTATTTTCAAAATTAGACACATGACACAATAACTAACTATCACATAACATAAAAAAATATACTATTATGTTGGAGTTTAAATTTATGTTAGAAGTGTCAATCATAGATAATAAAATATTTTTATATCATGTAAGTGATAATGTATTATTTTCTGTCTAATTTTTAACAGAAATTAGTTTTAGGAATAAAGTGAGAAAAACTTGAAATATGAAGGGTTAAAAGTAGAGAGAAAAAACTTGAAAAGTTAAAGTGAAAAAGTGGCTAAACATAGGAGTTGGGGTTTTGACATAGCAAGCTGCTGTGAGACCCATTGAGGGGGTGTTCCAAGTATTTTTTTGATAATCTGAATTGTTTATATTGTAAGGTTCGTCGAGTAGATTATCTATGTAAGAAATCAAGTAAATTGGACATCTATAGCCCCATAATAAGAGCATATTTGTTTTTTAAAAATAAATAGTTAACATGATTTTAATAACTTTTAAAAAATAATTAAGACTTGATCACAGGGTTGTCGATGTCCGATTAATTTCATTTTTTATGAACGATATGCTTCATAAACCTTATAATATAAATGGTTCAGATTATCAAAATACACTAAAAAAATACATCTAAAGAGTATGATGGGATTGAGTGAGGAGATTATTAGTGTGGTAGTATCAGGTTGCAGATGTAAGATAAAAAGTGTTTGTTTGTACACCATCAGATTAGTAATAATATAGATAGTATTATTATATAAAATTAATATTTTTTTAAGTTTTAGTATTTTTTTAATTATTTATTCTAAAAAATATAGGTTGTGTGATTCCAAAGGCAAATTTTTAAATCACTTTTCAAAATTTATAGCCAAACATATAACTCAAAATTACTCAAAACTCAATTCAAAAATTAATTTTAAAACTCATAACCAAACATACAACTCAAAACTCAATTCAAAACTTTTTTCAAAATTCAAAACCAAACTCTTTTCAAAACTCTATTTTAAAAGAAAAAATTCAAAAAAATATTTTTCTATTTTATTTTTTAAAATTATTTTTAGAATCATGATTTAAGTGTGGAGTCGTGTTTTGAGTTATGAGTTTTGAATTGAGTTTTGAAAAGAGAAAATTTGTTTGGTTATGAACTTTGAAAAGGGTTTTGAATTATATTTTGAGTTTTGAGTTGTATTTTGAAATTTTTTGGATTTATTTTTTTTAAATATCTAAAAGTTTTCTTAATTTTATTTTTTAGGGTAAATATTTTATATTTTATTTATTTTAATGTGCACTATATTTCATACATTTATGTGTTGTATTTTTTAATATTAATTTTTTTATTTTAAATATATAATTTTTATTTTAAATATTTTTTATTTTTTTATTTTAAATATTTTAAGTTTTTTGTTATGTGTTGGTTATGATTTGAGTGTACAGTTTTGAAGGTAGTGTAGAGTTTCGAGTTATGTACTTGGTTATGAGTTTTGAAAATAATTTTTGAATTGAGTTTTAAGTTATGTGTTTAGTTACGATTTGAATATGAAGTTGTGTTTTGAATTTAATATAATAAAATTAAAAATTAAAATATTTACAAAATAAAATAAAATGTTTAAATAAAAAAAATTTAAATAAAAATTATATATTTAAAATAAAAAATAAAATTTTCTTAGACATTTTTTAATATTTTAAAAAAATAAATCTAAAAAATTCAAAATACAACTCAAAATTGAAAAACTCAAATTCAAAATACAACTCAAAAATCTTTTCAAAACTTAAAACTTTTTTCAAAATTCAAAATTCAAAAACTTTTTTCAAAACACTTTTCAAAACTCATAACCAAGCAAATCTTCTCTTTTCAAAACTCAATTCACAATTCTACACTCAAATCACAACTTCAAAAAGAGAATCACATTTCCAAAACTAAACCAAACACAACCATAATTTTTGCTTAAAAATCATATAAAATTTCACTAATTCCCTCACTCAATTTCTAATCTCAACCCTCCATGATTTTGTTAGTCCTACTGCATGGGGGATTACTAGTCTAAGGTGGTATTTGTTTGGAGGGATTGAGTCCATCTGGACTAATAGTCCGTTGTTTGGTTCAAATTTTTTGCACCGAACCAATAGTCCATCCGGGCTATTAATCCCAAATTTGTTGGACTGTTGTATCCATGGGGGTGTGACACAAATCATGGGATAACTCATCCCATGTGATTAGGTAATGAAATTATATTTTTGACCCTCTATTATTTAATATATTTTTAAAAATAAAATTTATTTATTAAATTATTTATACTTTATTAAATTATTTATTTTAATAATATGGTATTAATTATACTTAGTAAAGTAAAATAAAATTTAAAAATCTCAACTAAATTTATGTAATTTTGATTAATATTCTATTTATTTAATTTTTTAAAAGTTCTAGTAAAAAAATAAAATAAAATTTATAATTCAGATTCAATATTCATATTATTTAGTACTCCCTCCATCCCAAAATAATGGTCCCTTTTGGGGAATCCAACTTTTTTTGATAATACAATTATTGCATTTAAAAAAATTGATTTTCAAAAGTACCCTTTGATAGTGCGTTTTTTGGGGGAATATCAATGTCATAATTGTACTTTTTATATTGTTAATGAATTTAAAAGAATGGCAAAATAGAAAATTTATATTATTTTTGTACTTGAATTTTGAAAAGATACTAATATTTTGGGACAATGAAAAATGGAATAAGGGACTAATATTTTGGGACAGAGGGAGTAAATAATTCAAAGGGAAAAATTATCTTTTGAGCATTTATCGTTCTCCATAATATCCCACACAGACATAGGATTCAATAGAGTAGTCTAATCCAGACATCTAATCCCATGACTAAACAAACATAAGATATAAATCTAGTACAACTAAATAGTCTGAGGATAATGTATCTTTGTGTATTATAATCCCGCTTTATCCACTCCGTCCAAACAACCTTCACTCATATTTCCAATCAAACACTCTTTTAAATAAAAAGTGCTGCTATTAGCACCCCATAAATTATTTTGGACCCCTAATTTTTAGCTTTTTTTTTATTTTATTACAATAATAACCTCAAATAAAATTATTACAAAGGATATCATTAATTTTGGAATACCCCATCTCATAATTAAACCTACACACTCACTACAACATGAATTAGGGTTTATGAGAGCACCTGTAATGCTTCAATTTTTATACCCAAATGATAATACGATAACCATGGTTCTTTAAAGTAAAAGTGAAAATAAATCCCCACACTTGCATTACATGATACAAATAGTCTTCAGGCGATAATACATTCACTTCAAATCAAAATAACATAAACAAATAGATACCCCAAGGGTTTACAAGTTTCCAAGACTTAGGCCTGGTTACACAAAATGGTTATTCAAACCCACACAAATACAGCCCTTAGCTTACAAATAGAGTTACAGCAAAATGAGAGCGTTGTGCTCTCAACATATATTTCATCGCCTTTAGTTAGGCGGAATCACCACATCTTTTCCTGTATAAAAATCCCGTAGGGTGAGCATAAAGCCCAGTAGGAAATCCTTAACAAAGTATATATATTTTATACAAGTCTCAAGAGATGAATGCACATACCATGCTATGTCTTTTTGCAAATAAATCATATCTTCATCTTTTGAAAACCATCATGCTCAATGATGCCATGAAATATCCATTTTTCAAAACTTAACAATTTAATTCAAGAGGCGGTAAATACAACTTTGGTAATCCCTAGGTCGGTGTCTGCAAGTAGACTATATGAGTACTATCAAATTGTCATTTTTACCGGTATTAACCGAAAGTCTCGACACCTATCCGCACAGGTTTTCAGTCTTTCACCCTAGACTCTTAGACCAACTTATTCAATATCATTTACACCACCTATCAAGACTTACCAACGTATTTACCCCAAAACTATTCTATAAAAACTTGTTTCTCAACATTCTTTTCTCAATGCAAGTTTTCAAATCAACTTTTAAAGTTTAATGTAATCAAATGAATTGATATGCCAATTTCACAAGATGAATATAAATACTTTTATTCCAATTCATCATCGAAGAAATAACACAATTCCATCTTCTCAAGTATCCTCAACAATTAGTCATTTCAAGACTATTTCAACATTTTGAATAATAATTTCCAAAATGAACAACAATTCTCATATTCCTTGAAATTCATCATTTATATAAATATAAATAAGAAATTTTCCAAACATCCATTTATTTTGACACACAAAATAAATATAACAATATCGTTCATGGATTTTCAATCTCTTTTAAAAATCTCTAATTTCTAGGTTTTCTCACCAAAACTATACAACTCAAATCTTTTGAAAGAAAACTTTTCCAAATCATTTTTTCTTCAATCAACGAAGATCAAAACCCATAAGATCATTTTAAAAGAATAAGAGACAAACTCACTTTCAAAATCGCTCAACTTCTTGAATCAACAATCAATTTTCAAAGCTATCGAAGGATGATTTAGAAAATCATCTAGATCTTGCAAATATATATATATAACTCTAAGAAAATCCCTACCTCAAGTATTGAAGAAGAATTGAGATGAAACCCCAAAATCAACGATGCCTAAACTTGATCTTCACCACACACAGCGAAAACCTCGAGATGATAACCAACTTTTGTGAAGAACTTAGGTCTAAATCCCAATGGATTTGGAGAAATCAAAGAGAGAAGATGACTTCTACAGAGAGAAGCTCCAGATTTGGAATTCTGGAGAGATTGAGAGAGAGAGAGAGAGAGAGAGGATTGAAAAAGTGATTTGAAATATTAGATTCGTGAATTGATATAACATGGTCCGCTCGAGCGTGGAAAGCTCCACTCGAGCGTCAAATACACCTTCCTAGTACTTTTGCAGACAGGTTAAACATCTGGAACCAAACATTCTCCGCTCGAGAGCATAAACGACCATTTGAGCGGACAAGCAACTTCGAATGCATTTTGCATTTTTGCTTCGAGGGCGCTGCCCCTCGACCTTGCTAGGGCGCTGCCCTCGGACCTGCCAAGGGGCGCTGCCCCCTGGACCTCTGCGAGCTAACCGGACAGCTTGATCTCCGACATAGTCAGCAAAGTGGCAAAACATGAAAGATATGCTACAACCCCAATACAAACATGAGACATTACCTGTTCCAAACACACCGCTACAACCCGATAACCAAAATAAGGGGAATACAAGGAACTAAAATACGTAACATCGTTCAAAACCATACCAATCCGAGCCCGGAACACCACAAAGAGACGGGTCAAAACCGGGATCGCTACAGCACCTACCTCTATCACTACCTATCCATCTTTCCCAAAACCCAACTTCAAAACCTACCCACCCTCAAAACCTTGAAAACTCTTTGACGGCAATATTCTATTGGTCACGGTGGCAACCATTTGATTACCTACACTTCTTCGGCAATGATAATGAGTGAAAGTTTGTCTAGCAACCACAACTCCATAAGACGATAGCACAACAATTAGCTCAGAGGAGATTCATAGCTTCGATGTTGTTCTTAGCTCAGAGGAGATTAGCTTTGTAAGGGTAAGTTTCTTGAAAAAAATGACAAAAATAATAAAATCTATTCGTCATTTTTTTGGGAAGGAACTCCTGAACAAATGACTGAAATTTGAGAACACAGGCCCGAACATTGTTTATTTGTTCGAGAACTGGTAACCAAACATTTATTATTTGTTCGGAAATAGGTAAACGAATATTATTCATAGGTTCACAACTGTTTTACTGAGAAAATTAAACCAATTGTTATAATTTTTGTTTTTTTTTTTTGCAAGAAAAGAAATTATTATGAGAAAACTAAAAAATTATTAAACAGAGAGAGAGCAATGTTTTAAAAACCGGACCGGTGAGTGAACCGGAAAAATGATCGGGTGGACGGGTCACCGGTTCAACCGTCGGGTTGAACTGGAATCGAACCGTGACGTCATAAATATATTAAAATTATATTTAAATAAAAATATAAGTAATAAAATTATAAATTAAAATTTTTAATAATCATAAATATTTCTCTTAATACTTTTTTTATTAAAAAATATAAGTAATAAAATTATAAATTAAAAATTTTAATAATCTTAAATATTTCTCTTAATACTTTTTTTATTAAAAAATATAAAAATATATTTAAAAATATTATTAATTTTAATTTTGGAAGAAGAAATCAAATATTCAATATTCCCTCCATATGATTTTAATTCAAATACTTTGATTGAAAGAAGAGCAAAATTTTTTGAGGGATATCAAAATTTTAAGTTTCCCTCCAATGAATTTGATTGAATCCCACATAGATTTCTTAAATTTTTTTGGAAGAATTTTTTTCTTATAAATAGATAGAAGCTCTTTCACAATAATTTCAAGCTCTCAATGAGATTCCTCACAAGAGGAGACCCTTAAAAGAGAGTTTCCAATTAAATTTTTATTATATATATAATATAATATATATATATATATATATAAAATAAGAAAGAAAGAAAAGAAAGAAAGAAAATAAAAAAGAAGAAAAACTGAAAAAAAAAAAAAAAAAAAAAGGGCCGGACCGGTTCGATCAACCCGGGACCGGGTCGACCGGTTCACCGGTTTAACCGGTGGGTTCACCGGTTTTCAAAAAATAAGCCGGTTTTTACAATTGGCCGGTTTTAGAGGGCTAACCGGACTGGAACCCCATCCGGTCACCGGTTCAACCGGTTGAACTGGCCGGTCCGGTCCGGTTTTTAAAACCATGAGAGAAAGCATACCAACTGTGACAACGGTGAATGAGGCAGTAGAGATACTAATCACATTGCCTCTTCTTCTTCTTCGTGGGCTTTGTTAGGGTTTTTTTGGAAGTGAGATTTTTTGGAGTGTGGGGGGATGTGTATTCAATGGGTGAAATATTTTTACAAGGATAATTTTGGTATTATTTGGGGAGAGAAAATAAATTTTAAGAATTTTAAAATTTATAAGTGAGGATCTAAAAAATAAGAGATCTAAAATAATTCATAAGGTGCTAATAATACCACTTTAAATAAATCTCATAAACTATTAGTTCAATTCTTATTCCTGAAAAACCAAACAAACGTGGCCTTAAAAGCATAAACGACAATGTGTGATTTACACTTTTCTTAAGCTCAACTATCTCACCTCTAGTCTCTATAGTCCTGGCCCGCAAATGTATGAGCAGAGAGTAGCAAATTTCGAAGGTGATTTTGAAATTGATTGATGGAGCAATCACACCTGGAAACGCTAAACCACTCAGACTCTCTCTTTCCTTTCCCTCCTCATCGCAGAAGACACCTCAAGAGCGAAACTTTTCTCACACTTGTTCGAATTCTATCTCATTGCCATGCCGACTCTCATACTTGTCATTCCCATCCACAGGAGCCTCCAAAACAAGGTATTCATTCATGTTTTCCTTTTAGAATTCATCTGTTGGTTTCTCTCAAAATCATATGGATTGAGTGATTTAGAAAAAAAAAAAGAAAAAGAAATAGAGGGATATGTGTTTTTATTATCTGTTTGGATAACTTAGAGAGAAATTGGGAGAAATGAAGAGAAACGGAAAGAAATTTATTTATCTTATTATCTCGTTTTCAATCTTTCCAAAAGTGAAGAGATTGGGAGAGAAAAGAAACCTATACATTTTTATATTTTTAAAATACTAATTTTGTTCCTGTAAAAATAAAAGAAATAAAATAATTGATAAAATATAAAAAGATTATTTTGATAATATAACATAAAATAGTTTTTTTATTTTCTCTTATAAAATTTAACCAAACAAGAATGAGAGAAATTACAATTATTTCTTTTATTTTATTTCTTATTTATCCAAATAAGAAGGAGAAAAAATACAATCATTTCTTTTATTTTCTCTTATAACTTAAGTAATTATTTTTTTCTTTTTTCTCTTAGGTTTCCAAACATAGCGTAAGTTCAAGGATTAAACCCTGTGATTCACTATTACACTTTTGTCAAAATTTAACTCTATTTTCGAACCAATGGAATCCTGATTTTGATTCTCTCAAAATTTCAATTCATTTTAGTGTATAAAAGGGGAAAAAAAGAGCTGACTGCATTACAAAAACGCGAGCATCTCCAATCCTTCACATTTTCTTTCATCAAATTTAAATCTGATGGAAAAGTGTTCAAAAATCATCTCCTATCCTTTCATCAAATGTTCATCAAATCAAGGGAGAGTTATTTTTTTCATCAAATTTAGAACTCATCAAATTTGAATTTGATGAAAATTTAAAAAGACAAAGCATTGGAGATAATTATTTATTTATTTATGTATTTTTTCCATCAAATTTGATGAAAAGTGAAATTTGGATTGAGAAGGTAATTTTTTAAAAGATTTTGATGAAAGGATTGGAGTAGTTCATATCAAATCAAGTTTTTTACTTAAATTTGAAATCCAATTAGATGAAAAATTTGGTGAATGATTGGAGGTTTTAATTGAGTATCAATTATGCTAACTTTAGCTTAATGGGGAATTTTTTTTTTTTTTTTTTTTAATAAGCAGGCAGTGTTGAGAATGAATTGTGGCAAGTGACCAAAGGAGAAGTGTGTGGTGAACCAGTTGGTCCTACCAGTATGGAGTCTGAAATCTTGTCAATTCAGAGGGGTGCTCTGAATTCGACACTTTTTGGTAGTGACGAATGTGTTAATGAGGATAGAATGGAAACATATGAGTTTGACCATATAAGTAGGATAAATAAGGAACTCGTTCCAAAAAATGGTATTAAACTTGTAAATAATACATTGGACAAGAATCCAAGTGGTAATGTTGTCTCTTTGATAGATAACCAAGAAGGCCAAAGTAGTCCCCAAGAAATTAGTATGAAGGAATCAGGAAATTTAGACAAGGAAAACTATAGTTGGAAGGTCACTGAAGCTCTTGATTTGTTTTTAGATGTAGATATTTATGCTGAATCTTCAAGATTGGATGAGAATAATGAACAAGGAAGTTCATTTGTGGAGAGGAATGTGTTGGAAGAAGTGAACGAAATGGAGCTGATGGAATTGGAGAAATGGGTATCTGATTGTGGTGGGATAAATTCTCTTCTTCGTGTAACTGATGATGAAGAGATTGAAGAAGGAGAAATTTCAGGGGACTTTGGGGTTTATGACCAATCAATGGATTTGTTGCTTGAAGATGCTGCATCATTAGAAAAGGTGGACGAGGAGCAAAATTCTGAAGCCATTAGTAATGATGAACAATTTACTTGTAAGAAACAGAAAGTGGCAAATCAGGAAGATACCAAATCTAATAAGAATTTTGTGGTGACAATTGATAATGTGGGTAAGGAAGTAGAATTAAAAATTCAAAGTAATATGCCAGAGATAGAGTGTAAGTCGGAAATTGCTGTTTTTGGGAAATATGGTGAGGCTAAACTGGCACATGGGTGTGACTCTGTGATAGAAACTGTAAGAAACGAGCAGCAAACTGCTAGAGCTATTGAGCAGTTCAACCATCCAGCAGTGCCTGGCAAAATCTCAAGGGAAAATGCTACCAAAAATCAAAGCACTTTATCCTCTGAAAAGGTATGATTTTGATTTGTGAATTTCCTTTAACTGCTTATGGTGCAAGATAATTTTTTTTTTTTCACACATTTGTTTGCATGGGCCATTCAGTGTTGGTTACTTAAGTTGTCACTGTGATAATGTGTTGATGTGCAACCTTTACTCACCTTTATTCAAAGGATATGCTGAGCCCCTCCCTCCATGCTTCCAACAAAAAGAAAAAACCACCAATTTATAGCTTTCCACCCTGATGTTTTAGTAATAATAATGGAATAAAGAAGAAGATTATGGTTCATTCCTTAATATGGTGCAGTGGATCTGAGTAATTCTGGGATCGTCATGATATTTTGTTAAGCAGAGTCTAAAACTTCCACATATTTTCAGTATTTTATGGCTTCCTTTGGTAGACTTGACCATAATTCTTACTTATGACCATAGTTATTTGAATTGTATTTCGTGATAAACACCAAATGTTTTGGCATGGAGTTTCTGCTCTTGCATTCAGAAATAGATGTTGTAAATTTGGTTGAAATATGCCTAGCAGCTTAAACCAGCGGCCTTTATGATGCAATTGATTGGAAAACCAATGAAAACCAGAATAGCTGATGCCGGTACCTCTATCTCTCTGACATGTGCATACGTGCCACACGGTCACAAGCGCAAGTGCATATGTGGAAATGAACAAGGTCAACCAATATGCTAAAAAGGTTCAACCCCCTTCCATCTTTCATAAGAGGAAAACAAATTAGAAAGTAAAAAGAAGAAAAGAATAAAAGGAAAGCAAAGAGTATCAATTTCCTACCATTGTTTTTTGAAAAGCCTCAGCACTCTACAGACCATAATCCCTTCTGACAAACTTTAAATGATGTTCACATTGCTTTAGAGTGAAATTATGAAAAAGTAGCATAGTCAAAAATTCACCTTGTAGAGGAATAGTTACTAACAATCATCCTGGAATTCCTTTTACTGTTTTCAGAAATCTATTTTTTTAATCTTTTTTGGATCAGCAAAATGAGGGAAATCTTTATTGACATAAGCCAACAAACAAAGAGGAATTACATCAATAGAGATAGGGGAGGTGGGTGCAAATAGCGTCATAGCTACACAAAACAATCCCAACTAGGTTGGCACCGAAATATGAGCACAATCATATGCTTATACATCACCCGGTTGGAGAGGATCCAACCAAAATAAAAAACAGAGGAGAAGTCAAGAAGCAGCAGGCAAAAACAAAATGATGCACCTGCCACCACCCAAAGACTAACTTTACAACCCATGCAAATCATTAAATATCCTTTGATGGGGTTCTAATTTGTTGGATATAGGAAACAAAATCCTGTACTGAGTAGCAAATCCCTTCAATGTTGCTTTTAACCCACAAGGCCACTTTGACTTTAATTAGTTCCTGCAACTCACCAAAATTTGGCTGAGCATTATTGAATTTACACTCATTCCTATGCTTCCGAACAGACCACACCATTGCCAGCGACAAAGCTTTCCACAATCTTGCTTCCAACTTTTTATACTTAAAGCCAGCCCACCATTCCAACAATCCTACCAAAGAACCTGGTATAGCCCAGTAAATTCCCCACCAATTCGTCAAA
Organism: Camellia granthamiana; assembly: GCA_036172215.1. Lineage (NCBI taxonomy): Eukaryota > Viridiplantae > Streptophyta > Magnoliopsida > Ericales > Theaceae > Camellia > Camellia granthamiana. Next base: position 44,541,840 of record CM069904.1, read on the forward strand.
TGGGACCAAACCTTCCAAATTAAAGGACAACCCATCAACACATGATCACTTGTTTCCAAGTCAGTGTTACAGAAAATACATAGGTTGCTCATATTGGCTCCAAGCACACCAAGCCTTTGAAGATAAGTAGAAGTTTTGATCCCACCCTTCCCCACTAACCATCCCAAGAATTGGACTTTTGGAGGAGAGATGTTCTTCCAAAGCAAATCATGAATATGAGTATCCATACCAGTTGTTGAGTCACTTCTCTTGTAAAGTGTAGACACCAAAAATTGGCCAGATGATGAAGCCTTCCATTTGAGCCAGTCATCATGGTTACTCAACATAGGGTTGGCTGCATTCAACAAAGTATACAGGCTTTTAACCTCCTCTTCTTCCCAAGAAAATAAGGTCTTTTGAATCTCAAATTCCATCCATCAGAATTTCCTTTCTCTTCAATACAATCCTTCAACGAAATGAGTTTATCAATTGACAGATTGTATAATCTGGGATAATCTTCTGAAATTGCTCTGATCCCAAACCACACATCATTCCAAAATTTAACTCTATTCCCATTACCTATAATTACCTCTGAATTAGCTGCGTAAAAATCCTAAAGACTGTGATTACAGTCAGCAACAAGCAATATGTCCAGCCAAGTCCTAGAGTACTTAGCCTCAAGTTTCTGAGTGGGAAACATCCACCACCAGAGATTCCATATTTATAGCTGATGGTTCTTCTCCATAAGGCTTTGGTTTCAGTTGCAAATCTCCACCACCACTTTGCTAAAAGGCAATCATTAAAATCTCTGACCTTCCTTACCCCCAGACCCACTTGCTTTTTTCTCATGGTTTACCTCTTCCCATTTCACCAAATGTATCTTCCTTTTCAAATCAGAGCCTCCCCAGAGAACGGAAGCTTGGATTCTGTCAAGAGCTATTGCTACACCTTTAGGTAATTTGAAGAGAGACAAATAATATACTGGCAAGTTGGACAAAACTGATTTGATGAGTGTAAGTCTACCACCAAAAGAAGGAAATCTCCTTTTCCAAGATGCAAGCCTCTTTTGACACTTCTCAATTATAGGTGCCCATTTCAGAAATCTATTTAATTTATTTGTTTTTTTTTTTTTTTTCTTGGATGATGATACAATCAAAATCGATTAGTTATGCAATCAAATATTGACTGTTAAATTTTGGGTGCGACAAGTAGACAATCAAGTCCCACCAAAATGATTTAAGATGCTATATAATGAGATTTTTATCTCGGGCGTAAGTTTTAAGAGTGTTCAATTTCTTATTTAATTAAGTTCTGCTTTCTTATTTGGGTAATAAATTCCAAAATGTGATCTTGTAAACTGTTTAGTCCTTTTTTCTTATGAATCTAAAGGTTCCATTAAAGTAGAAATTACACAAAAGTAGTCACTTACATGTTTGTATTTAATTTTTAAACGATAAAAGTGGATTTTTCCAACTGTGAAATTACACAGTTGAGCAATCCGCACTATAGATGTTTTGGATTTTCTCTCATTCTGGAACAAATATGAACAAGAACGTAACACTTCAATGCAACACACTAAAAAACTCCTTAATGTACTTTTCTCAAACGTAACAATGTAACACTCTAAAAAAAAAAAAAAAAACTCCTTAGTGCACTTTTTTCCAAATGTACACTCCAATGTAACACACACACACACAAGATGTAAGGACCCACATTTCATGCCTTAGTCATGCTTGCATGCAGTTATATGATTTGCCATGTTAAGATTTGCTATTATGAATTGTGCCTTATTTTGTATGTATTTGTTTTGCCTAAGTGTATATGTATGCTTTGTTCCTCCCTTGCTATGCCAAGCCTAAGTTATGTTAAGCCTAGATCATTTCCAAGCCGAGGTCATCTTAAGCCCTTAACTGTTTTGGAATCCCTTTGTTTGATCTCTACCCTTGTTCTGGCATATTGGCCGAGATGATTATCATCTGGGCCGAGGTGTGTATCGCCGAGGCCGAGACGTGTATTATCTGGGCCGAGATGTTATCTTGAACCCAAGTGATCGTGTCCTGGAAGTGGTATGACCTAGACCGAGGTGTGGCACATCTAGGCCGAGGTGTGGCACAGTTCAGTCAAGTGTTGTCCTTCCTAGCCGGGATCATTGTCATCTTAGTTGCCGAGGCTCTGTCCTTCCAAGCCGATGTCATTGTTACCTTACTGCCGAAGTGTTGTTCTTAGCTGAGGTCATTGTCCTTTGTTTGCCGATGTCTTGTCTTTTGCCGATGTCTTGTCTTTTGCCGATGTCATCACTTGCCGGAGTGTTTGCTGTGAAGCTTGTTAGATACGCTTTGTCAGAACCTTGTCTTGTCAATCAGTCACCTTTTCGAGGAGGACCAACCCGGTAGCGCCACGTGGCCGAGCTGAGTGTTAAGTCAGCCGTTAGAGAGAGAAACCTATCATTTGTTATATTTTGTTCTAAGGAAGAGAGAGAAGCTCTAGAAGAGGGAGAAGGAGTTCTTGGAGAGAGAGTAGACTTCCAAGCTTGATTCCTAGAGATCGAACCGTTAGATTCGTGTTCTAAGGTTAGATTCTTGATCTTCTCATGTTGTTCTTTATGATTATGTTATTGCATTGCATGATTGAATATGATTTGTAAGCCATGCATTGCTTTGAAGTTCGGTTTTAGAAAGAGAAGATGATATTCAAGTGTTCTTCAAGAAAAGTCATGTTTTGATCCGAAAGCTCATGCCAAGATTCATGTTTTCATGTTTGTTTTTATATGATTTCCAAGTATGGGTGCCTAGGTCCATGTTTTCGAGCTCATATCATGAAAACCCCAGATTTTGTATAAGCAAGTTATGATTTTGGCATTCATCATACTCATGTTCTTCATGTTCATGTCCTTCATGTTCTTCACGGGTGGAAACCCAGATTTCCAGACTTCACTTCCCGAGGTGTAGTCGCCGAGATCATTCTTACCTAGACCTTACACTTAGGCCAAGCATCGTGTCTCACCTTGGCCTACCTTGCATGATCACTTGCACCTTTAGTCTGTCTTGCATGAACCTCGGCATGCAGCTGCGCGCCGAAGCCTTGGTAACCACACCTCGGCCAGGAGGTGTGGGACCTCGGCTTAGACCTGGTTGGTACCCAGCATGTCTTCCTGACATGTAAAACAGTGTTTTGATTTCCAGCATGTTTTCCCGAGATCATTTGCATGCATGTAAGACTTGTTTTAAGAAGTATGTTCAGTAGACTTTGCCATGTGTTTGTAGGACTTGGACCTTTGCCTTGATCCCGACGTCCCAAGAGCTATGTGAGTGGTATTTCTAATAAAGCTATGTTGCAAATGTTTGATAAGCTTTGTTTTACTTTGTTTTGAAAAGTATTTGTTAAGCATGAATGATTATTCCTATTTTAGTATATCAAGTATAAGTTTTATGCATTAAGTATAAGCTTTGTTTTGGATGACATTCTTGGAACCGTCCTTCCGTGTTAGGGGACGTTAAGCCTAAGTAACACCGTCCTTTCGTGTTAGGGGACGTTAAGCCCAAGTAACATAGTCCTTCCGTGCTAGGGGACTTTAAGCCCAGGTAGCATTATGTTTGAGAGATCTTTGCTATCGACGGACTATGAACGGATAGCCCCCCATCGACGGTCTATGAACGGGTGGATTTGTCTATTTTGCTATCGACGGTCTATGAACGGATAGCCCCCATCGACAGTCTATGAACGGGTGGGAATGTTTTGCCAAGTATGTTATAAGTTCAAGTATACGTTTTGATACAAGACATGCTAAGAATATGTTTCGGTTCAAGTTATGCTAAGCACATGTTTTGAAAGGTCAAGATTGATGAATACGGTTCCTCCTATGTTTTGATAAGTAGGTAGGCTTTGAAAGCTCAAGTACATGTTGACACAAGTTTTGCTAAGTATATGTTTTGATGCAAGCCATGTTATACGTGTGTCTTGAATAAGCTACGCTATAAGCACAAGTTTTGAACAAGCTATGATATATGTATTGTTTTAACAAGAACCTCGGGAATCATTCAGCTAACCCCTTTATTACTTGTACCATTCACTGAGTATCCAAGCTCACCCTCTCTATGTATATATGTAGGTTTCAAGCAAGAAGTCGGCTTCGCCGAGATGTGTGTTTTGTGCCGATGTTTTGTATGCATGTTAGGTCGGCATCAAGGATGTCGGCAACTGTGAAGATTATGTTTTTAACCTTGTACTTCCTGTATTATATTTATGTCGGCATTTTGTGTTTAGGTCGGCAACCTTGTAATGACGTCGGCAGTTCTGTGAATGATGTTTCTTGACTTATATATATTGTGTTTTGTTTATGTCGGCTTGAGAAGCCCCTTTTTGTCAAGATGTAATGTATATTCTATAAATTGTAAAGTTATGTATTGATGTATGTCATTTCATTTGACTTATGCACAGCTCTTATGGACCACTTGCATTTTAAGCTATTGCTTCCGCTCTTGTTAGCCCCATAGATTATACTCTGATTGTGTGTGATCTTTGTAAGTTGGCCTTTGGTAATCTCGGATTACTGGCCATCACGGCACCATTCTACTAGGGGCAGTTTGGGGTCGTGACACAAAAATTCCTTAGTATATTTTTTCCAAACGTAGCACTCTAATGTAACAAACACAAAACACTAAAAAAACTTCTTACTGTACTTTTTCCAAATGTAGCGCTCATAATTTGAAATTATACATTTGCCCAAAGCTTATTAAGAAATTTTTGTACTTCTTTTGGAATGGTTTGAAGAATTCTACATTCTTTTTTTGAGTGTTATATTGAAATGTTATGTTCGGGAAAAATACACTAAGTAGTTTTTTTTTATGTATTACATTGGAGTGTAACACTAATGAGTTTTTTTGGAGTGTTACATTTGGGAAAAGCATATTAAGAAGTTTTTTTTGAAGTATTACATTGGAATGTCATGTTTGAGTGTTACATTGGAGTGTTACAGTTTGAAATTATACATTTGCCCAAAGCTGTGTACTTCTTTTGAAATGTTTGAGAATCCCTCATCATTTTGGAAATGTTTGAAGAATCCCATTTTTCAAGTCATTCAAAAAAAAAAAAAAAAATTTATATAAAAATTCATCCCAAATTTGATTCCCATATGTTGTGTATCTTACCTTTCTAGCACCAAAAAAAAAAAAAAAACAAAAGAAAAAGAAAAAGAAAAAAAGAAAGAAGAAGGAAACATAATAGAAATAAGGGTATAACAGTAAATCTAATTTCCAAATAATATATTAAATCTACCTTTTCAAAATCAATGGGACTAATTGGTCTATAAGAAAATTCTTGAGACTAAACGGATCATCATTCCCCAAGATGGGATTTATAGATAAATTTTCCTTCTTATTTTATTATCTAATTTTCATAAAGTTTGAAATTGGGTTGGTTTTTGAGTCTAGCCATAAAGCAGTTTGTTTGACTTGGTGTCTACAGGTTCTATTTGGTAGGGGGTGCAACCTGTGTACATAAGAAAACTATCTCATCCTATGAAGCACGGGCATGTACCTGAGGCCTGCATATGAGTGTCGGACACATGTCGGACACGCCGTGGACACGTGTCTGACACTCTCCCTTACGTGTCCCCCTTTTTTTGGAATTTTTTCAGTCGGACACGCAGTTGGACACGTTTCAGACACGTTTCAGACACGCAGGTGGATCGAAGAAGCCCTAGAATTGTTGGAGAGGAGAAAGAGAGAGAGCCAGAGACAGATCGAGGGGAGAGAGAAAGGGAGATAGATCGAGGGAAGAGAGAGACAGATCGAGGGAAAGAGAGGGACAAATTGAGGAAAGAGAGAACAAACCCTAACCTGTTCTTCTCTCTTCTTCTTCTCTGTTCTTCTATCTTCGTCTTCGTCTTCGTCTTCTTCTGTCTTTGTCTTCTTCTCTTTCTTCTCTTCTCTTCTTCTGATTTCATTTATTCTCTCCTCCCTTTTTTGTCTCCTTTTCCTTTTTTGTTCTCTCCTCTTCTTTTTTATTTTCGTTTGTTTTATTATTTATATCCATGTTTTTACTAAATTTTATAAAATAAATTATTTTTATTTGAAAAAAATCAATTTTTATTAAACAAATTTAGGTAATGTGTTTATTAATTTTATTATTATTGTAATTTTTTAGTAACCAATATTTTTTTTTTCAAATTTTAGATATATAATAAATAAATAAAATTATATATATTAAACACGTCCCCAGCGTGTCGTGTCCTCCAATTTTTGAAAATTTGCATATTTGCGTGTATGTGTCGTGTCCCGTGTCCATATGCGTGTCCATGCATCATAGATCTCATCTATACAACAAAAGTTATTCAAAGCCCTCTGTAAAATCTCAAAAGTTGGCTGAAGGACGGATTGACAATCCTCGAAAAGTTCAAAGAAAAAATACAATAATCTATTTTTAAAAAACTAATCTAAATAGGGTATTCCTTTCCATTAAAAAATCTTCTATCTTGTTTGCCCCACACTGATCACATTAAAGCAAAAGGAACCAACCACCATGCTTTCCTCCTCCCCACTCAAGCACCTCTCCAAGAGTGAAGAACTTCCTTTCCCTCCCAGGAAACACCAATTCCACACCAAATATAAGGAGGAGCAAAGACTATAAATCCTACTCCACCTCCAACTGAATAAGAAGATGGCTAACTAACTCCCTATTGTGCTTACGATCACATATACATCTGCTGCAATGAGACTTTAGTGAATAGTTTGAAAAATAAAATACCTCAAATCTTTATATATGCTTTTACTCACACAACCCAAAAAGATTAGTACTAGTTTTTTGAGCACCATAGATTGTTGAATTTGAGTTTATATTGCTTAGAATTATATTTCTTTAACCAAAAGTTATGAGTTCTCAACCTTGATCTGATTTTTATTTGAGTGCAACAATGGTTGTGGCTATGATTCTCTGCCTAGGCTATAGTAATTGTTTTCTGAATCATTATGCGACATCTGTTAGATATATAACCCTCTTTTTTATGGTTACATTTGGTCTATATATATTTGATCTGGTATGAACTTAGTTATCTATAACAGGATGCTGGTGTTCACAAAGTGAAAAAGCGGGGTCCTAAAACCAAGGAAAACAAAGCAAAGAAAAAGGTATACATTTGTTTCTTTATATACTTTTAATCTTTGGCTGAACTTTGTATCTCATCTAGGTTTTTTCTTATGGTGTAAGGAAACACATTTTGACAAAAAAAAAAATCACTATGCCCATCAAATATTAGACTTGTGCCCTTTAAAATATTGTTAATTTTCAATATTAATAATTAACACTTTAAACTATTTAAATTGTTTCACTTTGCCCAAAGTCATTGATAGTGTCAGAATTGTTTGATGAAAAGCTTTACTTTACCCATCAAACTATCACATTTGTGTCACTTAAACCTTAGCCCTTGAAGTATCAAATTTAATAGTTAATAGTTAACACCTTAAATTATTAAAATGGATTCATGTTTCCCTGAATCGATAACGACCTTGTAATTTTTTAAGTAAGGTCACATGAATTGGCCACGGGTGATAGTGTAAGTAGCACTAAATCCATACCAGTTTTGTGCACATGTAAATGAACTTCATCTTCTTTACCTTTAAATTGTTTAATAGTAAACCAAATTTTATGACAAAACAAAGCAAGGATAGAAAAGCATGACAAGATATAGAAGCTTGAATGGAGAGAAAATGGAAGTAGATGAAGTCATTTGGAGGTTCTAAATGATTCATCCACAAATACACAAAAAATTGTAGCATTATTGTCTTTCCCTTGTAGTTGCTATAGATTTGGTTGGAGAAGGGCCCTCTTCTCTCTCCAACCTATTCATATGGTCTTCTATAAAAAAATGTAACGTCGTTAATGATTTGGGGTAAAGGGGATCAATTTTAATAGTCTAAGGTGTTAAAAAAAGCTATGTAGCATAGATACAAACATGTAACACGACACAGACATTTGGACATGGTGATTTTCAAAAAATGAAGACACGATATGCCTTATATTTTTATAAATTTATTATATGTAAAATATATGAGTAGTTTATTCAAATGTAATGAAGAAAAACATAACACCAATTAAAAAGTCATATATTTCATAACTTAGCTTTAAGTGGTATGAGTCGTCCTACCTTAAACCTATGGTCATGGGTTCAAGCCTTACCCACCTTTTTGTGTGATTATTCCCAATGATATTCCTATTGAAATTTGAAAATTTTTGGGTGAGAAGGGGGTTGCTTGGTTGACTAGGTTATTTAGTAAAATTTTGTTGACTAAAAAAATGCCAAAGTTGTGAATAAAGAGTATTTTAGTGCCAATTTATAAGAATAAAGGAGATATCCAGAATTGCAACAACTACAGAGGAGTCAAGCTGATGTGTCATATAATGAAAGTATGGGAGAGAGTGATGAAACGTCGATTGTCAGATATAACAGAGGTGTCAGAGAATCAATTTGGATTTATGCTCGGTAGATCAATAATGGTCTATTTTTTGAGGAGAGTAATAGAAAAGTATAGAGAAAAAAATTGACATTCCTATGATTTATCGTTTTTGAGAAAGTATATGATAGAGTGCCTCGGGATATAATTGGGTGAGTGTTAGAAAAGAAATGGGTGACAAAATGCTACATTGATGTGATTAGGGACGTATATGAAGGTGTGATGACCACTATTAGATCGTTGTCTGGAGAGACAAGTGAATTTCCAATTAATATGGGGTTACACCAAGGATCAACATTAAGTTCTTATCTTTTTGCTTTAGTTATGGATGAGTTGACGAGAAATATTCAAAATGATGTGCCATGGTGTATGCTTTTTGCAGATGATATCGTGTTAGTGGATGAGACTAGAGAATGAGTTAATACTAAGTTGGAGACTTGGAGAGAAGCACTTGAATCTAAAGGATTTAGAACTAAGACAGAGTACATGGAGTGTAATTTTAGTAATAGTAACAATAGAAACAAAGGAGAAGTGAAGATTGGGAACTATGAACTACCTAAGAGTGAACTTTTTCATTATTTAGGGTGGTTTATCACAACGGTTTGGTAGATTGGAACAGATATAGTTTATAGAATTAAGGTAGGGTGGCTTAAGGGGAGGAGTGCGTTCGAGATACTGTGCGATAAATGAGTACCCACTAGGTTAAAAAGAAAGTTATATAGAATGGTTATTAGACCAGTGATGTTGTATGGGACAGAATGCTAAGCAATTAAGAAACAACATGTAGATAAGATGAGTGTTGCTGAGATGAGGATGCAAAGGTGGATGTGGCAAGACTAGAAAAGATAGAGTTATGAATGAGTATATTCGTGAGTGGATAGGAGTAGCACCGATAGAAGATAAGATGTGAGAGAATAGATTGAGGTAGTTTGGTCATATACAATGGAGACTAACAGAGGCGGTAGTGACGAGATGCAATACAGTGACGGTAGAGGGAAGTGTTAGAAGCAAGGGCATACCTAGATTGATGTGGGCTAGTGTAGTAAATAGAGATATGAATCTCCTTAATTTGACTAGCCAAATGGCTTTTGATAGAGTCGTGGAGAAGAAGGGTTCATGTAATTGACCCCATTTGATGGGATTTAAGGCTTGGTTTGGTTTAGTTTGGTTATATTCCATAACTTAAATATCAAGATATCATTCACGTTATAATAACATGATAAAGAATCTAAAAAACAATTGTAGCACATTGAAATACATGTGATGTATTCATCTTATATATGTTTTGAAATATATTTAAAGTGAACAAGTTGCATTCTAAAGAATGCAGAACATTGTTACTATGAAGAGATTAATCATATAGGTTGTGTTTGGAAGGACCAAGAAATATTGGCAGAGTATTCTAGAAGTGTCTGTGAAGTGTTCAGTATTGTGAATTTAAAATTTTAATTAAAACACTTTGAGTTTTAGGAGTGTCTGCAGAGTGTTATGTCCAACATGCATGCCTCTTCTGTAGAAGTGGATTGTTAGGGGTGTTCACAGGTCGGATTGACTCGAGTTCACCCTTGACTCGTCAACTGAACCGACACCATCTGGTTAGGAAACCATTCACCGGTTGTTGGCCGCCTTCTTATTCGAAATCAACCCCCTCAAACCATTCGGTTGTTGAGTAGTTCAAATTATAACTTAGACTCTATGTTTCTCTTGATGTGATTCAAAGTTCAAATCAACAAATATTAACCTAATACACACAATATGTACAGATTTAAACAAACTCACAATCTCACATATAGATCTGTGAGAGACGGCAAAAAGAGAAGAAAATAGGAAAAATGGGAGGACAGTGAGGGAAGACACACCGACTCCATCGATTAACACCACTACACAATCGCTCGTTGCCATTGATTCCACCACTCTTCACCATCTTGTCCATCGATCAACATCACACATCCATCGATCAACACCTCACAACCATTGATCAGCACCACCACACAATCACTTCCCATCATGGGAGAAAGAAAAGATCTAGAAGTGAGGATTTGTTGCAGTGGAGGAATCTGTGGAGAGAAAACATGAAATCTGTGAGAGGAGAGAGGCTAAGAGAAACAGTGAATTGTTGATTTGAGAGGTAGAGAGAGAGTGAGATACAAAGAGAGATGAGAATGTGATAGAAAGAGATAAATGAGAGAGAAAGATGAAATTAAATGAATAATGAATGAAAAGGAGAGAAAAAAAGGTATGTTCCATTGACTTATGTTACATGGACTTGGGTATGGGTGTTAGGTGCAGGTATGTATCTAGAGGTCAGACTCATCGAACCATAAATTTAAGGGTATGTGAATTCGACAAAAAAATGTCATATTTTTGTATATTTAATCAAATATGTGAACTAAAATGGTACTATATGTAACCTACAGTGTCAAAAAGACATTTATAGCAATTATGCAACAATATATACATACAATAATAGTGTTATATATAATTATATAAGAAGTGTCCGTTGAAAAGTATTCAACACATATCCCATACCCTTATTCAAGTGTTGGGTATCCGACGCGGATATTTGATTTATTTTGAAGAGTCCGTGTAACATAGCCATTGACCAAAAAATTATTAAATGAATAGTGACTGAAAGAAGAGGAAAGCATTTCTGTTCCACTATGGAGAAATCCCATCTTCCAATAAAATTACACATGTAAAGATAATATATTAAAAATACAATAATAATTGGTTGGTACGGGTCTCGCAGGTGTAATTTACGCCAAGTTGTATATTGACTTCAGGTTCGAATCCCCTAGCTAGCAAATGCATACCTTGGGATCACGGACCGCAGGGCGTAAGCTTTGTTTCGGAAGGCTTGTTCGGGCTGTATGGACTTAATCTGATACGCGTAAGCGGACCCTGGATACCCTACATAACAAAAAAAAACTGTATGTTGACCAAGAAAATGATTTTTTGCACTCTTTCAATCCCATAGCCGACCACCGGTTTCCACGGAGCCGATTGTGATGGTTTGGGTTGAGTCGGATCGGTCGGTTTGACCAGGTCAAGTTGGTTTTTGAACAATCCGAGTTACCAGAAAGCTTTAATACCCTAGCAAATTACGTTTTGGAATGCACGTTCCGGAATATGATAAATTTTCATTTAAAAATGATAAATTTAGCCATTTAAAACGATCCTAAAAGTTTTTCCCAATATATTTCTTGTAGGTTTCTCCTTAGAGTTTAAAAAAAAAAAAAAAATTCAAATATAATAAACTAAAATCTAAGGTGAATGAAGTTTTGACATAACAAAACATAAAAAAATGGGTTATAATGCTCATAGAAATGCGTTGCTACCAAACTAATTGGAAGGAAAAAAAACTTGACATTTTATTAGATTTTTAATTGTTAAAACAAAATTATTCTAAAAGTACCTTAAATTCTTATAGTATAATCTATACAAGTCTATTGCTAAACCAAATCAAACCAAGACTTAAGTCCCATCAAATGGGGTCGGCTCTATACAAGTCTACTGCTATCTTATCATATTTTAGAGCATATGGTGTACCATGTTCATGTTCTTGTTCCACATACTGGAGCAATCAACATTCTAGGTAACACAGTTCTGCGCTTCTTAGGTTAAAGGACTAAATTGAAACATGATAGTTTGAGGTACAAAGTGAAATTTTTCGTCAAACAATGTAACACGATAACGATTTATAGCAAAGTAAAACAATTTTTATAGTTTAAGGTGTTAATTGTTAAAATTGATAGTTTAGGTGCAAAGTGACCGAAGTGTGATAGTTTGAGCCCCAAAGTAAATTTTTCCCTTACATTTAATAAATCTGGTACTTTATGATGCTTTGAATATTTATTTTACACATCACACACCAGGTTCAGTGTTGATCAATACTATTATAGTTGCCATGTATGGTTTCAATCTGTATTACATCTTTTTTTTTTTTGGGCTTAACTAATTTGTCTGATTTGCATGTTGCAGCGAAAGGAAAGAATCAAACGAGCAGAAAAGAATAGACGTCTTGGTGTTAAAAGGTTAAAAATCCAACCAATATTGAAACCCAAAACAGTAACATATTGCCGTCATTATATGAAGGGAAGATGCCAAGAGGTTGTAATAGTCATCTATGTTCTGTCTTTCTTGTCTTGTCTAATTTTAGGATGGAGGTTTCAATTGCTTAGAAGTCTCACTTATATGCATACTGATGACACTGCTTTTATTTTATTCTTTTTGTTGCACAGGGTGAGAAGTGCAAATTTTCACATGATACAATACCCTTGACAAAATCCAAGGTATGATCATGTAATGTTTTAACTAAGCACTCTTGTGATTCAACAATTGCATTTGATTCTGATTATTATAAGAACAGTTGATTGTTGATAACTACTGGAGATGTATCATTAATAATTAGCGCTGTTTCATTCTGTTACCATTAATAGTTAGCTCTGTTTTATTCTGACTAATAGTCTGCTTATAGTTGTACCCTAGTTCAATAATTGACTAGTGAGATGCTTAAGTAGAATGAACACTCTAACAAGGAGCCGTGTCTATGTCAAATGCTGACATTTCTCTGACACTGTTGGTGGCATGTCCCACACTTAACGATTGTGTTATAATTTAAAAATAAAAATTCATAATTTTAGACCATTCGGTGATACATTTTTAACAATTTGACATCACTTCTTTAACACTCTTCAACAAAGAACAATGTTAGAATTCTTAGGAATGCAACTCATGCATCTGAAAACATTTCTAAGAAGAATGCACCATATGCTTGATCAACATGAAGTCAAATATGCATGGGTAACTTCTAACATAGGGAAATAATAAAGTAACAAAGAGTTTTAAAAAAATATAGTGAGAAAGCAAGTAATAAAAGTCATTACATAGATAATATTTTTGGAGCTTTATTTCACATTTTTCTATATTACGTAGAAAAAATTATATAATCGATCAAATCACATGTTTTTTTATATAATGTGTAAAAGTTATATTATATATAATATGTTTGTGTTTCTTGTTCGTGTGTATGCGACATAATTGGACATCAATTTTGAGCACAATGGAGAAAGTTTCTTGGTGCAAAACCATCTCATGGGTTATTCAAATTTTGGAATTGATTATTAGATGTTCGCAACCACAATGTCCAATTTGGTGTGACCATTCTTTGATATTCTCACATCAAAAGGGGATCGAAAATTTCCCCTTAACATAATGGCCCTTGCTAAGGGGCATTCATGAACTCCCTCTCCCTCTCCCTCTCATTCATGAGGGGCTTTATGCTGTGTAGATTAGGAAATTTTGGAGAATCTTTGGTTTGGCAAGTTGAAAATGGTTACTTTTGCTTATACTATTCAAGCACCTTCAAAAGTATCAAGTTTTTTTTTCTCTTTAAGATTAAGCTTTATTAATGTTAAGATTCTTTCCTTCTCTCTCACACACACACTCACTCATACCCCACTCTCCCTAAAAAAACAAAAAAAGTAAAATAAAAAGGATTTTTGGGCTTTTAGTACACGGACTCATTTGCTGCTGAATCCTAGTTTGATGCAAGAATGCCTCCTCTTTGGAGGGTCACTAATCTTACGCTAAACATTAAAATGAGGCCTTATTTTGCTGATTTTTTAAAAATGAGACCTTCAGCAATAAGAATTTTTAAAAATGTTCTTGGTTGGCCTTAGGTGATAAGAGAAGTGGCCTAATGGTTGAGCCACCTTCTGAGGCTCACCCAAATCTCAAGGACCAATAATCTTTCTTGTTTTCATTGAAGAGATCTATTTTTATTTTTATGAACCGCATGCTCTTAAAGAGGATGGGTCTCTCTGGCAACTACTTCTTCCACCCAATGTATTCTTCCACTTTCTTCTTCTTCTTCCACACATTGGATTCTTCCACTCTTTGATGGGCCAGCACTTATCAATTCTAAGATTTGATTTCTGTTTGGGAATCGACATTGGTCTCCATTTTGGCAAGTACTTTATGCTGCCTTCAATCTTGTATTGATATGCTTTTACATAGAGGTTTCTCCATTTCTTTTAGGTTTTTGTTCTTTTATTCCAAATAATTATGACAAAGATAGCTGACTGTGTAGACTGAACATTTGCAACCTTCAAGGGTTCTGATGGTTGATAATACCTAGGGATGGCAATAGATTGGGTTTAGAACAGTGTGCCCTTGTCCTTGCCTTGACCATCACAGAATTCCCCGACCTTTGCTTGTCCCAGACACTGCTAATGTCACCTAAAGTTAATTTACTTCTCATTCCAAGTGTTTGATTTGGATTATGTGCAGTTTTGAATGATTTTAAATCGGTGGTAGTTCAGAAGTTAAACTTGTTCAATCATGTGTACTTCCCTCACCAATGTAATTCATCCATATTTCTTACTACTTTTCAATGTGCATAAATCATACTGCACGATGGCAAATTCATTCCTGAAACAACTTATCATTCTTATATCAAGTCAAGTTGTTATTTTTATTGCTCAGCATCTCTCTCTCTCTGTGTCTCTCTCTCTCTCTGTCTCTCATGGTTTCTGGTGTTGCAGGCATGTTGTCATTTTGCGCGTCACTCATGCATGAAAGGCGATGACTGTCCATTTGATCATCAACTCTCCAAGTATCCCTGCAACAATTATTTGTCCAACGGTTTTTGCAGCAGAGGCCCTGACTGTATGTTTTCACACGTGGTGATTTTATTTTTTTTTTAAAGTTTTGGTTGGCTTTGTTTAGCTATGCTTTTCTGCATATGTGGCCATACTTATTGCCTTATTTGGCTTGCTTATTCAACTATATTTCTCTCAGATGCCACTCACAGAAGGTTCCCCAAGCACTGCAAATGCTTCCAAATCTGAGTTGAAGTTTTCATCCCCGCTAAGGGGTACAAATTCTGAGAAGCAATTGAACTTGAATAATTCCTCTCATCCGAAGGTTGATTCTAGTAAGAACACTAAACAGGATGTGGTAGAGACTATACTCAAACGTGCTGTACAGACACAACCCAAGGGAATAAGCAAGCTTATGTTTGGGAAATTGGCACTGGACAATCCAAGTAAGCTTAATCAAGTCGGATCATCTCCAATAACAGGTGTTGGTGGTGTCAAAGTTGGTCTTCCGATGATTCGTGGCACACCAGATATGGCTCAAAACTCAAATGAGATTACAAAGATGACAGCTGCAGTGGAATTAAAGGGAATAAACTTCCTGTCATTTGGCAAAGCTCCTTTAAAGGATTGCGGTATTCCAAAATCAACTTCCTTTGGTGATTCTAACAAGGATAAGCAAGCTGCCTCATCTCCAAAGAAGGATGTTGGACTCAAAATTGGCAATCAAATGGGCCAAATCACAAGAGACGTGGTACCCATCTGGAGTGAGATGCCAAAGAGAACACCTACTATGCCACCCCAAGGAATAAACTTTCTTTCGTTTGGCAAAGCTCCATTAGATCATCCTAAGGATAATGATGTTGTGTCATCTGTTCAAGAGAGAGAAACTGCCCCTAAACGTCAGATCCCCAGTTCAAAACCATGGAAGCAACTATCTTCTTCACTTCCTTCAGATCAATCTGTGAATCAATTGACAGATGAGCATGGTAAAGACACACCAAGTTCAGCTCTGAAGGCACTCTTGTCAAATATGCCAAATGCAGCTCAGAAGGAACATCTTTCAAACATGACGAACTCAGCACAGAAGGCACTCATGTCAACGTTAGCTTTTGCAGCTAAGTATGAGTCTAGAATTAAGATGGATTGCCCTCCTGATGTCAGCGCCAACTTCAATAAGGAAAGCAGTAGTTCAGAAAAGACTTCAAGGGGGTCTACAATTTTGGATTTCTTGTATGGCAATGGTAGTAAGACCAAGCAATAAAGAGAGGTTAATGTAGTATTGTACTGCCAATGATAGTGATCCCTACGGTTACTAGTCTTCACTTTTTCTTTTTTCTTTTTTTATTTTATAGCAGCAACCAGGCAAGTATTGTTTTTCCTGAACTTTAGCTATGGAAATCGTTATATCTTATCAAGTTACTAACAGTTTTCAATGCTTTTCATACTTGGCAGCTGATATAATAGGCCAAAGGATTCCTCCTGTAATTTATTTTGGGATGTGAGTGGATTACAAAGCTGTGTTTTTCCAAATCAAGGGTAAAATACTTCTCTCTCTCTCTCTCTCTCTCTCTCTCTCTCTCTCTCTCTCTCTCTCTCTCACCCCGAGAGAGAATTTTGATATATATATATATTTTTTTTCTTCTGATCACTAGAAATAAATTACATGTAATTCTTGGACTGCAGATTTTTGAAAGGTTCAAAGTTTATTCATCTTGTAGCAAGTATGATGACTAGGATGTTTCAACAAAAAAAAGTATGATGAGTAGGATGAACTAGTAGTGTATATACTTGGCTTTGTCTAAAGCATAGATCAGAATCATAGAATGGATGCAGCTGGTTGAGGTATTGGCATGGTGTGGAGCTTATTTTTTTCTCCCCTTAATTTGCTTTTATGCATATCCATTGTATGATATCGACGAGACTCGGTCAAATTCCTTCCTCTTGATTAAAAAACAGAAGAAAAAGAATTAGATTAGAACATTTTGATTTGTTTTCTCAAAAATCCATTAGCTAAACCAACTGGGATTTAACATAGTTGGCTAGAACCCTTCAATTTTATTAAGAGATCGAAAGTTCGATTTTGCCACCTTTTTTCTGGCTACGGCCAATGATTTTGACAAAAATTGACACTGTCAAGCTTTAAACAGTATCTGTGCAACAGTTTTCAAAATGTCTTCCAAATTAATACTACATTGTTCATAGTCATAATAGCCTTGAATCTGATGGATGGTAAAAAGAAAAGTCTGTTAGCTCCTGTTTGTTAAGCAGGATTAATGGATTTAAAAATAAATAAATTATTTACTTCATTTAAATAAACGAGTCAAGTTTATTCATGCTTGAGTTTGACTTATTTATTAAATAAGTTTAAAAGTTCAACTCGAAATTGTTTATTTACTTAAGTAGTCGAACCTAACTCATTACTAAATTCGTTTGCAGCCTTATGTACCAGTAGGGTTTGTGCTCAACGACTAGTGATGTTACATTTTTCACTTGCTCCATAACACAAACACTGCACCCAAGAAAGAAAGAAAAAAAAAATTACTCATTTGCAATTTCATATTTTTGTAATTATTTTCATTCAATTGCCCTTCAATGCAATGAGCTAGAGCACGTGGGGTTGATTTTATTCATTTATTCATACATTTTTGTGATGCAGTAACTCTAGTTCAATCAGTCGGGGAGGTCATGAAGATCGAGCTCGAAACATACGTTGGAATTCACACGTTTATCATTGGGGTAATTTTGTTTTAGAAAAATTGCAGTTGTCTTCAAGGGTTTAGTTTCTTTCAAGTTGGTCATTTTAATTTAAAATAATGTTTAAGTTTGGTGGTCTATTTTGATATTGATTTCGGAGATTTGAATCATTAATTTTTTAAAATTTGTTGAGTAAAATATTCATACAAAAATTAAGAAGATCGGATATCAGTAGTTATATGTTTGAATTAAATTTGTATTACAAAAATAGATGACTATTCTTGAAATTATATATGTCGTTTATTTTTTAAAAACAAATATGATTTAAACATATAACTACTGATGTCCAATTATTGTAATTTTTTTTCCTGATTATTAATACTCAACTAGTATTAAAAAGTGAACGGTTTGAATCACTGAAGTCAGTTCCAAAATGAGCTTACCAAGCCTAAAAGATTTATCAAGTTGAGATGACAACGTGAGAGAAGCCTCAAAACTCATAAAGAAAAATGATATGGAATACTGTTTTTGAAAAGTAATCCAAAAATATCCAAATTTTAAACAATGGTGATTTCAAATATTTTTTTATTTATATTATTTCTAAAAATACAAAAAACGATTTCACTTTTTCTTTTTTTTTGGGAAAATATCAATTGTTTTGTTTAACTTTGTTTGGATTTAAGTTTTCAGATACAGTTTTTGAGTATGATCATTTCACTTACATTTTTGTTTTAGGTATTTTTTGTTTGGGCAAATTTCACGTGGCCCCTTTATGCTTTTGTCCATGTGTGGATTACTCTATCTTATTTAGAAATAACTATGTAACTCTCTTATGATTTGTGAATTGAAATGTATCATTAAATATTCCGTCCAACTTAACAGTAAGTGTGAAACCATACATAAAGGGATTATATGTTCATTTTTAAATTTAAGAAGGATAAATAGCACATGGAATAAAGTACAAAGGGGTTGAAGTGCATTTTGTCGCTCAAACAAATGACGAAAATATTCGTAGTTCACACGTTTACGTTACCTATATATAGGGGTATTTTAGTCTTTTTTATTAAATTGTTAACGGGTCTAATGGTGCACTTTAGTCCACAAACTATAAGGTGGCTACATGGTTATTTTCAAGAGGGCTGTTATTTACACCTACTTTATTTCTTTAGATCTCCAATTCTTTCAGTTTTTCTTAATTCCAATTTTGTCCAAAGACAAAATTTCATTTGTACCCTCATCCTTAACCTTATAACCCTAATTTCCCAAACCCTAACCCTAATTCCATCACCTTCGGCACATCAACTGTTCACCTTTTTGTCATCCTCAACCACCGCCATCATCGCAACACTTTTCTCTTCCTCTTCCTTTTTTTTTCCACCATCGCACCGTTGCCATAATCGCCTACCATCTATTGCCGTTGCCATCACCGTTCTATTCATCTTTCTCCTCTTCACCTAAAACCCTAACCCTAAATCTAAACCCTAACCCTAGTCCTCTTATTCTTCTCTTTCCTTTGTCCCTCTTTTCTCTTCAGATTTGATTCGAGATGGTTGGGTCACAACGGCGATAGGCAAGCAGGGGCAACGACATGGCTCGATCACGACAGGGAGATACGACGGCGATGGTGAGAGGTGATGGGCCAGTAGGGACAACGACATGGGTGAGTCGCGATGGAGCACAGGGTGATACACGAGAGAGGAAAGAGGGCGATGAGGACGACTAAGGGAGGTCGCCGTTGGAGAAAAAGGATTGTCGGCAATGGTGGGAATGAGGGGGAGAAAAAGGATTGTGGGCAATGGTGGGAATGGGGGGAGAAAAAGAAGAGAGAGAATAAGAAGAGAAGAGAAGGGGGCAGCAAAGGGTTGCGGATTAGCCACCAGAGATAGCAATGGTGGTTGTCGAAGTTGGTGGGGATGGGATTCGGGTTAGGGTTGGGGTTTGGGTTTAGGGTTACAAGCTAGGGTTTGGGTTTGGGGTTAGGGGTATAGTTGGTATTAAGGTGGGGGGTTCAAAGAAAAAATGGAGGGAACATTTTGCTTGGTGGGGGTTCAAAGAAGTGAGCGGAGGTGGGTAAGTAAAAAGGTAGGGGTAAATTGCAGCCCTTTATTTTCAAATGAGAGGGGTAATCTGCACATAAGCCAAACCACAAGAGGTAAGTTGAAATTTTCAATTTTTGTTTTTAGACAATTCTTTTTTTAATATTTTAGGTAATTTAAATACTTTTTAAGTTCACTTAATCAAGACATCGTTATAAAATATAATATTTGTGAAATTAAAAAAATTTATTAAAGACAAAAAAATGTTTAAAAAATTAGTACTTTTTCTATTTTTTGTATTTATTATAATTTTTTATAGATATTTTACTTTTTTGATTTCATTCAGCTTAGGTGTTAAAAAATATATATATATAAATAAAAATAAAATTTGCTTAAAAAAACTCAAAATTGGAGAAATTACCAAAAAAAATAAAAATAATGTTGACATTGGTAACAAATCAAATTTTGACTTTTTAATTGTTTAATTTTAATTCTGAGCTTTTAAAATAGTATTAATTTCTAATTATTCATTTGTGTTCATTATTTTATTTTATTTTTTTGAGAAAGTCATAATGCAGTTATATTAAAAAAAAGTAAATAACATATTGAATAAGAAAAAGAAAAACAATAAAGTTCTAAAGGGCTAAACAAATTTTTTTACAAGAACTATGAACAACAAACTATAAAGCCATTAAAAAACTAGTTACGGTTTTGGGAAAATCACCAATCTTCTCACCGATAGAGTTTGAAAAAAATAAGATCTGCATTAAAACAAAGTCTAAATCCACAATTTCCGTTATCGTCTCTGCTGCTTAATTCCGCCACTACCACCATTGAACTTCGGTCACTGCCAAAAGCCAAGGTTGGAGAAGAACACTTATAATAGTAAAGGAGAATGATTGAGAGAAGAGAGGACCATTGTGGGTGTCGAAAATCTAAATTTTTTTTGTGAAAAATTGAGGGAAAAGCTCTCAAATCCCTTTTTCTAGACATAAAATGTCCAAATCTACAATTTAAAAGTATTTTTGGAACTTGCCGAAAATACGTTGGAAAGTCATCGAAGGGTTACAGAAAATCAGCGCTCCCGTTTCGGGTTTTGCAGTGAGTGTATTCATTATTTATAGTTAATGGAGAATGGACAATTTAAACAATTTAATCACTTTTTTCTCTTTGTTGACAATCACCTCCTACTTTTATTGTTATCCATTACTACCCCTCATCTTTTACAATCCATTGCCATCGCCATCCCTTCATCCCTTTTCGCGGTCCACCTCTACTCCTTCCTTTTCTTAACTTATTGCCACCCATGTCCTTTTCTTAGTCCGTATTCGTCTAGTACTACTGACAAAGAGTGATTAATTTGTCTAAATTTCCACGGTTAGGTTAATTATAAAAAGTAGACGATTAAAATTGATATCATTTTAAAAGCTGGGAGTATAAATTGAAATAATTTAAAAAATTAGAATTTAATTTATTCCTGGACTGATTATAAAGAGTGATTAATTTTTTCTCTCTAAAAAATTTATACTTAAAAAAAGTTTATTTTTGAAAACTCAAAATCAAATACAAGAGCAAGGATCCTCTAGAGTTTTTTTTTGCTCAAGTTTACTAAAGTTGTGCATTGTGTGGTTGAGATTTAATGACAAGTCACATCAATTTTTCAGTATTAAATCTCAACTACACAATACACCACTTTAGGAAACTTTAGAAAAAAAACACTCTAGAGGATCCTTGGTGACAATTATGGGATAAGAATAAAATTTTACCCTCTCTTTTTGTCTCAAAGAAAATTTCAAAATCCAAATAGAGCGGAGTCCTCAAACTCAGGAATGGATAGTGATCAATCAATTTATGATTGTGTGTGTGTGTGTGTGTGTGTGTGTGTAGGATAGGGACTATATTAGGGAGAATTGTTGATGACGTTCACTTTACTGGCAGTTTGTGAGGAGGAGGAGATCAGTTTCACTTTTCCAGGGTAGTAGCTACCAAAAAACTTTGAAGCGGTTTGCTTCTTTCTTGTCTTCTTCCCCAGGGGCTCTGTTCTGCATTCAATTTAAAAACCCCTAATTTAAATGCATTGTTTTTTGGTTTTGTTTTATTCCACCTTTTAAAAAATAAGAAAAAATTAATCAGAAGTCCTAGGGCATAAGGGGTCTACTCTTATTTTGATTTTAAAAACATGATTAATGAAATGTAGTATAACTCTTTGTTTTTAAGAATGTATAAATTCTATTATATAAACTCCAGTTATGATATTTATGATCTTTAGTTATAATTTATTGTGATATTAGTTATAATTTGGTTTTAATTCATTGTGATATTAGTTATAATTTATGTGCTGTTTAATTATGATTCATTATTACTTTTTAGTTATGATTAAAAATAATTTAGTTATTATATTTGTAATAATCGGCACTGTAAATGTCATAACTTGCATATAGTATATACTCCAAAAATAATGTATATAGTAGCTGACCATATATATATATATATATTTACCGATATATATATATATTTTTATCTTTAAATTCTTTAGTTTTTCTCATACTATTATCAATTGCTGCCTGCCGTTTGCCATTGGCGACTAGTTGGAAAAGCTATTGCCATTGGAAAATTTCCTGAAAAAGTCATGGGAGTCATCATTGGCGACCATTTGTGGACAAATAGATCGACATATAGACAAATAAGTGAAAATAATATACACCTTGTTTGTTTCCACTTTTCAAAAAACACTTTTCAGAAAATTCTAGTTTTTTATTTTTCGTGTTTTTTTGTTTTTACTGAATTTTTTTAATATTTTAAGTAATTTTTTTTACTTTTTAGACATACTTAACATAAATACACCTAAAAAGTAAAAAAATTGTAAAAAAAATCTTTCAAAAATTCATGAAATACCAAAAATACAAAAAAAATACAAGAATTCAGTACATTTTTTATATTTTTATGTATTTATTAAAATTTTAAAATATTTTTTCACAAATTTTTTACTTTTTAGATACATCTAAGTAAGGTGCATCTAAAAAAGTAAAAAAAATATTTAAAATTTAAAAAATATTCACTAAAAACAAAAAAATACGAAAATCAAAAAAGTAAATTTTCAAAAAATTTAATTCAAAAAACTCAAGCAAAACACACTGATAGTCTTTCATATTGTAGTTGTCCTTATGGACTAAAAGAAATTAAGGTTGGACCAATTGTCTCAAAAATTTTAAATTGAATTTATTAATATAAAATTCCAATGAGATTTCAAATTCAAATTCAAAAAAAAAAAAAAAAAGTGAGAAGATGAGCTTATGCTGAATTAGAGTTTTTGATCTAGTAATTTTGTAACACATCCTTTGTGGTGTAAGGTCTTAGATTTAACTCTGATTAAGAGAAGTTTGATAAATTTGTAGTGGTATTTATTTCTCTCACATTATGGTTGTTAGATAAGTTTTATAAACTTTCTAACTGATGTGAAACAATAATTTGTTCATTATTAATAATGTAATATTTTTTATACTTGTAATTAGTTTCTTATTGATGATGGACTAATAAAATAAAAAAAAAAATGAGCCTATGATAAAAATTGAAATGAAGGTATTTATGTGACAATGTGGGGGGATTTGATTGGGAACTCATGCCTATTTTACAATATCGCTACAAACACCGAAGTATGTATCACTTGGTACACCGACTACAGTGTTGACACGAAGGTTTTTAAATAATGATTTTGGTAGATAAATTGGTATTTACTGAGCGTTAGGTAACAACGATGATAAAGTGATGCGGGTGTGAGTAGGGGTGGAGATCGGTATATTGGTCTTCGTAGTTCATTCAGTTTAGTCTTATTTTTGTAAAATTTGAGAAGATTATTTTAACTTTTAAGGTCGGGTTGTATCAATATTTTTAGTCTGAAATATTAAAGGACTGAGTTTTAGATTTATATTTTCAACCCGACCTAGCCTGCTATTTATTTAATTAATTAATTATAATACATTAAAATATATATTTTTTTGGAGGTGTAGACTTTATCTTTATTGATTTTATTGAAACTCATATTTGTGATGATGTGTAATTGAATTTATTTAAGAAAATTCAATTTATACGCAAAATCTTTCAATTTATAACAGTGTTAATATATTTATTTAGAAAATATAATATGTGATTGAATTTAATTATATGAATTTTTATTTTATTTTATTTTATTTTTATTTTTATAAACATATAGCTCGGGGTGAGCTTGAGAGGTATAATTATTTTTTAAATTAAATTTGGACAGATATAAAAATCCAATGTTAAGACCGGACCAAGCTTAGACATACAAAAAAAAATACCTTATAATGCCAACCCAGCCCAAATCCGGCCCGGGCCGGCCTCCCTAGTTGTGAGAAATAGCATTATAGCAATTGAATCTGTTATATATATCAAGGGTACTGTTATGGTGTGCAACTTACGCCTTACACTTACGCCTTTTCTGTTTGCAGTCCTGCTTTTGTTGGCACATGGTGTGCAACTGATTATATCAATTGTGAATTGAATGGACCCGTATTGGGTGTGACCTGATACTTATTAAGAATCAGTTGATATGTAATTTTTATTTACAATGATAGACTACAATACATCAATATGAAATTTAAAAAAAAAAACTTGGTAAATGGTACATATTGGCCAATTATTAAAAAGAAAAATAAACATTTTAATATGGAATATTAAAAAAAATTATAAACAAGTGGGGTGCAATCTATTTGTAAATTTTTGTCTTTTTTTTTTTTTTTTTTTTTTTCGAATTTTATGTTTGTTCTAATTAAAATCATCATTGATATTGCAATGGTATGATTTATTTCGAATAGGATTTATTACACTTTACACTCTTAAACTATTGTGAAATTGTCTATTTAGTTAATAAATTATCGATTTAGTCTACTAAATCCCTAAAGTACACAAATTAAAATCTATTTAGTTCCTAAACTATCAATTGAATCTATTATGCCCCAAAAGTATTTAATTCAAATTTATTTAGTCATTGAAATGATTATAAAATTAAAATATAAGCCCATAAATATTATAAATTAAAAAAAGACTCTATTTAGTTAAAAATTTATTTCAAAATTTTTTTAATTTTTTGTTATATTTTGGAAAAGTGTGACTCCGTTCCTATGGTGAATTTTCTTTATAAAAATAAGAATAATTATCTATAGTTGTAACGTCCCGAAATAATTACAATAAATCGAATGTAATGATTTAATGAAACAATCTCATAATCCGAGAATAAAGTCCTTACATTCATAAGGTTTCATCATTTCACAAAAGTGTAACACATGTAGTAATACATTCAAAAATCCTAACCCTGAATCTATAACATGTGTCATAGCAAATGATATGAAATAAGAGTTAAATAGATGTAATAATGCCCTATTGGCTACAATTTTTCAACCTGGTACTTGGTTATAACAAAAGTGAGTTTAATTAATACAAATAAAGCCCTACGCTTGTACAAAATAAATACAACAATAACAAAAATAGAAGCTCTTGGCTCCAAGTCCTCTTAAGCTATTGCCTTGGCGGAGGCATATCATCAATACCTAAAAATGATTTTCCACATAAAGTGAGCCAAAGCCTAGTAAAGATATTCTAATACAGTGCATAAATCTTATCAAAGTTATAAGGTGAATGCATATGCAATTCTCGTGCCAAAACTTTTTACACCTCTTTCCAAAAACCATGCAATGCCAGGTTATATCTCAATTTATGAAATTACTTTATTTACAATAGAAAACTGGGTAGTGGATACAATATTGGGAATCTCTAGGATATGTCTGCAAGTAGGTTACAAGCACTACCAATTGCCATTTTTACCGGTACTAACCGGAAGGCTCGGCAGCTATCAGCATAGGTTTTTGGACTTTCACCAAGGACACACAGGCCAACTTAATACCACAACTACACTTCCTACCCAAATTCACCAAGGTATTCACACTTTTTTTCTCAAAATAATAAACATTTTCAATGTGTTAAAATATGTTACAATGCTCAATGCAATGGATGAGAAATTAGTTTCAATTCACCTAATTCTCATGCAATTTCTACAATAATTATAGCTATCCTCCACCAATAGCCCAAAATAGATATCTCTAAACAGATAATTAATTTCCAACATAGATATACTTTCCAACATTTTCAAATAGGAGTAATAATTTATATCCAACTCCACCACAATCATCATCATTGTTCTAATTCCATAAAAACAATATCAATTCCATTTTCTCTTTACAACCATCAAACGTTCACAATTTAAGGCGAAACCCCTTTTTTTAAAAAATCATTTCCCAAGCATAAAATCCACCATTTATCACAATCCAACCATTTTTTTACAAAGACACAATCATATACAAGAACCCATTTTGAAAACCCCTCTTTTGAATTTTTAAATCAAAACCCTAGATTTTTATTTTAAAATTCCCAAATCAAAACATAGCTTAGAAAATCAAATAAGTAAGTTAAAAACCATACAAGTGTCAAAGTAATCCCTACTTCAAAGAAGAAAACTCAAAGTAGAGATGGGTAGAACTCAACAAAGTCAAAAATACGAACTTCTCCAATTGGAACGAAGCCCTTGACGTGCTCTCCCTTTTTGTCAAAGGGACTAAGGGGCAAAAATTGATGGATCAAGGTGTATTTGAAGTTTAGAGATGGTTTCTAGAGAGAGAGTGTGTGTGTAGATCTAAGATTTAGAGAGAGAGAGAGAGAGAGAGAGAGAGAGAGAGAGAGAGAGAGAAGTGAAAAAGTGATCTAAAAAGTGACTTTTACAACCTGATATACGCGCAGAACGCTCAAGCGCAGGAATGGTCGCTCGAGCGACCATACACAACAAGAGGGACCGCTCGAGCGAACAAAGTACCGCTCAAGCGAAGAACACCACCCTCCTAGTACTTTTGCAGACCTGCAAAAGTACTGAGACTTCCAAAGGACCGCTTGAGTGTAAGAAAAACTGCTCGAGCGCAAGAAGTATCGCTCGAGCGAAGAATTACATACTACCAATAGTTCAGTAGTTTTGCAAAACTATAAAAGTATTAGAAGTTCTCAAAGTTCACTCGAACACAAGAAAGTTTGCTCGAGTGAACAAGCCAAAATCTGGGTAACACTGTTTTGAAAACACTAACTCTCAACCTGTTTCAAACACAACTAAGATACTTTAATAACCAAACTCAACAAGGAATAAGATGGAAGAAGACATGAACAACCATTAAGACAAGAAAACCCAGATCTAAAACAATGAACTGGCTGGGTTTAAACCAGAATTGCTATAACCTCCCCTCTTAAGGAATTTCATCCCCGAATTTTGAAAATCAACACAATAACCACTGTATTTAAATCAATTACAACAGCTCATATCCATGACGCATCCACCAGTCATTCATTCCCAAAACAATGATAAACAAGTTTTCAATACTGAATATGCAATTCATTTTCCTAAAACATATACAATGTTCACATATAATCAACATAGCAAGATTTTCATTACACGTTTCAAACATTAACAAAAAGATCTGGACACTTCTCACGGACTTCCGCCTCACGTTCCCATGTCGCCTCCTCAACCCCACAGCGTCGCCACAACACCTTTACTAGTCGAATTGTCTTGCCTTGCAAGACTTGGTCCCCGTGTATCTAGGACTCTAACCGATCTCTCCTTGTATGAGGCTTCCTCATCTACCTCCAACTTAGTCCAATCCAGGACATGTGATGGATCCGGCTCATACTTCCGAAGCATACAAATATGAAACATGTCATGGATCCCAGAAAGCTGTGGCGGCAAGGTCAGACGATAAGTTACCTCTCCAATACGCTCTAGGATCTCAAAAGACCCAATAAATCTAAAAGACAACTTCTTGCTCTTCCCAAATCTCATCAAATTCCATCTAGGTGATATTTTCAAGAAGACGTGATCTTTTACCTTAAATGATAACGACCTCCTCCTATGGTTGACATAACTCTTCTGACGACTCTAAGCCAAAACCAACCTCTTACGGATAAGTGCAACCTTCTCCGTCGTTTTCTGGACTAACTCAGGACCTAACATAAGTGCGTCACCCATCTCGGCCTAGCACACAGGGGATCTACATGGTCGGCTATACAAGGCCTCAAACGGTGCCACGCCAATACTCACCTAAAGCTATTGTTGTAGACAAACTCTACTAAAAGGAAAGTGCCTCTCCCACGACTCCTTAAATTCAAGAACACAACCCCAAAGTATATCCTCTAGGATCTGAATGGTACGCTCTGACTGCTTGTCAATCCGAGGATGATAAGCGATACTAAAAATAAATTTAGTGCCCAAGGCATTCTGTAGGCTCTGCTACAATCGAGCTGTGAAACGCGGATCCCTATCCGAAACAATAGTCACGGGAACCCCGTGAAGTCGAACTATGTCCCTAACATAAAGGTCGGCAAGATAATCTACTGAGTCACTCATGCGCATAGGTACAAACCGTGCTGTCTTGGTTAACCGATCAACAATCACCCAGACGACATCATTACCTCGATGAGTCCTCGGAAGACCCACAACAAAATCCATCGTGACATGTTCCCACTTCCTCTCAGCTATAGGCAAGGATTGCAACAAACCCGCTGGCCTCTGATGTTTGGCCTTCACTTGTTGACAGGTAAGACACCTCGACACAAACAAGGCTACGTCTTTCTTCATCCCCCTTTACCAAAACTGGCGACTAAGGTCGTGATATATCTTTGTGCCTTCTGGGTGTACCTCAAGGTGCGAATGGTAGAACTCTCGGAGTACCTCCTCTCTACAAGACTCTGGCACGAAAAAACGGCCAAGATATCTAACACTCGAGTCAGAATACACGTTTAATCCTTTCTCCACCTTCTCACTAGATATCTTCACCTTGGATGGACTTTACCTCGTGGTCACCCCATTGTGCTTCTATAACTCGGCTCACAAGCGTTGGTTGTGCAACCATAGTGAACAAGGCTGCTGACTCAATGAACTCGCCAAGATGCAAATCAAACTCACCAATAGCACCCAACATCTCCCATTGCCGGATGGCAATACTAGCTACACTGCTAATGGATTTTCTACTCAAAGCATCGGCCACTACATTGGCCTTCCTCGGATGATATAAACTCCATCCACCTCCTCTGCCTCAAATTCAAATCTTTCTGTGAAAATAGATACTTCAGACTCTTGTGGTCAGAGAATACCTCAAACCTCTCACCATATAGACAATGTCTCCAAATCTTCAAGGCAAAGATCACAACTGCTAACTTTAAGTCATGAGTAGAGTAGTTTCTCTCATGTGTTTTCAACTGTCGCAAGCTATAAGCTACCACCTTCCCCTCTTGTATCAAAACAAAACCCAAACCTTCCCAAGATGTATCACAATACACTGAATAGCCTAAACCCCTCTCCAGAATTATCAACACTGGAGTAGTGGTAAGTCTAACCTTAAGCTCTTGAAATGACTTTTCACAAGTCTCATTCCATACAAACTTAATTCCCTTCCTCGTCAGTCTAGTCAACGATGAGGTTAATCTAGAGAAATCCTTTACAAAACATCGGTAATACCCCGCTAACCCCAAGAAACTTCAGATTTCAAAGGCATTCTTAGGTTGTTCTCAATCTTGCACTAACTCAATCTTAGAAGAATCTACAGTAACCCCTTCCCCGAATACCACATGGCTTAAGAATTTCACCTCCTTCAACCAGAACTCACACTTTTCGAACTTAGCATACAACTTGTGGGCTCTAAGAAACTCAAGTACAGCCTGTAAGTGTTCCTCGTGTTTCTCCTTAGAGGGTGAGTAGATCAAAATGTCATCAACAAAGATAACTACAAAATGGTCTAAGAACTCACGAAAAATCCGATTCCTCAAATCCATAAACAATGCCGGTGTGTTGGTTAACCCAAAAGGCATCACTAAGAACTTATAATGGCCATACGGCGTACGAAATGCCGTCTTCTGGATATACTCCTTTTTCACTCTCAACTGGTGATAACTCAATCTCAAGTCTATCTTAGAGAAGCAATAAGACCCCTTCAACTAGTCAAACAAGTCATCTATATGAGGTAATATGTAACAACCTTGACCTGTGATTAGCCTATAACCTATGATTAAGAATACTTAATAAGTAGTTAAGAAGAAATTATGAATTAATTACATTTGTGTTTATATGTTATTTGAAATTTTTAGAACATTATGGTAGGTTTAATTGAAATTCAATTCGGAACCAAATAATTAGAATAAACTAATCAAAGTCAATTAGCTTAAGCAAGAATTAATTTAGCTTAATTAAACCAAGCCTATATAAGGCTAATTTGATTCTAAAACATTAGAAATACTCTTATTTTGTCATCTTGAGCTCCCAAACGTGAGAAAGAGAGAGAGAGAGAGAGAGAGAGAGAGAGACCAAGAGAGAATTGAGATCAAAGCTTGGAGAGGAAGAATCTCTTGGAAAATTGGTTATGTTTGGTAGAGCTTTCTAAATATGATTTGAGAGTATGAGTTGTATTTTGAGTTTGTGAGTTTTGGAATTATGATTTGAGTGTGAAAAATTTGTTTGGTAAAAGAGTTTTGAAAAGAATTTTGAATTGAGTGAGGAATTTTTGATGTGACATGATATTTGATACAAAAACTTACAACTCATGACCAAACATACAACTCAAAATTCTATTAAAGCACATAAAATTTTTTAAAAAATTCAAAAAATATTTTTTTCGAACATATAAAAATTAACATATGTCAATTGCAAAAAAAAAAAAATAATAAAAAAAAAAAAAATTTGCACTGTTAGGTCAACCGGCCGGACGACCGGTGGGACGACCGGTTAGGTCAAATTTAAAAAAAAAAAAAATTGAAAAACGCGTCCCACACAGAGTTTTCTGCAGAGTTATGGAAATGTGATTTGAGAATTCGTTCCAAACATCATATTGGAATATGGGTGTAGAATCATTGTTTGGAAACACAACCAAACACAGCCGAAGGCTTTGACTTGGAAACTCAAGCAAATGAACATCTAGAACACAATTAAGCATCTAAGGTAAGAATTCTAGCCTCTAGTTTTGTAATGTAGTTGGTTAATGCATGAAGTCAAGGGAATTAAGCTATAGGATGCATGAATGAGCTAAGCAAAATAGGAAAGAAAAGTTAACCATGCATGCATGTGCATTTCATGGAGTTTTGAGGTTGTTTTCAAAAGAATTCTCTCATGCATGTGGTAATTCATGTGGTAATTCTAGCTTGGTTTTAAGAATTCATCGCATTCTTACCATTTGACCTCAATCAATCATGTTTTGGTATGTTTGAGTTCATAACAATTCGTGTATGTTATATTTTGAAAATTTCAAGTTTGATTTTACATAATTGGCATGCTTTTGGGCTTTGATTTTCTGAAATGATTTTGAATTCACAATGCTTTACAAGTTTACATCTGTTTCCTCAAGTTTTGGGCCCAAAAGGATGTGTTTTGTTGGTTTGAATTTGAGTTTTGAAGCTTGAACATCAATCTGGGAATTCCAGAATTTGTACCCTCCGCTAGAGCGATGGAGTCTGCGGTCGAGCGGATAATGCGAGCTCCCAGTACTTTTGCAGAGTTTGGAGGTTGGCTCGAGTGTCAGAATCTGTGCTTGAGCGGCCACCCTTATTTTTGATCTTTTGCTCAAGTGACCGAAATTGCGCTCGAGCCTAAAATAAGACCTCCTAGAAGTTTTACAGACTTTTGTAGACTGCTCGAGTGACCGAAATTGCGCTCGAGCAGAGACCCTTTTTACTTAGTATTGCGCTTGAGCGTCTGTCGAGCAAAAAAATATGCAACTAGTACTTTTGCAGACTTTACAGGCTGCTCAAGTGACAGAAGTTGCGCTCGAACAGACTGCCTTGTTTTTGAAAATTTAGCTAAGTGTTTTCAAAGAACATTTTAGCATCCTCATTGCATCCTAGGCATTCTTAAGCCCTAATTAAGACATAAAATTGAGGATAAGACTTAAAAACACACTAAGAATGAAATGTAATGAGCTAAGTATTTTCCGAGCGTGTGTTCGTGTGTTTCAATGTGTATCCTTTATCTGTTTGTGTAGGTCACATGCTATGGTTATTCGATTTGTCTGCTCTGTCCGTCTGCTTTTGGAGCCAACTGTGAGTAATAACTTAGTAAAGCTATGTTCAACTTTATTTATTTTCTGTATGATGAAATAAGATCTGTTTTCTGAAATGTTATGTTCTGTATAATGAATGATTGTCTAATTTCTGAAATGTATTCATGGCATCCTTAGCATCATGTGATATCTGTTAGCTGTTACCCGGTATCAGAGGTTCCATTATGGAACTTAATATGTCTGCAATTTGTTACCCGTATCAGAGGCTCCATCATGGAGCTTAGTATATCTATTATATGTTACCCGGATCCGGAGGTTCCTTTATGGAACTGGTTACTCATAACCACCATCTATTATGTATCTGTTCTGTTAACACTAATGGATGTACCACATATGATTAAGCATGAGGCTTTGATTTCTGTGTATGATTTGAACAAGAATATGAATATGAATCTGCTTTTTGAACTTGATATTGGACATCATTCAATTAAACCATTTTACTCTGTTATTATTCACTGGGCTCCCGCTTACTGTATTATTTATGTATGTTGGTGACCAGGCGCGTGGCTATGCTCAATGATGATCACCTGGAACTCTGTTTTGTCGGCCAACCTTTCTACCTCCCGAGGAGGTTCCGGAAAAAGTCAAGTGGTCATGTTTTGTGAACTAAGTTTAAGAACTTGTTTTCTTTTTGGGAATTTTGAACAAGTTTCTGTTTATCTGTATACTGGGCTAAGTCCCATTTTGGTTCTATTTGTAATGTAAATATGGCGTCACATGTGTGTATATAAAGTTTTAAATTTCTATTCCATATATGTCTACACAGCTCGATAGACTATGTATGTTTTATATATCTACTTCCACAGCCCTTTATTATGAGTTAATCTATTCAGAGGCCTTTGGTAATCTAAGGATTACTGGCCGGTTACGACGCTAAACCTATAAGGGCAGGTTTGGGTCATGACAGAGTGGTATCAAAATACGAGTTATACCACACCCACGAGTCTATATGAGCTCTAGGACGTCCTAGAAAAGAATTAGGGACATTTGATCTGCGTGTGTGTGTGTGTGTGTTAATTTCTGTAAATGTGAAAACTGAATCTGAATATGAACATATGAAATTTAAAGGAATGAACTGAAACTGAATATTCCGAACACTATGAACAAGATTATTCCTATATTTATTATTGCCTTGGTTACCTATAGCAACATGGAAAATACAAGATGTAATGATACAACTGAATCTTCCAAAGCCTGAATGAGTCGAATGGAACAAATGCTTACAGCCTTAATAGAATCTTTGAGGCAATAACCTTTGCCCCCTCCGCCTCTGCCGGTGCAAGTTGAACCGGATAACAATGATATCATCAACCTAACTCAGAAGTTCATGAAAATGAAACCGCCAACTTTCTTAGGTAGTATTGAACCACTAAAGGCAGAGACATGGTTACTTGAAATGAAAAAATTATTCGAAGTGTTTCGCTACTTCGAGACTCAGAAGGTTCTCTTGGCCACGTTGTAGACGCGGCCGCGGGCCCCACTGCTACAGTTCGGACTCGATTAGTCACGGTTCTTAATCTGATCTCGCAATGTGCAATGCAAGACTGATAAATCACCAAAGATTCCAAATCCGGCAAATTGTTTTGGAAAACAGATTTTTTTGAAAGAAGTGCCAAACATGGACTGCTTTGCCAAATACAGAGTCGCCACCTAAATATTTTATTTGGGGGAATTTAGGAAACCCTGACTCGTTTGCCTAAGGCCACGTGTCCGTCATCACCAAAATTGCCTCGGCTCGGGAACTTGGGTACGATTGGAGAAGGTCAGCTATGAGCACCCCCGCTCGCCCGATCAAAGATCGGCCTCTACTAACCATGATATCTTGTTTTGAAAACATATGCGTTCTTATTCTGGTTAATTAGCTAGAATTTACTATGTGATGCGCACAACACACAAGTATAAACTAGATCGCCTAATTTGGAACAAAGCATTGCATATCCGCTCGTTTGAAAAATGGTTTGAAATTTGCTACTCGCGAGTAGGCTAAAACACGGATTTCAATGAGTCGTTCCAACTCAAACAATCCAACCTTCACCCACAGGCATTCAGGCAGTTATATCACATAAGCACATAACCTCATGGTAAGCATATTATCATGGCAGTCACTCACACACATGCAAGGATGCTAAAGCATAAACGCTTACTGAGTACTCCGAGCCAAAACAGAAACTAGTTAGTAATCATATGCATGATCCTAGTTCATGTTAAGATGGCTAATGTAACACATGCAAAATGCAACTAGAATAGGCTTGGCTAATCCTAGGATGGCATGTGGAATGCAACAAATAGCATGTATTCAAGTTAGATTTGAAATACTATGCGGTTAGCATGATGCGCCGAGCCCGGTGCATGCAATACAAATGAATGGATGCACGCATGCATAGCATAAGGATGCTAAATTAAATATGCCCTAATACTAACCATCAAAAGTAGGTAAGTAAAAGGGAGAAAGAAGTGGGGATTGGAAGACATGCATCATACGCACGCACACTTATTACAAATTCGCCCTCGCTCAAGGGACCAAAAGAATAATACAATTTAATCAACTAACAAGCTAATTAATTAATTTATACAACACTTAACTACTTAATGAATCAATTAAGTTACTGAAAGTAGTAAAAGGCCTCGGGAAGAGGGATGCACGCATGCTCGGATTGGCTTCACTCAAAAATCCACCGCCATGCACAAGCTGCCTCTATTTGCACTGTTTTTCTTCTCTAAAAACTGCACAAATCCCAAGGAACACTCTCTGATCACAGTGGAAGGTCACCGGCCAAGGGGGGACACCACCGGCCAAGGAGGAGTGGTCATCGACCATCTATTGAGCTCTCGGCCACCAATTCATGGCCGACCGGCACTGAGTGTGGTCGGTCGGCCATCTATGTCTGCAGAATCCTGTTTTGACAGCAGGAGAGGGCAAACATGGCATGGCAATGCATTTCAAGCAAATGTGTGCACCAACACCCTCCTTATCATGCTCATGACTCAAGGGAGGATGGTCCTTGATTCTCGGACCACCAATCGCGTATTTCAATGCATGATGGCCCAATAAACCAAGTGTGCCATTTCAATATCAAATGAAATGCAAAACCAAACAAATAAGAGGCCCAACCTCTATCATGGGGATTTCAAGAGGCAAGGCATGCATGCTCAATGCAATGCAACCTAGGCATGCAAGCTAAGTATGCAACATGACAATGCAAGCAAGTAATGTGCACTAGGCACACAACCTAAATAAACAAGCATGCTAGACATGTAACAATAATGCTAATGATCAACATGCAACAACATGAAAGGGGACTTAGCATAGGAACATGTAAAGCAATTTAACACAAGATGCATGCCAAATGCAACACCACTTGAACATGCAACGACATACCAATAGACCAAGTATGCAACAACATGCAAGGCTAGCATGCAACAACACGCAAATGAGGGTCTTAGACTAGTTTGGGCAGCTCTCAAATAAGCCCAAAATAGTGGCCAAATGCTATGGAAATGAGGTACAAATGCACATGAAAACATGCATGCACACATGGTCCAACACTTGAGCATCAAAGAGCAAACCTTAAGCACATTTAAAAGGGACAAACATGGACATATGGCATGCATACTAAGCTATGAAAATCATGTTATAAAGGTGCCAAACCAAGTAAACAAGACAAGCCAAGCATGCAACAATGTCCAAGGCTCAAGGGGGCTTAAACCAAAGCTATATGAAGCAAGCCCCAAAGGGCCATGAGGACCTAAAACAGGTCCAATGCAGGTCTAAACAAGACCAAAGACACACCTAGATGGCATCTAAATGGTCTAAACATGGAAGCATACATAAAGGTCCAAACATAGAGCATAAGATACAAGCCTTTTAAGGCATTAAAGGGGCATCAAATGCAAGCACACAAGCATACCACAAGGACTGAAATGATGCTATAAGTGGTGCCAAACCACTGAAACAAGCCAAGTAATGCATGCTCAACACTCACACACCCAAGGCTAACAAGCCAAAATGCAAGGTGGCTATACAAAGCATGTCATGGATGGCCAAAACAACCACAAACAGACCTTAGGCATATCAAAACATGCATAAAAGCTTCACAAAGCTTGGTCAAAACAAGTAAGCATGGTAGTCTAAATGCTAGGTACATGTTAAGGCAAATTCATGGCATTACAAGACAAGTATGCAAGGCAAGCATGGTGTGTCTAAACCAACTAAAAATAGTGCTATATCATGGCAAAATAAGCACAAATAACACTTAAGGTGAAGCTAAAGCAAGCTAGGCATACAAGCTACAACACAAGCCACTTGTGTGAGCATCAAAGACAACATGGAGAGGGGATGACCCTCTCCCATTTAGGACCTCAAAACCACCTCTCCACCACTGAAAATCCTCTGGATTTCAGTGGTAGAGAGGTCATGCAAAGACCACAACAATGGCCAAAATAGATGGCCTTAAACAAGGCCTAACAAGGCCTTGGAGGGGGGAGACAACCCCAAACCTCAAAGAGACCTTAAACAAAGTTCTAAAGCTAACAAAATTAGAACTTTTATATGTTATACACTAAGCCCAAAAATAGATGCAAGATAGGTTAAAAGCTAGTGCAAGAATGGGGAATAAAGGAGATAGGTTCTTACCCTTGAAGAACACTTCAAGAACACCAACCTCAGACCTCCCTTTGGATCAAAATCAGCTCAAAAACCTTGAAACCAGTCCTTCAACACCTTCACAACCGGAGTATGGTGTAATACTAGGTGCCTTAGTGCAAAACTAAGAACAAAACACCCTTTTGGAACACCAAACACACACAACTATCTAGAGAGAGATATAGAGATATATCTATATATGCCCTAATCTCAGAGTTGTTCAACCTGTGGAAAGGGAGGGGAGGCCTTGCTCTTATAGGCAAGGCCAATCCAAGCTTCCAAGGGAAGCTAAGTTAAGGAAGCAAATCCTTCCATACACGTGTATGGAGGGGGTGCAAAGTGGGTGCCAGCTATCACAACTGGCACAAAATATCTGCCAAAAGCTGATGCACAGTGGTCGGCCAGGCAAAAATGACAAATTGACCAAAACCATGGTCGGCCGACCACAAAGAGTGCCGGCCGGCCAAACATTTGGCCGATGGCAACAAAACAATGGCCGGTAGCCTCAAGCCATGGCCGGTGAGGTGTGGAGATGGCCAATAAGCCATTCCCTGCCCCTCAAAAGCAAAACACAAGTGTTTGGTGCAAAACCAAACACAAAACAGTCGAGTCGGGAGATCTTGAGGCAAGGCGCGTGGCCGAGACCTCCGGGAACTCAAGACGAACACAAACAACGATGATCACCGAGTGTTCAAACGGCAACATCCAAGTCTTAAGGACGGTCAAAAATGGGGTGTCTACACACGTATACCTTAAAAGATGAAGCCCAAAGATAGTGGTTGCTAAACTGAAATAACAATAGGAACATGACTTGGGTTTAATTCAAAGAGATCTTCTACAAGTACTTTCCTCAGTGCTTTTGGGATTGAAAAGTTTTTGAATTTCAAGAACTCAAGCAAAGCAACATATCAATAGCAGAGTACGAGGCCAAATTCACGGAGTTAGCCCAGTTTGCACCCTACATGGTTGACACGGATTACAAGAAAACCCAGAAGTTAGAAGGAGGTCTAAATCTGGATATCTTTGATTGGGTAGGAGTGTTGAAACTGCCCACATATGTGGATGTTCTTGACAGAGTCTTAATGTTTGAAGGCAACCTAGCAGCTGTGAAACAAACCAAGGCCCCAACAACAACAACAGAATGGAGAAGTAAGAGGTCTAGGTACTGTTTTAGAAAGGGTCGCTCTTTTGTAAACAAAAAGCAAAACACGGGGTCAACAAGTAGCTCAAGTCAAAGTAGTGGGTTTATCCCAGTTTGTCCTGATTGTGGAAGGAAGCATATAGGAGTGTGTTACCGTTCATCCGGTGCCTATTTCCGAGGTGGCAAGATAGGCTATGTAGTGAAAGACTGTCTGCTTGGGTACGATAATGCCAACCGTCCTGCGACAAGTTTAGCTAGATCTGCTTCTACATCTAGAACAAATACGAGAGCTAACACTGGGAGAGAAACTTTAAGACAAGGCCGAGTTTTTGCGTTAGTGCCTAGTGATGTGCAGAACACCGAAGCTGTGGTGTCACGTATAATTTCCATCTGTGCCCAAATGCATATGTGTTGATAGATTTTGGTTCTACACATTCATTTGTGTCGCATACATTTTCTCAAAAATGGACTAGACCACTAGAACCTATGAATTATTTGTTATCTGTATCGACACCATCTGGAGGTTCTATGGTATATGCGTATGTTTATCCAGCATGTGACATTGTGATTGGTGATATGACATTATATGTTGATTTGTTGCCATTGGGTATTGATCATTTTCACTGTATACTTGGTATGGATTGGTTGACGAAGTATTGTGCAACTATTGATTGTGTAAATAAAACTGTTGTGTTTCAACCACCTAGTATGCCTGAGTTTGTGTTTGTTGGGTATGAGGTAATTCCTCCACCGTACTTGATTTCATGAATTTCCCGATGTATTTCCAAATGAATTTCCCGGAGACTTAATAAATAGGGAAATTGAGTTTATTATTAATGTTGTACCTGGAACACAATTGATTTCTAAAATCCCATACCAAATGTCAACCTCCGAATTAAAAGAACTGAAGGTCCAACTTCAAGTACTACTAGATAAGAAGTTTATCCGACCGAGTACTTTACCTTGGGGTGCTTCAGTTCTGTTTGTTAAAAAGAAAGATTGGTCTATGAGACTATGTATAGATTATCGGGAATTGAACAAAGTAATTGTCAAGAATAAATATCCATTACACCGAATATATGATTTGTTTGACCAACTTTAGGAAGCCTAGGTGTTTTCCAAAATTGATCTTCAATCCAGATAACACCAATTGAAAGTTAAGACAAAAGACATAGAGAAAACCGCTTTCCGGACTAGATATGGGCACTATGAGTTTTTGGTAATGCCGTTTGGGGTAACTAATGCACCTGCAGCATTCATGGACTTAATGAATAGGGTGTTCAAACAATTTCTTGATGAATTTATAGTTGTGTTTATTGATGATATTTTGATCTATTCTAAAAGTAGGGAAGAACATGAACGTCATCTAAGAACTGTCTTACAGACCTTGAGAGAAAATAAATTATATGCAAAACTGTCCAAATGCAAGTTTTGGCTTGACTGTGTAACATGTCTGGGGCATGTAATCAATAAAGATGGCATCTCTGTTGACCCACAGAAAATCAAAGCTATTGTGGATTGGCCAAGACCAACTAACGTATCTGAAGTCAGAAGCTTTTTGGGGCTTACAGGTTACTACCGCAAATTTGTAAAGGACTTCTCCAAACTTACTATGCCTTTGACACAGCTAACACAGAAAAATATGCCATTTAATTAGAATAACCAAAGAGATTCTCTTTTCCAAGAGTTAAAGACCAGATTAGTGACTGCACCAATTTTGACTCTACCTACTAGTACAGATGGGTTTCAAATTTACAGTGATATTTCATACAAAGGCTTGGGGTGTGTGTTGATGCAGAATGGGAAGGTAATTGCATGTGCTTCACGACAACTTCGGCCACGTGAGAGGAATTATCCGACCCATGACCTTGAACTCGCAGCTATGGTTTTTGCTTTGGAAATCTAGTGCCACTATCTGTATGGAGTGGCTTGTGAAGTGTATACCGATCATAAAAGCTTGAAACATTTCTTTACTCAGAAGTAATTGAATATAAGACAGAGATGATGGCTCGAATTGATCAAAGATTATGACTTGCAAATTCTGTACCATCTGGGAAAAGCAAATACAGTGGTAGATGCTTTGAGCTGAAAATCAATTAGGAATTTGTCATGTTTGCTCACTGGTTAGAAAGAGTTATTATGTGACTTGGAGATGAATGAGATTGAAATTGTGTTGCATGAACAGGGCAGAATTCTAGCTCCATCTCTGCCCAGCCTGCAATTATCAAAGAAATTAGAGAGAAGCAGTTGCAAGATGAATTTTTGAAGAAGATTGTAGATGAAATTGACTCAAAACTGAGGCTGGGATTTTTGATTGAAAATGATGTGTTGAAATTTCAAGGTAGACTTTGTGTACCAGATTATTCTGACTTAAGAAAATGTATTATGACCGAAGCTCACAGCTTTAAATTTGCTATGCATCCGGGGAATACAAAGATGTACCATGACTTGAAATAGAATTTCAGGTGGCCTGGAATGAAGAAAAGTATTGTTGATTTTATGGCTAGGTATTTGCATTGCCAACAGGTAAAAGCTAAACATCAACGACTCGCTGGATTACTTCAGCCGCTTCTAATACCGGAATGGAAATAGGAGCACATTATGATGGACTTCATTGTTAGATTGGCTCACTACTCTCGAGGTATGGACTCTATCTGGGTTATTGTTGACCATTTAACTAGGCTTGCCCATTTTCTACTTGTTAAAACTTTTTATAATGCTGATAAGTTAGCTAACATCTATATGAATGAAATTGTGAGATTGCATGGGGTACTTGTATCCAATGTATCTGACAAAGATCCTAAGTTTACTTCAAGATTTTGGAAGAGTTTGCAACAAGCTTTGGGGACTGAATTGAGATTGAGTAGTGCTTATCACCCGTAGACGGATGGCCAATCAGAAAGAACGATACAAACTTCGGATGATATGCTCAGAATGTGTGCCCTAGATTTCCAAGGAAATTGGGAGACTTATCTTCCTTTGACTGAATTTGTATATAACAATAGCTATCATTCAAGTATTGGAATGGCTCCTTATGAAGCTTTGTATGGTCGAAAATGCCGATCTCTGATTTGCTGGGCCGAAGTAGGTGATAGACCGTTGTTGGGACCAGAACTTGTGCAAGAAACAACTGAAAAGGTGAAACTGATTCAACAACGTTTGAAAACCGCCCATAGTCGTCAAAAGAGTTATGCGGATGTCCAAAGAAGAGACAGAGAATATGATGTTGGGGATCTTATGTTTATCAAAGTAACTCCTATGAAAGGGAAAACACGATTTGGAGTAAAGGGCAAATTGGCACCGAGATACATTGGACCATATGAAATTCTTGAGAAAATCAATCCAGTAATATATCGAGTGGCTTTACCTCTGATCATAGAGCAAATGCATAATGTTTTCCATGTTTCAATGCTCTAAGATTATTTGAGGGATCCGTTACATGATATTGAGCCAACTCATGTGCTATTGAAAGATGATTTCACCTATGAAGAACGGCTAATACAGATTGTGAACCGTCAGATCAAGAGATTGAAAAATAAAAAAATTTCATTAGTGAAAGTTGACTGGAAAAACCATGGAGGAACTAATGCAACTTGGGAAACTGAAGAAGATATGATGAAAAGATATCCTAATTTGTTCCCTCTAGATCCGTCATTCTTTCAAAACGAAGGTAATTCGAGTTTGGAGGACCAAACTCTTTAAGGGGGGAAGACTGTAATAACCCCGACCTATGATTAGCCTATAACCTATAATTAAGAATGCCTAATAAGTAGTCAAGTAGAAATTTTGAATTAATTACATGTGTATTGCATTATTTGTGTTTATATATGTTTGTTGTAAAAAGATCTGTTTGAATTTCTGTTTCGATATGTGAATTGAAGGCCTTATCGGCATCCTAACAAGAAAATAACTTGGTTTATGTGTTATTTGAAATTTTTAGAACATTATGGTAGGTTTAATTGGAATTCCATTCGGAACCAAATAATTAGAATAAACTAATCAAAGTCAATTAGCCTAAGCAAGAATTAATTTAGCTTAATTAAACCAAGCCTATATAAGGCTAATTTGATTCTAAAACATTAGAAATCTTATTTTTCATCTTGAGCTCCCAAACGTGTGAGAGAGAGAAAGACCAAGACAGAATTGATATCAAAGCTTGGAGAGGAAGAATCTCTTGGAAAATTGAAGGTTTTGACTTGGAAACTCAAGCAAGTGAACATCTAGAACAAAATTAAGCATCTAAGGTAAGAATTCTAGCCTTTAGTTTTGTAATTTAGTTAGTTAATGCATGAAGTCAAGGGAATTAAGCTATGGGATGCACAAATGAGCTAAGCAAAATAGGAAAGAAGAGTTAACCATGCATACATGTGCATTTTATGGAGTTTTGAGGTTGCTTTCAAAAGAATTCTCTCATGCATGTGGTAATTCTAGCTTGGTTTTAAGAATTCATCACATTCTTACCATTTGACCTCAATCGATCATGTTTTGGAACGTCTGAGTTCATAACAATTCGTGTATGTTATATTTTGAAAATTTCAAGTTTGATTTTACATAATTGGCATGCTTTTGGGCTTTGATTTTGCGAAATAATTTTGAATTCACAATGTTTTATAAGTTTTCTTCTGTTTCCTCAAGTTTTAGACCCAAATTATGTGTTTTGTTGGTTTGAATTTGAGTTTTGAAGCTTGAACATCAATCTGGAAATTTCAAAATTTGCCCCTTCTGCTCGAGCGGTGGAATCTGCGCTTGAGTGGAATCTGCGCTCGAGCGGATAATGCGAGCTCCCAATACTTTTGCAGAGTTTGGGGGTTGGCTCGACCGTCAGAATCTGCACTCGACCGGCCACCCTTATTTTTGACATTTCACTCGAGCAACCAAAGTTGCGCTCGAGTGTAAAATAAGAGCTCCTAGAAGTTTTATAGACTTTTGCAGAGTGCTCGAGCGACCAAAGTTGCGCTCGAACAGAGACCTTTTTTACTCAGTATTGCGCTCGAGCGTACATCGAGCGGAAAAATCATGCAACTAGTACTTTTGCAGACTTTACAGGCCGCTTGAGCGACAAAAGTTGCGCTCGAGTGGATTGCCCTGTTTTGAAAATTTGGCTAAGTGTTTCAAAGAACATTTTAGCATCCTCATTGCATCCTAGGCATTCTTAAGCCCTAATTAAGATATAATATTGAGGATAAGACTTAAAAACACACTAAGAATGAAACATAATGAGCTAAGTATTTTCTGAGCGTGTGTTTCAGTGTGTATCCATTATCTGTTTTTGTAGGTCACGCGTCGTAGGCTATATAATTTGTCTGCTCTGTCTGTCTGCTTTTGGAGCCAACTGTGAGTAATAACTTAATAAAGCTATGTTTAACTTTATTTATTTTCTGTATGATGAAATAAGATCTGTTTTCTAAAATGTTATGTTCTATACAATGAATGATTGTCCAATTTCTGAAATGTATTCGTGGCATACTTAGCATCATGTGATATCTGTTAGTTGTTACTCGGTATCGAAAGTTCTATTACGATACTTAATACGTCTGTAATCTATTACTCGTACCGGAGGCTCCATTATGGAGCTCAGCACATTGTAGCTCGACTTTTTTGCGCCCCCTTTCGGAAGGTGAAATAAGCCCTACAGTTCGGACTTCCGCAGTTCTGAATTTGATCTCACAAGTGCAATGTGAAATAGATAATCACCAAAGAGTCCAAATCCAGCAAATCTTTTAGAAAATTGATTTTGAATCAAATTGCCAAAAATGGACTGTTTTGCCAGATGCAGAGTCGGCGCCTAAATATTTTTCATTTTGGGTAAATTTAGGAAACCCATGACTTGTGCCAAAGGCCACATGTCCGTCATCACCAAGATTGTCTCGGCTCGGGAACTTGGGTACGAGATGAGAAGGTCATGAATTGAGCACCCCCGCTTGCCTGATCAAAGATCGGCCTCTACTAATCATAATATGAATCTTATGTACATTATATGGTCTTGTTCCAGCTTATTAGGCTAGCATTACTATGTGATGCGCACGCACAAGTATAGACTAACTTTGTAAGAATTAGAACATTTCGAGTTATGTTTGTTTTGAAAGTTGTTTCTAATATGTACCACTTAAAAAAGTGATCGCATATGAACATTACTCAAACTATTCCAATTCAAGCAGCAAGCCTTCATCCACAAGCATTCAAGCAGTTATAGCGCTTAAGCAATTAGCCTCATGGCACGCATGCTAGACATGGCAACAGCCACACACATGCGATATGCTAAA
This sequence comes from Camellia granthamiana, assembly GCA_036172215.1. NCBI lineage: Eukaryota > Viridiplantae > Streptophyta > Magnoliopsida > Ericales > Theaceae > Camellia > Camellia granthamiana. The sequence goes on from CM069904.1 coordinate 44,585,796, forward strand.
GCAAGTAAAAAAGCTCACATAGTACTCCAAGCCAAAATAAACAAAAGAGTTAGAAACATGCATGATTTCGAACTATGCAATATGAATAATGCAACAAATACGATATGCAACTAATAGGTTCGACTACTAATATGGCATATGAATCAATTAAATAGCATGCGGTCTAAGCACGTATTCAAAGAAGTATTTAAACTAACAATGCAATTAGAATGATGAACAGAGCCTCGATGTATGCAATATAAATGAATACAAACATAAATTATGCTAAACAAAACATGATGCTTCTAAACTAACCATCATAAGCTAGTAAATAAAAGCGAGAAAGACGTGGGGTTGGAAGACATACACGTTATTACATTGCGCTCTCACGAAGAAGAGTCCAAATGAATAAGCTAGTTAATTAACTAAAGCTAAACTAATTAATTAACTATTACAAAACAAAATGAATAAAATAGCTAAGCTACTTAACTAATTATTACAACAACATATGAATTAATTAAATATTCTAGTGAATTAAAATGATTACAACATCACAACTAGCTAACTATTTTAACTAATTAAATAATTACAACACAAGTGCAATTAAAAGAAGTAAGCTAAAGAATTAAGTGCTAAGCTAACTACTCCACCTCGGGAAGCGAGAGATGTTCATGCGCATGCTCGGTTTCCACCCGAAAATCCACTATTTTGCTTCCGGAGAGCCTCTGTTGCATAGAGAACACATATACTGTTGCCCACTTCCAGAATAACTCTGTTTTTCTTGAAGAACACATTGTTGAATTTTGCATCAGTGGCTGGCCGGCCAGTGATGGGGGTTGCCGGCCATCAATGGTGGTCTACCGGCCACCTGCCGGTCATGGAAAGTGGCATGCCGGCCACTGCTGCCCAGTTCACCTTGCTGCAACAGAGGACAAACAGAGCATGCACAGGGTATTTTCAAGGGTTTGTTTGCACAACTCACCCCTCCTTTTCATGAACAAATCAAAGGAGTAATGAACTTAAGCCATAAACCACCAACTCAAGAAATTTCATTGCATGATGGCTTGTGAACCAAAGTGTGCAAGTTCAATAAATACAACAAAATAAGACTCATACCACCTCCCTTTTATGAAAAGATCAAATGAAGTGGTGACCTTGGAAACTTGAATCATTTTATCACTAGTGAGTAAGAAATAGCCCAAGTTTACATGTGTTCAATTAACGTCCGATTGAACACAACACTTTTATTATCTTGCACCATTTTAGTGTCAAGTTTTAATTACCTTTCAATTCTTTAGTTCATTGAGTCCAATAGTGAGTTTAAGTCCTCTAAATGGAAAGAGGGCTCAAACCAATTGTTGTCTTATGCATGAAAGAGACATCAAACCGTTGGTAACGAACCCCAAAGGGATTAAACCATTAAGCATGACACCTCAATCTCATACTTTAAACAAACAAGTTGTTTGAACCACTTTCAAAGTAAAACAAAAGCCAAGAAAGGAGGGAGGTTGTAGAGATGATTAAGTGTGATCACAAGTATGGAAATTCATAAATAAATGCAATCAACTTAGAGGAGGTGGTGTCTAAGGCCTAGAACACCAAACTCATGAGGACTATTACACTACAAGCATGCAAAACAAAGCTCAAATGCAACTACCAAGCAAAAACTGCGCTAAAACAGTCTACAACAAGTCCTAAAACATGCTAGAATTGAGCTAAAAATGGCTAGATTAATATGCTAAAACATTGCACAAACTAGGCTAGTAAGCAACACACAAGGAGGGGAGGCTAACCCCTCCAAATTTAGACTTCAAAACATGATTTTGTCCACTGAAAAAGTTCTGAAAATCAGTGTTTAAAAGCTCAGAAAAAAGATGATGTAAGGGTGGGAAACACAAGGGTAAAGGTCTCCAAAATAAGGTACAAAGAAGGGTGAACCACCCCTCAACCTTTAATGGCATTAAAAAGTTTCAACCCAAAAATACAGAAGTTTTACAGCCCAAAAACAGTTGGAAAACAGCAAGAAAAAGAGTAGAGAAAGCAAGCTAATAGACAGCCTTATACCTTTGAAGAGGAAAACCAATTCCAAGCAACAAAACCACGCAAACACACCATCAAGAGCTCCAACAAGGCTCAAGAACACCTCAGCTCAAAGATGAAGAGATTTGGTTAAGGGTGTATAGGCAAAGGTTAAGGATTTGTAAGCAAAAGTGTAGGAATTTGCTAGAGAGAGAGGATTGTAGAGAGAGGAAAAATTTTGCTCCAAAATTTTTTTAACCTTAAAACATGAGACGGAGGCCTCAATATATAGAAAACATGAATTCTCCTCAAGAGCATCCAACCCTATACGTGGGTGAAGATGCATGCATCTGTGCAAACAGTTGGCACAACTATCACAAAATATCTGCAAAAGAAACTGGTGGCCAGCCGACCATCACTAGTGGCCAGCAGGCCACATCAGTGGCCCGCAACCAAAAAGTGATAGCTGGAAGCCCAAAAAGGTGGCCGACAGGCCACCAGAAGCTGTAGGCTTGAAGAAGCAAGGCTTGGTCCAAGAATGAGGCAACAAGGATGCAGGGTTTGAAAAGCTCAAAGTTGTGGCATTCCGTTAAGGGCTTCAAGCACTTGACGAGCATATAAACCCATCATCAGGTGTGCAAGTAATGACGTCCAAGTCGTAAGGGCCGTCAAAAATGGGGTGTCTACAGTTGCCCCTCTTTGACAGAACTCAAAGTCATGAAATGACGTGAGTGAATGTCAAAGCCCGAAGACGACATATTTTGACAAGGCCGTAAGACTTGGACAAACAATCAAGACATAAACAAATGGTTGCGCCCGCAGGCTACCTACGTATCCCTTTGCAAGGAATCAAACCAACGTAGTTCTGGGGAAAAAATGCAAATGATATGCACAATGCAACTTTGAAAGCTGGACTCACACTCTACGCGAAGCCGGCTATTTTGAAAACTCATGGTCATGCGAGATGATGCAATAAGCAATAACATGATAACAATAAGCAAAATAAGATAATAACATATGAATAAGCAGCTTCAAGCTTAAAACCAACACAGGTTCCATGCAAAAAAAATCTAAAATACGCTCTGACCATGCCAAAAAATGAGACGAAGAAAGAAAACACCGCTTAGGGTTGTGTTTCATGCATCCTGAGAAACTGAGAACAAAAATCACTCGGGGTCGCAAGAAATTGAAGAACGAAAACCACTCGGGATCGCGTTTCACGCGCCCGAGAGAAAGAGGAATAGAAATTGCTAGGGGTCGTGTTTCATACGTCCCGAGATAAAACCCGCTCAGGACTGCGCTTCACACATCTTGAGATGCAAGAAATCCGCTCAGGGTCGCGCTTCACATGTCCTGAGATAAAACCCACCCAGGGCTGCGCGTCACGCATCCTGAGATACAAGAAAACCGCTCAGGGTCGCGCTTCGCACATCCTGAGATAAAACCCACCTAGGGCTACGTGTCATGTGTCTTGAGATACAAGAAAACTACTCGGTGTTGCGTCTTGCACGTCCTGAGATAAAACCTGCCTAGGGCCGCGCTTCACGCGTCCTGAGATACAACACGCCTAGAACCGGGCTTTGCGCGTCCTGATATACAACATAGAGGTGTGCGATAGATGCACAAAATGAACAAGTGTGACAGATGCACAAAATGAACAAGTGTGATAGATGCACAAAGTGAACAAGTGCGATAGATGCATAAAGTGATTGAATCAATTCAGTGACAATGCATATTCTATACAAAATGGATAACCGATGTATTGAAAGCATGTTCTATGCAAGAAACAAAAGCATATTCTATGCATGAAATAATAGCACAGTCCTTGCAAAATTGATAGCATGTTCTACGCACAAATGATAAATGATGTATGGCGTACGTGCAGCATGCATGCATAGAGAAGAACGAAAAGCATAATTTTGACAAAAATGAATAAAATGATACTCGGTGGTGACCTCTGATTTACCTCTTGGAGATGTTACAACATGTTCAAAAAGGATACACCTCGTTCATGTTGACAAGCGATGAACATCGTGCGCCAAAACACAGTTTTGAGCTTCCGTAGAGACAATCTGGACCCAACAGTGAACCTCCCTTGCACCTCTAGGGAAACAAAGACACAAAATAGCACCAAGACTCAAAGGAAGGCCACCGGCCACAAGGAGAGGTTGCCGGCCACCTGCCAGCCATCAAAGATCCTTACCGGCCATCAATGTGGCTTGCCGACCACCTGCCAGCCACCGATGGCAGTGTGGGGGGTTTTTTGCTCTTTTCACCATCGGGTCTTTAAGTACAAGCCAAGATTCCTCATTTCCTCACTTCTCTAGGTCTGAAATTCTTCTCTCTCTCTCTATAGACACCTTCCCTCTCTAGATCCGAGCTTTTTATACGTTTTCCAACGCCCCACGCAAACTTTATTCGCTAAACCTTCTTGATTCCCTTTCTTTTGAACCGATCAAAATTTGGTTTCGACACTTTTTCTTGGATTTCCACCACTTTAGGCTTGTTCCCCTCGAGTTTCTCTCGAGTTCTGTGAACTTTCCCGTCTTTGACTTTTTCTCCCATTTTCTCTCTCCTAGGGTTGACTTTTTTCAAATTTACCCTATTTTCTCTATTTTTCTTCACTTTTCACCTACTTTCCAGATGGCAGATGATATACTACATGATAGGGCTCCTCCAGAGCTTCCCCTCATATTTCCACCTGTTGCTGAGGCAGAGAAGCCAGCCGTTGCCGAGGCTAGCGAGGCGGCTCAGGGTATTGAGGTCGACCTTGAGGCAGAGTTTGAGCCTGAGGTAGAGCCAGAGTCGCTACCATTGAGGATACAGCTTTTTGATCTGGCAAGATACCATCCTCGCACTCATATCTTGCCAGCCGATGACATTAGGCGCTTTAGCGACTTCGCTCTCGGTATACTAGAGGACCTCCTTCTGAGGGAGCTGGGTTCTCACCTTTCAGCCATCGTCGTTGAGGCATGAACTCTGTTTTCATGCATTCCTGCCTTTCCTTTATTGCATTTCTTGCATTGCCTTTCATCTAACTATACTTTCATCACTGCCTTATCTGATTCATTTATTCTTTGCCATAGGGGGAGTCTCGTCCCTTCAGAGGGTACGGGGCTACGACTGCATGAGATTGGTACGACGAGCTCCCTGCTGAAGTTTGTGACATTGTGGACGAGACTGGCTTCGGCCTCTTCTGCTCTAGCCTGACGCGAGTTATTGCTAGCCATTCTCTTCTGGGAGTACTTGTGGAGAGGTGGCGGGACAGCACCAACTCCTTCCACTTCTCCACTACCAGGGAGATGATGATGACTCCTTATGACTTTGCCATGATCACCGGCTTAGGAGTAAGGGGTGATCCGATCCCTTTCGACACCGACATGGGGGAGTGGGAGGCTGCCTGGATCAAGTTGCTAGGAGCGCGTCCACCCTTGTACCAGACAACTATGGTCAGATATAGCTGGTTTGTTGAGCAGTTTTGATGGAGCGAGCCCGAGACAATAGTGGAAACGGAGTAGTACTCCAGAGGCTTTTTGATGTTCATCCTTGGTACCACCTTGTTTTCGAACAGGTGGAACACCGTGGGATTATATCTGTTGAGCGCCCTGGTAACCCTTCCTCGGGTACGTTTCTATGATTGGGGCGAAGCTGGCCTCACTACCCTGTATGGATATATGAGCTCTACCTCCCGCCTGAGGGGAGAGTTGATCGGAGGCTACTGGCGAGCCTGGGAGGTATGCATTTCAGTTCCCTCTTTGTACTTTACATTTTCTGCTTCACATTTTCTACTTTACATCTGTTCAACCCCTGTGCTTTCTGCATCTATTCATACTCTGTGCTTTCTGCTTTGCACTTTCTACATCTATTCATGCTGTATTGATCACATATTACTGCACTTTCCTTGCAATTGCGGGTTTATGCTTATTTCCCAGCTCTTGCCCAAAGCCCATGGAGGAGCTCTCCCTGGCAGTTCCTTACTCGAGACGGTATGATGGCAGATACCAGTGCAGGAGCCGCGAGTCGATCACATTCTTCCGGCATTATTTCGACACAGTGGCTGCCCACGAGGTAACCCAAAACACAGTCATTTTTGCTTTACCATTGTTCTGATTCATATTTTAGCAACTGACAGCAACTAACAATCTGTACACTCTTTGTTTGTAGATTATGTGGCAGCCCTGGGCTATGATGCCGACTGGGATACGGGACTGGTACGCCGGGGCCTGGGCCACTTCTCGCTTTCGCATTCTACTTGAGGGCCCAGTCTACCAGACCTGGTTCCTTAGTGAGCGGTTCGTCCATCAGACCGTGGGTTTACCAGACTCGATCATTTCGATGCCACCGCCAGAGTCTATGAGATCAGCAGACAGCCTATCTGTTGATGCAGTTACATAGTTTATGGTGGGCCTGGATGCTGATTCATTTAGAGTAGAGGGCGACTACACGACCTTCATTCAGACTCATCTCATGCCACATCTGTCAGGTGCTCATGGAGGCGAGAGGGCGAGGGCTCTTGCAGCTAGAGAGGTGCATAGGGCAACAAAGGTGACCAGGGCTCGTGCTAGAGGGCTTCCTCTGTAGGGCACGACAACGGCTGGCCAGAGCTTCCTACTGCGCTCACGTGCTGGTGGCGTACTGGGGTGGCTTACTAGGTTCCAATAGAGCCTGCAGCGGCTGGTCACGAGCTAGTCGGAGTTCGGGGCCCAACCTAGGCATGGACTACACTTTACCATTTGCATTCCGTATTTCATTTCGGATATGTTCATTCCAAACATTGGTCATCCAAATGCATTTGCAGGCATCTATAGAGTACACAGAGAGCGCTCTCGAGCTGATAGCCACCTTGATGGGCATGGTACAGAGGAGAGAGACGCTGTTCGGTCTCCACGGCATCCCGGTAATTTCTTCAGTTTGCGCTTCATGCTATCAAATTTATACTGATACATTGGCATTTCAATCGTAGTCTTTCCCAAACTGTATCTAACACACTATAACTGATACACTGCACTCATATACTGTACTCGCACATTGTATCTAATTTCTGCATACCACTTATTCTGCATACTATACCTGCATCTGATACACATACTGTAACTGATATGTTGACACCTGTTCTTTTCAGATTCCATCTATACTGATGGCTCTGGCAGTGACAACAGTGCTAGCACCAGCAGTACCCCTCCGGCAGTAGGGAGGAGAGAGAGAGAGATAGAGGCACTCAAGGCCGGACCAGTCCTCTAGAGCCCATTTTGAGCGATGACGATGCTGAGACCAGTGACTCCGAGGAGGCAGTGAGTCGACATTCTGAGTCATCCGAGAGCAGAGACGATGGTGCTAGCTCAAGTTCTAAGAGTGGAGATGTTGCCGATGAGGGTTCTGGGGCAGAGAGTGAAGACGATGCCGACTCTAGTTCTGGCTCAGAGACTGACTCAGACAGCGACGCTGATGGAGATAGTGCCCCAGAGTCCTCTCCTCCGAGGAAGATGACGAAAAGGGCCTCTTTGGCTTGAGGCTACTGGCGCTGATTTTTGATTTTTTGCTTAATTTCTTTTTGTTGGTAACATTAGCAGATGTATAGCTTCAGATGGGTTTATTTTGCATTAAAACTTGTACTCCTCATTTGTAACAAACCATGATTGGAATAAAACCTCGAAGTTTTTATAAAAAGTGTTGTCATTTTTGAATCATGAACACCAAATTTGCATTAAAAAAAAGGACATGAGATTGCATTGGCCAACAAAAACTGAACACTTGTATTGGCACAACGTTCTTAATCGGGTAATGAGCCGACCAACAAACAAAATATAAAATGCAAAACACAATTCGATAAGAAAAACAACTCGATAAACAAAGTAAAAACAAATCAATACAAATAAAGAAAATTGCTAAAACCAAAAGGACTCAAGACAAGACCTTAAAACACACAAAGACCCAAAACAAAACACATGCTCTCCGCACTACTCCGCACACAGGTGGTCAGCAGATCAGAAAAGGGTTACCGGCCAAAGAGGGAGCTTGTCGGCCATAGAGGATGGCCTGCCGGCCATTTGTGTATCTTGCCGGCCATCAATGTGGCCTGCCAGCCACCTACCGGCCACCTACCAACCATCGAAGGTGAGAATCACCAGATTGTTGACAACTGGCTTCCACCCAAAGCTTTATCTTCTACAAAAGTTCCAGCTTCGTGAATTCTTCTCCAGTACTTCATTTCAGTTGTAATTTCTTCACAAATGGAACCATTTTTCGCTGAAAAGCTCTCAGATTGGATTGCGACTTTAGATGGCTCGAAAAAGGTAAATTTTTGGGGTTTTGGCATAAACGCACTTTTTTCGTTGAGCCGTACTCCACTTTGTATTTCGTTTCTCCATGCCGTATCACGATGCTGAAACTCGATTATACATGTCTTTAGCTTCGGGGGAAAAGAAATATGCTCGATAATTGAAGAATTTCAGGTGCTAATGGAATCCTGACGCAATGAGGAAATCATGCCTCAACCGTATTTTGGCCATGTCCAAGCTTTGGGATGGATGTGTGGGCACACTCTACACGAGGCTCGATCTTTGGTTCACAACGGAGAGCTGGACATTCCCAGTTTGATCCATCGCTTTTCCGACGTAGGTAACAAAGGCGACCTTTTATGGCGAGGTTTTCGGCAACATGCCCTCTGCCTATGTATGCTTGCTCATTTGTTTCTTGCCTCTAGTTTCAGCAGATCTAGCATTTGATTGATTGAAGTGGCCCAAGGTTTGAAAGAAGGAAAGAGTTGCATTAGTTTGGTGTTGGCAGAGACTTTGATGGGCTTAAACGCCTTTCATTGGTGAGAAACTACCAGATTTGCGGGGAGCCTACTACTTCTTCAGGCATTGTTTCCCACTCCTTTCTCATATGTGTTTCTCACATCACTCGACACTCATGCTCTATTTTTCTCTCAAAGCCCTTTTTTCCACTTTTCTCTCAACATATGTCTTTATATTCTTTAATCTCTCTTTTCTTTCATCCCTCCCCAGGTGTGGCTTATGGATAAGCTGAAGGTAGTAGACTCTTGCCCTGAGTACTCAGCTCGAGGCTATTTCTTCTACCACCAACTAGTGGATTTCCTGAACGAGGGATGGTGGTGCCACTGGATATGCAACAGGTCTGCTGCTGACATAGCTTGGCGTTGCCCCTGGCTTAACCTGATCGAGATGAGCTACCGCATGGTTCGACAGCCTAGCATACAGTTGATCGGCCTCACACACTATGCATTCTACTTCCCCTTCCGGTTCAGACATCAGTTCGGGCATGATCAGACGCGCCCAGAGGAAGGGGTAGAATACTCGGTTTCATTCTCCATCCGTGGTTCACACTTGGCTAGGTACCTCACTGCTTGGAGGACAAGAGAGCTTTTGGCCCCTGCCCCTAGTTTTAGTTGTACCCTTTCTGGCGAGTGTTTGGCTTGGCTCAAGGATGAGGCACAAACCGGGCCCACTTTGGCTTCAGAAGCTTCCACAAGCACGAGCGGGGGACGCAGGAGCACCTGACTCATCTATGCCCCTAGTTTATTGCTTTGACCTTTCTTTTCAAGTTTTTTGAATGTAATAAAAGCAACTTTGATTTGTATCAGAGAGTTGGAGAACTTTAAGTTGAAATTAAAGTTGTGAGCACTGAAAATTTTCCTTTTGACCCAAAAATGGTCTAGTTTATAAAAGGTAGAATGTGAAAAAAATCAACTTTTATTAAAACTTTTCAAAACCATTTTCGAAAAGGATCACTACTTGACACGCATGGAATCAATCCTCAAGATGTAGAACCCCGAATCAAAAGATCACAAATTGCCCCTTGATTGAACACCACTACTCAGCATTGTAATCGGCTCTTCTCTCAGAGTAAGGATCACAACCGAACCCTCAGATGAAGAACAGACAAAGATGACCTGATCAGACACATGGACAAGGCAGTTGAGTTGGAGGTGTTTACGACTGAACTTCAGGATAAAGTTGCCTATGTATCCCAAAGATGGGAATCAGGCCTTACGTAGTTCGATTCAGGATCCCTCGAGTATTAACTCTCTCCTTTTGCACTCTAGCTTTTGCCAAAGTCGCCCTTTAGAGTTTTCAACCTTGCAAGCTCAGTTTTTCTTTATTTCTAATTTTTCATGCTCTAACTTTTGCCTAGGTCCCCCTTTCGGGTTTTCGGCCTAGCGAGCCTCTCAGGAATAGTATTTCTTCAACTTGTCTATGTTGATCCATTTTGAAAATTCTAGGCCATTCAAATCCATAAGAATAACAGCTCCACCCGACTAGATAGTTTTGATGATGTAAGGACCGGTCCAATTGGGTCTGAACTTGCCCCTACAGTCATGGATGGGAGCTCAGTTGTCTTTCAGCACCATATCTCCCTCTTTGAGATTTCGGGACTTAACGTTGTTGTTAAAAGCCTTAGCAATTTTGCATTGATAGCCTTGAATATGATACAATGCTTTCAGCCTTCTCTCATCAAACAACATCAGCTCTTCAAATCTGCTTTGTTGCCAATCTGCCTCTGCTATCTGACACTTAGCCATAACTCGTAGCGACGGGACTTCTATTTCAATTAGCAGAACAGCTTCCATCCCATAGACGAGAGAATAAAAAGTTGCCCCTGTAGACGTTCGGATGCGAATGACAATTTATCTAGCCAGTCCCTGTAGGTCTCAACCGTTTTCTGCAAAATATTCTTGATGTTCTTGTTGGCAGCTTCAACAGCTCCGTTGGTTTGCAGCCTATATGTAGATGACTTATGAAAAGCTACATTGTATTTCTCCAACAAGTCTATCACCTCTTTCTTGAAGTGGAAGCCATTATCCGATATGATCTTGTTTGGGACTCCATATCAGCAAATGATATTGTTCCGAATGACTTGGCCACATGTGATGCTTTCAACACTGCGTAGGACTCAGCTTCTACCCACTTTGTAAAGTAATCAATTTCCACCAATATGTATTCATGCCCATTCAACCCTTTTGGTGTGACTGCACCAATGACGTCGATTCCCCAAACTAAGAAAGGCCATGGCGAAGTCATGTTATACAGTTTTGACGGCGGGATATTCATGCGATTAGCATGAATTTGGCATTTGTGGCTTCGCCGAACAAAACCAATACAATCCTCCTCCATAGTGGACCAGTAGTAACCTTGCCTGAGAATCTTCCAGGCTAACATCACTCCGTTCATGTGCGCTCTGCACTCTCCTCCATGGATGGCCTCCATCGGGCGATTTGATTCTTCTTCTTCGACACACAACTTGTGCATTCCCTGATGACCTCTTTTGTACAGTTTACCTCCGCAGATGATAAATTGGACGGCTATTCACCGTATTCCCCTTTTGTCCTTGGCATTTGCCCCAGGTGGATAAATCTCATTTTCCAAGAAGTTCCAAATATCGTAGTACCAAGGGTTTCTATCTTGCGCTTCATCTATTACGGCGATAATTTCTTAGGCCGGTGTGTATCTTTGCTCAATGATGATCAGACGCATCTGGACTCCAAGTGGGATGTTTACCATGGATGATAGAGTTGCTAAAGCGTCAGCGAACCTGTTGTTCACTCTCAGTAGATGCGTGAAAGTCAGCTTTTCAAACCTACAAATCAGAACATCCAGGGTCTGGTGATAAGCCTTCATATTTTCTTCTTTAACCTTCCAGTCTCCATTTGCTTGAGAAACAACTAAGTTCGAGTCTCCAATAACATCTAACTTTTTTGCCCCTAGTTCCAGGGCGGCTTCTAAACCAACGATACATGCCTCATACTCTGCTTCGTTATTGGACACCTTGAACCGAAGTTTGACGGCTAAAGGTATATGGGAATTGTCGGGTGCTATCAGCAACACACCTATCTCATAACCGTATTGATTAGACGCTCCATCAAAGTGCATTGTCCAAGTCTCTTCCTCGACTTGCAGAATGGCTTCATCTGGGAACAAGTACTCCACCGCTTTATCCCCTTCTACTGGGTGATCTACCAGGAACTTCACTACAGCTCTCCCCTTGACCGACTTGTGGGCGACATACTTGAGATCAAATTCGGAGAGAAGAAGCAACCAACGGGCTAGCCTACCTGTAAGCGTTGGTTTCTCAAAGAGATATTTGATGGGATCTAATCTCGAAACCAAAATTACAGAATGAGCTAACAAGTAGTGCCTCAACTTTCTGGTAGCCCATACCAAGGCTAAGCAAGCTTTCTCCAAGGAAGTGTAGCGGGTCTCATAATCCAGCATTTTCTTGCTCAAGTAGTAGATGGCTTTCTCCATCCTATCCTTAGATTCCTGAGCAAGCATGCATCCCATGGTTGTGTCAATTACTGACAGGTACAGAATCAAAGGCTTTCCCAGCTTTGGCAGCAACAACACAGACGGATTTTGAAGGTATTGCTTAATCTGCTCAAAAGCGAATTGACATCGATCATCCCATTGGAATTTCTTTCTTTTCTTCAGGGGACCAAAAAGTGGTTCATAAGTCAAGGTTAATTTGGAAATAAACCATCTTATGAATTGCACTTTCCCAGAAAGCCTCGCACTTCCTTTTCAGTCCTTGGTGGTGGCATTTCTAGGATGGCCTTGATTTTAGAAGAATCTGCTTCGATGCCCCTCTGTGTGATCAAAAAGCCCAGCATTTTCCCTGCTGTCACACCGAAAGTACATTTTAACGAATTTAGCCTCAGTCTGTATTCTCTGATCCGTTGAAAGAATTTCTTCAAGGCGGTGTAGTGGCCTTCTCTTGCTTTGGACTTGACAATCAAGTCGTCCACATACACCTTGACATCTTTATGGATCATATCGTGCAAAATAGTGGTCGCAGCCCTTTCATATGTAGCCCCGACATTCTTTAGCCCAAACGGCATAATCCGATAGCAATAAGTACCCCACAGCGTAGTAAATACAGTTTTCTCTCTGTCCTCGGGTGCCATCAGATTCTGGTTATACTCGAAAAACCCATCCATAAAGGATAGCAATGCATGACCTGCAGTGAAGTCCACTAATTCATCGATGTGCGACAGCGAAAAGTCGTCCTTCGAACTGGCTCTGTTCAAATCCTTGAAGTCCACACACACCCAAATTTTACCATCCTTTTTCGGCTCTGGGACAATGTTGGCCAACTAAGTCAGATATTCAGATACTAACAGGAAACCTGCCTCAATCTACTTGGTGACCTCTTCTTTGATTTTTAACGCCCAATCTGGGTGGATTCTTCGCAACTTCTGCTTGACAGGTCGGGCCTCGGGGTCAAGAGGGATCCGATACTGTACAATCTCAAAATTGATTCCAAGCATGTCTTCATAGGACCACACGAAAACATCTTTGAAATCTTTTAATGAAGCAATCAAGTGCTCGCACACCTCCGAAGACAACGTGGACCCGATCTGGACCAAACGCGAATCCTTCTCAATACCCACGTTAATAGCAATGATTTCATCAACACAGGGTTTTGCAAACCTCTCCTCTTTTTGATTAATCAAGTTTTTCAAAACCAAAGGAATTCCTTTCTCTTTGTTTTCATTAAAATTCTGAAAATCTTGGTCAATACAATAAACAAGTGGCACAGAGAAATACTCAGAATCAGCAGCGACATTCTCATTCATAAGGTCTAGCTCTTCAGTTACAACCGACTCAAAAGCAAAAGAAAAAAAAGACCTGGACAAGACCTTGGCATCATCCGACTCGGACTCAGAAGAATACCAGACTCGGACTCAGACGAACAGGAATCAGATTCTGGCTCATCATCTGACTTAGAACTAGACAGGTAGCCCTCCTCCAGCTGCCAGACAAGATATGCGCTTCAAATGCATCCAAAATGCTGCTGGATGGGTTCATACCTGGTTGGTCCTCAATCATGGAGATGGTAAGGTTATCCCCTAAGCTCTCTGAGTCGGTGATAGGATCTGTAAAGAGACATGCCAGTGCTGCCCCTAGTGTTCCCTGGATTGGCCTATGAATAAGCTCATAGTGTTTCCCGACCTGCTTGGCCCTGGCTATACCTGCCATCTCTTCCCTTTTCCTGACCCAATCCTCTTTGGTGGGTACATATCCCAAAGCAAAGGCATGTGAGTTATGTGGTATATCGGCCAATGTTGTGACACCCTTCCGGCCACTTCTTCCAAGTCCCATTCCTGGCATATGTTGCAGTTTGTTCATTACATAAATTGATTGGGCGTTGACATACATGCCCTCATCAGCGGCCAAGATGGTTTGCACTACTCGAACCTACCAACGTAAACCCTAAAAGGAACACATCATCCTTACCATAAGAGATCTCCAGCACCAGTGTAGTTACCTCTGGGGGAGAATGGATAGATGAATTCCCGAAAACAATCACCACTCCCTTCCCGTGAGGAGACTACTTTCACATGATGCAGCCAGGGCCTCCCTAGCAGTAAGTTGAAAGTGGCCGGGATATCCACGACATGGAACTCGACATCCTACTGAGCTGGGCCTTCTTGGACTCTAATTTGCACCGTGTCCATAACCTCCCTGCTTGTATTATCATATGCTCGAATTACTTGGGTTGTGGGCACAAAGTCTGCTGGTCTAAGGCCGATGGCATAAGCTGTGCGGGAAGGATCGACATTGATAGGCGAACCAGTGTCGACCAACACTACCGGTACCCATTTTTCCTTGCACTCAATAGATATGTACAAGGATTTGTTGTGAGCTGAGCCTTCCAGTAGCAGTTCTATATCAAAAAAGGTGAGCGTTGGCTCGGCACCACCTAAGAAGACCAATCCCTCAAGCTATTTAGAGGTAGTGTCAATGGACAATTTAGCTTTGTCCATTGCTGATAATACAGACTGTCAATGCACCTGAGAGGCCATAAGCAGACCCCAAATTGAGATATCAACCTGGATTTTCTTCAATTGCTTCAACACTGCCTCTTCTTCCAGCTGCTTCTCTTTCTGTTTCTCAACCTCTCTATCTTTCCTAGATGCTTCAGCTTGATCTAAGTGCGGGGCTTGAAATACCGCCCACTGCTTGTCATGTGGTCTATCTCTTCAGCATACCACGTGTTATCTGGAAAACACTCATCCCAGTCCTCATCGATGTAAGCTAGAAGTAGATCGTCGTCCTCCCACCATACACCTCCGGCAGCTGACAAACAGTTGTCTAGCTCCGTTCTGATCACTCTCACATCACAAGTATCTCCCACGGGGTGTTGGGCCATTACAGCTTCCTGGTTGTCTGTAACCCTTTCTTGTGCAAACTGCTTCAACGCAGCTTCTTGTTCTGTGTCCATAGTACTTACAATGCCCAATTCTTGAGCTAAATTGTTCATGTCGATGTTTTCTAGCAGTTTCCCATTTTCATCGGCCATTTCGGCCACTGGGGCAATTTTTGCTTTCTTTTCCTCCGATTTTGTTTCAATTCCATCCTCCATGTCCAGTTCATCGCTCAACCACCCAAAGTTGTCCGCTGATCCATTCAAATCGAACCAGTCAATCTGCATATCCCCTTGATCTTGTTTGTTGAAGAACTGCAGGTTGTCTAAGTCCTCCTCAAGTTCCGCCAGATCATCCAACCCTTGGCTTGGGCCGTCCTCCCTAACCATATTGACCTTCACTATAGTTGGCAATGGCATTTTCGGCTTGGCTTGATCAATCGGCATAATGTAGCAGCTTGGATCATACACCTTCTTAGACAAGTCCTCGGAGCATTCAAGCAACAGACTCATACTCTCCTCTAAGGCCAACCTCCCTTTTTCTGTAATTGTCACCACCACGGGTTTAAGTTGAGGTATGAACGTGTCCATCATGCATAAATTTATGCTTTCAGGATGAACACCGTCGGTCTGGGTAGGTGAGAAGGGGTAATATATACGCTGGGGTCGTAAGGGATGGCCTGTGTATGGATTAGGTTTAGGCTGTGAGGTGGGGGAACTTGATTATGGGCCGGGAGAGGGTTTGTAGTTACATTTGGTTTTTGGAGAGGTGCGATCACCTTATTATCGATGAGGTCTTGAATCTCATGACGCAGTCTAAAGCATTGGTCAGTGTCGTGACCGTGCTGCTGGTGAAACGCACAGTACTTGGCTGGGTTGTGTTTAGGTGGAAGAGGATCAGGTAGTTGGCGAGGCTCTAATTGCTTGAGGTGCCCCTTTTTGATCAACACCTTCATGGCTTAAGATAAAGGCATGTAAAGTGGAGTAAAGGTCCTCTGGGATCAGGCAGGGTTGTTCAAAGTTTGTGGAGCTATATTGGCAAAGGGATTGGCGGTCTTGGTTGTGGTGGTGACAACACTCACATCCGACGGCCGCGCAGCTATGCTACTACTCGTGGTTGCATTAGAACTGCGCACAAAAGGCCTCTTGGCCTACTCTTTCTCATCAGTAATCAGCCCTTGTTTCATGGCGTCTTCAATCTGAACCCCTATCTCATGGAGCTCGGTGAATGTGAACAAAGGTAGGACGTTCATCTTCTGTAACAACTTCCCGTGCAGATTCTGAACTACCATCCTTATTAGATCTTTCTCAGAAGGCTGTGTGGTCATCATTGAAGCTTTGGCCATTAGCTCCTGGAGCGTTGCCTTAAGATCACTAGTTGTGACCTCGATTTGTGTGTTGTACGAGTACTATGCAACGAAGGCCTCAGCCATTTCCTCCCAACTCTACTTCACAGAATCCTCCAACTTTGCATACCATATGGCGACTATACCAGACATAGTCCGACCAAAGAGTGAGAGCTTCTGTAGTCTGGTCAGCCCATCAGCTGCAGGATGTCTGAAAACAGCTGAAGATGAACCATCGTGTCTCCGGAGCCGTCGAATCTATCGATGTATAGTATTTTGAACCAGTCTGGCAATGTCACTGCAGAGTCGGTATACCCGTCTTCTATGTCAAGAATAGAATTCACAGCCTGTGCTCTTTTGAGGAACTTCTCCAGCTTATTGAACTTAAGCACAGTCAGGTCAAACTCCAATTCAAATAGAGCCTCAGCTTGATACACAGGTGCTTTGGAGGCTTGTTGTGGGATCGACTCTGCCGGATTGCCCTGATTCTCAACATGGGCAGTGGCTCCGGGTGCTAGGATACCCGTAGGAAGTGCATGAGATGCAGAAGTTGCCGCCGGCTGTGGTTGTTGTTGTTAGAGCCAATTTATTACCTCAGCTTGACATGCTGTGACCTCGGCCTGTCGAGCAACATCTTACTGCATAGTTTCACCCATTTGCTGAAGATGATAGATTAGGTCGTCCATGCTGACTGGGGAATACTGTGCCATCAGAATGAGCAAATGATCTCGTATTGCACTAGATGTAGAAGACTGTGCCTGACTAGATGTAGGTGAAGTGAGGGGTGATTGCTGTAGAAATCAAACTGGTGAACTCTGCCTTACTCTCATTCATCTAGTAACCAGCGGAAGCGAAGTAAACACAGGTTGTCCCCTAACAAGATCTTCGGATCTATAAAGCCTTTTGACACAGGTCTAGAGCGCTTGGGGGATATCCAAATTGTCTGAAGCTATGGTGTTATACTACTTAGCAAAAAGAAATAAAGCAAAAAGAAAACAGTAATCAGAAATTGCACAGCACCTCAGCTCAGATGTTAACAACACACAGATGTAATCAACGCTGTAGGACTACGCTCAATATTGAATTTTGCCCCAAAAAAAAACTGATACCCAACTTGCAACTGATATGCACATTCCTGTATAGTTTCACTGTAAAGCACATACCAGTTAAGTGAGAACCAAAACGCCCCTATGAGAGGGTAGGGTTACCCTGTCCTAGTTTCGTTAGGAGCTAGGATTCACTATTCAAACAATGCAGTTTCATGTAATCTTGAATTCGGGTAAGCATCATGTCCTAGTTTGGAACAATTTCTATGGCTTTCGATATGCAACTAGGCCAAATGGTCAAAAGGGTACCTCAGCAAGACTACCTAATATACCTGTCACACATAACATCGAGAAGTGAAAGGAGGATCAAATGGTACAGCGGTAGTCCAGATCCAAGGGTTGTGTTTCCATCATGGCAGAGCCCGTGACCGGTCAGCCTTTTGGCAAGGTTTTAGGCAAGCCTCTGGCAAACCGTCCAGGAATAGCAGATGGCAAACACAATGACTTAAACACACCAATGCAAATGCAATGCAAAGAAACATATAAGTGTAGGTAAGATTTCATATCATGAATTTCAAGTCAAGTTCTCTAATTCTCCAGTAGAGCCGCCAGAAACTGTAGCCTAACTTTTTCGCGCCCCCTTTCGGAAGACAAAATAAGCCCTACAATCCGGACTCCCTGAATCTAATCTCAAAAGTGCAATGTGAAATAGATAATCACCAAAGAGTCCAAATCTGAAAAATCTTTTAGAAAATCAATTTTGAATCAAATTGTCAAAAATGGACTACTTTGCCAGATACAGAGTCGCCACCTAAATATTTTTTGTTTTAGGAAAATTTAGGAAACCCATGACTCGTGCCAAAGGCCACATGTCCGTCATCACCAAGATTGTCTCGACTCGGGAACTTGGGTATGAGAGGAGAAGGTCATGAATTGAGCACTCTCGCTCGCCCGATCAAAGATCGGCCTCTACTAATCATGATATGAATCTTATGTACATTATATGTTCTTGTTCCGGTTTATTAGGCTAGCGTTACTATGTGATACGCACACACAAGTATAGACTAACTTTGCAAGAATTGGAACATTTTGAGTTATGTTTGTTTTGAAAATTGTTTCTAATATGTACCACTTGAAAAAGTGATCGCATATGAATATTACTCAAATTATTCCAATTCAAGCAACAAGCCTTCATCCACAAGCATTCAAGCAGTTATAACACTTAAGCAATTAGCCTCATGGCACGCATGCTAGACATGGTAACAACCACACACATGCGATATGCTAAAGTGAGTAAAAAGGCTCACCTAGTACTTCAAGCCAAAATAAACAAAAGAGTTAGAAACATACATGATTCCTAACTATGCAATATGACTAATGCAACACATGCGATATGCAACTAATAGGCTCGGCTACTAATATGGCATATGAATCAATTAAATAGCATGCGGTCTAAGCACATATTCAAAGAAGTATTTAAACTAACAATGCAGTTAGAATGATGAACAAAGCCTCGGTGCATGCAATACAAATAGATGCAAACATGAAATATGCTAAACAAAACGTGATGTTCCTAAACTAACCATCATAAGCTTGTAAATAAAATGAAGAAAGACGTAGGGTTGGAAGACATACATGCTATTATATTGCGCTCTCACGAAGGAGAATCTGAATGAATAAACTAGCTAATTGACTAAAACTAAGCTAATTAATTAACTATTACAAAACTAAATGAATAAACTAGCTAAGCTAGTTAACTAACTATTACAACAACATATAAAATTAATTAACTATTCTAGTGAATTAAAACGATTACAACATCACAACTAGCTAACTATTTTAACTAATTAAATAATTACAACACAAGTGCAATTAAAAGGAGTAAGCTAAACGATTAAGCGCTAAGCTAACTACTTCGCCTTGGAAAGCAAGGGATGTTCATGTGCATGCTCGGTTTCCATCCAAAAATCCACTGTTTTGCTTCCAGAGAGCCTCTGTTGCATAGAGAACACATATATTGTTGCCCACTTCCAAAATAACTCTGCTTTGCTTGAAGAACACATTGCTGAATTTTGCATCAGTGGTCAGCCGGCCAGTAATAAGGGTTGCCGGACACCAGTGATGGTCGGCCGGTGATCAATGGTGGTCTGCCAGCCACCTGCCAGCCATCGAAAGTGGCCTGCCGGCCACTGCTGCCCAGTTCACCTTACTGCAACAGAGGACAAACAGAGCATGCACAAGGTATTTTCAAGGATTTGTTTGCACAACTCACCCCTCCTTTTCATGAACAAATCAAAGGAGTAATGAACTTAAGGCACAAACCACCAACTCAAGCAATTTCATTGCATGATGGCTTGTGAACGAAAGTGTGCAAGTTCAATAAATACAACAAAATAAGACTCATACCACCTCCCTTTCATGAAAAGATCAAAGGAAGTGGTGACCTTGGAAACTTGAATCATTTCATCACTAGTGAGTAGGAAATAGCCCAAGTTTACATGTGTTCAATTAACGTCCGATTGAACACAACACTTTTATTATCTTGCACCATTTTAGTGTCAAGTTTTAATTACCTTTCAATTCTTTAGTTCATTGAGTCTAATAGTGAGTTTAAGTCCTCTAAATGGAAAGAGGGCTCAAACCAATTGTTTTCTTAGGCATGAAAGAGACATCACACCGTTGGTAACGAACCCCAAAGGGATTAAACCATTAAGCATAACACCTCAACCTCATACTTTAAACAAACAAGTTGTTTGAACCACTTTCCAAGTAAAACAAAAGCCAAGAAAGGAGGCAGGTTGTAGAGATGATTAAGTGTGATCACAAGTATGGAAAGCCAAAAATAAATGTAATCAACTCAAAGGAGGTGGTGTCTAAGGACTAAAACACCAAACTCATGAGGACTATTACACTACAAGCATGCAAAACAAATCTCAAATGCAACTATCAACCAAGAATAGTGCTAAAACAGTCTAAAATAAGTCCTAAAATATGATAGAATTGAGCTAAAAATGGCTAGATTAATATGCTAAAACATTGCACAAACTAGGCTAGTAAGCAAGACACAAGAAGGGGAAGCTAACCCCTCCAAATTTGGACTTCAAAATATGATTTTGGCCAATGAAAAGGCTCTGAAAATCAGTGTTTAAAAGCTCAGAAAAAGATGATGCAAGGGTGGGAAACACAAAGGTAAAGGCCTCCAAAATAAGGTACAAAGAAGGGTGAACCACCCCTCAATCTTTAATGTACATAAAAAGTTTCAGGCTAAAAATACAGAAGTTTTGCAGCCCAAAAATAGTTGGAAAACAACAAGAAAAAGAGTAGAGAAAGCAAGCTAATAGACAAAGCTTTATACCTCTGAAAAGGAAAACCAATTCCAAGCAACAAAACCAATCAAACACACCCTCAAGAGTTCCAACAAGGCTCAAGAACACCTCAGCTCAAAGATGAAGAGATTTGGTTAAGGGTGTATAGGCAAAGGTTCAGGATTTGTAAGCAAAAGTGTAGGAATTTGCTAGAGAGAGAGAATTGTAGAGAGAGGAAAAATTTTGCTCTAAAATTTTTCTAACCTTAAAACATGAGAAGGAGGCCCTCTATATATAGAAAACATGAATTCTCCTCAAGAGCATCCAACCCTACACGTGGGTGAAGATGCATGCATCTGTGCAAATAGCTGGCACAGTTATCAGAAAATATCTGCAAAAGAAACTAGTGGCCGGCCGGCCACCAGGCCACATCAGTGGCCAACAACCAAAAAGTGATGGCTGGCAGCCCAAAAAGGTGGCCAGCAGGCCACCAGAAGCTGCAAGCTTGAAGAACCAAGGCTTGGTCCAAGAATTAGGCAACAAGGATGCAGGGTTTGAAAGGCTTAAAGCTTTGGCATTCTGCTGAGGACTTTGAGCACTTAACGAGAATATATACTCATCATCGGGTGTGCAAGTGATGACGTCCAAGTCGTAAGGGCCGTCAAAAATGAGGTGTCTACACATATCTATTATCTTTTACCTAGATCCGGAGGTTCCTTTATAGAACTGCTTACTCATAACCACCATCTGTTCTGTATCTATTTGTATCTATTTTATGTTTGTTCTGTTAACGCTAATGGATGTACTACAAATGATTAAGATACTCTGATTTCTGTATATAATTTGAACAAGAATATGAATATGAATATGAATCTGCTTTCCAAATCTGATATAGGACATCATTCAATTAAACCCTTTACTCTGTTATTGTTCACTAGGCTTCTGCTCGCTATATTATTTATATATGTAGATGACCAGGCAAGTGGCCAGGCTCAATGATGATTGCTTGGAATTCTATTTTTTGGGCCAACCTTTGTGCCTCCCGAGGAGGTTCCGGAAAAAGTCAAGTGGTTATGTTTTGTGAACTAAGTTTAAGGCCTTGTTTTCTTTTCATGAATTTCGAACAAGTTTCTGTTTATCTGTATACTGGGCTAAGTCCCATTTTGGTTTTATTTGTAATGTAAATATGACGTCACATGTGTGTATATAAAGTTTTAAATTTTTGTTCTATGTATGTCTACACAGCTCGATGACCTATGTATGTTTTATATATCTACTTCCGCAGCCCCTTATTATGAGTTAATCTGTTCAAAGGCCTTTGGTAATCCAAGGATTATTGGCTAGTTACAACGCTAAACCTGTAAGGGTGGGTGACACAATTGGTACTTTTTCTTAACAATTACCCAGTTCAACTTCTGGCAATCAATACAAAGTCACAATGTACCATCCTTCTTCTTGGCAAAGAGAGTCGGTGCTCCCCAAAGCGAAGTACTAGGGCGGATAAAACCCTTATCTAGCAATTCTTGGAGTTGAATCTCTAACTCACTCAACTCAGTGGGTGCAAATCTATACGGTGCCATGAAAATCGATGCCATACCATCCACTAAGTCAATAGAGAACTCAATCTCACAGTGAGGTGGTAAACTAGTGAGATCCTCGGGAAAGACGTCTGGGTATTCGCAAACTACTCTCGATAACTCAACTCGGACCATATCGCTCTCAACACCTAAGAATGTAGCGAGAAGGAGCCTAAGCTCACCTTGACCACATAGATCACACACTGGAAACAAGGCCTTATTAACTCGATCCCCCAGGAAATAAAAACAGTCACCATTCGAGATGCACACCGTAATTCTCTGATGATAACAGTTTATAATGGCTCGATAGGATGACAACCAATCCCTGCTCAAAATAACATAAAAACTCGACATATCAATCAACACAAAAGCAAAAGTAAGTCGGCGACTAACAATCTCTATCTCACAACCCTGACACCCTTAATCCAATACAACCTCACTACCAACAGGTGACTCTACCCTGAGTGGACATGCTAACTGAGCCACTTCTAACCCCAATGCTGATGCGAATGCAGATGAAATAAAAGAGTGGGATGCACCGGTACCAATCAACACATTGGCCATAGAATTACACAACAAGAAGTTACCTTTCACTACTAAAGGTGCTGGCAACAAATCTGGCGTGGTCACAGCATACACACGCCCCGTAGGTCTCTACTCCACCTACTCACCCCACGGAGCATAAGTCTACAACATTGACTGAGCCGAAGAGGCTCCTTGATTGGCCATCGACACTGTGCTGAGGGCGTGGGCTGATGGTTTTGTGTTTGCCTCGAACCAAAAGTCCCAGATGTGCCACCTGTCTAAGAGCAAAACCTTCTCAGGTGCCCTAACTATCCACACTGATAACATGTAGGCAATTGTCCTCTCCCCTAACTCTGGCTCTAAGAACAAGATGAAGACGGGACAAATTATTGCCTTCCTCCCTTCTACGAGCAAACTACAGACTTGTGGCCCAGCTGGCCACATGTGAAGCAAGTGATCCCACCCTGACCACCTCTTCCATAACTAGAACTCGGTACTGGGAAAGTGGACCTAGACTGTGCTCCCTAGGACTGCTATGTCTTACTGTCTTGAGTCTCCCCCTGAACCTCCTGATTCCTCTACTTGAAGCCCTTCATTCGCTCTTTCTCAATCTGAATTACAGTCTCTAAGTGAGCCACCGCCTCCACAAGATGACTGTAATCCTTAATCATGGGCACAGCCACCTTGAAAAAGAGTTCGGTCATCAACCTCTTCTCAAACTCCAAGCAACAACGTTCCTCCGCTACTACCAACTTCGGTGCAAACCTCGACAGACTAGTAAAGGCAGCCTCATACTTGGCCACCGATGTGTTAAGCTGCTTGAGCTTCAAAAACTGGTCCCTTAACTTCTCCTAGATAGTAGGAGGCAAAAAGTTGTCCTGGAAGGCGTTGACAAAAGCCTCCCAAGTCACCTCAATGCACCCACGCACGAACTTCCACCACTAACCCGTATCTCCCTTTAGCTGGAAGGATGCCAAGGTCACTCTCAGCCCATCATCCTTGATGCCAAGCATCTCGAATGTCTTCACCATCGACTCTAACCACTCATCCGCCTTCAGTGGCTCTTTCGGATCCCCAAAAACTCATCCAAATTCAACCAAAAGAACTCATTTTTCAAAAAGGACGGCCTTGTCTCAACAACATGGGCCTGGACTTGATTCTCAGCTATGAGAATGTCCATAGATTTCCTCAAAGCTCCAGCCGGTTTGGCCACATTGGCCTGACCAACACCTTCCTCCTGTGCCAGAATATCATCCAGTAACGACACCTCCTGCGGTCTAGGCTTGCCACACCTACCACCATCACGTCCATGCCTTGAAATCCAAATGAAGGTAACGCAAGAAATTAGCACATTTACAAATGTGTTGAAGCTAACTCACTCGTGCCGTAATGTGGTGGACAATAATTAATTCACTCCACATAAGCACATAGTCACATAAACACATACAAATTTTGTTTCTAGATAATGATCATCCCGCGACGTTGCCAAGTTTCAGCTAGAAATCGCAGTGATCAAGTGCTCTTCTAACAGGACTTCTAGAAACTCATATACTCAATCAATATCTTAGAAATCAAATTCCATACCCACTTAATCACATAAGCATGTTATCACATAGCATACCAGGTTTATTCCTAATATCATTTAGCAAGGGAACCCATTGTGGTAATAACCACTTCCCACGATCCCAAAGTGTTCAAACTCAGTAGCTCTGATACCAAGTTGTAACGTCCGAAATAATTACAATAAACTGAGAGTAATGATTTAATGAAACAAAGTCATAATCCGAGAATAAAGTCCTTCCATTCATAAGGTTTCATCTTTTCACAAAAGTGTAACACATGCAGTAATATATTCAAAAGTCATAACCTTGAACCTATAGTATGTGTCATAGCAAAGGATATGAAATAAGAGTTAAACATATGTAATAATGCACTATTGGCTATAACCCGGTACTTGGTTACAACAAAAGTGAATTTAAACTCAATACAAATAAAGTTAGGTTTCTACAAAATAAATACAACAATAACAAAGATAGAAGCTCTTGGTTCTAAGTCCTCCTAAGCTATTGCCTTGGTGAAGGTATATCATCAGCACCTGAAAATGGTTTTCCACATAGGGTGAGCCAAAGCCCAGCAAAGATACTCTAACACAGTGTATGAATCTTAATAGAGTTATAAAGTAAATGCATATACAATGCTCATGCCAAAACTTTTTACATCTCTTCCCAAAAACCATGTAATGCATATGCAATGTCAGTGCCAAAACTTTTTACACATCTTTCCAAAAACCATACAATGCTAGGTTATATCTCAATTAATGAAATCATTTTCTTTACAATAGAAAACAGGGTAATGGATACAACACTGAGAATGTCTAGGATGTGTCTACAAGTAGGCTACAAGCACTACCAATTGCCATTTTTACTAGTACTAACCAAAAAACTCGACACCTATTCGCGCAGGTTTTTGGACTTTCACCAAAGACACGCAGGCCTACTTAATACCACAACTACACTCCCTATCCAGATTCACTAAGGTATTTACCCATTTTTCTCAAAACAATAAACATTTTCAATGTGTTAAAATATATTACAATGCTCAATGCAATGGATGAGAAATTGATTTCAATTCACCTAATTCTCATGCAATTTTTACAGCAATCATAGTTATCCTCCATCAATAGCTCAAAACAGATATCTCTAAACAAATAATTAATTTCCAACACAGATATACTTTCCAACATTTTCAAATAGGAGTGATAATTCATATCCAACTCCACCATCATCATCATCATTGTTCCAATTCCATAAAAACAACATCAATTCCATTTCCTCGTTACAACCATCAAATGTTCACAATTTAGAGCGAAAACCCTTTTTCTTTAAAAAATAATTTCCTAAGAATAAAATCCACCATTTATCACAACCCAACCATTTTCACAAAGCCACAATCATATACAAGAACCCATTTTAAAAACCCCTCTTTTGAATTTTTAAATCAAAACCCTAGATTTTTGTTTTAAAGTTCCCAAATCACAACATAGCTTAGAAAATCAAATAACTAAGTTAAAAACCATATAAAGTGTCAAAGTAATTCCTACCTTGAAGAAGAAGACTCAAAGGAGAGATGGGTAGAACTCAACGGAGCCAAAAACAGGAACTTCTTTGATTAGAACGAAACCCTCAACGTGCTCTTCATTTTTATCAAAGGGACTAGGGGGTAGAAATTGGTGGATCAAGGTGTATTTGGAGTTCAGAGATAGTTTTTAGAGAGAGAGAGAGTGTGTATGTGTGTAGATATGAGATTTAGAGAGAGAGAGAGAGAAGTGAAAAAGTGATCTAAAAGTGGCCTTTACAACGTGATATACGCGTAGACTACTCAAGCGTACATAACAAGAGGGACCGTTCGAGCGAACATAGTACTGCTCGAGTGAAGAACACCACCCTCCCAGTACTTTTGCAGACCTGCAAATGTATTGAGTGTTCCAAAGGACCGCTCGAGCGCAAGAAAGACCCCTCAAGCTAAGACTACTCGAGCCCAAGAAACACCATTCGAGCGAAAAATGCCATACTCTCAGTAGTTTTGCAGACCTGCAAAAGTACTGAAAGTTCTCAAAGTTCGCTCGAGAGTAAGAAAGTTCGCTTGAGCGAACAAGCCAAAATCTGGGCAACACAGTTTTGAAAAGACTAACTCCCAATCTGTTTCAAACACAACTAAGACACTCCAGTAACAAAACTTAACAAGGAATAAGATGGAAGAAGACATGAACAACCATTAAGACAAGGAAACCTAGATCCAAAACAATAAACGGGTCAGGTTTAAACCAGAATCGCTATAATAGTATTTTCTTACATATCTTATGCAATTGCTACGTACTTGTCTTTATCTAGTATTGTATGTCAGATTTCGTTTATAATTTCTAATTAATTATTTTTAAGTTTTTTGCTAAGTTCTTTTTGTAACTTAATTCATCTATCATTTTATTCTATTATTATTTGTAACGAAATATTATTATTTAAACTATTTAATTCTATTTCTTCAGTATATCTAATACTCTTATAATTTTTTTGGAAAGACTGAGAAATCAAACTGTAATAATAATTTAAAGGATAAACTACTAATAGATCCTAATAATTAGACTTAATTTACATAAAGTCCTAATAAAATTGTCGCTAAAAATAATTTTTTGTGACGATTTTTTCATATGTCGCTAAAAATTGACAAATAGTGATTTTTTTTTTTTTTGTCACGGTTTTTATAACTTGTCGCTAAAACTTATAATTAGTGACGTTTTTCTATGACAAATTTTTCAAACTGTCGCTAAAAGTTAAAAATTAGTTACTCTTTTCGTGAAGATTATTTTTTTTAATATTGACAATTTAAAATAAAGTGAAATGATTTAATAATTTAAGATGTTAAATGGTTAAAATTTATATTCTAAAGAATGAACTGATATATAAGTCTGCTAATATGTGGATCAGAACAAAAATTCTCTTTTTTTTTGTGTGTTAAATCTACTCTCTATCTATCTATCTATCTATCTATCTATCTATCTATCTATCTATCTATAACATGAAATTCTATTTTCTCTCACCCTTTCGTCTCTGTGCGCATTATATCTCAATTCACACACTTAATGAATTTGGAAAAAAAATATTTTATTCACTACACAATCCATTATACCAGAAATACCTTTTTCCATCCTTCCAACAGTAACCCTAATGTATAACCCTAACTAGCCACTGTCGCCACCTCCACTATCAGCGACAGTGCTGGTGCCAACACCATCTTTTTCCCTTACAGTCACCATTTCCCCAATCTACAACTAGCGAACCCTATTTCCTCACTTTTCATCGCCGTTGCCTAGCTATTCTCCTTACTGATGTTAACCGCCACTACCACCACCCATCGACACCACTATTGTGACCTCTAACCCCCCCTCTCTCTCTTTCTCTCTCTCTCTCTCTCTCTCTCTCTCTCTCTCTCTTGCATGTACAAAGGTGATGGAAGGCGTGATCGTGATGGTGAAGCTCGCAATGGAGGGGATATAAGGATGGGCCATCACAAGGTGACGGAGAAGACAGTGAATGGTTGAAGTGGTCAAGAGAGGAGGCCGGCGATGGTGCGGCAATCATTTAGGGTTAGAAATTTTTGGGTGGTTTGGAAATTAGGGTCTTGGAAGTGAAAGATAAAGGGTATTTTTGGTATTTTTATTTTAGGATAAAAGTGTAATTAAAAAATTTCATTAAGAGTGAGTGGAATTGGTGTGTGAAAATATAATTTCCCATCTATTACTACCATAAAAAGACTGAAGGCCACAATTGTGACGCCCCGATTCTACACTATTGGTTGCAGTCAAGGGAGAGTCACTAATGAGTCCTATGGTCAATAACCAAGTAAGATCCCAGATCACCGGAGGAGTCAAATTAGCCTCCCTTCTAAGTCCAGGTTTCTTAGGCAGCTCACTGCCCTTTTGATAGATCTTAAAAGGTATTGACACAAGGTCTCATAAGCAACGATAAGGTTCATACATAGAATATAATTACATAACAACCACAATTATACTTAACCCAAAAGATGGTTCCATTACATTACATCCCAAAAGAAAGCTTAAATCTTCACATGGGTCTTACAAATATCCAAAAAAGAAACTTCTAATTTTTCTAGGATAGCCAAAAGTCTTCGAAGGTTTCAGGCTCGTCGTCTCCAGCTATGAGTTCCTCTTCATCACCTGGCATGATACGCCGTGAGCTTTGAATGCCCAGTAAACACACACACACCCCGCCTATTTTTCCCAGTCCAATACACAATCACAATTATAACATCAAGTAGTAAAGCATGATACTCAACTAAATAGATAAATAAAGGATTACAAGTTAGATGTTAGTAAACTAGAAATCCCCCAATGAGATCTCGTCCTCCCAACCACAAGAATCGGACGCGGATTATTCGGTATGCCCTCTCTTTTGCTGCTTTGTTGCAGAACTAACCTCGGATGCCTATCAACGGTTATGTACCGCGTAGCGCCAACCGCAGGGCCTCAAAAGAGATGGTAATAATGGGTCTTGTCCAAATCACTCCTCACACCAAACCACCTAGGGTCCGAATACAATCGCTCTGTTCAAGGGTTCCGAAAACTACTTGCGCAAGACTTTAATCTTTCAAATAGGGAACGCATCCCAACAATCCATATATCACATATTCTCATCTTTTCATTACTCAAGTGTTCGAAAACCCAATACCCTCCCCATTAGGTTTCCCGTTGAATTAAATGTTTTAAAACAAGGTTAGTCCAACTTATAAAACAATAATATCCATATAAGCATGCATTCTTAAGATGAGAAAGGCAAATAACATAACCACAACACATATAATATCATGCCAAGATATGATCATAAGCTAATAAACAATCTCATGAACTCAAGGGTAAAAAACATCCACACATAACACAATTTCCAGATTTAGTATCGCATAAAGATTAAAATGAAAGGTCTATTTTAGATCCTTCACCGGACTTGGCCTTCTTATGGTTCATAGAGAATTTGATCTAGTTTCTAGAACATATTTTGGAAATGGGATTGCTTTTCTAGATTTCAAGTTATTTAGAAAACATTCCAGCGCTGTCCAGATTCTGTCCAGATCTGTCGACCGTTACGAAAATTTGATTTTCTTGCAAACCGCTTAATGTTTTTCGATGAAACCAATTTTAGTTGAAAGCTAACTCCTCAAGGAAGATTTTGACATGAAGTAGAGGTCCAGAATAATTTTTTAAATTTTTCTAGAATTTCTGGAAGTGGGCTGCGAAAAACTGATTCTAAGGTACCATGCCCAAAACAAGAAGTTTTATGAGAAAAGGGTTCCACCAAGGAAAGTTTTCGTTTCTTTTGTGAAGAAAACATGCTAACTAACACATATTTAACTCAGAAAATTTGCTTGAAAGAGTGCCCTTGGAAAGTTGAGAGATTGGTATAAAAAAAAAGATGGTTTGGTGCCAAAATGGGGAAAATACAAGAGAGATGGAATCAGTACTCAACCCTTAGCATTTTTAACATAAGAACTCATTAATAACAGATCTGAAAACACTATTTAGAACCCTTAGAAACATGTATTGAAAAAAAGAAAATGAAATAGAAGGTTGTGTTTGTGGCTTACTTGCTACTTTGCACAAGAAGGCTCTCTTCTTCCTCCTTCCTCGCCTCTAGACTTCTCTCTCTTGCTCTCCTCCCTCTCTCTAGCCGATTGTGTGTGTGTGGGTGTGGTGTTTGTGCTTTGCCAAGCTAGGGGAGGTTGGTATATATAGGCAATTTTGATGTAAAATGGCCTAAAAGCCCATTAGTTGGAAATGGATGGAAAGTTTAGGATTTGTTTGAAGTTTAAAGGAATAGAAGTGATTTTTTTTTTTTTTTTGTGGGGGGGGGGGGGGGGGGGGGGGGAGGGGGCTTACTCAAGGATTAGGCAACACTTAGTTAAAATGGAACTAGTTTTGGGATTTGCATCCTAGGCCTAGGGCACTAGGTTGTGTTTTTTTCTAGAATTTCATGATGATATATTTTGAAAATGGTCTCCTCACTTTCTCCTAGAAGGGCCGGCCATAGGGAAGGGTGGAAGGGCCATTTTTTTATTAATTTTGGTCCTAGAGCACACTCCTCAAGGTGTGTGTATATATATATCTTACATGATTGATGGTACCTCAAGGTACAAGGTACAAGTACTAGCTTTTGTGTGTATATATATGTAACTTATGTAGAATTAAATTAGGTTAGGGAACCTAATCCGGCTAGGGTAATTCTTGTTTTGATAAAAATAAAAAATAGTAATGCTAACCGATAAGATTCGAATTAATTCAAGTAACCGAGGGGCTTTAAGAAAATAATTCAAACATTAGGATTTTTAAAGTGAATACATATTTCAGAGGCTTCACAACAATAGGTGGCTCTAAATGCACCCCAAAAATTATGTTGGGCACCCCATTACTTGGAACATCCCAATTTAAAATTTAAATATTTATTTATTTGTCTGGACACCCCAAATAATACCCATTATAACATTAAAAATAAAAATTAAAAACCCTAGAAATTCTACTTTCTGCACCCCAAGTCTATAGCCTTTTCATCTAGACACTATGTGCCGGACAAATTATATATTTTCGGAAACTTAATTCCGAACCTATGAAGTTTCTTTGCATACTCAGTGGTGAACAAATTCAATATGTTCGGATACTAAGTTTCAAATAATAAAAAATTGGTTGCAGCATTTTCATCTAGCTACTTAGTGTCGAACAAATTATATGTGTCTGAATACTTAATTCCGAACTTATAAAGTTTCTTTGGATACTCAGTTTCAAACAATAGAAAATTGGATGCAACATAGACAATTTGTTAAAAGTTAGAAAATTAAATGTTCAAAAAAACATAGTCGAACATAGACATTTTGTTTAGATATTAAATACCGAACAATGACCATTATTTCGGAAAACACACTGTCAAATAAATGAATTTTGTTTGGAAACAAGTTTCCGAATAAATGTAATTTGTTTGGTACTAAGGCCCTGTTTGGTAGAGTTGTGGGAAAGTGCTTATAGCTTATGCCTAAACAGCTTATAGCTTATAACTATGAACATAAGCTGATTTCTGACTTATAAATTAAGCATCTCCTGCCCCACTCAAAGAATAAGCTGATTTCTAACTTCCAAAAAGCTATAAGTTATAAGCTATAAGCTAAACCAAACATATCAAAATAGCTTAAATTAAGCTGAAAGCTGAAATAAGCAGCTTTTAAGCTGCACCAAACAGGGCTTAAATTTTCAAATCAATTCCATAAACCAAAAAACACAAAACGTTAAAAATCAAATGAAAACTTTCTTTATCTATAGAGAAATTGCTTGAAAACATCTACTTTCATTATTGATTTCAATGTGAAATAGAATATAAGAATGATGGATTCAAGCAAATAGGGTTAGGTATGAAGATGCAAAATGAAGAGAGTAAGAAGAGAAGAGAGAGAAAAAAATTAGGAATGATGAAAATGGGTGTGTAAAACACTTTGATTTATACTTTTTTCAATCATTTTAAATAGGGACTTAATAGTAATGAAGAAAGTTTCATTAAATTGGGGTACAAATAGAGCCACCCGGCCAAAGCAAGTTCTACTCTTTCAATTTCCAAAGATGCCCTTCAGAATTTCCATAAAAGTCAATGTCCTCTCCCAATAACCATCAAACACAAACCGTTGTAACCATTTGAAAATGTGTGAAAGCACACAATGTATCCAAAAACAGTGCATTTTATGCCACCTCTATCTTTCAAATTTCAAAGAACTTATTTTTTCGAAAGGATCCCAAATTCTGGATGAAGATTGATGCGGTATTGTTGTACTGAGGAGCAAGGACAATAATCGAAAATCGGTATGTAAATTATCAAACAAACATGCACGCTATTGACAGAAAATTGATTCTACTCTGAAATTAATTATCAAACAAACATACATTAAATATCATATGGTTGGTACTCTCGGCAAATGAGAAATCACAATTTATATATAGTTTTTGGTTAACTAGAATAAAAGTAAAATAGAATGAAACAATCCTTCTTTAACTTCCTTACAACATGACCATTCTCTTATAATGAATATTTCAATGGAATAGTCAATCCATTCAAACTCATTCTATTAATCAAACATCGCATAAATGGGTTATTTCTTCTCTCCCAATTACCGAACAAAGATGAGTCACCATATCATATTTGTAAGATTTGCACTATTACATTGATTTGGACTATTATGTAAATAATATGATATGGTGTTTCAAAAATACCCAATAAGTATCCGGTAACGACAATTAGTGAGTCGGATGAACCAATTGATTATACTCTAAAATGCATTCTTACTGCAGCGTTTTCTTTTTCCATATGATGAGGCCACTACATTTCATCCTCCTTGGATGATCAAATCCCTTGTTTGTGCCTCTACTTCTTCTCATGAAAATAAAAAAAATAAAAAAAACCATTGAGGAGATTATAGTATAGATATATGAAAAAATTTATATAGCACACCCTAGAAAGATGGATTATATGTTTTGATTATGATCTTTCATGATTTTTAATTATAATAATCTATTGTAGTGCTGTTATGACTTGATTAAGGCGGTGTTTGGCATCTCAGTTGGCAGGCTATTTTAGCCTTAAATTTGAAAAAAATCTAGTAGCAGTTACTGTAGCTGAGGGAGAGACAGTGTGGGGAGCTTCTATCTACACACACCAAATCCCTTCTATATACACACTTAATGATATTTATTTTTATTACAATTTTATCCCTAAGTGAAATTACCATTTTAGACATCATACCCAATTCAAAACATCTCAATGCACATCCAGACTTCACATATGTTGAAGCTTCAAGTTCGTAGCTTCTCCCATTGAAGCTGTTGAAGTTGTTGAATTCTTCCTCATTCATCATACATTAAGCTAGAAGGGAAATCATCAACCTTCCTCATTCATCATACATTAAGCTAGAAGGGAAAGCATCAACCTTCCTCATTCGTAGCTTCTTCCTCATTCATCATTGTTATGGAGGATTTGTCTTCTGAAAATTAGCAAATAAATGTTTATGAGAAACACAGTGAAGGAAATGTGAGTTTCTGTTTTTTTTTTTTTTTTCCCAACGTCGTTCAGATAACCAGAGTCGAAGTATATTATTTTGTTCGGAAATCTACTACCGAAATAAGTATTTAATTTCGGAAGTTGTTGTCCGAAATAAGTTAACTTTTACAACATTGAACTTCTGAAATTTTAAAATTAATTCGAATAACTACTTTCGAAAATTAGCATTTTGTTCAACACTGTACTTCCGAATGAAGTAAATAAAAATTTTCCCATTTTATATTCCAAATTTGCAAACTGCATACCCAATTTACAGTTTCGAATTGCAAATTAATCTTTATAATGCCATTAAAAATTTGTAATGTTATACAAAACATGTAGGAATATGTGTCAACTCAAGGAAGTCAGGTTTGCGCAGATTTTGTGTTGGATTACACTACTCAATTCACAACTGAACAGGTTCACTCTACGAAATTATAATGATTATGTTTCAAATTGCTCAACAAATGTAAATGTTTGAAAATATTTATTTGACTTTGTAGATATTCAAAAGTAAGGATGAATTGCTCAACTGGGTACGTGAAGTTGGAAAGAGAAATGGTTTGGTCATTGTAATCAAAACATCAGACGATGGTGGAGGGAAAAAAAGACCCAGGATGTATCTTGCTTGTGAGAGGAGTGGCCAATATAGAGCGACAAAGAAGTTAAAACATGATGGCAACAATACATCAAGAATAACTGGTACGAAGAAGTGTGCTTGTCCTTTTGATATGAGGGCTCACAGGTTTACCACATATGATGAATGGGCATTGATCGTAGTATGCGGATTGCATAACCATCCACCTGCGGAGCACCTTGAAGGACATTCATATGTGGAGAGGCTATCAAAGGATGAGAAAGCATTGTTAATGGATATTTCAAAGAGCATGGTTCGACCAAAAGAAATCCTAGTAACCTTGAAACAGCGAGATGCCCTCAATGTAAGCACACTTAAAACCATTTACAATGTATGCCATCGAAACAGGGTGGTACAGAGAGCTGGAAGATCACAGATGTAACACTTATTGGGTGAATTGGCCAAGTATAATTACATTGAGCGCCATCGGTCTGAAAAGTCCACGATGACTGTGACAGGCTTGTTTTGGGCACATCCTACCAGTTTGAACTTATTTCGGTCTTTCTCACGTATATTAATTATAGATTGCACATATAAAACCAACAGATATCGTCTTCCTCTTCTTGAAATTGTGGGAGTGACATCAACTGAAATGACTTTCTCTGTAGCTTTCGCATACTTACAGTATGAGAGAGCCGATAACTATGCGTAGGTGTTAGCTACATTGCGTGATGTCATGGATGGTTTTGTTATGCCATCAATTATTGTTACTGACAGAGAGCTAGCCTTAATGAATGCCATATAGAAGATATTCCCGAGTGGCAGACATTTATTATGTCGTTGGCATATCAGTCAGAATGTATTGACCAAATGCAAGAAAATGTTTGAGACATAGCAGAAATTGGAGAAGTTCAACCATAAGTGGAACTCTTTAGTGTATTCATCTTCTGAAATTCAATACGATGAGCGTCTTAAATCATTACTTAAGGAATTCAGTAGTTATCCTAATGCAGTCAAATACGTCATGGATACTTGGTTGGTTCCTTACAAGGAGAAATTTGTGGCAGCATGGACAGACACGTGTATGCATTGTGGCAATGTTACAATGAACTGGTAAGATTACTTTTGTTCAATATGTTATTAATAAGTGCCATGTACTTGATTTTAATTTGACTTACATTGAATTGAAAAGGGCTGAGAGTGCACATGCAAAACTTAAAAGACAATTGGATTCATGTCAAGTCTCATTTCAGGCATCATTTGAGAAAATACACAGTCTGCTTGAGTTGCAACACACTGATATCAAGGCTTCATTTGAGAAAAGTCTAACTATTGTGCAACATCAATTTAAACCTTCTCAGTTCATGGAGCTACGGGGTAATGTGTCTATCTCTGCATTACAGTATTTGCCTGTAAACGTAAAATGTTTTTGAATTAAAGTATATGAAGGGTAAGATAAATGGAAAGTGTTAAAATTATCTAAGGACGAGTAAACTTACATCAGTCGTTACCAAACTGTCAAGCTTCGCTCGAAAAGATTTCAAATGATCAATGGAGGAACTCGCCTCTCTCCTAGATGCCCAATGGTACACGTGTGGCATGTTTTCATTGTAGCCCATGTTCTGGTGAGGTCGGAATGCTCAGAAGTGCTCATAAATCCACGCCTCCAAAAGAGTCATATAACCACCCATTTGCTTAACACCGGACCGGCTACCATACCCCAACTGTCTGTATAAAAATGCTAATGCAGCAGCACCCCAGGCGTAAGTATGAATGGATCCCAAATCCGTCAATAAGCCAAGGTAAACAACAGGAACCCTGCCGCCACTCTTGTCACTGAAGAGCGTATATCCCAACAGAAACAACAAATAAGCTCTAGCAGCGCACTGTATAGCCTCCTCTGGGTCTGATCTATGACACCAGCAAACTGACTTCACAACCACTCAAGCCTGACTGAATTCCCACCAGAAGTAGAAACTTCTTCA
Organism: Camellia granthamiana; assembly: GCA_036172215.1. NCBI lineage: Eukaryota > Viridiplantae > Streptophyta > Magnoliopsida > Ericales > Theaceae > Camellia > Camellia granthamiana. The sequence goes on from CM069904.1 coordinate 44,621,953, forward strand.
TGTGCTACACGTTCAGTAATCCCCAAGCCATAAACCAGCAGTGTAACTCCATGATGATCTATCACATCTGGTACGCTGACTGATTTGCCTACAATGGAAAGGCCAAGAATAGTGCCAACATCATCCAAGGTCAAGGTCATCTCACCAACTGTCATGTGAAATGTGTTCGGCTTAGGTTGCCATCTCTCAACAAAACTAGAGATTAGAAGCTTGTAGACGAACCGATAAGTGCAACGAGCTAACTGTGACAGCCTAGACTGCTCAATAATGCCTTTGAATCTGGTGTTGTTATCTACTAACCACCATGGCCATGCAAGGATCTTCGAAGAGTGATTATGACATTTAAGGGGCCGTCGTTCCTATAACACAAATAATATCTGATTAGAAACTACCATACAAGACACACACACAAAAAAAAAAAAAAAAAAATCATATACAAATGAATTTCACTTTTACTCAGAAATGTTTACCTCCCCGTGCCAAACAGCTGCAGCGACATGACTATTGAAACTCCGCAGTATTGATGGATTAGTCGGTCCACCTGGAAAAGCATGAGTAAGGTCCTCTTCCTGGACAGTAGGAGAATCGGGTAAAGAGGCATCCTCCGCAGCAATGTCAGGCATATCATAACCTTGAACTCGTCTTTGGCTTCGGCTCCGACTTTGACTGGCACTGGGGATATCATATTCTACTGAAACCGGATCACGACCTCGACCATGACCTTGACCTCGTCCTCGCCCACACCCTCGTCCCCGTTCATGGTCAACATCCAATTCACGACGTCGTCTATTTGAAGCAGTAGGTGGGACACGTTGTTGATATTCAGAATCCATATTATCTGCAAAAAATAATATGTTTAATGACTATACAATTGAAACAAGAATATACAAAAGAGGGGGGGAATTAAAAAAAATAAATAAATAACTGTTCGGAAGTTGAAAACTGAAACTACATATTCTGTTCGGAAGTTGAAAACCGAAACTAAAACTTAATTTCGGAAGTTGAGTGTTGTCCAAATTCAAAATTTTCGGAAGTTGACTGTCGAAGCAATGAACAATTTTCGAAAATCTACTGTTGAAATTATTGATTATTTTCGGATTTCTACGTCCGAACAAATTGTTCCATTTCGGAAATCCAGTTCCGAACAACTTGTTCGTTTTGAAAATGGTTTAATACAAAACTCTACATTAAAAATTCAAATAGGAATGAGGATTGAAAAGTAAACTAACCTAACTACGAATGAGGATTGAAAATGTGCTGGAATTCAATGCTTCTTTGGGGATGAAAGCTGTGTGAAGCAGGGAGCTACGGGGAGAGATGGGTAATGTGTGAAGAAGGGTAAGGTGAGAGATGCAGCGCAGCTTCAATGGGTGTATTTGCACCGTTGGGAGAGCAATGTTAGAGATGCAGCTTCAATGGGTGTTTGCACCGTTGGGAGAGCTGGGTTTAAGGGTCGGTCTGGGGGGTGTGCGTGTGTGTGTGTGTGTGTGTGTATGTGAGGGTAGATACAGAATGAAATATGTGTGCAGTGAGTAAAATAATTAGGAATTAATTTTTTTGGTGTGTGTAGATAGAAGCTCCCAACAGTGTGACCAACTATATGTAACTAATTGGGTAAAAGACTTTTTTATCCTTCGTTGTTCATATCCACAAACAGAAGGACAATCTGTTGCTTAGGAAAATCAGGTTTGACAAACGGTGGTCCCTTTTGGTTGCCACGTGGAAATCTATCCCCTTTTTTTATGAATTTCGGGAAGGGCAGTTTGGTAAATTTCTATTCCACCATCATTTCAAATACAATTTTTAATATAACAATTCAAATTAAAATCCATCCCATCTTCCCAAACACAAAAACTAAAATAGCATACTAAAATAGCTAAAAAAACCCTCTAAAATAATCATTTCCCAAACACCCACTAAGATTTATTGTAGTGCTATTTGGTTTCGATGCACTGAGATTTGGCTCAAAATGGTTTAATTATGATACAAAATGATAACAACACCACAAAATATATTACATCCAATTTTACACGTGTAATGTAGAATCACCCTATATTTTTTTACCCTTGACTATACTTGATTTTCATTGAATTCGTCGGCAAATAGGAAAATGTGTTTGGTTTTAGTTTTCTGAATTTAGTTTTTTTTTAAATTGAGTTTTTTTGTTTTTTGCATTTTGTATTTTTTTGTTTTTAATGAATATTTTTTAAATTTTAAGTAATTTTTTTACTTTTTTAGATATACGTTTCTTAAATATATCTAAATAGTAAAATATTTGTGAAAAAATATTTTAAAAAATTAATAAATACACAAAAATACAAAAAATATACTGAATTTTTGTATTATGTTTTTTTATATATATATTTTGGTATTTAGTCTATTTTTTAAAGATTTTTTTCACAAATATTATACTTTTTAAGTGTATTTATGTTAGGTGTGTCTAAAAGTTATAAAAAAAAAATTACTTAAAATATTTTAAAAAATCATTGAAAACATTAAAATATGAAAAATAAAAAATAAAATTTTCTGAAAATTTCTGAAAACCAAAACTAAACAATTAGTACTTCTAAATTCTACTCCTGTACATAATCTGCAACCGCTACAAATCATTTGGACTACAAAATTTTTGTAAACCAAATAATTGCAGCCATTAATGAAAAATCTATCAATTACTATTTCAAAATGAAACCCTTCCCAAAATCATTGGCTTTGAAGCATTATAGTTTCAAAATCCTATTACACAAAAAAGAAATGCTTGGGATAGAAAACTAAGAATCAGTCCTAATTTACTTATTGGTAGGACTACTTGGTTTGTTTCGAATCTGGTTAGATCTATATTGGCTTGTGGTAATGAATGGTTAAATACAAATTTGACATAGATGATGCATAAGGTGTCTATTACTTATTCAATTTTGAGAGATTGCAAATTTCATGGTTGTGCAATGAAAATTTCTCTCGCAAATTTGCACAAAATGCATTCGATATAAGAGATGAACAAAACAAAAATGCAAGAATAAAGATGCATTTATTAGCTTATGTAAAGTGAACATAGTGTTGTTTATATCTTATTTTTTATTCGGTTGTGATTTGTGGCACTAATTTTTTGAGCACTAATGGCACTAATTTCTATATCAGGTAAAAAAAAAAAAAAAAAAAAAAAAAAAAAAACAAAGTTACCAAAACAGGAAATTAGTGCCATTAGTGCCAGCAGTTTTAGCGTCACAAATCATTTTTCTTTTTTATTATAAAATTTGAATTCTGTTGTAGTCTTTTTATTTTCTTTTCTTTTTCTTTTTCTATTGATAAGAAAGTAATTACAAATATTGTTAGCATATCTAGTGTGAACCGAAGGTGTACAAGACAAGCCACTGTAACAAGCCACTAAAAGCCACTTTCTTGAGCCTCTTCTCGCTCACATATCTTGACTTCATCGTCTCCCTCTTTATTGTTTTATCCCTCTTATAATGTGTATATATATAGTTGTATTACCACCATCAATGTAATTAAGTAATTATTTTTTTAGGTGAATAAACCAAGTAATTATATAATCAAGTATTCTAGTCATTAATACAATCTTCTCTTTTTTCTTCTCTTTCTCTATACATTTATTTAACGTAATATCAGAGTTATAAGATTTTGGCCTGTATTTTCTCATCGGCGGGTAGTGAGTTAGCAAACCTTGCCTAGACTGTCCGCTGGAGTTTCGAGACATATCTTTCGTTTTTTTTTTTTTTTTTTTCAACCCATTCTGCTACCACATTTTCGTTTTAATGTCGCCATCTCACACCGCTGCCCACAAACCCATTGGCTCCGGCCATCACTGACATCTCTTGGCCAACCTCGGACTCAAGCACCGTTGAGTTCGTGCTTTAGCTCCGGTCATTATTCAGACTTCCTTTCGGCCTTCGTCGCTTTCTTCCCGGTTTCTTCTCGCTGATGCTTCGTCGGGCCACTCCGGCCATCACGCCGGCGGTTCCAGTAGTTCTAGTTCTTCTTCGCCGTCTCTCTTGCCGGTCCTCTCCGCTCCACCGTGGGTGTCACTTCCCTTCTTTGGCTGAACCGCAGCACCGTTGCTCTTTTCATCGCCACAGTACCTACTGAAACTCCATAATCTCCGACAACGGATTCTCCTCTTGGTTCTCCTCTGCTTCACCTCTGAAACCCATTCACTCTCTCCTCTCTTCATTGTGGCTTCACTCTTTCTTTAAACCCATCATTCCCACCAATTCAATCAAACCAATTTTTTTGTCTTCTTCACCCACATAAGCTTATTCTCCACTCTCTCATCCTATCTCGTTTGATTTCAAAATAAATTATTATTTTATTTTATTTTATTTTCTATCTTGTTTGATTTCAAAATAAAGTATTATTTTATTTTATTTTATTTTTTTAAACCTACTTTTAATCTTTTCAAATCCCACATTTTCATATTTTAAACTTTTCTTCCACCCATACCGCCCAAGTTCTTACAAACTATTTAACCTATTTGACAAATTATCTTTTCTTCTTTTGTCCTTTTCCATCAAATTTTTTTTTTCCCCCAACTCAAAGAAAAAAAAATAATAATAATAATGCACAACAACTTTATTAATTCATTTATTTATTTTATAATTTAAATGGGTTGTCCCAATCTTCACCGCTCTTCAATTTTACAAAAAAAAAAAAATACTTTCCTTTTTACAATTCCCCCCCTTCTCTGTGTTGAACCATTCTGCTTCACTCTGTGTTGAACTTCTTTACTCCACTTTGTCAATTCCTCTACTTCAACCTCAAATAGGTTTCAATTTTCAAACTTATTTGAGTTTGAATGGAGTATTATACCTATATCTTGGTGAGCATGGTGATATACCATGCAAACCACCCAAGTCATCCCTTGGTGCACTACCCTAATTGCCCCTGGAGCACAACCCAAACCGCCCCTTGGCGCACTTTCTCATAAGTCACCTTCTGGAGCACCACTCAAGCCGCCTTTGGCAAACAACCCAAGTCCATTGACCTCTCTAGCGCACCACTACCTAAGTCGCCCCTTGGCGCACTTTTTCATAAGTCGCCCGCTAGCGCACTTCCTAAACAAGGGTTCAGTATGACCCCTTAATATTGTTCTATACAACGGTCCTGCATGACCCTTTAAACTATCCCGACATTAATTCAGTTAGTCTTCTACAACGGTTTGACATGATCCCTTTAAATTGTTCCGATATTGATTCTAGTTAGTCTTTACATCGGTCTAGCATGACTCTTTAAACTGTCCCGACATTGATTTAGGTTAGACTTTTACAACGGTTTGGCATGACCCTTTTAAATTGTCCCGATATTGATTCCGGTTAGTCTCTACAACGGTCCGGCATGACACTTTAAAATGTCCCGACATTGATTCCAGTTAGTTTCTACAACGGTCCGGTACAACCATATACTATTTTCCGGCATTAGTTTCAATCTCTGTTCTATCTCAAGCGCCCCTAGGCTCCCATTCGGACTTTGTAATCTATTTGCTTCGGATCTATCCTATTTTATTTTTAGTTTATTTTTACGTTTTGTTTCTCTCTCAAAACTCAAGTTGGTTGATACTTATCTTACTTGAGTTTGATGGGAGAGGGGGGGTGTTAGCATATCTAATGTAAATTAAAGGTGTACAAGTCAAGCCACCACGACAAGCCACCGAAAGCCACCTCGTCGAGACTTCTCCTGCTCACATATATTGACTTCATCGTCTCCCTCTCTTTTGTCTTATCCCTCTTGTAATGTGTATATATATAGTTGTGTTACCACCATCAATGTAATCAAGTAATCATACAATCATGTAATCAAGTATTCTAGTAATTAATACAATCTTTTCACTTTTCTTCTCCCTCTATACATTTATCTAACAAGTCAAGCCACCACAGCAAGCCACAGAAAGCCACCTCTTCGAGCCTCCACCCGCTCACATATCTTGACTTCATTGTCTCCCTTTCTTTTGTCTTATCTCTCTTGTAATATGTATACAATCAATGTAATTAAGTAATTATATAATCATGTAATCAAGTATTCTAGTCATCAATACAATCTTCTCTCTTTTCTTCTCCTCTATACATTTATCTAACAAATATGATAAATATTCATATCATCAAATAGACTGCTAGCCCATGATAGTTAGAAAGCCAACAAAGCCTAAGAATCACTACTACTTACAAACAACCTCAAAATGGAAAAGAAATAAACATTATTATAAAAAGTATTAAACTACTCTTTATAAGAATTGAACCCGAGATCTCATACCACATAAGATGTAAACAACCCCATAATGGAAAAAAAATAAACATTACTATAAAAAGTATTAAACTATTTTCTATAAGCATTGAACCCGACATCTCATACCACATAAGATGCTACACAACCGCTAGACCAAATGTTCTAGAATTCTATTGTAGCCAAAGAGTCACTTTATTCAAATCAATTGTAATTGACAATAATTATTATTTTTACAAACTGTACTCTCCTTAATTAAAAAGAAAGAAAAAAAAAATAAAGACAAAACAACAAGAAAAAACACTTTCTGTGACCAACATTTTGGTCGCGAAAAGTACCATATTTGGTCGCTAAAACCTTTTCGCGACCAAAATATGTTGGTCGCGAGTTGGTCGCTAAAGCCTCGTCACAGATAGTTTTCTGTGACCAAAAAAGCCTTTGGTCGCTAAAAGTGACCATTCGCGACCAACTTTTTTGGTCGCGGAAAGTCCAATTCATATTACCCAAAAGTAAACTTTTAGCGACCAAAGGTAAGTTGGTCGCCAAAAGTCAACACCTTGGCCCAAAAAATATAATTCTTTTGCGCTGCCTGCGATTTGAACTCTTGACCAAAGAGTCACCACACACCCAATCCACTCTACCAACAACAAGCTTCTTGTTCATATTTGGAAATAAAAATATATAACCCATAAAAATTGGGTTATATATTATTTTATAAAAAATTTAATGCCTAAACAAAAAAAAAAAAAACATGTAATTACAGTAGTATTTTTTTTTTTTAGATTTATCCCGCCATAACTTTTCGCGACCAACTTTTCTTTTTGGTCGCCAAAGGGTAAGCTTCCGCGACCAAAAAACCCTTTTGGTCGCCAATAGTATACTTTCCGCGACCAACTTTTTTTTTTGGTGGCCAAAAGGTGATCTTCCGCGACCAGAAAATCCTTTGGTCGCGAATAGTATACTTTCGGTGACCAACTTTTTTTTTTGGTCACCAAAAGGTGATCTTCCGCGACCAGAAAATCCTTTGGTCGCGAATAGTATACTTTCGGTGACCAACTTTTTTTTTTGGTCACCAAAAGGTGATCTTCCGCGACCAGAAAATCCTTTGGTCGCGAATAGTATACTTTCCGCGACCAACTTTTTTTTTTGGTCGCCAAAAGGTGATCTTCCGCGACCAGAAAATCCTTTGGTCGCCAATAGTATACTTTCCGCGACCAACTTTTTTTTTTGGTCGCCAAAGGGTGATTTTCCGCGACCAGAAAATTGTGGTCGCCAAAAGTTAAATTTTAGTCGCAGAAAGTAGACTATTTGCGACCAAAAAAAATAGGTGGTCGCCAAAAGTGTTTTTTCTAGTAGTGAAATCTAAGAAGCAATCTTACAAAGTTAACATTTAAAACAATTTTAATTAAAAAAAATTCTTTCAAAAATAGTTGTTGCACGTGCGCTACTGCTAATTCTACTACTCCTTCTGTCTTAAAATAATGGTTCCTTTTGAGGAAGCTAATTTTTTTAATAGTACAATTATTATATTTTAAAAATATTAATTTTTTAAAATTATCTTTTGATAGTACATTTTTTGAAAAATATCAATTATCATAATTGGATTTTTTGTGTTATTAATAAATTTAAAAGAAGGGTAAAATAGTAAATTCATATTATTTTATTTCTTAATTTTTAGAAAAGAACTAATATTTTAAGATAATAAAAAATAAAATAAGAGACTAATATTTTAAAGCAGAATGAGTAAAAATTTGAACAATAATAATTGAGACTCCCAAATTTAAAGACCCCCATGACTACCAAAATCATCTAAACTACTCAAGCCCAAAAAAAAAAAAAAACAAACAAACAAACAAAGAAACACTTAAATAGCTCAGATCAATTTAAGAGTCATTGAGATCCCAAAATTAGAGGCCCACTCATTTTCCAAGTTTAAAAGTAACTATCCTAACTAGAATGGTGTGGGGGAGCACTAGTAACCAACATAATTAGAAGGGTGTTGGGGGAGCACGATAATGATCAGGATGCAAAATAAAATTTAAAGAAATTAGTAGCAAAAGCACTTGGGCCAAATCACAACCTACCATTCTTATCTTTGTTTGTGGGTCCCTAGCAAAAGGAAAATTGCAAATCAATAAATCTTTACAAAATGTGGGTGTTTGGGAAGTGAATTCTTTTGTAAAAAATTTTTAGTTGTAGGATATTATTAGAAATTTTTTTTTTTGTGTTTGGGAAGATAGTTTGGTTTTTTTGTGGTTGGATGTGATGTTTGTGAGAGAAAAAATAAAATAATTATGGTTTTTTTTTTTTTTTATAGATAGGAAATGATTATAGGGTTTGATGTGATATTTTGTTTTTTTTGTTTTTTTTTTGGTTTTGTAACCAATTTGTCTTTTAATGAAAAAAACCAAAAAACAAACTTCCCAAACAGCGCCTTATAAATTTATGAAATTTTTTATAATTTTAATTATTAAAATTAATAAAATTTACCATTAATTTTAATTTTTTTCTTTGAGAACTTCCACTAAATTACAATTTTCTGACAGCATCAACACACGTGGCATTCATGCAGACAGGCAAACCGACAAGGACTATGCTCAGAACCAAAACAATCTCAACTGTCTGATGTTTTTGTACAATCGCCATCCAACGGTTTAGAAACATGACTAGCACTAATATTCTCTCAATGGATAAACAACCATGCTACATACCTCTAAAAAGGCATCTCTAAACCACCTCTAATGAGGTGGAAAAGGCAAAAAAAAAAAAAAAAAAAAAAATTCAAGACACATGATTGGCTGTGACAGTGAGGGACCCACTGCCACATCACTAGTGGTACCTCTAAATTAGAGGTCCCAATCATTTTTCATGGACAAATTATACTGTTGATTCTTTTTAGTTTGAGATTTTGGTCCCCGTAGGCTGTAGTTCAGCATCAATGATTTGAATTTTGTACTTTTAATTTTATTGTAATGTGATTTTTTATTTAATCATTTGTTGTTAAAATTTTAAATGAAAAAGTCATATCTGAAATAAAGGGATTAAAATGAAAATAAAAAGAGATTATAGGACTACTGATATAATAAATACATTACACTTCTTTATATTTTTATTTAAATTTTACTTTAGTCATTTTAATTTGAAGCAATTGTAATAAAAAGATATAAACTCAAAATAATTGCAATATGTAGAAGTACAAGATTTATTTACACAATCTAATGGTCTAATAGCCACACCTTAAGGTGTGGTGAGGGAGATGTTAATGGTTCGAGCTAATGGAACAATGGCAAATCCTTTCAGTTGTAATCTAATTAGATTAACATACTAATGTTATCTTTGTCAAAAAGAAAAAAAAAATTTAATGCATGAATTGCTTGTACTTCTATGACATTGTAGTTATTTTGAGTTGATACTATTTTTTTCAATCCCCTTTTAAATTTGTGCGTGACTTTTTTAGTTTAAAATATTAATGATGCATTTTGGGGAGAAAATATTACAACAAAATTAAAAATTATAAGAAAAATTCAAAGGTTTGACCATTGTAACAAAATAAATCATGAATTTTTAATTTGATTAATTCAAACCATTTATCTATTTTCATTAACTAACAGAAAAAAAAAATATTTTAGGCATTAAACTCAACGAAAAAAATATTTTAAATATTTTATGCACACTTACATTAAATTTAATGACTAAATATTACTTTTTTGGTCAGTTTATTCAAAAATAAGTTAATGGTTTCAATAAAAAATAAATCAAAAATTTAAAGTTTAAATTGATAAAATAAAAAGCTTATGATTTATTTTGTTACATAGGTCAAATTATGGGTTTATTTTATTTTATTTTATAATTTCCCCAATTAAAAATATAAAGTTCAAATGAAAATTACACTAGACTTAGAATTAGCTTCAGGACTTTCTTTTCTATTTTTTTTTTTTTATAAAAAAATAGAATTAGCTTCAAGAATTTCTCTTCTATTTATCAAAAAAAAAAAAAAAAAAAAAAAACAAAAACAAACAAACAAACAAAACAAAACAAAACAAAAAATAAATAAATGAAAACGGTTACATAAAAGAAGTACACAAGACTTTGAGTTTAAGGGGAAAAAAAAAAAATATAAATAAAATAAAATAAAATAAAATTTGCCTGTTAAACAATACATATATTATGAAGGTAAATTTTGTACTAATTATTTTTATTTTTATTTCAATTCTTCACGTATCTCGTGTAAACCGCTAGTATATCTATATCTATATATATATAAGAACTACTTAACTATTTGAGATTTCTTTTTTTTTTTTTTTTCCTCTTTGATTTTACCCTTTCATTTTGAATAATTTACCAATGGTAACTTATATGTTAGGTGAATTTTTTTTTATAATTACGTAAACATTCTTGGTCAATTATGGAACAAATTTTTTTGTAATTACATAAACATTCTTGGTTAATTATGAAACAAGTTTTTTGGTAATTACGCCAACATTTTTTAGTCAATTATGAAAATAAATCTTTTATTTTTTAAGAAATTACAAATATAATATAATGATTCTCATTTAAACCCAACCCATTTGATATTTTGGATTCAGGTTGCTTGGTTTTGTACTGTTGTTCTGGTCTTATTCCTCTTTTCCCTCCTTGAGTTTGCCTATTGGGATGTGTTGGTTGTGTTTGCAACGGTTTGGTAGCTTCTTTTTCAAAACTTTGGTTATCCAGATTTTGACATCTATGCTCGAGTGTAGCTTCTAGCGCTCGAGCAGTCTTTGGAAATTCTCAGTACTTTTATAGGTCTGCAAAATTACTGAGAGAGTATATTCTACGCTCGAGCAGTGCTTCATGCGCTCGAGCAATCTTGGCTCGAGCGGCCCTTCTTGATTTCGAGCGTTGGTCTGTTGTCTGCAAAATTATTAGAAGTGTGTATTCTGCACTCTATCGAAACAACTTATTGTGTCTGGCTGCTCGAGCAACACATCTTGTGTTCGAGCGGATTATGCGTATATCAGTTCGTAAAAGTCACTTTTTATATCATTTTTTATCTCTCTCTCTCTCTCTCTCTCACACACACACACACACACACACACACACACACACACACACACACAACATTTCAAAACCTAAATCTAGAGCTTCTCTCTCTAGAACTTACTCTCTTTCTACAAATACACCAAAATGTACCCATTTCTCCACCTTACTTCCTTTGTTAAAAATTTAGAGCTCACCTAGAGCTTCATTTTCATCTGAATAAAGTTGGATTTCGGCTTCCTTGAAGTTTCTCCACTCTCTTTTAGGTCTTCTAGTTTTGAGGTAGGGATTCTCTACGCTCTTTTATGATTTTTAACTTAGCTATATGTTTTTGTAAAACAATCTTGTGATTTTAGAAGATTTTGAACAAACCTAAGGTTTTGCTTTAAAATCAAAAGAGGAGTTTTCAAATGGATGTATTAAAAATGGTTGTGGGATAGGAAATGAGGTAGAATTATGACAAAATTGTTGATTTGGTACTTGAATTGGATTTTGAAAGAAAAATAGGTTTTGCCCTAAATGTCTCTAATATTTATTTTGTATATATAAATGGAATTGATGTTGAAAATGTGAAATTGGGTGGATGTTGATATGGATGAAGGAGTTAGATATGTATTATCACTCACATCTTAAATTTTGAAAAGTTTATCTGTATTAGAGATTTTATATCTGTTTAGAAATGTTTATTTTGGACTATCAGTGGAGAACAGTTATGATTGTTGTGGAAATTGCAGAAGGATTAGGTGAATTAAAACTAATTTCTCATCCATGTGCATTAAACATTGTTGCTCATTTAATACATTGCAAATGTATATGAATTTGAGAAAAATGGGTGAATGTTGGAAAGATATGTGTATCACCAAATTAAGTTGGTCTGTGTGTCCAAGTTAAAAGTCCTAAAAAACGTACGTATATATGGGTGTCGTTTCCCGTGGATGAAATATCCGTAAAATAGTAATGGTAGTGCTTGTATAGACTACGTTTATATGGGTGTCATTCGACGGTTTCCCGTGAACAAAATATCCATGAAAGGTTGTATTGGTTTGAGATTTTCCCCCTTATTTTCTATTATAAAGAGCATGACTTGAGAACTGTGATATAGACTGAGCATGGCATTGTTGTTAGAAAGAAAATGTATAACGTTTTGATATGGGTGTTGCATATGCATAAAAACTTAATATCTCTATTAAGATTCATATATTGTATTGGATTATTTCTACTAGGTTTTGGCTCATCCTATATGGGAAAACCATTTTCAAGTGCTGGTGAGATGCCTCTTATAGCGATTTCGGTTTTAATCCGACCTTTTTGTATCTTGGACTTGGGTTTTGTGGTTTCGTAGTGTTGTTCATGTCTTTTTCCCCTCATCCTTTCTTGAGTTTGGCTATTGGATTGTAATGGTTGCGTTCGAAACTAGTTGGTTGCTTGGTTTTCAAACTTTTGTAACCCAGAATTTTACTCCTCTGCTTAAGTGGCACTTCTTGCGCTCGAGTCGGCTTTGTAAACTCTTAGTACTTTTGTAGGTCTACAATACTACTAGGAGAATGTATTCTACCCTCTTTCGACGCTCGAGGTGTTCGAGCGGCTTTTCTTGCGCTCAAGCGTTGATCTGTTGTCTGCAAAACTACTGGAAATGTGTATTCTGCGTTCAAGCGAGACTTCTTGCTCTCAAGCGAAATAACTTATTGTGTCTGACGCTCGAATGTCATTTCTTGTGCTCGAGCAGACTATGTGTATATCAATTCGCAGCAACACCTTTCTACATTACTTTTTCACATCTTTTTCTCTCAAAACCCTAGATCTAGAGCCTCTCTCTCTAAAACGCACTCTATTTCTATATTTTCACCTAGATTTGGTGGTTTCTCTACCCATATGCCTTTGTTAAAAAAATAGAGCACCTTAAGGGCTACGTTTTGATATGAATAAAGCTTGGTTTCGACGTCTTTGAAACTCTTCAATTGCTTCCTTGATCTCTAGCTTCGAGGTAGGGACTTTCTACACTCTTCTATAAGTTTTAACTTAATTATTTGTTGATGTGTAAGGAATATTAGAATTTGGGATGATTTTGAACAAACTTAGGGTTTTGATTTAAAATCAAAAGATGGGTTTTCAAATGTATGTATTGAAAATGGTTATAGGAAGTAGACATGAGGTTGTGTTGTAATAAATTTGTTGATTTTGAAACTCGGGATAGATTTTGGAAGAAAATGAAGTTTTGCCCTAAAATGTCTTAAATAGTTATTTTGTATAAATAAATGAAATTGATATTGGAAATATAAAATTGAATAGATGTTTATATAAATGGTGGAGTTGGATATGTATTACCTCTCACCTATAGGAAATTGGATAATTTATCTGTCTAGGAGATTGTATATGTGTTTAAAAATATCTATTTTGGGCTATCAGTGAAGGATATCTATGTTTGTTGTAGAAATTGGATGAGGATTAGGTGAATTGAAATTAATCTCTTATCTATTGTCATTGAATATGACTATGTTTTTTATGCATTGTAAATGTATGATGTTTGGGAGAAGAAATGATATGGACTCCATTGAATTAAGTTGGCATGTGTGTCCAGGGTGAAAATTCTAAAAATCGCACGTATACATAGGTGCCGACTCCCGTAGACGAAATATCCGTAAAATGACAAAATAAAAGTATTTGTATAATGGTTGTGTTGATTAAAGACCTACTGAGTTGTACCCTCAGTTTGGTTGTCTACATAGAATGGTAAATGACTTATGAAATGAGAATAACATGAATTGAGACATAAAGCTCAGCATAACATGGTTTTGTAAAAAAGTTATAAATGATTTTATCATGGGCATTGGATATGTTTATCATACTTATATCTTTCTTACGATTCACACATTGTGTAAGATTGTTTTTACTAGGCTTTGGCTCACCTTATTTGGAAAAAACGTTTTCAGGTGTTGGTGATATGCCTCCGCCAAAGCAATAGCTTGGGAGGAATCGGGGCTGAAGGCTTCTTTTTTGTGTATTATGCTATTATTTTGATTCAAGCCAAGAGCTTTATATGTATTGGATTTATATTTGATTTTGTTGTAACCAAGCATGTCTTAGAAAGATTTAAGCTTATAGGGCATTTATTTAGTTAAACTTTTTTGTACTATTAACTCTCATGAAATGAAAGAACACTATACTCTGATTCATATTGTTATTTACATATGGTCTTGGATGGATTTATGACATTTATTTAGGGGCGTTACACATCCGCCAAGGCAGTAGGTTTGGAGGATTAGAGCAAAGACTTGATTTTGTTTACATGTTATTATTTTGTACAAACCTAGGGTTTTATATGTATTGGATTTAAATCTATTTGGATATAACCAAGTATAGTTTTGGAAACTTATAGCCTTCAGGACATTTCAATTATTTGTTTAACATTTATTATTGACTCATGCTATAAATTCAGGATTAGGACTTATGAATATATATTTGCATGTGTCACCCTTTTGTACAATTGAGTCTTATGCAATGAAAGGATATTATTCTTTGATTCGCATTGTTATTTACTTACCGTAATGGATGGTTTATCGTATTTATTTCGGGGCATTACATATATCCATAAGATTTGTTTAAAATATGAATCGGTCATATAATAATAGAAATTACAACTATTGTTTGTTATAAATTTTAATTTAACACAATACTCACAAAAAAAAAAAAAAAAAATTTTATTCTCCTATGCAATAATAAATTATCAAAATTGTTTATTGAAAAATATTTCTTATATCATTAAAAATTGTTAATTGACTTAATAATTTACTTATTAACAAAATCGTTAACTGAAAAATATTTTTCATCTCATTAATTTTTTTTAATTTACTTAGCCTTTGTTTGGCTAACTTAGTTGGTTAAAAAAGGCACAAAAAACAAAATATGCTAAATAAGTCAATAAGACAAAATATCACATCCAAACTATAATCATTTCATTTTTTCTTTTACAAAAGTCAAACCAAACGAACTTTTTAATCGCAAGTTAAAAAAGTCCCAACTCAAAAAAATCAACTAAAAAAGCCAATGTCAAACGGCGACTTAATGATTTACTTAATAATAAAATTGATCATTTGCTATGCAAGTATAATTTATATATTAATAAAATTAGTCATTTGTGTATCTATATATATGTATGTATTTTATTCTGTTTCTTTATTAGTTCAGTGAATTATCTTAGTAATTTTTTTTAGTTGAGAGAATTATCTTTGTATTTGTTTTATATTTATTTGTTGAGAAAAGCTACATATCATAATTTTTTTTAAAATATATTCCAAATAAATGTTAAAGACTCATAAATTCACCAAAAATGATATGGTAATAGAATTGGAATCTACATTATTGGATATATAACAAATCAAAAAATGATACATATCGTACAACATAATTCTATCATATATCTAATTATTTATTCTATTCAATTTCATATAATAATATTTTAATTTTTAAAAATTTATCAAAATACAAAATTTAAATATATTGTAATAATAGTCTGTGCTTTGCACAAACCTTTTTCAACTAGTATATATATAACCGCTTAGTTGCTTGAAGTTCTTTTTTTTTTTTTTTTTTCCCTTTCTTTTTGAACAATTTATTAATGGTGGGCTATATGTTGAGTGAAGATTTTTTCGTAATTACGCAAACATTATTGGTCAATTATGATACAAGTTTTTCCATAATTATGCAAACATTCTTGGTCAATTATGAAATATGTTTTTTCATAACTATGAAACATAAATCGTGTATTATGAAACATAAACATTCTTACGCAAACATTCTTGTTCAATTATGAAATATAATTTTTTTTTAATTTTTTTAACAAATTACAAATACGCTCATAAGGTTTGTTTAAAATATGAATCGGTCTTATAATACTAGAAATTTCAACTACCGTTTTTTATAAAGGCTGCTTGAGGTTCGTATTTTTTTCCGATTTTACCATTTCATTTTAAATAATTTACTAATGGTGACTTATATGTTGAGCGAAGATTTTTTTCATAATTATGTAAATATTTTTGGTCAATTAGGCAACAAGTTTCTTTCGTAATTACACAAATATTCTTAGTCAATTATCAAATAGAATTTTTCGTAATTACGCAAACATTCATAGTCAATTATGAAACATAAATATTTTATTTTTTAATAAATTATAAATACACCCATAAGATTCGTTTAAAATGTGAATCGTTCCTATAATACTAGAAATTACAACTATCGTTTGTTATAAATTTTAAATTAACACAATACTCAAGGGGGAAAAAAAAACTATTCTCCTATTCAATAATAAATTATCAAAATTATTTATTGAAAAATATTTCTTATATTATAAAAAACCGTTTTGAGTTAATTATTTATTTATTAACAAAATGGTTAACTGGAAAATACTTTTCATATCATTAAAAATTGTTAATTTACTTAATGATTTACTTATTAATAAAATTGGTCATTTTTATGCAAGTAAAATTTATGTATTAATAAAATTAGTGATTTGTGTATATATATATTTCTAATTCTTTATTAGTTCAGTGAATTATTAAAGTAGTTTTTTTTAAATGAGAGAATTATCTTAGTATTTGTTTTATAGTTATTTGTTGAGAAAAACTACACACCATAATTTTTTATTTTACAAATTCGAAAGGAATACATCATTAGGTGTATAACAAATCAAAAAATAATACATATCATATCACATAATTTTATCATATATCTAATGATTTATTCTATTCAATTTCATAAAACAATATTCCAATTAAAAAAAAAATTATCAAAATATAAAATTTAAATATATTGTAATAATAGCTCGTGTCTTGCACAGGCCTTTTCAAACTAGGTACTTGAGGTTTGTCTTTTCTTTTCGATTTCGTCTTTTTATTTTAAATAATTTACTAATGGTGACCTATATGTTAAGTGATTTTTTTTTCCCTTCATAATTACGCAAACATTCTTGGTCAATTATGTAACAGGTTTTTCCAAACATTCTTGGTCAATTATAAAACAGGTTTTTTCGTAATTACACAAATATTCTTGGTCAATTATGAAACATAATTTTTTTTAATAAATTACAAATACACTCATAAGGTTTGTTTAAAATATAAATCGGTTCTATAATATTAGAAATTACAACTATCGTTTGTTATAAATTTTAATTTAACACAATATTCGGGGGGGGGAAAGAAACTATTCTCCCATGCAATAATAAATTATCAAAATTATCTATTGAAAAATATTTCTCATATCATTAAAAATTATTAATTGACTTAATGATTTATTTATATAACAAAATAATTAACTGAAAAATATTTTTCATATCATTATAAATTGTTAATTATTTAATGATTTACTTATTAATAAAATTGATCATTTGTTATGCGAATATGATTTATGTATTAATAAAATTAGTCATTTGTATGTATTTTCTTCTATTTTTTTATTAGTTCAGTGAGTTATTTTAATAATTTTTTTTAGATGAGAGGATTATCTTAATATTTGTTTTATATTTATTTGTTGAGAAAAGATACGAACCATAATTTTTTTTTTTATAAATTCGGAAGAAATATTAAAGACTCATAAATTTATCTAAAATGATACGGTAATAGAATTAGGGTCTATATCATTAGATATATAACAAATCAAAAAATGATATATTACATAATTTTATCATATATTTAATGATTTATCCTATACATTTTTATAAAATAATATTCTAACTTTTAAAAAATTATCAAAATATAAAACTAAAACATATTATAATAATTACCTTGCGCAGGCCTTTTTAAATTACTAAGCTCCGTTTGGGAAGATAGTTTTGAGGCTTTTTTGGTTAAAATAGTCACAAAAAATAAAATAGGCTTTTTAGCCTAATAAGACAAAACATCACATCCAACTCATAATCATTACATTCTTTCTCTCACAAAAAAGTTAAAAAAGCTAAAAAAACCTAAAGTCCTTCCTAAATCAGGCTTTTTAGCCCCAGACTAAAATAATTAAAAAAAGCTAAAAAGTCAAAAAGTCAATCCACTTCTCAAAGGACAAAATATATATATACATACGTTACTAACTTAACTTATTACCTTAAAAAAGAAAATATACATACGTTACTAGTGTATTCAAAAAAGGACAAAGTGTGTTGCATTCGTGGCACTAGGACGCGGTTGAAGGATGCGTTCCAAGACTCAAATTTTCTCCAATAGCTTGTGGACCTAGAAAAGAAACTTGATCTCACAAAAAGGGAAAGTTATTCAATGGATTTGGCATATTGGGGTGGTAGTTAAAATTTATTACTTTTTCTGTTCCAAAATATTAATTTCTTATTTAATTTTTTTTATTCTCTCAAATATTAATCTCTTTTAAAAGTCAAGGGATAAAATAATATAAATTTCTTATTTTGTCATTCTTTTAAATTTATACATAAAAAGTATAATTATGAGAATTGATTTTCTTAAAAAAAGTCAAAAGGTAATTTTAGAAAGTTAATATATTTTTCAAGTGTAATAATTGTATTACCTAAAACAATTGAATTTATCAAAAGAAACTAATATTTTAATACGGATAAAATAAAAGAGATAATTATAACTTATTTTAATTTTAGAATTTGTGTTAGGTTATTTGAAACAGGTTATGATTCTAGTTTATTTTTTTATTTAGAATGCCTACTTATAGTTTATTAGGTAAAAATAATTTAAATAAATTAACTATTTAGAAATTAGAGGAGAAGCATTTTTAATTTTTAATTTTTACTTTTTAATTATGAATAATTTACACTAAACAGGGCCATTACATCGGCAACGTGTCCGATTAATTGGAATAATACATGGAAGAAAAAATGTCACAATAGATAAAAGAATTTTAAAAACTACGCCAATGTGTGATTAAGTCAAAAAAGAACTACTATTTTTTAAAATTTCATTGGTTAATGAAGTGGTGTACCAGACTTACGGAATAATTTCTCCACAAAAGGCCCAGGCGGGGGGGGTTTCTAGCAAATATTTTTGTTTTTGGGTTTTAGAAAAAGTAAGGGTGTGGGGTCAAAGAGCAGTTTCCAGAAGTAAAGGGGCCAGGATTTGTATGTAAGTTGGAGCTACAAATGGCAACACATTTCGACATTTGGCCATTCCCAGTACAGACAACTCTCTCTCTCTCTCTCTCTCTCTCTCTCCATGTGTAAAAAACTCTCCCTTTCCTTTCTCCGAGTCACTGCATCAGAAACAATCAACTCATTTGGAAACTAATCCAAAACTCTCTGTGTCTCTCATGGAAACACTAAAAATCAAGCAGGAGAACATTGTAGTGATTGATGATGACATACCTGGTGGTGGTGGTGGTGGTGGAGGTTTAATTGAGGAGGAGGAGGAGGAGGAGGAGGAGGAGGAGACAGTGAAAGTTGTGGAAGTCAAAGAAGAATCAGTGGTATTGGTTGATGATGATTGTGAAAGTGGTGAAGAAGTAGTACTAGCAGGAGGAGGAGGAGGTGGTGGTGATTCCATGCCATGTTCACCACCAATCTCATCAGCCCCAAAACCCATGGAGGGATTGCATGAAACAGGACCATCTCCATTTCTGAAGAAGACCTTTCACATGGTGGAAGACCCAGATACTGACATCATCATTTCATGGACTGCCTCTCAAAAAAGCTTTGTAGTCTGGGATCATCGCCAGTTCTCTACCAATCTCTTGCCCAAATACTTCAAGCACAACAATTTCTCAAGCTTTATTCGACAACTTAACACTTATGTAAGTACTCCTCTATATTCTTCCAATCCAATCTCTTCTCGTTCAAAAAAAAAGAAAAAAAGAAAAACTCCTCTTCTGTGCTATTAAGATCTATTTATGAAATTTGAGTGTTTGTCTTCTAAATTTGCGGTTTATTCTTTGTGGGTTTTGTTGCTATAGCTATTTCTAAAGGTCTCTGTTTGGTTCATGGCTAATTGAACCTTTTTTTTGCTTTTTTTCAAATTTTATTTATTGAATTTGTGTATTTATTGAAGGGTAAATTACACCATGTTTCCTCAAAGAATTTTGTTTTCCTTACACTTTTGCAACGTAGTCCCAGTGTAGGTAACATTTTGAAAAAAAAAAAATTTGTTTAAAACTAGATAGTTTATTTTAAATTTCAGTTTGGTCTTCTAATTTTAACGCATGGTCTTTTTCTATTTTAATGGTAAAAGTGACGGAGGGAATTATAATGGTAAGTGACGGAGGATCATATTTTAATAAAATATTAAAATTGAAAGTGCAGATTGAAATTGAAATTACAAAATTACAGGACTAAAGTACCAATTCACTTATATGTGCAATTTATTGTTTGTGGGATTTCCTGCTAATTGCTAATTATGTGTATTTTTTTAAAAAAATTTTTTTGGTATAAAGGGTTTTAAGAAGATTGATTCAGACAGATGGGAATTTGCCAATGAAGCGTTTCAAGGAGGGAAAAAACATTTGTTGAAAAACATAAAGAGGAGAAAACATAACCCCCAAAATTTGCAGCAACAAGGAGTCATGAGACCCTGTCTCGATTCAGCCAATTTCGGAATCGACACTGAGCTTGAAAAACTAAGGAATGATAGGATGAAAATGAAAATGGAAATCATGAAACTGAAACAACAACAAGAGAACACAGAGAGTTACTTGGCCGCCGTTAAGGAGCGAATAGGATACACCGAGTGGAAGCAACAAGATATACTGATATTCATGGCCAAAGCATTCTCGAACCCGGCCTTTCTCCATCAATTCATCCATCTTATGAGGCTGAAAAAAGAACTGTGCAATGGCCAAATTGCGAAGAAACGGAGATTGGCAGCCACCCCACAAAGGAATGAGGACCAAGTAGCAAATAAGAATCAGGAGGAGTTTACAACAAATCATTCGGAAGTGGAAAGACTATTCTCTGCTTCGTTGGACGTTGAAAGTAGTCCGAGTCAGGACCAAAAGATTAATGCAGCTCCTGGACCGATGAGTCCGGATTTGAGCTCTGAGAATTATATCTTGTGGGAGAAACTATTGGAGGATGAATTGATTTATGAGAATGGATCAGCTCAAGTTGAAGCAGAGTTGGTTCAACACCAATCCAAGATTCTTCAAGTGGAGAATTTGATAGCCAAGCCACCAGATTGGGCTTGTTATGTGAAGGACTAGGTGGAGCAAGTGAGCTGTCTTGAATCAAAGTAGTAATGCCAATGGTATGATCTTCTTTTCCATTCTTCTATTTCAAGTTGTTTTCTTGTCATTTTTGTCATACAAAGTATATTTGACACTTTTTAACTCTTCCAGTTTGACCAACTATTTTTTCAAATTGAATAATTTAGTCACTGTACTTTGAAGTCTAATTTTAATTTGGTCTTTTTGTTCAAATTAGATATTAAAATTAACGATTTTTTGATATTTGTCAGCCTCTTTAGACGTATACATGCACAAAATTAGCAGGAAATTAGATGGAGTAACAAAATTGAAATCACCTTTGAATTTGAAAATTGTGCAAGTAATAATGTGTGTGTTACTCTCAAAAAAGAGATGAAATTTTTAGAAATCACCTTTGAATTTGAAAATTGTGAGCAACTTCACACCATTACCAAAAATATGGCAGAATTCATTTAAATGCTAAAAAAAAATCACTTTATGGACAATCTTGGAAAAGGGAAAATAAAAAAACATTACTCAACTTTACTTTTTGGCTGTTTCTTTTACAATATAGTATAGATGTTTACATATCTCATTGTGTTTGGTATGGCAGTGTTGCATTTACAGGGCTTCTTTTTCTACAACCAGCGGAGAGGAAAGTGGAAGGTGTAGAATGGATCCACTAGATTGACCTTTGTTTTTCTTTGGCAAAGAAGTTACACTAGTGAATTATCAAAGGAGGTGTTTCTATGTCCTTTGTTGCCACCAATGTTCTATTCTCACTATGGATTTTTTTTTTTTTTTTAACTTGTGAATATAGGATTTACTCCTGGCCGTGTACAAATTAGTGTTGCTATGCAAGCTATGACACATGTTGTTCTTAACTTGCTACTTTTTACAACAAATATATGGATGTAAATATGCATATATATTAGGTTCAATTCATGATTTTTGAAGTTACAATGTGGTTGAATTCTTTACATTTCTGTTATAACATGGTATTTACTTGCTAATTTTGCTCCTAACTAGAGGAACAAGATAGACGTGGATGGACGGTTTACTCATGTAAACTACTAAAAAAGACAGGATTTTTTTTTTCCCCCTTTTTTTTTTTAACAAAAATATTAAATAAAAGTCTAGTCTCCTGTCATGGGTTTTCTCAAATTCCACCAGATCATTGTTTTAAGGCTTTGGCAGCCTACCTGACATGAATATTGAGCATGTGAGATGTTGCGGGCCAAAATAATAATAACTAATCATCTCAATAATAATAACAAATCACCTCATAATTTTTGATAGAAAAGCAGTAAATTATATATAAATAACCTTTCATCAATATTCTGTTATTGTATAAAATATGACATATATATAAATTATAAATTCTGAATTTATAGTATATGACATGTATAAATAAATTGGAATAAAAGGAAGTACAAATAAGTTTTGTAAGGGGGGTTCAAGGTTAGAGAGGTGATTAGAGAGGTAAAACTATGCTGATGGTCCAATAATGGTGGAAGTGGCTGGAGAATGAGTAGCAGTAACAGTATGGGAGTTGGAGAGTGTGTAGCTGGGTGAGGGTAAAGCAAGTGGCTCAAGAAAAAGTGTATGGCAGTGCCAAAATGGACAGCATCTCCCCCAAATTTCCAAAATTCTTCTCCCTGAACCTTGGGAAATGGGTCATATTTATAGATTTTTCCTTGGTACCAAGAGGACACCAAGTGGCCAAATAGAGATGAGACATGTGTCCTAGAGGATCACATGGAATACTCTGCCTTGAGCCACCAGGCCGAAGGTGCCACATGTCCCTCTGCATGTACTGTGTACTATATGTTTGCCTTCGCAACTACCTTTTTGAACCTTAGCAAGTGTAGTTGCGTCGGGAGTGTTTGGCGCGGCAACTCCCTTTTGGGCCTCAGCAAGTGCAGTTGCAGTGGGAGTTTGTCTTTGCACTTGCCTTCTCAGCTTGAACCTCAGCAAGTGCACTTACAGCGGTGAAACTTGCCGCTGCACTTGCCTTCTCAGTTCTATTTGGCCAGCACATGCATTCTCAGGACTCCATTAGCCTGCTATTGGCTATGTTTGTATTCACTTCTACGAAGCCTCCTTCCTTAGCCACCTAACCACAAACTTCCCAGCTTCCCAAGGCGAAGGCCACAACCAAGCCTGCTATTAGCCATGCTGTGCCTTAGTACCAAGCCCAAGGGGGCTTCCTTAGCCCTGCCTGTGTGACCAAGGCAGGTTCATGACCTGGGTCATGGAAAGGGAGTCCCTTATATTCGGGTTGCCCTGCTCCCATCTTCGCGGGATTGCCGTGGTAAACTGGTATTTCTGGGCCTGCTATTAGCTCCAACCAATAAGTCTTGGGGCCTGCTATCGGCACCAAGTTAATAAACCGTAGGGCCTGCTATCAGCCCTAGGCTAGTAATGCCTTGGGACTTGCTATTGACGCCAAGCATTAGCCCCTATTTGCAGAGGGAAGCCTCTTCCAAAGGCTGCTATCACCTTGGTAGGATATTCTCATTGCAACTTAGTTGCTATGGTAGTAGTTGTTGCGGCAGTCATTTCCCGGAGCAAGTTCAGACGGCATGATCGAAGATATTAGAGATGGCGGCGCCGACATAATGCCTCCTCAACTTAGTTGCCTTGGTTTTCTCTTTCCCTCGGCAACTCTAAATGATCGTGACACCGACATTACTTAGAATGGCAGCGGTACCGAAAATACTTGGAATGGCGGTGCTGAGACAAAGTGCCTCAGCAACTCTACCGCTGCACATGTCCCCTCAATAAGTTCACCGCTGCAGGTGTTGCCTCTGCAACTTGACTTGGGCATTTCTCCTCGCTGAGTCCATCTGGAGCCTTGGTGAGTCGGACCTGCCTCGGCCCACTTGTTGGCCCACTTCCTTTGGGCTTTGGCCCACGCTCCTTTTTAGCCCTGGTCGCCTTCTCAGGGCAATCTTAGTGCTTGGGTCTATACTTAGTTTGGGGTTTAATTTCTGACCCTCTACATTTTGCCCCCTGCGCATGTGGGTGACACGCTGTCATGACCCGAACCCGCCCCTATGGGTTAAGGACATAACTGGCCAGTAATCAAGGGATTACCTACAGCCTCAAACCAAACCAGACGTAACTTATCAGAGTAAAGGGGCCAAACGGAAGCAAACTTATAAATTGTCCATAGAGCTGTGCTTACATGGCACATCATAACAAATCATATACGTATATGTTAATAACTCACGTCAAAATAAGTAATAACACAAGGTTTTGTACATACAGGATCATTAAGTCTAAGTCGGTCAAACCCAAAGTTTATATACAAAAGTGATCCAATGTTTTCGCCAATATAACAAAACCATAACAAAAGAGCAAAAGAGCAAAAGAGGCAAAGACAAGTCTCGTGCGCGAGACGTTTGGGCTGACTCTTCAAAACCTTGATTGTTTCACACAAACTTCACTGAGGCTGGGTTTGGACCTCCTTTGGCTCACCTACAGACACAGGAATGAGCGTGAGCGAAAGCCCAGTGAATAATATTGAATAAAGAAGATACACTAGGACAATATAGAACAGACGGCCTTGGGCCCAATTCATATTCTATCTAATATATATACATACATAGGTTAAGTGACTACAGCTCCAAACACATCAAACGGCCTCGGGCCCAATTCATTCATATCCGATGCCCTTTGGCCCAACCGTTCCTGTCCGATGGCCTTTGGCCCAATTATCCAGGTCATACAGCCTCTGGTCCATTCATTCGTGTCATACGACCTCTGGCCCATTCGTTCATGTCATACGGCCTCTGGCCCACTCATTCATGTCATACGACCTCTGGAGTTTGATTTCCCCGCTCGAGCGGCACTTCCCCCGCTCGAGCGGATGACCAAAATCTGGAAAACCCAGATTCGAACTCCAAGTTCAAAACCAAGTTTTCAACCACCAAAATCGATCCTCTAGGGCCCATTTTCTGGAAAACCTTTGCAAACACATAGAATCACATGATTTGAAGCTCAATTTGAGAAATCAAAGCCCAAGGGTGTTTAATTCAACCCCAATTTCAAACCAATCTTCATGACAACAATTCAAATGAACATGCATGGGCTTAAATCATTTTCAAAGCTTTAATGCTGGTTCAAAAGAGCTCAAACCTCCAAAAACAAGATGAACTCATGGAGTATGATCAAAAGATGGACATGCATGTGAGGAATTATGAACTTACAACCTCAAAACTCAAGAATGGTAACATGCATGCAACAATCAAGCTACAATTCAACATTTAACCCATGTTATAGCTCTAAACTCCATCAATATGACATGAACCATGCAAGAATCAACTTTAAGACACAAATAAGAGGTTGAAATCCTTACCTAAGTCTTGAATGCAAGATACACAAGCTCAAATATGCAAATCTCCTACAAATTCTTCAAGTTTCTAAGCAAATTGTGAAGAACTCAAGCTTTCTCTCCCTCTCTCCCTCTCAAGTCGGCAAGAGCATGAAAATGGCTGAGCAAAATGTTGCCTAAGTGTATAATGAGGCTCAAATATATTGCATTGAGTGGGCCACTAAGGATTAGTTTGGTAATTTAGTCCAAGACTAGCAATTGATCAATATTTAATCTTATTTAATCATACTAAATCAATTTTCAGATAAATGTACCATAAAATCACATTAATTCTAAGGATCATAAAACACTAATCAATTTCGGGTTTGGCCGCCGATAAGGCCTTCAATTTGCAGTTTAAACATATAAACATGAACAGATATTCAAACAGTCGAATAGATAGAATGCAATTCAAACAGATACAGTCAATCAATCGGTTTCAGTTTTCAGTCAGTTAGTTCAGTATTTTAATCAGTTCCATTTCCAGTCTTAATCAGTTTCAGTTTAGCGGTAATCAGTGGTTATTCGGTAAACAATAACGAGGGTTGTTACACGTACGGCCCATGCTAAAAAATCCTGTCTGCTCCGTTTTACTTGTTTGACCCTCTGGTATTATTAAAATCTGCATTTGATGCCTTTAAAATGTTTGTAAATTCATTCGAAGCGAAACGAATCAGATATTGTTTAGAAAGGAAAATGGACTAATTTCTGAACTGCGTGTGTATGTAGGGCACATACCGGAAGGAATTGCTGCTGCACCACAGCACTGTGAGTAATAGTACTGTAGTAGTACGCTTTACTTATCGCTAATAATTATTATTAGCACTCTGTTAATCGCAAGTCAACTGTGCTAACTTATGTGAACGATTGGAAGAATTCGTGTTCATCTATACGACTCTGAGATTAGTCTGCTCTGTTGATATTTGGGCCTAAGGCCGATTTGTAAAATTTGTTGGGCCTAAGGCCGATCTGTCAAATCTGTTGGGCCTGAGGCCGTTCTGTATGTTACTGGGCTTGAAGCCACTCTGTATAAAGATTGGGCCCAAGGCCGTTCTGAAAATATTTACAGAATAAAATTAATCATATATTCTCTACACTTATACACATTATAATTCAAGTTTATTCGGTGAATTGCTTAAGTACTATTATTCACTGAGCCTTGCTCACTCTGTGTTATGTCTGTCTCTGTAGGTAATCAACCCGGAGGTCGGTCTTAATTCAGCTTTGGTCACTCCTTTTTGGTCAAACAATGGGAAGAAGCTTATGCATTTTGTGGTGTTCCCTTAATGACCCCCAGCTTGGTCCTTGATCTTTTATCTATGTGATTAGTCGTGTATAACCTTCTTTACCAATATTTTTGCTGTATGCCCACGTACGGGGCTGGTTCTATATATATGTCTATATATGTAATTGTGTGTATGCAAATATCTGCTTCTTGTATATCTGTCTATCTTATGTGGAACTGTTTAATGGCACATTGAGATCCTGGCATATAGGTATGAGCTCGATGGATGTTATTTCATGTTATTATTGCTTCCGTTCAGGCCTTATATGTTATACATATCGGATTTTATGTCTGTTTCCGAAGTGGTCATGCCCAAACTTTTAGGGGCGAGTTTGAGGTGTGACAGAATTGGTGTCTCTTGAAATGGTCATGGATATGAAGAGACATACATCTTATATTGAATAGGTGCAATTAAACAAACACAACTGTTCTCATAAACGGGTTCGAATTTTGTATCAAATTAGATTCAATTTTAACCCCAAAAAATAACGAATTTATTTAAATAAAAATCAAATTTTATATTAAATAATTTTTTTTTTCTTAAAACCATTATCAAATAGTGCACTTTGGAGTCAATTTCTTATTCACCTATTAATGATTTCCAAACTATTTTTCCAACAGCCCCCCACATCAATGAAATGAAGAAAAAGTATGCAAGACGCAATGTAAACTCAAAGAGAATTTAATTGGAAATACTCTAAATGGGGATAGGTAGCTTTTAGCTTTGAACATTCCTTAGTAAAAGATTATTAGACTTACTAGCTAATCAATGGATGCGATGGCTTGAGCTATTCAATCGTTTATGTAAGCCAAGACAATAGAATGTGGGGTTTCAATAAAAATCTAAATCCCAAGATTTCAAGTCAAATCAACAGAAGAAAACATTAATAGTTACTCACCTGACACCATTGATGAAAATAATCTAAGCGGTAGACTTCTTGGTGGTTATTATCTTCCGCTCCAAAACTCTACTCTTGTTTCTCTCACACATAGATGGGAAAATATGAGATGGATGGAGTTGGGATCTTAACCACATATTTATAAAGCCTCGATTCCATATTAGCCCATCATAAATAAATGGAATTATAAGTGGGCCTAAACTGGTCTCTACACATATGGTCTAGCCCATACTCTCGTAGTGCACATAGCATGACCAAAAATATGTGTTATTAGAGATGTGTCCATGACCCGGTTATGTTTCTATATGAATCATAATTTAATGGGTCTAACTAACACCACCCATATTTCATTTAACAGTATACAATGTATAATTATTTGATCTATGTAGGCCCACTTATAGAAAATTCCTTACAATCTCCCACTTGGGCCACATAGGTCAACTCGATATTAAACATTGCTAACTTTATGAGCGCAAACTTTTATTGTTAAAATTTATGAGTGTCATCTCTGAAACAATCTAGTCCACTAAAAACATTAATATAGGATCATAGCGGCCTTTGTCACATTTATCGCTGCATGACCCATCCATGGTTACAAATTCCAATGTTATCAATGACATAGATCAAGTATGGATGCGTAGCATGGAAATTTCATGTAAAATGATCCCTTATCATGTCTACTTCCAACTGGTCCAACTTTATAACTCAAAAGAGTTCTTGTATTATCTTTTCAAACTTTATGTTTAACCACAGTAGAAAAATACATCTTCATTTTAGAATCATCCAGAAACTAAAAATGATCACTACAAGTGTCAATTAACTGAAGAAAGAGTAATATAGACTCCCACTAACAAAGCACATCACTAGAACGAATCACTCTCATATGAGCTGCATGCTCCTTTAACACTTTATGTGGTAAGCCCTTAGTAAGTCGATCCACAATCACAACGTCTGTCATAATATACTCAATTGACACATGATGATTCCAAACTATTTTCTTTACGACAAGAAACTTTATGTCAATTTCTTAAAATAAAGTTTAGTAACTTTATTATCACAATAGATCATTAGTGACTTCTCAATGTAATTTACAACTTGAAGTCCAGAAGTGTATAAATATCTGCCAAGTATTCCAACTGCGTACTTGATATCCAAATGCATACAAACTTGAGAATACATGAGGCTCCCTATTGCTAAAGCATAAAGGATATTCTCTATTTATTTCTCTTTTATATTGTTATTTGGGTATTAGAACACACTCAATTTATCACCTAGTGCACAAAATTTTGCATACCAAATTTATTGAGCACCCTTTCGACATATGCCGTCGGTGAGAAGCCAATTATACCACATGATCTATCACGATGAATCTAAATGCCTATCACAAAAGATGCAAAACCAAGATCTTTCATCTCAAATTTTTTTAAAAGAAATCTCTTAATGCCATGCAATATACTTATGTCACTGTTAGCCAGTAAGACGTCATCAACATATAACACTAGAAAAATAAATTTACTCCCACAAATCATATGATAAACACATTGATCCACAGTGTTTTCCTTAAATTCCAAAGAGGAAATCATTTGGGAAAACTTAAGATACCATTGATTATATGCCTGCTTTAAACCATAGATGAATTTCTTTAGTTTGCAAATCAAATGTTTTGATCCCTTAGTCTCAAAACCTTACGGTTGCACCATTATGGTTTCTTTAATGTTGTTGTTAAGAAACACGGTTTTTACATCCATCTAGTGAAACTCTAAATCATAATGAGTCACAAGTGCCACAATAATCCTAAATGAGTCTTTCAATAAAACTGTAGAAAAAGTCTCTTTATAATCAATGCCTTCCTTTTGAGTGAAGCATTTATTGACAAGACATACTTTATATCTTTCGACACTGCCTTTAGAGTCTTGTTTTGGTCTTAAAGACCTATTTATAACCAATTGGTTTTACTCTTTTAGGCAATTCAATAAGATTTCAAATGTCATTGTCTCTCATATGCTTTAATTCATCATCTATAGCATCTATCTTTTTAAAGAGTGAACACTTTGTTTTGCTTGACTGAAAGAAATTTGAACATCTTTCAATCCTTTATCAAGCTAATGCTCTTGGACATAAATGACATAATAAACCAATATTATTGATCTCTTCTCCATGTTTAATTTCCTTATAGGCACTTCCAATTAAAGCTATTGAGATTCTTCTTATTAGTAGGAGGTAACCCATGAATATTTTGGTGACATGCATCTACATTTTGTACAATAACAGGTGTCACAGCCTTATTATTTTCAATATTTACTATAGGAATGTCAATACTTTCCTCTTCAAACAAAATATTACTGGGTTGTAAACTCCCACTACTTTTAGCATTCTCAATAATTTAGACATTATTCATCTCAATAATGGTATTACTGAATGGGTAATAAAACTTAAAAAACCCTTAACCTTTTTCCAAGTGTCCAATAAAATAGCAACTATAGTTCTTGAGTCCAATTTTATTTTATTTGGCTGATAAATCCGAACTTTAGTTGGACAACCCCATACATGAAAACACCTAATATTAGGTCTCTTTCTAGTCCATAATCCAATGGGTTTTAGCTACAACCTTACTATATGCTCAGATTAAAATGTAAATTGTACTCTTTAAGGCCTTTCCCCAAAGAGATTCTGGCAAAGAAGAATGATTTATCATACTTCTAACCATATCTTTTGGGGTATGATTTCGCCTCTCAGATACACCATTTTGACGCGGGGTCCTTGGCATGGTGTATTGGGAAACGATGCCACATTCTTGTAAGTATCTCACAAATGGCCCTGGACCAGATCCGTCAAATCTATCATCGTATTCACCACCACGATCAAATCTAAAGGCTTTAATTTTCTTATCAAGTTGATTTTCAACCTCAACTTTAAATGCCTTGAATATATCCAATACTTGTGAATTTTATTTTTTATTTTTTATGTATTAAGTATAGATACCCATAACGAGAACAATCATCTATGAAAGTGATAAAAAAATTGTTGGCCACTCCAAGAAACCGTAGGGAATGGATCACAAATACCGATATAAATCACTTTTAAGACGTTTGCACTGCTGTTGGCACCTAACTTCCTTATGTTTGTTTACTTCCTCTTTATACATTCATTACAAATTTGTAAAATTAAGAGGACCAAGAAATCCACTTAACACAAGCCTTTCAGATCTCTATTAAGAAATATGAAATGTTAGTGACACAAAATAGAAGAGCTCTGGCTAATTAATTTTTGCTTTGTACCATAATTTATTACATGCAAAGTTTCATTTGACTTTAAGTTAGAGACATCCAAGTATAACCTATATAGATTTTCAATCAAAGAATCATTACCAATAAAATTTGAATTTTGAGAGAGATATATTAAATCTTCATTTTCCGAATGTACAAGCATAACTGGATTTGTTCAAATAGGAAAAAGAAATCAAAATCGTCTAAATGACGGTACATAAATAGTCTTATATAAATTAAAATAAAAATCAGATTCTAATTTAATCTATGGACTTTAATTGCCTTAACACATACTTTATTGTCATCTCCCATGTAAATGAACCTTTCGACATTCATTGGCCAGACAACTCCTTAGGCAAGTCTGCATTGTAACACTAACGTGAATAGTAGTTCACGTATCTATTCATCAAGTGTGGGCTGGTACTTCAACTAAATTAAAACCACAACAAACAAAATGTATAGCGATTCCGGTTTTGACCCAGTACTTACCATATTCCGGACTCAGGTTGGTATGGTTTTGAGTAATTATTTTTATCTCTTTCCCTTTTGTCTTCCCCTTCATTTTGGTTATCGAGTTGTAGTTGTGCGTTTGGGACAGGTTGGTTGCTCGTATTTTAAAACCTGTGTTGCCCAGATTTTGGCCTCTCCGCTAGAGCGGGCATTCTTGCGGTCAAGCGGGCTTCACAAATTTGCTCCTCCGCTCGAGCGGAGCGGGATTTGTCAACCCTCAGTACTTTTGCAGAAGTACATTGGATGCTCGAGCGTCCAGTCCCACGCTCAAGCGGGGACCTTCGTCTGCAAAACTTCTGGAGATGTGCATTCTACGCTCGAGCGCAAACTTTCACGCTCGAGCGGAACTTTGTGTTTGACGCTTGAGCAAGGCTTTCCACGCTCGAGCGGACTACGTGTATTTCAGTCCGAGAAGATGACATTTTGAATCACTTTTTCTTCTCTTTCTCTCTCTAAAACTTCCCCAAAAGCTTGTTCTTGAGCTTCTCTCTCTACATTTCACCTTCTCTCTTAGATTTCATCTAGATCCATTGATCTTTTCACCCTAGTACCTTTGAGAAAAATATAGAGCATCTCACGATCTACATTTTGATCCGAATAGAAGTGGGTTTCGGTATTCTTGGAGTTTCTCTCTCGTTTGGCTCATCTTTCTTCCTTTGAGGTAGGGATCTTTCTACACTTTTATATGATATTTAGTTTAGTTATTGTCTCTTGTGTAACAATGGGGTGATTTGGGGATGTTTTTAAACAAACCTAGGGTCTGGACATAAAATGGAAAGAGGGGTTTGGGTTAAGTCGAAATAAATGCTTGAGGGGTTTGAAAATGATGTTGTATTGTATATAATTTGGTGATTTTGGCCCTTGGCTAATATTTGGGAGAAAGGGGGGGATTTTGCTCAAATTGAACCTAACTATTATTTTGCATAAATAATGGAAATTGACATTGGAAATGTGGAATTGAGAGGGTAATGACATGAGTGGTGGAATTGGTTATGCAATAACTCATCCTTTTGGAAGTTTCGAATAAATTATCCGCTGTGATTTAATATCTATTTAGAGATAACTGTATTGGGCTATCGGTGGAGGAGAACTTTGATTGTTGTAGAAATTGCATGCGGATTAGGTGAATTAAAACTAATCTTGTGATGATTGTCATTGTATATGACCGTGTTTATATACATTGTATATGTATGTTTGATTGGAAGCAGAAAGGGGATCTGCTTCATGTTTGATTATCTGTTTAAATACATTGCATATGTATGGCATTTGTTTAGGAGGAGAAAGGGGATGGACTCCATTATAATTAAGTTAGCCGGAGTGTCCTGGGTGAAAGTCCCGAAACTATACATGGGTGTCTAACCCGCGGACGAAATATCTGTAAAATGGCAATGGTAGTGCTTGTATAACCTACGTTTACATAGGTCCCGTTTGACGGCTACCTAAGGGCGAAATATCTGTGAAATGGAAGTTTGAAATGTTTACGCTTATGTGTTATATTAATTGAAAACAATTGAGTTGTAGTTCCGGTTCAGTTGTTGTGAACAATGATAATTGATCTATGAATTGGGAAAGATGAGTAATCGAAATGTGGATTGAAAGTAAATGGTTTAAGGCAATGAAAATTGATATCTTATGAATATATATATTTAAAATTGTGAAAAGTTTTATCACAAGCATTGTCTATGCACTTGTACTTATACCTTTACTAAATCTCATATACTGTGTTAGATGATTTCTACTGGGCTGTGGCTCACCCTATTTGGGAATAACATTTTCAGGTAATGATGGCATGCCTCCCTAAGGCAATAGCATGGGAGAGAGTTTTGGAAAGCAAGAGCTTCATGTTTTGTTATGTTTTTACTTTGTATAGCCTAGGGCTAAATATGTAAAGAGTGAAGCTCACTTTTGTTGTAACCAAGTTAAGGCTTGGAAAGGTGTAAGCCAATAGGACACTTATTTATATTAAACTCTTTTGTACCTTTATCCTCGTGTAATGAAAGGACTTTTCACTCTTATGTATGCGATTATCGATGTATGTTTTGGGTTATATCTATTGTGTATTTTGGGGGCGTTATGGAATGAAAATTGTCATATTTCTTTGTGAGCTAAGTAATGGTATTTGGGACAATCCTTCTTCACATGACCAGCAACCTTCGTGCAAAAGAAATAGTAAAGAACCTTATTCTATTTCTATTGCACTTTTGCATGTAAAGTCCCAACATCCACATTTTTCTTACTTTATTATCTCTTTTCTTTTTCTTAGTGCCTGAATTGCCATGAGAAAAATTATTAAGTGAGCACTTTTTGTTTTTTCTTGTTTTAGCATCACTTTCTCTTGCACACACACTAAGCAAAGAGCGCATTAGAGTCCACTTTTCCCTCTAAATTTTATACTTAATTTTAAAGGGACCAAATTGTGTATGAAGTGAATTCAGAATGACATACACATGAATTTTATAAGAAAATTCTAACTTTAGTGCTCTCATTCTGGTAACAAGATTAGACATCTCTATAGTGTACTCTTTTTTATTTCATTTGCCATTATACTGCATGGTGACAAGTTTTCTAAAACGCATACTTGGCCCCACCTTTTCCGATGCAACAAATCGGTTTGCAATCTAGCTTAGAAATTTCTTAACATCTCCTTCCTCAGACATTGCACCTCGAATTGTGGCAAAGATAGAGAACTTTATTATCGTAAGACTTACATGATTCAAATCTTCCCACTTTTAATATGTAACTTTATATTAGTTGCACTTTTATCAGTAAGTGCGGAAAGCTCATCAACATGAAACGCATAATTCAAATACACGCACCAATTACAATTAATAAATGTACCATCTACCTTAATGCATTGATAAAAATATAACCATAATTATTATTATCATGCAAAAAAAAAAAAAATTAGTCTAATTGTAGGGGCAATTAATTAGACTATAGGGCATTAACTTTAATAATAAAAATTAAATCTGTAATAATGGGCCCTCATGAGAAACCTAACGTATCATTACAATCAAGTCTTTGGAAAAGTATAATAACATGCAAGTGGTCTTCTCCCAATAAGGCTAATTAATATGAATAATGTAAAATAGGTCTAGCCAAACAATAAGTCTTCCTCTGGGCCGACTATTGAATGCATAAATTAATCCCATAATTATATCACTCATATTATTTACCTTATACCGTCTATACCCAGCCAAAATAATCAGCTTCCTTGGGGCCGATTAATACTCGCATAGATCTAGATGTAACCATATGCAATTCAATACTTTTACTTCAGATTCAAGAAAATTTACATGACAGAGACTACTCAGGTGGCATGTCACTTTAATTTCCCTAAATTCTAGATATGAATTGCTAAAAAAACTTTATGCCCCAAAAATAATCCAACTTAATTAAAGCTTTATTAACACCATGCTATGGCCATTGAACAAAAAACAGCAAAATAGTACTGGTGATACTGAAAAACAAATCAATCCGTATACATGGTCCGAAATACATATGATTATCAGATTCAATATATGCATGCTCTAAACCTAAATATGTATAAAGTATGTCTTTAGAAGTAAGAAAAATATTCTTTAACCAAAAGAATCTGACACGTGCACAATCATGTAAAATATAGAAAAATCATAAACCATAAGCCATATGTATGCGCTAAACATATAGATCAGACATGAGCCACAATTCATTGACGTTAATTAGTGCGGAAGCAAAAATAGAAGATACACAATTGATGCCAACAATCGTCTCAAAATAAATAAATACTGCAATCATAGTTGTGCATCATAACTGAGCCTTAACAAAATTAATCAGAGTGAAAAACTTTTATATTTTCCTCAATGATCAAACAAGAAGCTCTGATACCACTTGTGGGATTTCAATAGAAATCTAAATCCCAAGATCTCAAGTCAAATCAATAGAAGAAAACATTAACAGTTACACCATTGATGAAAATAATCTAAGCGGTAGACTTCTTGGTGATTATTGTCTTATGCTCCAAAACCCTACTTTTATTTCTCTCACACACAAATGGGAAAATATGAGATGGAGGTTAGGGTTGGAGTGGGGACTTTAACCACATATTTATAAAGCCCCAATTTCATATTAACCCATCATAAATAAATGGAATTACAAGTGGGCCTAAACTGATCTCTACACATATAGTTTAGCCTATACTCCTTTAGTGCACATAGCATGACTAAAAATATGTGCTATTAGAGATGTATCCATGACCCGGTCATGTTTCTGTATGAATCATAATTTAATGGGTTTAACTGACACCACTTATACTTCATTTAACAGTATACCATGTATAATTATTTGATCTATGTAGGCCTATCTACAGAAAATTCCTTATATAGAATTCATACCAAATATTTCCAAACATAGCTTAGTTCTCACGGTTGTACCCGTTTTGGCCTTGGGCATATCTTGGTTTTTCATGAGTGCTTTAGAGAATTTAGCCTTATCAATTTTCATAGAAGTAGCCCCTTACATATATGTGATCCTCATTTCGAGTCTCTTAAATACTCCTCTTGAAAGATAACCCGTTAGGTTTTTCAAGATATAAATGATCATTAAAAGCATAGCTTACCCTAAGTACCTTGCATGCAATACATATTGAAATTAAAATAACAATTACTTTTAATTTAAAAACAGAGAAGCGAAAACACCACAAAAATGGATTTAAAAAAAATTCGAAATTTGAAATTCCAAACACCACGAATAAAACGTTATAGAAGTCACTTCTTCATGTGTATAAAACACTGCCTAGTGTTTATAAAGGCAAAGCAACTGTCACACCATTACTTATGTGGCTTTATACTTTGTTCATAATTGCAAATCAACAACAGTCAAATTGATTACCGCAAATAATTTAAACAAAATCAGAAAAGACTAAATACACAATTTAGAATTTTTGGTTTAAATAAAACAATTTTTATACTATAAAATAATCAAAAATTTGTATAACAAATTACACATTAATATCAAATAAATTATACCCAAAAATACAGGAAACAAATTCTTTTTTTTTTTTTTTAAGAGGGGAAAACCCAAAGAGAACTACATAGCTTCAGAAAAGACTAATGAAAATAATTCGAAAGGGACCTCTTCCATCCAGATGGATGGTCCAGAACTCGCAACTGCCATCTGAGCTAGGCCATGAGCAACTTGATTGCCCAGCCGAGGAGTATGAGAAATATTCCAATTTCGAAAACAACGGCCCCTTGCAATAGCTTTCTGAAGAACGTGACCGTAGGAGCGTAACAATGGGTCTGCAGCTTGAAGAGCTCGAATGATGTTGAGCGAATCCCCTTCTAAATGAACATCAAGAATGCTTAGGTCTATAGCAAAATGCACCGCTCGTTGAGCTGCAAAAGCCTCAGCACAATTTGCATCACCCCAACAATCAATCCTCTCTGACAAAGCCGCAATAACCGCACCAGCGTGGTCCCGAATAATAACACCAACTCCAACTGCCTTGAGGTGATTGAACACAACACCATCAAAATTAACTTTGTAAAACCCATCAATTGGAGCGACCCAACGGACAGGCGCCCCAAAGACTGGTGCACTAATGGTTCGATGATTCGCAAGAGAGAAGTCATGTAAAAGTTCACACACCCATTACACTATATCCTCCGCTGAACGAAAGACTTCATTGAAAACAGCTTGATTGCAAGCACTCCACAAACCCCAACAACGCGAAAAAAAATAGGCCAAGTCCACATTCATCAACTCTATTGTCAATCACCGAAACCCATTGAGAAAAATCTGTACAATTCCAAGATTGAACCTCAAATCGCAGCGGACTTAATTCCTATACCCGTTTCGCAACAACACAATCACGAACACAGTGCAACAAATTCTCTGGACAGTTAGGACAGAGTACACAATTTCCAGCCACAGAGACATGCCTACGACGCAACAAATTGGAAGTGGGGATGATATTCAAAGAAGCTTTCCACGCGAAGAATTTAATTTTGTTCGGAATTCGAAGATGCCAAAGTTTCTTCCAAAAGTGTTGTTGCTCAAGTCCTCCATCTGAAGAGCCGGGATGATTATTTGAACACATAAACTTAACCTAGAACTCTGTGAACAAAATTAGAATCCATTATGTCTGTAATAAAACAGACATAACACGGACCGGATGCGACCAAGGGATGCTGTTATGATGTTGCCGTGACTAAGTCACAATAATGATCTGTGGTACTTTGGTAGAGGTTTTTTCTGATTCTTTTTCGATAATCCGAATCGTTTATATTATAGGACTCGTTGAATAGATCATCCATGCAAAAAATCAAATTGATTGGAAATCTATAACTTTATAACAAGAACACGTGTTTTTAAAAAAATAAACGGTTAATATGATCTTGACAATTTTTGTAAAACAATTTGAATAGGGTTGCGAATTTTTGGTTAACTTAATATTTTGTATGAATAATATATTTGACAAACTTTACAATATGAACGGTTCAGATTATCAAAAAAAAGATTCAGAAAAACCCCCTATCGAAACACCACAGATCCCTACTGTAACGTTAGCCACAACAAGATCCTCGAATCCGACCGGATAGGTGTCACTCCTGTGACCTTTCCCTACCTCCTGCGGTGTGGTATACGGCACCGTTTCAACTTAACTTTTTTTTTTTTTGTTGGGTAAATTACACTAACACCCCCTGATATTTTTGATTAATATAGATTCCCTTCATGTTTGAAAAATTATACTTTCCCATTGTCAGATTAAAATAACATATTTACCCTTTAGTCTTTATACATATAAAATAATAAAATAATAAAATAATTTATTCATGTCATTTCAAGAGGAATAACAATCATCTTTTTGGTTTAACTCATACCAAAAAAATTAAATTTTTTATTATTTATTTATTTTTACTGATTTTTTCATATTTCAAGTATTTTTTTTTATATATTTTTTAGATACACCCAATCTAGATATATTTAAGAAGTATAATATTTTGTGAATTTTTTTTTTAAAATTCACCAAATACAAAAAAAAAATAAAAAAATACAGTAATAAATGTGGGTGAATAAACAAGAAAGAAAAATGATGATGGAAATAAAAATAAATTTTTTTATTTATATATAAAAATTTATACAAAAAATATCATAAAAATGTTGTGATAGTGATGTTGTAAATATAAATCATGTTTATGTGTGTTTTGTTTTAAAGTGAAAAGACATCATTAAGTTATATCATTGTGTTAGAAAATTTTATATAAAATTTATGTTTGCATATCATCACTCAATAAGAATATGTTTGGGTATAATTTAATAACGGAAAGTTATATAATGTAGTCATGATGATGGAAATAATACATGGTAGGAAAAATGGCAAAATGGTCATTTAAAATTTTTTAGGATATGACATCAACAGTCCAGGAGGCAATTTGTAATGAGATTACAAACTTCAGAGAGGGAAATGCAATTTTTCAAATGTAAGGAGAGAATCTGTATTAAAAAGAAACCTCAGGGGTGTCAGTGTAATTTACTCTTTTTTTTTTTTTTTTTTTTTAAATTCTGTTCTCAACTCATCTTTTTTTTTCTTTTTTTTTTTGAACATGAGAAAATTTCCATTAAGATCAACCAAATGACACTTACAGAATGAGTCCATTCAACCAAATTAACTTACACCATACAAAGTAAAAAATCAACAAAGAAATACCCACGAGAAAAACTATGGAAATATCCAAACGCAAAGCTCGCATTGCAAAGCATACGCCGATCATACAAGTTCAACAATAGAGCAAGTCTAGCATAAAACATAGATTTCCAACCACAAAGAGGGTAAGCCACAATCAAGCACCAATGGACTCATTACACAACCAAACACCAAAAAAAGCAAGAGAAAAAGAAACCCAGACCTCAATCCCTAGCCATGGCAATGGAGGAGTAGTAGCGGTACCAATAGATCTGGTAGAGGCGGGTTCAAGGAGGGTGTCGGTTTGGTGAATGATGGTAGATCTGGTGGTTGTGGGTTCGTAGAGGCATCCAATCTGGTGAGTGATGGTAGATTTGGTGGTGATATGGTGGTAGCGGTAGTGGCGTTAGCATGAGATAGGAGATGAGGGAGATGGAGTGTTCAAAGAAAGCCATAGCTAGATAAGGCAAAGGGGAGACAGATCTAGATTCCACCAAAAGAGGAAGAGCACCTTACAAAGGAAGAGAAGATGGAAAGATATAGCTTCCAGAACTTATTGGAATCAAACGATAAAGAGAAAGGAAAAAATATAGGGGTAGAAGGAGGAGGGGGGGAGACCTTCTAAACTCCTCCCTACACCTTTTTTTTTTTTTTTTTTTCAAATGCTGTTTGCTTCTCTTTTTTTATGCTAACTTCTTCTTCTTCTTCTTCTTCTTCTTCTTCTTCTTTTTTTTTTTGAAATTTTAAAGTTATCTTTTCAATCGATATTGCTTGCATTTAAAAAATAAAATTGTTTAATTTTTTTTGGTGCCCAATTAAAATAATGTAATCTTTTTATTTATTATTTTAGAGTCAATCTACCAAATCAAAATAAAAATGGTATACTAACATTTCTTAACATTTAATGGGACACCTCTAACATTTTCAATATTTCATAGATATCTCTTAGACATTTAAAATTTATATCACAAACATTTCCTGACATTTAGTTAAATCACAACCACCCTAATCATTTAGCAAAAATACACGAACACCTATTAATATTTTGTGAAAAGATCACAGACACTTCTTTTAATTTAAATAAATAAATGTGATAACATTAATTAAATTATTTATGTGTATTTCTATATATGAATAGATACAAAATTATTTGGATAATTACAAAAAAATAAAATAAAAAAATCTCAAGGTTTGAACATTCTAATAAAATAAATCTTGAGTTTTTAATTTTATCAAATTAAATCATTTAATTAATATTACCACATATATTTATTTAAGTTAAAAGAAGTGCCTGTGATCTTTTCGCAAAATATTAAGGGTGTTCGTGTATTTTCACTAATGATAAGGGTTTTTGTAATTTAACTAAATGTCAATAAGTGTTTTTTTTTTTTAATTTTTTATATTGAAATGTCAATAAGTGTTTGTGATATAAATTTCAAATGTCTAAGGGGTATCTGTGATATATCCAAAATGTTATGAGTGTCCATGTATTATCTTTAAACGTAAATGTTAGTATACCCTTTTTGTTTTGGTTTAGTAGATTGACTCTAAATAATAAATAATAAATTATAAATTATAAATACACCTCCTGAGATTTATTTAAAATATGAATTCTCCATGTGTTTGAAAATTACATCCCTCCCCTTAAAATTTCTAATTTCATGACAAATGACTTTTTTATCAATAAATTATCAAGTCAATTAATAATTTTTAATGATGTCATAAATATATTTCAATTAGCAATTCATGTAATTTTATTATATATAGAAGAGTAGTTAGGAATTTCATTCTTTCAGTTTATTCTGTTAAATACAAATTTCTTACAAGGGGATGTTTGTAATTTTTCAAATTACATGAGGCAATTTTATTTTAGGCAAATCTCAAGAGGCATATTTGTAATTTGTCCTAAATAAAAAAAAAATACATTATTTTAATGAGAAAATTAGTGAAACATCCCTATCTAACTTTGTGTAGTAGAAGAGTTCCAATATTTTTTTTATTAGCTAAGGTCCCTCAACATTTTCACAGAGAAAATTCGATTTAGAGAAATTTCACATGACTCAGAGAAATTTCGGCCCCGACTCAGAGAAATTTTAAAATTTCTCTGTGAAAATTGATATTTTTTTGAGTCGAAGCGAAATTTTTTTGAGTCGGGCAAAATTTCTCTGAGTTGAATTTTCTCTGTAGAAATGTTGAGGGATCTTAACTACTATGAAAATATTATATGTCGTTTATCTTATAAAATCTTAATATAAAAAATCTTTAAAAAAAAATTCTATTTTAATAGGAAAAAAAAATTCAATGTGTTTAGTTTGAATTTTCTTAATTAAGTTTTTTGAAAATTAAATTTTTTGTTTTTCATGTTTTTTTTATTTTTAGTGTATATCTTTAAAATTTTAAGCATTTTTTTAAAAACTTTTTTAGATATAATATTTGTGAAAAAATATTTTAAAAAATTAATAAATACACAAAAATACGAAAAATCTATTGAATTTTCGTATTTTTTTTTGTATTTTTTGTGAATTTGTAAAGATTTTTTTTTCACAAAAAGTATACTTTGTAAGTGTATTTATGTTAAGTGGGTCTAAAATTTTAAAAAAAATTCTTAAAATATTAAAAAAATTCAGTAAAAGTAAAAAATATGAAAAACAAGAAAATATAATTTTCTAAAAAGTATTTTTAGAAATGCAAGCAATACAGATTGAAAAGATAACTTAAAAGAATTAATAATAATAATAATAATAATAATAATAATAATAATAATAATAATAAAAATAAAAATAAGAAAAGAAAAAAAAAAAGAAAAAAGAATCAAACGGCATTGTGAAAACATAATTGAAAAAAAAACACATTATTCAAGAAATCGGTGAAAATATATTTAAAAAAAAAAAGGGTTGAAATGTTGTCATCCAAGGCATGATTGTTTGGAATGATTGAAATAAGTGTATTTAAATGATATGACTTAAAAAAATAAAAAGATAAAAAATATACTTATATATTATACCCCAACAAAAATCTATTAATCATAAACAAACTCGTAATATATAGAATAAAACTTCTATATTAAACAGAATTGAAAACAGTAAATGAAATCCGTCAAAAGGAACAAATTCTGATACGTACAATTATAAAATGAACAGAAACAAATTCTGATACATACAATCATGAGATAAACCACGTTCTATTTTACAGAACAATATTAATTTTGGAGTTTTAAAAATATTACTAATGACATGGCACTCAATAAAAAAAGAAAAAAAATACAATATCAAGGCCAAAATATCAAATCATTCATGGTGGGGCCTACTGCCACATCATTAGTGGTAGCACTAATTAGTGCTCTCACTCATTTTCCTTTACAGAAACAAATTCTGAAAAAATTAAGGTTATCATGCACTACATATAATTAATAAGCATTCATATGAATTGCACATCTTCACCATTATCAACAACCATATATGAAAATAATTAATTATGTTACAGAGAACCTAAAGCATTGAATCAAAGTGATGGACTGAGAAGTTAAAATGGTTTGCAACAATGTTTTCAAAACTGGACCGGTGAGCGAACCGGAAAAAGGGCCGAGTGGACGGGTCACCGGTTCAACCGTCGGGTCAAAGCGGTCGAACCGTGACGTTATAATTAATATTATATAATTAAAAAATATAATTATAAATTATAAATAAATAAAAATATATATAAATAATCAAATAAAATAAAAATTACTGCATAGTATTTATTAATAATATTTAATAAAGTCATAATTGATAAAAAAAAAAAAAAAGTCACTTATTTTAAAGAAATTAAAATTTTTAAACATTCCCTCCAAATAAATTGATTGAATGCTAGATTTAATTTTGGAGGGAAATGAAATTTTCAACTCTCCCTCCAATCAATATGTTTCAAATAATTTAATTGAATCCCACATAGAATTTTGTAGATTCACTTTGAAAAATCTTTTCCTATAAATAGGAATAGACTTTCATAATCTTCTCAAACTTTCAATGAGACTCTTCCTTATGAAAGGAGACTCTTGAAATAAGAATTTTTAGTCAAAATTTTGAAATATATTTATATATATATGTATATATAAATATATAAGAAAGAAAGAAAAAAAATAAAAAAAAAAGGAAAACTAAGGACCGATCTGACCCTCCCGACCCGGTCCGGGTCGCCGGTTTTGTCGGTTCGACCACTGGGTCACCGGTTTTTCCTGGTTTTGGCCCCACTCCAGATTTAGGGGGTTGTAACAACCCCCATACTGTTTACCGATAAACCACTGAATTATCTACTGATTACTGTTAAACTGGACTGTTTATGACTGATAATTGAACTAACTGAAGTACTGAACAGACTGATCGAAAATTGAAACCGAATTGACTGAGCATGTTTATTGTATTGCATTTTTATCTTTCGATTGTTTGATTATCTGTTCGTGTTTTTATGTTTAAACTACAAATTGAAGGCCTTATCAGCGGCCGAACTGAGAATTGTTTAGTGTTTCATGATCAGTAGGATTTATGTGATTTTATGGTGTATTTAATTAAAATGTGATTAGGAATGATTAAATTAAATCAAATAGTGATAAATTGCTAACTTTGATTTATTTACCAAAATGCCACCTAGTGGCCATTGCCTTACTTACTTTGAGGCCTTGTTTGTACTTAATCAAAACACATTCATCAGCCTATTTTGAGTGCCCAACCGACCAAACAAGAGAATGAGAGAGAGAAGGAGTTGATCTTGTGATTTTGGCTTGGATTTTGGTAGAATTGAAGTGTAATTGTCAAATTGGACTCCTAAACCTTGAATACAAGACTTAGGTAAGTGAATACAACCCTCTAATTGTGAGTTTAAGCTAATTCTTGCATGATCCTTGCCTAATTGTAGAGTTAAGTCTTGTTCTAGTTCATACATGTAAGATTATAGCTTAATTCATGCATGCATGTTTGAATTGATGAGTTTTGAGATGTCTTCATGGTAAAATTGTACATGCATGTT
The DNA here is from genome assembly GCA_036172215.1 of Camellia granthamiana. Classification (NCBI taxonomy): domain Eukaryota; kingdom Viridiplantae; phylum Streptophyta; class Magnoliopsida; order Ericales; family Theaceae; genus Camellia; species Camellia granthamiana. The sequence continues at coordinate 44,666,336 of CM069904.1, forward strand.
CATCATTAGGCTTGAGTCCATGAATTCATCATGTTCTTGAAGAAATGAGTCCATTTGGATAAGCTTTGAAGGTTGAATTTGGTTTGAATCCATGCATGTTTGCATTCCTCCATGTTCATGAAAAATGGGTTTGAAAAATAGTTTTAATTGACTCACCTTTGGGGCTTGAATTCATAAATTGAGCTTTGAAACTTGTTATACATTGAATCTAGATGTGTTTTCCAGAATTTGGGCCCAAGAGGTCGAGTTTTGAGTGAAAGAATGCTTGGTTTGAGCTTAGGAGACAAATCTGGAAATTCCAGAATTTGGCTTCTTTGCTCGAGCGAAGGATTCTTCGCTCGAGCGACCAACCTTTGTTCGAAGCTACGCTCGAGTGTAGGATTGGTGGCTCGAGCGTAAAATTTCAGCATCCAGTACTTTTACTGTTTCAGCAGCTCGCTCGAGCGAAGGATTTCTCGCTCGAGCGAAGCCTTTGATTTTGGAAGCTCGCTCGAGCGAAGGAAGGCTCGCTCGAGCGAGGCTCCTATTTTCAGCGAACTTTGCAAAATGTCTTCTAAGTGTATTTTTGCATCCTCATCCCATTCTAGGCATTCTTAGGCCTAGTTTAAGACATCTTAATGAGGATATAGATGTAGAACACACCAAGGCAAATTAAGGATTAAATTATGATATTTCCCAACTGTGTAGCTTAGTGTGTGTTCAACCTGTGAACTGTGTAGGGTTGGCGACCGGGGAGTCACGCTCTAGCATATTGTAGCCCAAACTCTGTGAGTAACAATTGTGTAAAGATATGTTCAACTGAGAATGTTTTCTGACTGATTAACCGAACTGTTTTCTGAATTGATTATTGTTAATTGACTAAATGTATGTCCTATATTCTGAAATGTACTGTGGCATCTTTAGCCCCTACTGTTTACTGTTACTGTTACAGAGATCTCTGTCGGTTCCCTCGTGGAACCATTACTGTTTACTGATTGATGGCCATCACTACTGTTCGGTCCTTAAGACCTATTGTTTACTGCTATGCTAATGGATGTACCACATATGACTGAATAACTGTTCTGACTGAAAGATTGAAATACTGTTTAATGAACTGTTTTCATTACTGTAAGGACATTTCATTCTTAACCTCTTTACGCATTATGTTATTCACTGGGCTTTAGCTCACTGTTTATATATATATGTAGGTGCTCAGCCACCAGATCGGAGCTAGGAGCGTGGGTTAGACTCCAGTTTTGTCAAGCCAGCCTATGTGCCTCACTGCGAGGTTCCGAGTTGCCATGTTATGGCTTTGGGGTGTTTTGTTTTTCCCCCGTCTGTCTCCGTACTGTTTTGGATTACTGTATAGACTGTTAGCTACTAACTGTACTGTTATCAAGGGATAAGGTCCATTTACTGTGTGACTGTAAATTTTGTATAGACTGTACTGTTTGAATGTGTGAATGCATGAAAAATCTTTTTGGCATACAGACTGTCACAGCTCAATGGACATTATTTATTTACTGTATTGGCTTCCGCCAGGCCCTGAACTCTGTTTTACTGTACTACTGATAAGCAGGCCTTTGGTAATCTCGGATTACTGGCCGGTTACGGTGCTAAACCCATAAGGCCGGGTTTGGGTCATGACAGGGGTTGACCGGACCGGAACAAGGCCCCGACCGGCCGATCCGTTCCGAGTTTGAAAACATTGGTTTGCGAGAACATGTTTTTTATTTTTATTTTTATTTTTTTTACGTTGGGTTTTCAATGATTCAAACCCAAATATAAATTTTATTTGTACCAGTTATATACCCATCCTCTTTTTTGTTCACAGGGCCAGCCCTAAGATTTAAAAAGCCTAAGGTAAATTTCAGAAATTAGGGCCCCTCTTACAGTGAAAAAAAAAAAATTCATTGATAAAATGATAAATTACAAATTTTTTATTTGTTTGTAGCCACAAAAAAATTTACTTGCACATATAATCATTAAAATTATAAACAAAACAATTTAATGAAACAAAATTAGAACAAAAAAATTAGAAAAAAATTATTCAATTAAAACTGATAAAGACCTAGATAAAAAAATTATGGCAAAATTATTTATTCCACTAAAATCTATTAGATAAAGAAGGTAAAATAAAAAAATAAAAAAATTAGGGCCCATATATTGTATGTATTATTCTTCTTGGGTCCAAACACTTTTTTTTTTAAATATATATTTTCATTTTAATAAATATGCGCCAAGCTGCACTTATAAATAAATATGGGCTAAACCATACATAGATCCAATAAAAAATTTTGGGGCCTTTTAAATTGATCCTAAAAATTAAAAAAAAAAATTTAAAAACAAAACATTAGGCCTATAACATTTTACTAAATTTGGAAGCCCTATTTTTAGGCCAAAATTTTGGAGCCTAAGAGCATCTCCCGTGGTTCACTTTTTTTTTTTTTATCAAATCTGAGTAAAAAAAGGACCATTTTCTCAATTTGATATTAGCTGCTCCAATGGTTGTCATCAAATGCAGGGTCCACCAGCGGGTCAACCGGCCGGTCGACCGGTAAGGCAAAAAAAAATATTTTTTTTCCTTTTGAACTTGGTTGAACCTACCTATTTAAATTGTTTGAACCTTTTTTCGGTCGACCGGTTGGTCAACTGATGGGCCCACTTGCAACGTTACAGCACAGTGAATTGGTGAAGGCTCACGCAGATTCTCAGTTTAGTGAAAAATTTGATCCGTTCTCAGTTTGATATCAGTTTGGTGAAACTATTGGAGTAAAAAAAGTGACTTTTTTCATCAAATTCAAATTTGATATTGAATCTGATGCAACGTTGGAAATGGTCTAAGACACAGGCCTTACTGGCCTTTGGCTAGGGCCGGCCCTGCTTGTTCGAGTAATAAATAAATTAAAACATAACAGAAATTTTGTTTCACTAAAGCAGTTTTGATACATACAATCATAAAATGAATTTGTAATAATTTTAACACAGGAAATAGAATCGAACTCGAACACAGATTCGAGTAAAATAAGAAACAGAAACATTTCTCTCTCACAATATATACCACAAATAACAATATACAAAAAAATAAAATAAAAATCAATCTAAATACAGAATATAAAATATGTATTTAACTAGAACAGAAAAAAAGATTGAAAACCAATTCTAGATAAAGCAGAATTACTGTAAATTTGTCTTAAGGTTGTTCGAACATTTTCTTATTTGTACGATGTGAAGCACGTAATCATCGCACCAAATAAATTATCACATTATATAAAAAAAAAAAAGAGAGCTGAATATAACATAAATTGTTTGAGTAAAACAAAACCAAATATATATAGATAATTAAAAATACTTACAGAGAAATAGAAAACTTATAAACAGATTGTAAAAATCCTAAAACGAAATCAAATGTGATCGAGACTTATGTTGGACATAATTCCTTGAAGACAAATTTGTCCCCCGCTACGGTGCTCACGAGTTTTTATTAGAGGTTCGTCTCCTAGAATATAACAATCGAACCTTGCAGAAGCAATACTATAATGGCAAGTTTGGCAAACCTTGATATGCAGAAGAATTCTCTTATAGAAAGAATAGAGTTGAAGGAAAGAAATACAAGATGAAATCGATGCTAAATGAATGCAATGGGGGCCTATTTATATAGATGAATTGGTAGCCCTTCGAATAGTCATGGTGACTTTTGGATTAAGAGACACACCTCTTCCACTGAATATGTGCAATTGAACAGACACGATTGTTCTCACAAACGGGTACGAATTTTGTATCAAATCCGATTCAATTTTGACCCCAAAAAAATAACGAATTTATTTAAATAAAACCAAATTTTATATTAAATAAATTTTGACTTAAAACCATTCTCAAATAGTGCACTTTGTAGTCAATTTCTCATTCACCAATTAATGGTTTTCAAATAATTTTTTCAAGAAAAAAAAAATATACATTACAAAGAATTTTGATGCTAAACTTGCAACCTCACACCACAAAATAATACTATACAACGACTACATCAACTGTAATTACCGAAATAAAGAACCATTCTATTTCAATCCAAATGCTAGAATCATAGGATTCAGAACATAGTCTTAGTTTAATCTTATGATAAAATTAAAAAAAAAAACTCATCATAAAAAGATCTAGAAAGTAGGAACAAAATTTGAATTTAAAAAAAAAGAAAAAAAAAAGACTGTTCAACAAGTCAAATTTGAAATCAAAAGTAAACAAGGCCCATGGGATGGATGCGGCGACAATGCGTTGGCTAAGCTATGCATGAAATCTTGACCCTGATATCTTTTGGGTTTCAAAAACCTTGACTTGAATAATATAATTAGTCCTGGTGGTGGGTCTCTCACTTGGTGGGGGTTAATTCCTAACTGGCAACCGACTACCCCGGGGCTAGGGCCCAACGGGGCCATGATGACACCACAGAGCCCTTTTTTTTTCTAGTTAAAAAAAAAAAAAATATATATATATAATTAGTCCTTATGTACCAAATGCTGTGCGACTAATGCATATTGCAATATCATATCAATATCTAACAAGGCTAGTCACACAAAATTTACATTACATAAATTAAATTTAAATGACATTATAATTTTTTAAATATTTTTTTTATGCACAAATTCTAAATGCCTATCTTTTCTGATAACTTGTTAAAATAACGCGTGATAATACATATCATGCATTGGGCAATTAAACCAACCAACTTGGATTCAACAATAAAAATTCTATATATACAACTTATGAAAAGTCAATATCCACGCAAATAATGTGTTGTGCAATTTGCCTCATTGCCCTTATGAAGAGGTAACGTCCTATTAGTGCAATTTCTTTTTATATATTTCTATTATATGTACGTGCTTAGATTGACGAAATAAGTCAAAATCGACATTAGCCTGTTGAACCAACTTCATAATATATATATATATATATATATATATGTATGTATGTATTTGAATTGACCAATTAAGTCAAAATTGAACATGGATTGAGATTTTTATTTATTTATTTATTTTTTGATAATTCATGATATCCGGATTAGTTTGTGTACATTTGGACTAATCTCTAGAGGACCAATTTTACCGTCCGCTAACAAATGGCCCAATTAAAAACATAGTAGAAATCCGTATAAACTATGCCAACACAGAAATTGATAACACTTTAAGAGGTTTCAAATCTGAGACTTAAATAATTATTTTTCATATATATTATCAATGAGCCAGTTCCCAAATGATGTAGCTTAAGTTATGAAAGTTGTTTTTTTTTTTTCTTTTTTTCTAGAAAGAAACAAAAAAAATAAAAAATAAAAAATAAAAAAAAAAGAAATTCAAATTTCTACCTCATAAAATATTAATAGAATCTGCATCAAACATTTTAGTATGAATTTGCAGCACTAAACAAACAGCTCTAATGCTGATAATCTCCAAGTTATGGTTTTTATTTTTAATTTATAACCCAACTAGCACCAATAATTCAATTTTGTTAAACTAAAATAAAAATTTTCACACCCTAATAATAAGAGAAGGGACAACGTGAAGCCTTAAAAACCTGAAAGCTATTAAATTAAATGGGCTGAGACCACCTTGGTCTATTGGTATATATTTAGGTATTTTAAATCCTTCCATTTCAAGTAGCAGCCAATTGATGAGTGTTCAATGATCAATAGCAGCCATTGGAGGACTTTTTTATTTAAAAAATAAAAAAATAAAAAATTGATGAATGATCAACAGCAGCCATTGGATTATCTAATTGTCTTTTGACCAATGATAGGCAAAGCGCTGGAAATGGCAAACCTTTTAGCTGTCAATGACCGATTAATATCTCATCGTCCACTAACACGGGTCTAATTAAAGTTAGGATAAATGTCCATATAAATTGATTTCAAGAAATTATTTTCACCTAAAAGATTTCGAGCATCACACCTTTAAGAAAGCACACTCTCAAGCTCTAGACTTTCACCGGCAAATCAAATTCTTAAGGTTTACCCAATCAAAAACCTAAGCCATGGTCTTGATATTTTACCATGCACATGAGATTATAGACTCATAACTTGGGGATAGTCTATTCTCAAATTCTTTTATTCTTATGTTCTAAAATTAAATGTTGCTAATAAGTGCTTGTAAGGTGTGGGCAAAAAAAAATTTAAAACCAAAAATTGAAGCATATCAAATATTTCTATTTAGGAAAAATTACTTATAAATCTCATTTAGGAAAAATGTTAGTCCATTTAGTCCTACATGTTTTCTTATAAACTAAATAGTCCTTTTTATTTTTGGTATGTGCTATTGATTTGATTTAGTGATATTAGAGTTTACTTGTATGCCATTTGTTTGAGATTTGATTTTGATGTTTGTTTGGATTGTGGGTAAGGTGTGGGGTAACATTTCTATATTTTTTAAGGATTTCGTGGAGTGATTGTGGGGATTGTTGATTTTACCTACTTGGTGTGTCATTATTGATGTTCAATCATTTGTGATTCTCGGAAGAGCATGTGTTGGGTGTACGGTTTTGGTGGTGTTCATACTGGGGTTAAGAGTGATAGGGCTGTGCGCTTTTTAACAGTTTTTTTTCCCCCCCTTCAACGTTGTGTTCTTATTGTTGTTTGCATTTTGCTATTGTTTTTTGTGGTGGAAACTCACACAATTTCTGTCCGAGGTTGTCATGTTCACAGTGGCAGCGTTGCACCATATTAGTTTTATGTTATTTCCAACTATTATGGACCATTTACGACTGATTATTGGGTTTCTATTAACTTCCAAAGTTACTTGTAAATTTATATGATGTTGGCAGAATGAAAATCAATACAATGTGTTTGTTTGTAACATTAACAGTACATATTTTTTGCCGAGAATGTTGTAACATGTGAACAGTTTGTTAGGGTTACATCATTCTGTAATTTATAACGTTATGTCGAGTGTTTTGTTTTAAAATTGTTTCAGGGATGAAGTTTGTCATTTTGTTGTTGTGCACATTCGGATAGGCGAATGCGGTTGCTCGTCTTCATCAAGCTTCCACATTTGAATAGTTGGTTGAGAGTGTTTGTGGCAAGTTTGATGGGTTGGTGCTGGGATTGGTGTTTCTCTTGTTTGATATTCCTGGGTACAATAAGTATAAGGTTGATTCTGATAATGATGTCCAAAATATGTTTACCTTAGCAAGGTCATTCAGTTTAGAACATATTGATGTGCTTATTCAAACAAAAAGTTATGGACCGGGCATTGGTTATGGTGTCGTGGATTCTCGTACCGATGAGCTATGCCACAAGAATGATGGGCTTAGATGTGATATGGAAGACCAGATGGATTTGTTGTCTTTATATTGTACTCATAAATCTAAGATGTTCTTGTCTACTGGTTAGGCGTTTGAAATTACACATGTTGGTCAATTTTCTGGGGGCGGCACTGATGAATTTTAGAGGATATTATGCAAATATGCTGTTGAGTGTAGGTTTCAATTTAAGTACGTTAAAAATGACTCTGTGCGAATCACAACAGTATGTACGTTTGCAATGACAACTAGTTCTATGTGGTTGGTTCACGCACGGGTGTCTGCATCCAACAGGATTGTGTGTTTGAAGAGGTTTAACAGCTTACATTTGTGCAGTCTTGCTGTGAAGATGTTCAAGAACCTGCGAACTGGGTCAGATTTGGTGTCTGATGTCATTGCGGACAGTGTGTGCGAACAGCCGCTTACGCGCCCAACGGACGTGGTGTTTGACATGAAAGACAGGTACGGGTTGGACGTTAGTTACCGGGTGGCATGGTTAGGGGGTGGAAAAAGCACGAGCTAAAGTTTATGGCAATCATGCAATGTCGTTCAACCAACTCAGGTGGTACAGTGACGCTGTTATGGAAAGCAACCCACACAGTTTCATTAATTTTGATTTTGAACAACACACAAGCAGGTTTGTATGGTATTTTATATCCTTTCGGGCATGCATAAATGGGTTCAAACATTGCCGTCCACTTTTATTTCTTGATGGCACGTTCTTGAATGGGAGGTTCAAGGGAACTTTGCTTGTGGTTATTGCTAAGGATGGCAACCAAGGTATGTGTATTTAAAGTTTTAAGTGTTCTAACCCACATGCTCAATTTCACATCATTGACACAACTAAGATAGCACGTACTAATGTATTATTTTTGGGATTTATATTATGTTGGAAATTTCTGGTCCCAAAACTAACATGTTCCAAAAATGTTTCAATAATGTTCATTCACAAGGTTATTCCTGGTTGCTTTCGCCTATTGTTGATGTCGATAATGCATGCAATTGGGAGTGGTTCTTGCTTCAATTGTCTGCAGTTGTGGATTGTAACAGGACGTTGACATTTGTGTCTGATCGAATTGTCGGTTTACAACAAGTGATGCCTAGCGTATTCCCAAGAACACACCACACATTCAGTTTGTTACATCTTCAAATGAACCTGAGAGATCAAATGAAATACGTTAACATTGAGCACAAAATTGGGCTCATGCGAAAACTACAGGAATGTTCATATGTACCCACTGTGGCTTCATTCAATCAGAAGATTGAGATTATGAAATAGTGTAACCCTGCGGTCATCGGGAATTTCTTGCAAGATCTGCATCCACAACATTGGGGAAATGCGCATTTCAAGTAACATTCTAAAATGTTACCCATACACAATTCAAGATAAATCGTGTCTTCACCTATTTTCATTATCTTTCCCCATTTCTTTTAGGGGTCACATGTATGGTGAGATATGGTCCAACGTTGCCGAGTTATTCAACAATTGGGTTCAGGAGGCTCGACATCTTCCTATTACTCAGTTGGTGGATTCAATTAGGGGTCAAATCATGGAGCAAAGGAGCAAATGTAAAGCTAAATCAAGTATTTGGGTTGCGGAGCTCTGCCCGAAGATGGCAAAGAGTTTGGGTTCGGCGTACAAGGATAGTAGATCGTGGATTGTTAGTTAGGCCGATGACAATGTTTTTGAGGTTCGTTCGCACCCATCGGTGTTGGTTGACATTGGCGCATGTACATGTTTGTGTTTCCAGTGGCAATTAAATGGGTTCCCATGCTCCCATGCGGTTGTGGCAAAAACATATATGACTTTATTGATTCGTTTTACCATGTGGACGAGTTCAAGGCGGCATACTCGGGGGCAATTCACCCAATTCCTATGGTTGGAAAACCCAAGTTATCAACAAATGATTTCCTCATTGCACTACCTATTTATAAGTGCCCACCTAAAAAGCCCAAACGAAAACAGATTCCGTTAAAAGGTGAGGTGGTGCACCGGATTCGTTGCGGGCATTGTGGCAAAATGGGGTACGACACTAGGAAAACATCCAAGGAACCAATGTAGCGTGCTACACACGTATGATGGGTCCATGTCAATGCCAATTTATCGAAACATATTAACATAGCTGCATATGCCATCTACGTTTGCGTTGGTATCACGTGATTATATCGTACGCGTTACTGCCTAAATTACATTGTTATTATGTTATTTCCCAATTCGTGGCGTACACGACAATAAATTAATTAAATTTCCATATTTGTAACATTTTGTTCACATTATCTGGCGTGAATGTTATTTGAAATGTGTTTTTTTTTTTTTCCTCATAAAACCCCGGGATTGGGACCGCAATCATTTTGCGGTATATAGGTTGTTGTTCATAACATTGGGATGGTTCGTTGCTAACACCCATCTTTGGCAGTGTTGTTTTGGATGTCTTTATTAACTGTTCCACCACTGGCTTCTATTTACTTCACGTTTGGTGTTAGGATAACATTACGATGTGTGGCATACTATTCACATAGAACATACTACACGTACATGTATGTCCACAATACATACAACAACTATAATCATTTTCTAAATGACTGCCTAAATAACCATTCACCTCAGACTCATTTGCACCACGTTTATGCAAAATGTTTTCAATTCATAACGATATAATGATAATTGATTATCAAAATAAGGTCCACAATGCATGGTTGGAATTCAAAACAATGGCCAAGTCATATAACACATCCATTTCACGATAGAACTAACAAAACGATATCCACATTGTGCGTTATCAATTCATAACAACATCAACATAATTTATTATCAAAATAAGGCCCACGATATGTGACTGGAATTCAAAACAATGACCAAGTCATCTAACACATCCATTTCAAAATAGAACTAACAACAGGATATCCACATTGTGCACCACCCTCAAACTACCCAAACACATTACAAACCAAAACGTCCCGCTAAATTTCAAAGAACAAAAACAAGATTAAAAAACCACATCATCATTAAAAATAGACAATTGAGCATTGAGGGGGCCAAACAAATTATTTCATCCTTGCACTTAGGCCTCTGATCGAGTCATTAATGAACATTCTGACTATCAATGCAAGCAAAGCATTGGTGTAAGTCCGTCTATGAAGTTGTCAATTTTGACGCCATTAATGTGTTAACAGATGATGAAACAAACCATAATTGCACAGTTCAACCTGCAACGCAATTCCATCACAAAGACACCAATTTTATTACACTACAGCCAAAAAAAAATAAAAAAACTTAACAACAAAATCAAGAAATCAAAGTTGACATCCACTACTCTTACATTTTCGATCCCTGCTATGGACAATTCAACATTGCGACTAGCATTCCGTCAAAATTTTTGACCTTAACACTGTCATCTACCAACCTCGAGCTAACAAACTTGGTGTGATAATCAGACAGTTTGAATTCCCACATTGGCTTGTTCTTAACACACCTTATCAGCGATGTCATCAATGGTTCGGGCATACCGTGCAAACGTTTCACACTGTCCCCACTAACTACACAATCAACACCAACTTCCTGGCCCACCATGACTTGCGTAACGGGGGGGTGTTCATTGTCACCTGATGATGGAAGGAATCCGTGTCCAGCAGGCTTCACACCCCGTTCATTAACAGCTTTCAACTTGTCCATAACTGAAACACATTCAGTTGCTACCTGAACAATGAAGACGGAAGTGCTGCTCGGTGACGTAGAACGTTTCACACTATCGCTGCTTGTTACGTTCGCTGACCCACTGGCCTTCTCCGTCAGACAGTCTAATGGTGTTCTTATGTTTGAGACATCCTTCGCAACTGATTATGTGACTGCATGAACCTCACGGTCGTCAACATGATCTTCCAAATTATGCATTGTTTCTTCTTTTTGCCCGACCAACTTGTTCAGCCATGCGATTTTAGCGTCCTTTGCCACTATACCACTATCTAACCCAATAAAAAGATTCGTAGCCTATGCACCAAGCATCCTCTCCATTGACTCAACCCTACCATCCAACTCCCGAACACGTTTAGACTTGGCTCTAACTTCGCTTTCCAGCTCTTCAATTCTATGTGAAGCACTGTTGAGTTGCTCAGTGGCTTCATTTGTGTCATTGCGGATGGTTTCCTCAATAGGTGTGCTTGACAGGTCTAGCAGGTTAGGGAACAGTACCGGCTACGTTTTCCCTGCAGTTAACATCTTAACGGACTCCTTCTTGTTACAATCATTCTGCCCATTATGTTTGCCATCCGGGGTATTAATCGGCTTGAATTCAACATCCTCTCCATGTAGCGAATCAGGTTTCCAGTAGTCAAAAATTGGTTCCACATCATTCCCCCCTTTAACACCATCCTACGAACTCACCGGCTCAACCTCTAAGACTACTGTCTCATCCTTCTTGGGCGTAACTTCGACCAGACTCAACTTCACGAAATAATGTTCAACAATTGTAGCAGCTAGTTTACCACAATTCACCTACAAAACATCACATCCATTACAACATAATTAACAAAATACATACTGACTCATTAATGTAAACTATTGGCCATACCTCGATGGAGCTGCCCACACATTGCTTTTACGAGTAAATCCTTAATCACTTTGGAGGAGATCCGGCCAACATTCGGACACCGCCGTTGTATAAAATCAGATGACGTCTTCACCCCGTGTGAAAGATCCAGCGTTTCTTTCCCACATTAAACCCCAAAAAATTAACCAGATGTTGTTGTTTCGTAAAGGTAGCCCACTCCTGCCGATGTACTGGGTTGTACAATAGAATTAAACTGCACATCGTTACATCACATTTTTTGAATGCCTTCAGATTCAGATTGTAGACGTGGATCGCCTCTACCATCAGCCAAAATGGCATCTTTTGCAGTTGTCAGATCTGTCTCGCAGTGAACTTCAACTCCAGTACAGTCTTAATCACACCAGCCACGTTGGAACGATACATTAGCTTTGACGTGTCGACTTCTATTTTCCTTCCAGTATCGGTAACCATTTTTTTAAATCTTGAACGATAGTTGTGTCTGTCTTCTCGTTGCCATTCTTGTTGACATCTGGACAGAAAATGGTGAATGTGGTGATCTCCTCCCAGACTTGTGGGCTGATCCATCCCGTCCGACATTACCTGCCACAATAAGCGCAGTATCATACTTAAACGGGATTCACAAAATAAAAAACAAAAACACATGGAATAGCATAGCACGCTCCGTAATCAAACTACTCTGACCAATTTACATAACTGTATTGCAACCAACAACGTACGGGAACTTGTTGAATAAAAAAAAAGTTATGACATACACGAAATGACAACAAACATATGACACATTGCACCAATACAACAACTAGTTGAATCCTATAAAATTTACCAAACAACATATAACAATGTATGATAAACACGTAAACCAAAAAATATGATTATTTTGTATGTCCAATATTTCCCACCATGGACACGTGTGCGTGTAAGTAAATAATGCACATTGAATTCAGAGTATTTAAAACACTTACATATTTGGTTGCAACATCAAGTGTTCACACAATTGTCATTAACGTTTACCCTACAAACAAGACCATATTCGATGGCAACATAACGACTTCTATCTCAACATGAACATGCACTAACCAGCCGTATACATAACAAATTTCGCACATCACACCCGCAAATAATACCAAACAACATCGCCACTATGTTACAAAATCTAAAGCAATTAAACGACATATCAAACCTACCTCATTAAATTAATCATGTAGTCTCCCTGCTAACACCCAATAACATTATAACAACTTCTCCAACTAATCATAAAACAATTATCTTACGTTTTCCAACATACCATTTGGGGTAACGACTACCTTAACAGAACAACAATACAAACATCTGCACACCTACCCACATTTTCAAACCCTTTATTCTCCAATTAGCACTAAATTACAATATCATCATAGCCTCTCCAACCACTTACATCAGACACAGCACAACTTGACAACATAAACCATATGTACAAAATAACAAATGCATAACATAACATAAACGAACTCCGACAACCCCAAAATATTAAATGCCATAGCCACCTATAACCACCAAACCACACCTCCACAAACAATAACATTACGAGTAACCGAATCAATCATAAAACAAATATCTTACACGCATACATTTGTTACCCTCACTACCGTTGCAACATCATATTTTACAACAACTGCTAACCCTACACACACCCAGCCGTATACAACACAACACCTACACCTACATGGTCAATGCGCAATCACATTCCCAAACACTAGCAATAAAAATACATCGCGACTGCCCATCAACAACATTCCCACCATGTTCCGAGATCAGAATTAAATTAAACATTCAAATACACCTAACATCTACCATGTTTGCATACTACTGGACAACTACCCAAACAAACATCAACACAACCCACATGGAGTTCTCACGTGTGCAACCACTAACATCCACCCACACCAAAATCACAGTAGTCACACCCACACACAATAAAAATATCACACAACTCCAACTTACAGCATGCATACATCATTACTCGTCCATCTCAAAAAATAACATGAATCTGAAACCTATATTTCCCTAACAAACAGTGTCGTTACAGTACATAAACACATTGACATTACATTTTATGCAAACAGTAAACACAACATCACAACATTTCATCCATCAAAAGGCATACAACTATTATTTTCGATTTTGGTATAGAATAACATCATTAAAAACTAATAAAATTCGCAACTTCAACCCACAATACAACTTACAAGCCCAAATAATCTCCGTTGTCCAACATTAACCCTCACATATTCAAATCAACATCACAAATTCACATACCTATTGCCATTGCACAACGACACCCACGCCAACGCCGAATCACTGATGACGTTAATTCACCAACGTTATGGTCTCACCGACGAGCAGAGGTCAAGAATCCTCAGTTCTCACGGCAAATTGCTTCAACAAATGTTAATGCTGCATAGGGGTTTTGGGGTTTCTATGGTTTTTGTGAGTCGTGTGCAATGTTATTTTGGGATTGAATATTGAAGGGTCAACACTACCAAATGTGAAGATTCAATCACATAGGATGAGGATCCTAATCACTAACATTGGGATAAAAACCCAAAAGTTTCCATTAGATCTTGACATTTTGTTCGAGATAGAAGAAAAACATAAAAAGGCTATAGTAAGCTTTTGGGCATTTTGGTGACTACAACATCACTAAAAACTCAAATTTACCCTCTGCCAAAGACAGGTCACGTGTTAATTACATGGGTATCTATGTAATTAATGTTCAAATGGGACTTTTCAGTCTACAAAATAAAATGTAGCACTAAATGGTGCAATACATTCAAATTTGGGATTTATTGGTGCTCCCCCCCCCTTCCTTTTAATTATTGAATTTAATGTATTTTTTTTATTGAAATCAATACACTTTTTAACAATTTCACAAGACACTTTTCAACTTAATCTCAATATTAAATAATGAAAGCTGTTATTTACCTCTACCTATTTTCTTAGGACCCTCCCTCTCTTTCAATTTTAACCCTCTAACCCTAATTTCCCAAACCCTAACCCTAATTCCACCGGCAATCCCTATCACTCGACAGCCATTGTTCACCCTTCTCACCTCCAACACCAGTTGTCCACCTTCCCGTCACCCTCAACACCGGCCATCCACCTTCCGATCATCCCCAACCACCGCTATCACTACCTAAGAAAATAAAACAAAGCTTCAATTTCATTGACGATGGTAAGGGCTAACAGAAGCTCTCTACTGCAAACTTTCTAACAAAAAAAAACCCTCGATTGTCTCTTCACTTCCCTCGATCCCAAATCTCTGATCCTCTCCCAATTCGGGAATGATCAAAAACCCAATCTTCTCCAACTCACAATAGAAAGCTTCGTCATGAAAAAAGGACCCAAGTACAAAGCCTACACTAAGTTGAGATAATCAAATCTGAGAAAGAAGAACATAAGACAACAACAACAACTACAATAACAACAAAACCCAAGAACACAAATTGAATCTATCTCCACTGAAGAAACAAGTCAAAATTCAGGGGAACTTTCTTGTAACACCACAGAATAGGCAAAGATGGTCCTATGTGGTGGTTCAATCGGTGCTCGATTGCTTAGCGACATTAAGGAAAGAGAACAGGAAGTTGCCGATGAGTATGTTATTGTTGTTGATGGAGAAGTCGTTGACCCCCTTTGGCAGCGACGAAGAACTCAAAGCTATATGGGGTGAAATTGAAAGGGAGTAAGTCTGTGACTTTGGTGAAGAAGAGGTATAGTGGATTGATGGAGATGAAGAACTATGCAAGGGGCAAATGGGTAGTAGAAAAAAGGAGGGTGTAGCCGGAGTTGTTAGTGGTTGGGTTAGGGAGAGGACATAATTGGAATTAAGGCGGGGGTTTAAAGAGAAAATGAATGAGACTTATTTAGCTTGTGGGGGTTCAAAGAAGTGGGGGAGGCCAAAGTAAAAAGGTAAGGGTAAATAGAATCACTCCAACCAATGCCCCAGAGAGGCACTCTTTAGCATTTGCCTTAAAATTATGGGTTAATTACATTAAGACTATTATAATTATTTGTGAATATCATCTTACCTTATTATCTATATATTTATAAATTTTAACTCCATTAATTATAAAATATATTAGTTTTAGCCCATCTTATCCTTCTCCAAAAGGGAGCATTTGTTAAGTTTTATAGTTGAAGAGATGAAAGTATATATATAAGTGCATATATATATGGGATATGATGATATTGGTTACTCGTAGGTAGGACTTGATGTAATTAATTCAATAATTATCAAGTTTTGAGATTTAAATTGTTTTATTCTTATGCTCTAAAACTATCATGTTTTGAGATTCTTTGTGGCTGGTAGTATAATAAGAATTTTTTTTTATTTTTTTAAGATCGGGTAGAAAATCTTCATTACAAAATTGATGAAGGATTGGATTAATCTAGTACAACAGTATTAAAAGATTTCAAAAAGAGATAAACAACATTGGTACAAGAAAGGATCCAAACGTCTATAAAGAAGGAGAAAAAGTCCTCACAAGAAAGGGAAACAAACCTTTACACATGAAGTATTATTACATCAACAAAACAAAAATTAAAAAATCAAACCCAAAATCAGATCTAAGTCACCACCCAATTTATCCAAAACTCCACCTTCAACTTAGAATCTGAAGACCCCACATCCATTAGTTGAGGTAGAACATTGCGGTTGAGGTGGTCATCGTGAAACAAACGCGGTATCTATCCTCCGCTTTTGAACTATGAGAAGATTTGAAATTAGATCTTAAAGTTTTTTGCTCAAATATGAAGAAAGTAAAGTGGTGATGGCCGGACTAATGAAGCAAACATCAGATCTAAGTTAAGAGGAAGATCGAAGGGAGGTGGAAGGAGATGAGTGAGAGATCAGAGAGGTAGGGGAACCATTGTCGCCTCTCTCTCTCGTTGCAAGAAAATCAAGAGAGAAAAGTAAGAGGAATTTAGGGTTTCAGTACAATAAGAATGAAAAAAAAAAATTTAGATATAAAAAGACCCTTAGCCTATCACATCCCGAATTTTCAGAACACGACTCACGAGAAATAATCATAAATAACAAAAGAAAAGACAATAATAAATATAATCAAAGGAGATTCTCTCATCTATATATATATATGTAGATTATATAATGTCATTCAGTATATGAGATTCTCCAATTACATACATTCTATATTCAATATCTAAATTGAGTGAATATACAATATGTTATTCAAAAGTAATAACATTATATGTAAATAAAATGCCCTTAAACTTATTTCATATAAAAAGGTATAACCCTTACAAAAATAACACTGGACCTACAAAATAAAGAGGCTAAGACCTAAAAATTAGAGCTCTCTCAGCTCCTACACATATATCATTATAATAAAAACTTGAAGACCACATTTATCGCCAAATGAATTGATTTTTCTCAATCATTTGACCAAATATGCACTACCATACTCACCCCTCGTTTTTTTTTTTTTTTTTCTTTTTTGAACTAATACTCACCCCTATTTGGACCTATTCTAAATGCACACGATTTGTTTCTTTTCATGGTCAGCATTTTTTTACACATACTCAATAAATTTAAAATTCTACATTTATTGTTTTTGTCAATTATTTAGAAATTATTTATAGGAGATTAATTATGGTTGTTGGTAAAATTTTGGTTTAAACCTAATCCACAATGATTAATTTAAATTAATTTTCGCACAATCACAAAAAGATCAAACTTGTGGTTGAGTTCGATGCTTTAAACAGATTAAGAACTTCCTTTGAGGTAATTAAATAAAGAAGAAACAAAACAGAAATAATATGTATTATTCAAATAAATTGCCACTTGTCACAAGTTGTGTAACACCCCAAATTTCTAGCCCAAATGATAAGACAACAATCATGGCTCTTTCAAGGAAAATCGAATATAAATCTCCAAACTTACATTACATGATACAATAGTTCTTCATGCAATAATACATTAATCCAACAACAAGTAAATAAACAAATAAATACCCCCAAGGGTTTACAAGTTTCCAAGGCTTGAGCCTGGTTACACAAAACGGTTATTTAAACCCACACAAACACAACCCTCGGCTTACACACAGAGTCATAGCAAATGAGAGCATTGTACGCCCAACACACATACTTCCACGCCCCTAGTTGGGTGGGATCACCACATCTTTTTCTGCACAAAAATCCCGTAGGGTGAGCATAAAGCTCAGTAGGAAATTCTTAACAAAGTATATACATTTTATACAAGTCTCAAGAGATGAAATGCACATGCCATGCTATGCCCTTTTTGAAGATAAATCACATTTTCATCTTTTGAAAACCATCATGCTCAATGATATCATGCAATTTCAATTGTTCAAAACTTAACAATTTATTTCAAGGGCGGTAAATACGACTGTAACAACCCTCACTTTACTCTAGTCATACTTGCATGTATTTACATGATCTTGTCTTGTTAAGTTGCATTTGCAAACCTTGATTTGTTTCGGATAAGTGTTGCTTGCATGCCTAGTTCCTTGCTTGGTGTGAGTTTAGCCGAGGTCATCTTAAGCCTAGGTTACCCCTTTGAACTTTTTACACCTAGGACCATCTTAGAAACCACTTTGGTTGACCTCCACCCTCACCTTGACATGTTGGCCGAGATGTCATTATCGAGGCCGAGGTGTTCATCACCAAGACCGAGATGTGTATTATCTAGGCCGAGATGTTATACCAAGGTGATCTTGTCCCTGGACTAGTACGACCTAGACCGAGGTGTGGCACATCTAGGCCAAGTGTTGTACTTCCTAGCCGAGATCATTGAGACCTTACTTGCCGAAGCTTTGTTCTAGCTGAGATCTTTACCCGCCGGAGTGCCCATGTCACCTTACTTGTTGCTTACACTTTGTCATGCTCTTGTCTTGCCTTTCTGTCACCTTTTGAGGAGAGCTAACCAGTCTTTGCCACGTGTCCCCACAGAGGGTTAAGTCAGCCGGCAGAGTTAGAAATATATCATTTTGTGTCATATCCCTTGCATGGTAGAGAGAGAAGCTCTAGGAAGAGGAAGAGAAGTTCTTGAGAGAGAAGTAGATTTCCAAGCTTGATCCTTAGAGTTTAAACCGTTTGATCCGTGTTTTGAGGTTAGATTCTTGACCCGCTCTTGTTGTTCCTTATGTTCATCTAATCACATTGCATGATCTAGCATGATTCATGAGCCATGCATTGCTTTGAATCTCGGTTTTGGAGAGAGAAAATGATATTCTTGTGTTCTTGAAGAAAAGCCTTGTTTGGATCCAAAAGTTTGTGTCAAGATCCATGTTTTTGTGTTTGATTTCATAAGATCTTCAAGTATGGGTACCCAGGTCCATGTTTTCGAACTCATCTTATGAAAACTCAGATTTCGAATAAAGAAGTTATGAATTTAGGTTTCATGCTCTTCATGTTCTTCAAGAGGGAAACCCAGATTTTCCCAGACTTCATTTCCTTGAATGTGGTCGTCGGGAACACACCTTGGCCAAGAGGTGTGGGACCTCGGCCTAGACCTGGTTAGTACCCAGCATGCTTTCCTGAGATAAAAAGGCAGTGTTGTAACTTCCAGTATGCTTTGCTTTGTTTTGACTTGATTTTTGAAAGAAATGCCGAGATCCCTTCCTGTCAAGTAAAGCTTGTTTTAAAGATGCATTTCATACCCATCTTTGAGCATCTCTTCTTGTCTTCTTGAAGTGCATTCAACGGAATTTATTATGTGCTTGCAGGCCTTGGATTCTTGCTTGTAATCCCCTCACCCGAAGAGCTATGTGAGTGGTATTTTTAATAAAGTTATGTTATAAAGTCTTGATAAAGGTTTGCATTGCTTTGTTTTAGGAAAAAGTATTTGTTAAGCATGAATGAATACCCTTATTTTGTATATCAAGTATTAGCCTTGTTTTGGGATGACATTCTTGACAAGTCCGTACGTGCTAGGGGACTTTAAACCTTTGTAGCATAAGTCCGTACGTGCTAGGGGACTCTAAACCTTTCTAGCACAAGTCCGTATGTGCCAGGGGACTTTAAGCCTTTGTAGAATAAGTCCTTATGTGCTAGAGGACTCTAAGCTTTTGTAGCACCTTTGTTTAATGTCATCCCTTGTATTATTGATGCCTGTAAGCATCTCTCGAAGCTTGATAGATTTGATAGATGAACTTGGTTCATCTTTTGATTTTGTACTAGCTATGCTATGTATTGTTTGATGGAAATCTTGTATATCATTCATGCAAAACATTTATTGCTAATATCATTCACTGAGTATCCAAGCTCACCCTCTCTATATATATATGTAGGTGACGAGCAGGAAGGCGGTGACGCCTAGATGATTGTTTGCAAGATGTTTTTTTTTTATTCATGTTTTGTAGCATCTTGAAGATTATGCTTCTTGGCCTTGTATTTCATGTATTTTGTATATGTCGGCTTGAGAAGCCTTTTGATCAAGATGTATCATGTATTTTATTTCTATTGTATTCAAGTTGTAAGACTATGTTAAGATATATGTCATTTTATTTAATCTATGCACAGCTCTTATGGAGTAATTAGATTTGAATTTATTGCTTCCGCACATGTAAGCCCCATATGTATACTCTGATTGTGTGTGAATCCTTGTAAGTTGGCCTTTGGTAATCTCGGATTACTGGCCATCACGGCACCATTCTACTAGGGGCGGAATGGGGTCGTAACAACGACTCTGGTAATCCCTAGGTCGGTGTCTGCAAGTAGACCATACAAGTACTACCAATTTGTCATTTTTACCAACAATGACTGGAAGGCTCGACATCTATAATTCGTCATTTTTACCAGTATTAACTGGAAGGCTCGACACCTATTCAATTTCATCTACACTACCTGTCAAGACTTACCACCATATTTACCCCAAAACCAATTCATGGAAACTTGTTTCTCAACATTCTTTTCTCAATGCAAGTTTTCAAATCAACTTTCAAAGTTTAATGTAATCAAATGAATTGATATGCCAATAACACAAGATGAATATAAATACTTTTATTCCAATTCATCATCCTAGGAATAACACAATTCTCTCTTCTCAAGTATCCTCAACAATTAGTCATTTCAAGACTATTTCAACGTTTTGAACAATAATTTACAAAATGAACAACAATTCTCATATTCCCTGAAATTCATCATTTATATAAATATAAATAAGCAATTTTCCAAACATCTATTTATTTTGACATACAAAATAAATATAACAATATCATTCAAGGATTTTTAGTCTCTTTTAAAGAATCCCCAAATTCTAGGTCTTCTCACCAAAGCTATACAACTCAAATCTTTTGAAAGAAAACTTTCCAAAATCATTTTTTCTTTAATCAACGAAGATCAAAACCCATAAGATCATTTTAAAAGAACAAGAGACAACCCCACTTTCAAAATCGCTCAATTTCTTGAATCAACAATCAATTTTCAAAGCTATCGAAGGATGACTTCGAAAATCATCTAGATCTTGCAAAAATATATATATATATATAACTCTAAGAAAATCCCTACCTCAGGTTTTGAAGAAGAAATAAGATGAAACCCTCAAAATCAATGGTGTCGAAACTCGATCTTCACCGCACACAACGAAGCCCTCGAAAAGTTAACCAACTTTGATGAAGAACTTATGGCAGAACTCTAATGGATCTTGAGAAATCAAGGTTTTGATCCTATTTGGCGTAGGGAAATGTAGAGAGAATGGAGAGGAAAGGGTTTTCAGAGAGAGAGATATACAAAAGTGATCTGAAATATCATATTCACGAACTGATATAACATGGTCCGCTCGAGTGTGGAAAGCCCCGCTCGAGCGTCAAATACACTTTCCCAGTACTTTTGCAGATAGATCAAACTTCTGAAACCAAACATTCTCCGCCTGAGCGCATAGATGGCTGCTCGAGCGGACAAGCAACTTCTAATGCATTTTGCTTTTTTGCTTCGGGGGCACTGCCCCTCAACCCCGCCAGGGCGCTACCCTAGGACCCGCCAAGGGGCGCTGCTCCCTGGACCCCCGCGAGTTGATCGGACAGCTCGATCCCCGCCAGGGCGCTGCCCTTGGAACCGCCAAGGGGCGCTGTCCCCTGGAACCCCGCGAGCTAACCGGGCAGCTCGATCCCCGACATACTCAGCGAAGTGGCAAAACTGGGATCGCTACAACCTTCCCCCTTTAAAGAATTTTGCCCCCGAAATTTCAAATCAAACTTCCCAAACAAAGGGTTTCTAGCGATCAAAACAACGCTATTTCATTTTCAAATCACAATATTAACTCTCAACCAAATTCCACCATTTCCACCATGGTTATCTCATTAACAACAATCTCCCAAATATGCATAAACATGAAATTTTCCAAAAAGTAATGGCAACTCTAAACAACCTTATGCTTAAAACAACAACGCACATATCAACATGTGGTTAACTTTAAATACGTTTCCCTCAACACTAGGGAATATTACAAAAAAAAAGCAACTTAATCATTTTCAAATAAATCCGGATATTTGGAGCGAACTTCCGCCTTCCATTCCCACGTCGCTTTTTCAACCCCATGGTATCTCCACAACACCTTTACCAACTGTATAGTTTTGCCCTGTAGAACTTGCTCCTGGGTATCTAATATTTGAACATGTCGGTCTTCGTAAGAGACATCCTCATCTACCTCCAAGTCAGCCCAATCAAGCACATAAGAAGGGTCGGGTTCATACTTCCTAAGCATAGCTACATGAAATATGTTGTGAACTCCTGAAAGTTGTGGCAGTAAAGCTAATCGGTATGCCACTTCCCCAATTTGCTCTAAGATCTCAAAAGGCCTAATGAACCTTGGAGATAATTTACCACTCTTACCAAATCTCATCAAACCCCGCTTTGGTGAGATTTTTAGAAACACATGGTCACCAACTTCAAAAGATAAAGGCCGTCTCCTCTTATCGACATAACTCTTTTGCCGGCTTTGGGCCGTAGCTAACCTCTTCCAAATGAGAACAACTTTCTCTGTTGTCTCTCTAACAATTTCCGGACCCAATAACGGTGCGTCACCCACTTCGGCCCAACAAACCGGTGATCTATAAGGTCAGCCATACAAGGCCCCAAATGGTGCCATCCCAATACTAGCTTGGTAACTATTGTTATAAGCAAACTCAATCAATGGCAAGTGCATTTCCCAAGGCCCCTTAAAATCAAGGACACAAGCTCTAAGATTGTCCTCCAAAATCTGAATGGTACTTTCCGACTGTTCATTGGTTTGAGGATGATAAGCGGTGCTAAGAGTCAACTTAGTTCCCAATGCCTCTTGAAGGCTTTGCCATAACCGGGCAGTAAAACGAAGATCCCTATCCAACACAATAGTCACAGGGATTCCATGAAGTCAAACTATCTTTCTAATGTACAACTCTGCCAAGCGTTCAACTGAGTTGCTGGTGCACATCGGAATGAAATGGGTAGACTTAGTCAACCTATCAACAATCACTCAAACGGCGTCATTGCCTCGTTGTGTTCTAGGAACCCCAACTACAAAATCCATGGTAACACGCTTCCATTTCCACTCGGCTATCGGTAAGAGTTGTAACAAACCCGCTGGTCTTCGTTGTTCGACCTTCACTTGTTGACAAGTAAGGCACTTCGATACAAATAAAGCAACATCCCGTTTCATACCCCTCCACCAAAACTGACGACTAAGATCATGATACATTTTAGTGTCTCCCGAGTGTACCACAAGGTGTGAGTGATGGAACTCCCGAAGTACTTCCTCTCTATAAGATTCTGGAACAAACAAACGGTCTAGGTAACGTACACTCAGATCTGAGTGAACATTAAAACCTTTATCTTCCTTTCCATTGGAAATCTTAACACGGATTGATTCCACATCACGGTCTCCTCGTTGTGCCTCAATGACCTTACTAACCGAGGTAGGTTGAGCATTCAAAGTAAACAGGGTAGCACTCTCTCCGAACACACCCAAGTGCAAATCAAACTTGCCAATAACATCTAGCATATCCCATTCCCAAATGGAAACACTTGCCAAACTACTCATAGATTTTCGACTCAAGGCATCGGCCACCACATTGGCCTTCCCTGGATGATAATGTAACTCAAAGTCATAATCCTCCATAAATTTCATCCACATCCGTTGTCATAAATTCAAGTCTTTTTGAGAAAATAAATACTTTAGACTCTTATGATCGGAGAAAACCTCAAACTTCTCACCATACAAGTAATGCCTCCAAATTTTCAAAGCAAAAATCACCGCTGCTAATTCTAGATCATGGGTGGGGTAATTTTTCTCATGAGTTTTCAATTGTCGTGAACCATAGACCACAACTTTTCCCTCTTGCATCAAGACACAACCAAGTCCATCCCCGGACGCATCACAATAGACAGTGTAATTCGAACCCCTTTCCGGAATTATCAAAACCGGTGCGGTAGTCAATCTAGTCTTAACCTCTTGGAATGACTTTTCACACTCCTCACTCCACGCAAATTTGATACCCTTTCTAGTCAACCTAGTCAAAGGTGCAGCTAGTTTAGAGAAGTCCCTTACAAAATGTCGGTAATACCCCGCTAATCCCAAGAAACTCTAGATTTCAAAAACATTATTGGGTTGTTCTCAATCCTGTACGGCATCTATCTTTGAGGAGTCCACAGTCACTCCCTCTCTAGACACTACATGCCCCAAAAACTTCACCTCTGTTAACCAAAGCTGGCATTTTTCAAATTTGGCATACAATTGGTGCGTAAACCCAGCACTACTCGCAAGTGAGTCTCGTGTTCCTCTTCAGAGGTTGAATAAATCAAGATGTCGTCCACAACGACAAATCAAGATGTCGTCCACAAAGACAACCACAAAACGGTCCAAGTATTCCCGAAAAATTTTGTTCATCAAATCCATAAAGGAAGCCGGTGCATTGGTCAACCCAAAAGGCATTACAAGGAATTCATAGTGGCCATAACGAGTATGAAAAGCGGTCTTCTGAATGTCCTCCTCCCGGACTCTCAATCAATGGTACCCCGACCTCAAATCTATTTTTGAGAAGTAACGAGACCCTCTAAGTTAGTCAAACAAATCATCTATTCTGGGTAAAGGGTACTTGTTCTTAACTGTAACTTTATTCAACTTGCAGTAATCAATACACAACCGCAATGACCCATCCTTCTTCTTCACAAAGAGAGCCGGCGCTCCCCAATGCGATGTACTAGGGTGAATAAAGCCCTTGTCTAAAAGTTCTTGGAGTTGAATCTTCAACTCATGCAATTCGGTAGGTGCAAATCTATATGGTGACATGGAAATCAGTGTCGTGCCAGACACTAATTCAATGGAGAACTCGATCTCCCGGTGAGGTGGTAAACTAGGAAGATCTTCTGGAAAGACATTCGGGTATTCACAAACTACCCTTGGTAACTTAACACGAGCCCCGTCACTCTCACTATCCAAGAGAGTTGCAAGAAGGCCACTAAGCTTACTCCTACTACGAGGGTCAACAACTGGCGACAAGGCTCTATCAACTCGGTTCCCCAAAAAATAGAAACGATCACCACCCAAAGTGCACACTGTAACTCTCTGACGGTAACAATCAATCACAGCTTGATAAGAACACAACCAGTCCATGCCTAAAATGACATCAAAACTCGACATATCTAGCAACACAAAAGCAAACGGAAATCGACGCCCGGCAACTTCTATTTCACAATCACGACAACCCCGGTCTAAATTAACTGTACCCCCAACAGGTGACTCTACTTTGAGTGGAGGCACTAACCATGCTACCTCTAACCCTAATGCAGAAGGAAATGCAGTAGTTATAAATGAATGAGACGCCCCCATGTCTATCAATACATTAGCCAAAGAATTACACATAACAAAAATACCTCTCACAACTGAGGATTCTGGTAACTGCTCTAGCACGGTAACAGCATACACGCGCCCTTGTGGCCACTAATTGACTTGCTCCCTTCTCGGAGCATAGACATGTTGTACTGACTGAGCCGAAGTGGCTCCCTGATTAACTTGCGAAGCTTGGACTGATTGAGCCTACTGGTAGCTCTGAATCTGCCTCGACCCTAATGCGCCAGATGCGCCTCCCAACTGTGGGCAAGTTCTCTTCATATACCCCGGCTGACCACACTTATAACAATTAAACCCTTGACCTTTATTCTGAGACTGAGACTGACTTTGAGATCAGTTAGGTGGTGGTAACATTAACTGCCCTTCTCCCTTTTGTGGGCATGAGAAGGCTTTGTGACCTGATTGGCCACACTTGAAACACGAGAAGCTACTCGATGCACTTTTTCCTGGACCCGCACTAGGCAAAGGAAAAGTGGATCTAGACTGCTGTGGTTGGGACTAGAATGGATAGGTGTTCCTGCTCTTCTGGTTCTGCCTATAGTCTCCTTGGGACTCTTAGCCCCTAGACCTTGAACTCCAAAGCCTCTTCTCCTCAACTTGTATGGAAATTTCTACGTATGTCGCCGTCTCCACAAGATGGTCATATTCCCGAATCATATTTCCGACAAGCTTGAGCATAATTTTTGTTTTCAATTTCTTTTCAAATTCAATACAACGGCGCTCTTCCGTTGCCACCAACTCTGGTGCAAATTTGGACAAACTAGAGAAGACCGCCTCAAACTCGGCCACGGGCATGTCGAGTTGTTTGGGGCCTTTAAACTCTTGCCTTAATCTCTCCCTAGTAGTGGGAGGTATGTACTTATCTTGGAAAGCAACTGCAAAGGCTTCCCATGTCGGCTCCACTCTACCTTTGGCATATTTCTACCATTGACCCGCATCTCCTTTAAGGTTACTAGAGTCACTCTTAGTTCACTATCTTCAATGTGAAGCATTTCAAATGTCTTCACAGTTTGTTCGAGCTACTCATCCACTTTCTTGGGCTCGGGACCACCATGGAACTCATCCGGTTTGGCCTGCAAGAACTCTCTAGTAAGAAAACTCGCCCTTGACCCCGCGGTGTTCTCTCGAGCTTGATTCTCCACCCTCAACAAGTTCATAGACTCTCTTAAAGCCCCTGCCATTTCTCAAGCTAGGGCCCCCATTGCGGTTTGACCCGCTTGTTCCACCTGCTTGGCCATATGAGCTTGGCTTGCTTGCTCGGTCATATTAGCTTGGCCGAACCCTTCATCTTGCACCGGAACCCTATGGACCTGTACCTCATGCACACCTCGGCGAGCCCTACCACGCCTCCTGCCTCTACCACGATGGACTTGACCCCTTCATGACATCCTAATAAAGGAAACAAGAGAAATAATTTAGCACATTAACTCACATGTGCTCGTAACTTGACTCACACGTTCAACTACAACAATTCTATATATTTCTCTACCATATACACAATACAATTTCACTCCACATAAGCACTTAGTCATGTAAACACATACGAACTGTTCTTTTACGATAAAATCCGTCCCACAAAAAACCAAGAATTCTTAGTAGAACGAGTATTGATCAAGTACCCTTCTAATGAGATCTCAAGGAATTTAACAGGCGCAAATAACATCCCAAAAGTCCAATCCCATACCCATTTAGTCACATAAGCATGTTATCGCATAGTCACAAAATGCCTAACACTTCCTAAGCATGCTAAATGAACCTATTATGGTTAAACAACCCCTTCCCACGAGAGCCAAGTATTTAAACCCGGTAGCTCTGATACCAAGTTGTAACACCTCAAATTTCTAGCCCAAACGATAAGACAACAATCATAGCTCTTTCAAGGAAAACCGAATATAAATCTCCAAACTTACATTACATGATACAATAGTTCTTCATACAACAATACATTAATCCAACAGCAAGTAAATAAACAAATAAATACCCCAAGGGTTTACAAGTTTCCAAGGCTTGAGCCTGGTTACACAAAACGGTTATTCAAACCCACACAAACACAGCCCTTGGCTTACACACAGAGTCACAGCAAATGAGAGCATTGTACTCCCAACACACATACTTCCACGCCCCTACTTGGGTGAGATCACTACATCTTTTCTTGCACAAAAATCCCGTAGGGTGAGCATAAAGCCCAGTAGGAAATCCTTAACAAAGTATATACATTTTATACAAGTCTCAAGAGGTGAAATGCACATGCCATGCTATGCCCTTTTTGAAGATAAATCACATTTTCATCTCTTGAAAACCATCATGCTCAATGATATCATGCAATTTCAATTGTTCAAAACTTAACAATTTATTTCAAGGGCGGTAAATACGACTCTGGTAATCCCTAGGTCGGTGTCTGCAAGTAGACTATACAAGTACTACCAATTTGTCATTTTTACCAGCATTGACTGGAAGGCTCGACACCTATAATTTGTCATTTTTACCAGTATTAACTGGAAGGCTCGACACCTATTCAATTTCATCTACACCACCTGTCAAGACTTATCACCGTATTTACCCCAAAACCAATTCATGGAAACTTGTTTCTCAACATTCTTTTCTCAATGCAAGTTTTCAAATCAACTTTCAAAGTTTAATGTAATCAAATGAATTGATATGCCAATAACACAAGATGAATATAAATACTTTTATTCCAATTCATCATCCTAGGAATAACACAATTCTCTCTTCTCAAGTATCCTCAACAATTAGTTATTTCAAGACTATTTCAACGTTTTGAACAATAATTTACAAAATGAACAACAATTCTCATATTCCCTAAAATTCATCATTTATATAAATATAAATAAGAAAATTTCCAAACATTCATTTATTTTGACACACAAAATAAATATAACAATATCATTCAAGGATTTTCAGTCTCTTTTAAAGAATCCCCAGATTCTAGGTCTTCTCACCAAAACTATACAACTCAAATCTTTCGAAAGAAAACTTTCCAAAATCATCTTTTCTTCAATCAATGAGGATCAAAACCCATAAGATCATTTTAAAAGAACAAGAGACAAACCCACTTTCAAAATCGCTCAACTTCTTGAATCAACAATCAATTTTCAAAGCTATCGAATGATGATTTCGAAAATTATCTAGATCTTGCAAAAATATATATATATATATATATAACTCTAAGAAAATCCCTACCTCAAGTTTTGAAGAAGAAATGAGATGAAACCCCCAAAATCAACGGTGTCGAAACTCGATCTTCACCATACACAACGAAGCCCTCGAAAAGTTAACCAACTTTGATGAAGAACTTATGGCAGAACTCTAATAGATCTTGAGAAATCAAGGTTTTGATCCTATTTGGCGTAGGGAAATATAGAGAGAAGGGAGATGAAAGGGTTTTTAGAGAGAGATATACAAAAGTGATATGAAATATCAGATTCACGAACTGATATAAAATGGTCCGCTCGAGCATGGAAAGCCCCGCTCGAGCATCAAATACACTTTCCCAGTACTTTTGCAGACAGATGAAACTTCTGAAACCAAACATTCTCCGCTCGAGCGCATAGACGGCTGCTCAAGCCGACAAGCAACTTCTAATGCGTTTTGCATTTTTGCTTCGGAGGCGCTGCCCCTCAACCCTGCCAGGGCATTACCCTAGGACTTGCCAAGGGGCGCTGCCCCCTGAACCCTCGCGAGCTGATCGGACAGCTCGATCCCCGCCAGGGCGTTGCCCTTGGACCCGCCAAGGGGCGCTGCCCCCTAGACCCCCGTGAGCTGACCGGGTAGTTTGATCCCCGACATAATCAGCGAAGTGGAAAAACTAGGATCGCTACAAGTTGCATGAAATTAAATAAAAATGAAGAATTAAAAAGTGCAACAATCAACCAAAAAAAAAAAAAAAACGAAATGGGGGTTGGAAAAAGCTATAATTAATCAACTCCTAAATTGTTAACTTAACAACTCCTAATTAGATATCACAAATTGTGAGTGGTTTGAAGTGATCTTCTTTGTATCTCTCTTGGCCTATTTATAGGCTTAGTCACATGAAAAAAAGAGAGGTAATCAAATCTCATGATTTTCTCATTAGATCATGATTTCCTAAACATCATCCATATCTCATGTTCATAGTAACCACTTTGCAGATTTAGTGCTTGACTCGGTCTTGGCTCCTTGATCTCAGCAACTGCAATGGCTAACTTTTTGGCCCTCTGTTTAATATGTTATCATGCCACATCCTTAACACATACGTCATGCCATGTCAGCATGCTTGTTGACATAATTAATAACAACAACAACAAATGTGGCAAATGTTATTCTTTAAAAATAGTCTATGATTTCAATCAACAGATCATAATCGAACTTGACCATAATTAATAGGCCACAATCGATAGAAAAATAAAATGTGGTGTCAACAATAGGGAAAATACAATTTAAGTCGTAAAAAAAAAAATAACATATTAAACTTTAGAATATTAAAAG
Organism: Camellia granthamiana; assembly: GCA_036172215.1. Classification (NCBI taxonomy): domain Eukaryota; kingdom Viridiplantae; phylum Streptophyta; class Magnoliopsida; order Ericales; family Theaceae; genus Camellia; species Camellia granthamiana. The sequence continues at coordinate 44,696,489 of CM069904.1, forward strand.
ATAATTTTATAAATGCTTTCAAAAAATTAAAATTATTCTTACAAAATACCACTGACATGTTATTTCTTCATATTTATATGAGTAACAGTTTCTTTTTCAACTTCAAATTTTAACTTGGGAGAACTTAAGCGGCTTGTGGGATCTATTATGAATTTTGATTCAATGATCTGAATGATTTATTTTGTAGAGTTATTAATGTATATCATCTATGGGGGAAAAATAAATAAATAAATAAATAAATCAATTTAAAAATTGTAATATTTTATTTTATGATATTTACCTTCAAAAAAAATTAGATGATAAATATGTTTTTAAAAATAGATCATCTATTTTTTTTGAAAATAGACACTATAAAATGAAAAAAATTACGATTATTGGATCAATCTAATTTTTATTTATTTTTTAAATAGATAATACACATGAATGACCTTACAAAATAAAAATATTCAAATTATCGAAATGGGACCCGTGGTAAGCTCTATGGGCCCTCAAGTATCTCTCAAGTTCAAATTTGAATATATATCAAGAAATTATGTCAAATCAAAGAATTAACCATGTACAAGGGTAAATGACACTTACCTCCCCTGAGGTTTCTGACATATAGTGGGACATCCCCTATGGTTTCAATAATCATAGTATCCTCCTGTAATAACCCGACCCTCGTCCATGTTTTCTAATATATTTTCAGCCCTCGTTTTGTGCTTTTAAAATGTTTACTGTAAAATCCCATGAAAAATTGCGGTTAAGTAAGTGAAATCCATGTTTAGGGATGCCTATCTGTTTCACAAGAAAACTATCTGTCACTATTAACACGGTTGAATTAGAAGTTGGAAGCCTTAATGGCTTAATTATCTGAAATTGATTATATATCTGTGATCAGCATAATTTTTAAGTAATATTAAGCATGTTTACGAAATTTCAATTTTGGGATGATTAAACGATTAAAATTTTGTCTTTATTCATATTTTATATAAGTGCTCATGTTTCTTGAGTATTGACTTAGACCCATTTCAAGACAAATTCGTGAGAGAGAAAAATTAGGGAAGAATAGGGCTTGGAAGGAAGTTCCACAAGAAGAAAGTTAAGGAATCTTGTGAGGGTTGTAGAATTTGAACTTAAGGTATGTTAAATCTACTCTATACAAGCTCTCTCTTGATCATGTGTGAAATTCCCCTTTTCATTTGAGAGGAAGGGTTTATTAGGTTCATATTTACATACTTATGGTTGGTAATTGAGAAGTGGGTGTGATTCATGTTTGATTTCAAAGGGGCTTCTCATCAATTAGTTGGTTTGACACCAATTTAAGTGTTGTAAGAGATTTATACTTCAAGCTTTGGGTTGTTATGCCAACCCCATGAATTTATATTTATGAATTGTGTTACGTTTTATGGATGTAAAAACTTAGATTAAAAGATGGAATTTTGCAAGGTTATGACTTGATGAAGCTTCTAATCATGTGTAGTTTATGATGCTCAATTCCAATTCAATTCATGCTATGGTGAAATTTATACTTCAATCTTTGGGTTTTATGCCAACTCCATGATCTATATATATATAATGTGTTATGTTTTATAAACATAAGGAATTTAAATTAAAGGTTGAAATTTGGAAGAATGGTGACTTGATCAAGCTTTTAATTATGTTACCTTGTAATATTCAAATGATAATTCATGTTTTAGTGAAGTTGGGTCCATATATTGCATTCATTTCATCTTGAATTGCATGTAAAATGAAGTGGTGATGTTGAAATTTGGGTTGGAACCGAGCTGCCCCAAAACAGGGGTCACCACTGCACGTGCGGAGGTCATGGCCGCACGTGCAGCCAAAGAGGAAAAAACTGGAAATACATACTGTCTACAGCCGCTCGAGCGGAGGGGGAGGACCGCACGTGCGGTGCATGGCCGCTCGAGCGGAGGGTCCGGCCGCACGTGCGGGCCAGGTCCGAAAAAATATTTTCTTCTGTTTTGCATGCTCAACCCTCTGATATTTTTAGAATATTTTTCTGATGATCTTAAAGTGGTTATAAATTCCTTGGAAGTGTAATGACTCAAGAATTACTTGAACAAGGAAAAAGAAAGAACTAATGTGCAAGTTTGGATGTATGTAGGACACACCCCAGGAGGAAGTAACACGTTATCCCAACACTGTGAGTAGTAGTACCTATGTAAATGTTATGCAATTATGTTAATGTTTCGAGGCATATAAGGCAACTATGTTAACGTTTCAAAGCATGTAATGTACCTAATGTTTAAAGCATGTAAACAAAAGTAAGTTTCAAGGGCTTAATGCCATATGTTTCAAGGGCTTAATGCCACAAGTTTCAAGGGCCTCGTGCCACCACGTTTCAAGGGCTTATAGCCACCAAGCTTATGTTGCAAGATTGGGCCTAAGGCCGTTATGTACTTAGCACAGAATCAGACTAATGTATCGATATGTAATATGTTTCAAGTTAAGCATCGTTTTGTTTATGTATTACTGTTCACTGAGCCCGGCTCACTCTCCGTTATGTCTGTTTCTGTAGGTCACCAATCAGGTGGTCAGTCCTAGCTCATGACGCTGCTTTCTTTGGTCAACCTTTACATGTCCAGGCACCATACCAGGCCATTTATTTTTGTGAAACTGTTAAGATGTGGGTTTACTTTTTGAGTGCCATCTAAGGTTGTTGTACATAACTTTCATGTTCTTTTTGTTTACGCCCAATCTTCGGGCTGGGACTGTAAATGTATGTGTTTGTAACCGATGTCCAGGGATATAGTTTTAAACTTTATCTGCCTTTGATGATGTATGTGATATATGAGATCCTGGCATATTAGAAATAGCTCAATGGAGTATGTTTGCATCTACGTTATGTTAATATTTTATGCTTCCGATAAGGCCCCGTACGTTATGTACACCAGGTTACGTGTCCGTTTCTGCATAGGTCATGCCCAAACTTCTAAGGGCAGGTTTGGGGTGTGACACCTCCGCTACTTTACCTGACAATGTCAAGATTCCCCTATTTTTTGACAACCGTTTATACACCTAACAAAACTTGCTAATGTCATCAAAGCTAAACACTAAAATGCCCCTAATGCCCTCAAGTGTCCTCAACCCATCTATATATACCAATACCAAATGTTGGAGTTATCCAGCTTCAGAAAATCCAAGTGAAAGAGGGAAAATTATAGAGGCAACAAAAAGTGAAGAGCAACAAAAAGAACAAAACAGAGGTCCAAGCACAACACATGTATTTTTCCCACTCAACCAACTAGGCTTAGCCTAGTTGGCCACCATGCCTTCCTTAGGGTTTAGTCCCAAGGAGGTCATGGGTTCAACTCCCCTTAGGGGGGTTGAATTAAGGGAGGGCAAGCACTTATGTGCTTTGCCAAGGGTGGGGAGCTTTGCTCCCATAGGTGCTAATCTAACATCTAACAACTAACATTTGCCGATCAAAAAAAAAAAAACATGTATTTTCCCACTCACATTAACTATTTAAATAAATAAATAAATAAATTGCATGTGAATAACAACTAACCAGTCCAATAATAATAATAATAATTGTAACGCCCTCAAAATAACAACATAAAACCCAACAATATAGATATGCATTGATATATAAAAGATCCACATTCTTCCATTAACAGAGTTTCATTACAAAAGTATTACATGTTAACAACAAAAGCAAATGCCCTAAGGGCTTACAGCTTTCCAAGTTAACACTTGGTTACAAAAAGTAGAGTACTAACTCATTTACACATTAAGCCCTTGGCTTGAATTTACATGTAATACATCAAAAAAAAAACAACAAAAAGTCTTCCCGCCCCTAGCCTCCCAAGCTATGTCCTTGGAGGTGGCATGCTACCTGTACCTGAAAATGATGTTCCCATATAGGGTGAGCCACAGCCCAGTAGAAATACACTAAACCAGTTATGAATAATGACTAAAAGATTAGCAGTTGATAGGTGGCCAACACTTTACATTTTCATTCCCCATTTCCTTACAAATTCTCAATTTATAACCATGGCTCAGAACCTGGCCAACAACTCATGTGGGACAGTAACTCATGTCCAACAATTACCCATTTCACAAAAGACAAGCATACTAGCTATATCAATACTTCCAAAGACAAGCATAAGAGCTGTGTCAACACATCACTAGATAAGCATATGAGCTATATCTCTGGAGTCCATCCCCTATCTTCTCCCAAACAACATCCGGTTTAGAGGTCCATCCCCTATCTTCCCCTAAACCGTGGAGTACATCCCCTATCTCCTCCAACACAACACACAATGCATATAAACAATTATTATACACGTCAATCAATACATAATTTTAATGCATTCCTTCAACCGTCACACTAAATGACACACTTCAATGATCAGTTTTAGTTTGCCTAATCATCATGCATTGTCTACAACAATCAAGACTATCCTCCACCGATAGCCCAAAGCAGTCATTTCTATACAGAAAATAAATGCAACAAATGGATATAAAATCAACATTTCAATTCCTCATTTCTTACAATTAATTATCCCAATTAATTAATCAATGTACTTAGGGCATTTTCCATAATTAACATTACAACCCTTAGGTTCCATTTTCCATCACTATTTCAACATTAATCCCATGTTTCTACACCAAACATGCCTCTAGGTTTATTATAAATAAAACCCCAACTTTTGTAAAATTACACAAAGGCCCAAAGTTTTCTCAGAATTACACAACAACCTCCAACACATCAAAATGCTAAAATTAAAAGACAAAATCCATAAAGAGGAGTAGGATATCCCTACCTCAAAGTTGAGCTCAAAGGAGATGAAGACTCAACACCCAACTTGCTCCAAAACCAAATATTTTCAGATTAAATCGAAGCCCAAGTCACCCTCTATCTTTTTAACAAAGGACTTAGGGTAGGAAATCACCCTAGGTAGATCAAACCTTAGAGAGAGAGTAAGTTTAGAGAGAGAGGGTCTCAAATTTTAGATGAAAAGTTTTGAAAAAGTGAAGTTTGGTTCGGCTGCTGCTAGCTGATATAAACAGGCTCGCTCGAGCGAAGCCTTGGTCGCTCGAGCGACCAGACACAAGAAACTGCCCTCGCTCGAGCGAAGACACGCTCGCTCGAGCCAACAGTTCAAATCTTCCGATTTGCAACACGACGCTCGCTCGAGCGAAGAACGAACCAGATCGCTCGAGCGAAGAAAAGTTCGCTCGAGCCAAAAAAGGCAACTTTCAGGTCTGAGCCAGACGCAATCGCTCGCTCGAGCGAAGCCACCCTGGCTCGAGCCACCAGACACAAAAACCAACTCTCGCTCGAGCGACCAAACCCTCGCTCGAGCGACCAACCAAAAACAGAAGCTCGCTCGAGCGAAGAACAGCTCGCTCGAGCGAAGACCCAAAATTCTGGGCAGCAACACTTGGTTCCCAAACACAACCAACTTGTAACAAACCTGCCCAACACATCCTATAACTCAAATACAAAGTAGGAAATGATGTAAACAAGACAATACTCAACTACTAACATCCACGAACACACGTCCGGATCACGGTACTACAAGGGGTAAACCCGGGATCGCTATAACCTCCCCCCCTTAAAGAATTTCGTCCCCGAAATTAAGAACAAGTTTTTGAAAGCAAGTTTTTCTCCATTTTAAACAATGTTATAACACAACATCAAACAATTTGGCCCATTACCGGTCATCCCATCCCGTATCAAGAGACATTTCACAATACATATATTTCAACATGCATTTTCTTTCCATTTCAACCATTTCCAACATACATGGTTCATAATTCATATCATAAGCAATAATCATGATACATTTCCATTTCTACTATATATTCAACACATGCAATGTTATACAAACCCCCAATTCAAGGTAAGTTCTACAATACCTCCACAAACCAAAACATTCACAATGTTTTACAACTTAAGACATATTTAATGATCTTAAAGTTCAACAATACATCCATATATATAACATAAGTTCAAACTTCTACAAATAGGTCCGGATATTTCTCTCGGACCTCCAACTCACGTTCCCAAGTGGCCTCCTCCACTCCGTGATGTTTCCACAAAACCTTCACTAAAGGAATGGTCTTGCCACGCAGGACTTGATCCCGCCTATCCAAGACCCGAACCGGTCTCTCCTCATACGAGGCATCCTCATCTACCTCTAAGTCAGTCCAATCCAATACATGTGATGCATCCGGCTCATACTTCCGAAGCATACTCACATGAAACACGTCATGCACTCCGGACAACTGCGGCGGCAAAGCCAAGCGATAAGCAACCTCCCCAATCCTCTCAAGGATCTCAAAGGGGCCAATAAACCGAGAGGATAGCTTCCCACTCTTCCCAAACCTCATCAAACCTCGCCTGGGTGATATCTTCAGAAAGACATGGTCACCCATCTCAAACACCAACGGCCTCCTCCTACGGTCAGCATAAGATTTCTGACGACTCTGGGCTGTAAAAAGCCTCCTACGGATAAGCTCAACTTTCTCCGTCGTCTCCCTAACCAACTCCGGACCCAACAGAGGTGCATCACCCACCTCGGCCCAGCAAACTGGAGACCTACACGGTCGGCCATACAAGGCCTCAAACGGTGCCATACTGATGCTAGACTGAAAACTGTTGTTGTAGGCAAACTCCACCAAGGGCAAGTGCCTCTCCCACGTTCCACTGAAATCAAGGACACAACCCCGAAGCATATCCTCAAGGATCTGGATGGTACGCTCGGACTGCCCATCGGTCTGAGGATGATACGTTGTACTAAAGGTCAACTTAGTACCCAAGGCACTCTGCAAACTCTGCCACAACCTGGCAGTAAAACGAGGGTCTCTATCTGAGACAATCGTCACTAGGACCCCGTGCAACCTCACTATGTCCCGAATATACAAGTCGGCAAGATGATCTACCGAATCTCTCACGCGCATAGGAATGAAGTGCGCCGACTTAGTCAACCGGTCTACAACCACCCAAATAGCATCACTACCCCGCTGAGTCCTCGGAAGACCTACAACGAAGTCCATAGTGACATGCTCCCACTTCCACTCGGCAATAGGCAAGGGTTGCAACAAACCCGCTGGCCTCTGATGTTCGGCCTTCACTTGCTGACAAGTAAGGCACTTTGACACGAAAACTGCCACATCCCTCTTCATACCCCGCCACCAAAACTGGCGACCTAAATCCTGATACATCTTAGTACCTCCCGGATGCACCGCAAGGCGCGAATGATGAAACTCTCGGAGTACTTCCTCTCGGCAAGGCTCCGGCACAAACAAACGGTCTCGATATCTCACACTCTGGTCGGGATACACTACCAGACCCTTCTCAACCTTCCCACTGGAGATCTTCTCTCTGAGGGATTCTACCTCAAGGTCACCTCTCTGTGCCTCTAACACTCGAGTCACAAGTGTAGGCTGCGCAACAACAGAAAACAAGGCCGCAGCCTCAACGGATTCGCCCAGAAGCAAATCAAACTCGCCAATTGCCCCCAACATCTCCCACTCCCGGATGGCTATACAAGCTACATCACTAACGGATTTCCTGCTAAGGGCATCGGCCACAACATTGGCCTTCCCTGGGTGATAGTGCAACTCGAAGTCATAATCCTCAATAAACTCCATCCACCTCCTCTGCCTCAAATTCAAGTCTTTCTGTGAAAACAGATATTTCAGACTCTTGTGATCCGAGAACACCTCGAATCTCTCACCATAAAGGTAGTGCCTCCAGATTTTCAAGGCAAAAATCACAGCCGCTAATTCTAGGTCGTGCGTAGGGTAATTCTTCTCGTGAATTTTCAACTGACGTGAGCCATAAGCTACCATTTTCCCTTCCTGCATCAACACACAACCCAAGCCCTCTCTTGAGGCATCACAATAGACTGCGTAACCCAACCCCCTCTCCGGAATAATCAAAATTGGAGCGGTGGTCAATCTAACTTTCAGCTCTTGAAACGACTTTTCACAAGTCTCACTCCATACAAATTTGACTCCCTTCCGAGTCAATCTAGTCAACGGTGAAGCTAACCTGGAGAAATCTTTCACAAACCGACGATAATACCCAGTTAATCCCAGAAAACTGCGGATCTCAAATACACTCTTAGGCTGTGCCCAATCTTGCACTGCCTCAGTCTTGGATGTATCAACAGACACCCCTTCCCCGGAAACCACATGGCCTAAGAACTTGACTTCCTTTAGCCAGAACTCACACTTCCCAAACTTGGCATACAGCCTATGGGCTCTAAGTAACTCGAGCACCACTCTCAAGTGTGCCTCGTGCTCCTCCTCTGAAGGTGAATAAATAAGAATGTCGTCCACAAAAACGACTACAAAACGATCCAAGAATTCTCGGAAGATCCGGTTCATCAAGTCCGTAAAGACTGCTGGTGCGTTGGTAAGCCCAAACGGCATTACCAGAAACTCATAATGGCCATACCGCATACGGAATGCCGTCTTCGGAATGTCCTCCTCCCTGACCCTCAATTGGTGGTAACCCGATCTCAAGTCTATCTTAGAGAAACAACGGGAACCCTTCAACTGGTCAAACAAATCATCTATACGGGGCATAGGGTACTTATTCTTAACCGTAGCCCGATTCAACTTCCGATAATCGATACATAATCTCAAGGCACCATCTTTCTTTTTAGCAAAGAGGGCCGGTGCTCTCCACGGCGAAACACTAGGGCGAATGAAGCCCTTATCTAGCAATTCCTAGAGCTGAACTTTCAACTCAATCAACTCTGCTGGGGCAAAACGATAAGGTGCCATAGAAATCGGCGCCGTGCCGGGCACTAAATCAATAGAGAACTCTGTCTCTCGGTGAGGTGGCAAATCAACAAGGTCCTCGGGAAAAACATCCGAGTACTCACAAACTACCCTCGGCAACACAACCTGGGTCTCGTCACACTCACCACTCTCAAGGCTACCAAGTAAACCACTAAGCTCACTCCGCCCTCGCGGATCATACCCCGGTGGCACAACACTACCAACCCGGTCTCCCAAGAAATGAAAACACTCCCCGCTCACGGTACAACAAGTGACCCTCTGGCGGTAGCAATCAATAACTGCCCGATATGACAATAACCAGTCCATACCCAAAATAACATCAAAGCCCTTCATGGGCATAACTACAAATGGAAACGGAAGCCGATGGTCGGCGACCTCAATATCACAACCTCTACATCCGTGTTTCAAGATCAACTCACCCCCAATAGGTGACACAACACAAATAGGAGATGCCAATAGTGCTAACTCCAACTCCAACACAGATGCAAATGCAGCAGATACAAAAGAATGGGATGCACCCGTATCAATCAACACTCTAGCAACCGAGTTGCAAAACAGAAAGGTACCTCTCACTACCGATGGTGCCGGTACTAGGTCCTGCGCAGTAACAGCATACGCGCGCCCTGTAGGCCCCTGATCAACCTGTTCACCTCTAGGAGCATACGACTGCTGCACTGACTGGGACGACGAAGCCCCCGGATTGGCCCTCGAGGCCTGCACAGACTGAGCTGGCTGAAAACCCTGCGTCTGTCTAGAACCAGACGCTTCTGAAGTGGCACTCAACTGTGGGCAAAACCTCTTCAGGTGCCCAGGCTGTCCACACTGATAACAAGACAAGGGCTGCCCCCTGCCCAAACTCTGACTCTGCGGTCTGGCTGAAGAAGATGCAGCTCTCTGACCTCCGCCCTTCAGCGGGCAAACCGAAGCCTTGTGACCCAACTGGCCACACTTGTAACAAGTGAACTCTCCCTGATTGCCTCTCCCCGAGCCTGCACTCGGCACTGGAAAGGTCGACCTAGAAACTCCACCCTGAGACTGCTGAGGGTTATAACCCCTCTGTTTCCTGCCATCACCCTGGCCCTCTTGGCCCCTCTTGGAGCCTCTATGTTTCTCCTCATCCTCCTCTTGCATCATGATCTCGGTATGGGCTGCAGCATCCCCCAGACGCCCATAATCCCGAATCATAGACCCTACAACTCTCAGCTTGAGGCCACGCCTCAACTTCTTCTCAAACTCAATGCAACGGCGTTCCTCAGACGCCACCAACTCAGGTGCAAACCTGGACAAGCTAGTAAATGAGGCCTTGAACTCGGCCACTGACAAACTGTTTTGCTTAAGCTGGCAGAACTGATCTCGCAGCTTCTCCCTGACTGCCGAAGATAAGAACCTCTCCTGGAAAGCATTCACAAAAGCCTCCCATGTAGCTCCTATGCGACCCTTGGTGAACTTCCACCACTGAACCGCATCCCCTTTCAGCTGGAAAGATGCCAAGGTCACCTTTAACCCCTCGTCTTCGATGCCAAGCATCTCAAACGTCTTCGTTGTCTGTTCGAGCCATTCGTCTGCCTTAAGCGGCTCTTTAGGGTCACCCATAAATTCATCCGGATTAGACCGGAAAAACTCCCTCTTCAGAAAGGAGGGTCCTGCATCCGCAACAACAACCTGAGCTTGATTCTCAACTCTGAGAATACCTACTGATTCCCTGAATGCCCCTGCTATCTCTCGGGCTAAAGCGCCCATAGCCTGCTGGCCTACTAGCTCGGCCACATTGGCCTGACCAACCCCCTCCTGCACTGCCGGAATCTCCTCTGGCACAGGCACCTCTTGCCTACCCGGCCTACCACGCCTACCGCGTCCTCGTCCCCGTCCTGACATCCTAATAAAGGAAAACAAAGACGTTAGCACATTAATAAATGTGCCGAAGCTAAACACTCGCGTCCTAATGCATTGGACAACAGTAATTCACTCCACGTAAGCACATAATCACATAAGCACCTACGAACTTCATTCCCGGATAATGATAGTCCCAAAGCGTTACTAGAGTTCCGGTTAGAAATAGCATTGATCAAGTGCTTTTCCAACAAGACTCCCAGAAACCCAAGGATCCAATCAACATCCTAGAAATTAAATCCCATACCCAAATAATCACATAAGCATGTTATCAATTTAAACACATGGCATATGACTTTACACCTAAGTCTCTTTCAAGCGAGACAAACCCATTGTGATTCTAATCACTTCCCACGTACCCAAAGTATTCGAACCCGGTACGCTCTGATACCAAGTTGTAACGCCCTCAAAATAACAACATAAAACCCAACAATATAGATATGCATTGATATATAAAAGATCCACATTCTTCCATTAACAGAGTTTCATTACAAAAGTATTACATGTTAACAACAAAAGCAAATGCCCTAAGGGCTTACAGCTTTCCAAGTTAACACTTGGTTACAAAAAGTAGAGTACTAACTCATTTACACATTAAGCCCTTGGCTTGAATTTACATGTAATACATCAAAAAAAAAACAACAAAAAGTCTTCCCGCCCCTAGCCTCCCAAGCTATGTCCTTGGAGGTGGCATGCTACCTGTACCTGAAAATGATGTTCCCATATAGGGTGAGCCACAGCCCAGTAGAAATACACTAAACCAGTTATGAATAATGACTAAAAGATTAGCAGTTGATAGGTGGCCAACACTTTACATTTTCATTCCCCATTTCCTTACAAATTCTCAATTTATAACCATGGCTCAGAACCTGGCCAACAACTCATGTGGGACAGTAACTCATGTCCAACAATTACCCATTTCACAAAAGACAAGCATACTAGCTATATCAATACTTCCAAAGACAAGCATAAGAGCTGTGTCAACACATCACTAGATAAGCATATGAGCTATATCTCTAGAGTCCATCCCCTATCTTCTCCCAAACAACATCCGGTTTAGAGGTCCATCCCCTATCTTCCCCTAAACCGTGGAGTACATCCCCTATCTCCTCCAACACAACACACAATGCATATAAACAATTATTATACACATCAATCAATACATAATTTTAATGCATTCCTTCAACCGTCACACTAAATGACACACTTCAATGATCAGTTTTAGTTTGCCTAATCATCATGCATTGTCTACAACAATCAAGACTATCCTCCACCGATAGCCCAAAGCAGTCATTTCTATACAGAAAATAAATGCAACAAATGGATATAAAATCAACATTTCAATTCCTCATTTCTTACAATTAATTATCCCAATTAATTAATCAATGTAATTAGGGCATTTTCCATAATTAACATTACAACCCTTAGGTTCCATTTTCCATCACTATTTCAACATTAATCCCATGTTTCTACACCAAACATGCCTCTAGGTTTATTATAAATAAAATCCCAACTTTTGTAAAATTACACAAAGGCCCAAAGTTTTCTCAGAATTACACAACAACCTCCAACACATCAAAATGCTAAAATTAAAAGACAAAATCCATAAAGAGGAGTAGGATATCCCTACCTCAAAGTTGAGCTCAAAGGAGATGAAGACCCAACACCCAACTTGCTCCAAAACCAAATATTTTCAGATTAAATCGAAGCCCAAGTCACCCTCTATCTTTTTAACAAAGGACTTAGGGTAGGAAATCACCCTAGGTAGATCAAACCTTAGAGAGAGAGTAAGTTTAGAGAGAGAGGGTCTCAAATTTTAGATGAAAAGTTTTGAAAAAGTGAAGTTTGGTTTGGCTGCTGCTAGCTGATATAAACAGGCTCGCTCGAGCGAAGCCTTGGTCGCTCGAGCGACCAGACACAAGAAACTGCCCTCGCTCGAGCGAAGACACGCTCGCTCGAGCCAACAGTTCAAATCTTCCGATTTGCAACACGACGCTCGCTCGAGCGAAGAACGAACCAGATCGCTCGAGCGAAGAAAAGTTCGCTCGAGCCAAGAAAGGCAACTTTCAGGTCTGAGCCAGACGCAATCGCTCGCTCGAGCGAAGCCACCCTGGCTCGAGCCACCAGACACAAAAACCAACTCTCGCTCGAGCGACCAAACCCTCGCTCGAGCGACCAACCAAAAACAGAAGCTCGCTCGAGCGAAGAACAGCTCGCTCGAGCGAAGACCCAAAATTCTGGGCAGCAACACTTGGTTCCCAAACACAACCAACCTGTAACAGACCTGCCCAATACATCCTATAACTCAAATACAAAGTAGGAAAGGATGTAAACAAGACAATACTCAACTACTAACATCCACGGACACACGTCCTGATCACGATACTACAAGGGGTAAACCCAGGATCGCTATAATAATAATAATAATAATTTGAAAGCACAAAGCACAAACAATACAACCATCATTATTGACAAATAAAGCACAACAACAACAAAATGCAATATATGTTCTGAAAATGCATTATAACTCTCACATTTCATGAATGTAGCTTCATTGGATGGATATGTCATCATCAAGTAGTGGAGGAGGGGTGATGAAATATAGAAGCAAGCTCTGCTATTGTGGGAGCAAATCATCAATTAAAGTCACTGAAAAAAAAAAAAAAAAAAGAAAAGAAAGAGGCAAATTGTATTATTTATGCCCAAATGGAAAATGCGCATTCTGGGACTAGTGCGAACCAGTAAACTCGTCTGTTGGAAGAGAAATGATGATAGAAGACACTCAAGCAACTGTTAATAGACACACTTTATCCTATGAAGAAGAAAGTCATGCAATGAATTTAATGAACCAAATAGGGGCTAGGCAAGAAAGAATGCAAGTACTTGAAGCAAACATGGGGTTTATGAAGATAGTAATGATGATGAATGTTGTTTTATGTTTGATTTCATTGATGGTTGCTCTCAAAATGTAATGGTAATGATTTACCTAATGTTTTGTAATGGATCTTATGTAGGGTTTTGTAATCTTTTGTAATAGACTTTATGTTTTGTAATGCATCTGAAAATGTAATGGACCTTATATAAATATGATGAAGTTTTTTGAGCATTATGTAAATATGCACATCTAATTTGACTAACATAATAACTTGTAAACATAATAAACATCAAGTAGGACTGCTTAATTACATCATATAAACATCTAGTAGGACTGTTTAATTACATCATTCCTATCATATATGTTTAGTTACATCATTCCATGGACCATATTTGTCAAGTCTATGCAATTACAACATGTAAGTTCCCAAAATAAGTATTTATAAAATACTTCATGCCCACTACAAAAAAATAAAAGTGGGCACATCATCATATTGCTATCCTTAGCATTGCATGTGACGCCCCGATTCTACACCATTGGTTGCAGTCAAGGGAGAGTCACTAATGAGTCCTATGGTCAATAACCAAGTAAGATCCCAGATCGCCGAAGGAGTCAAAATAGCCTCCCTTCTAAGTCCAGCTTTCTTAGGCAGTGCACTACCCTTTTGACAGATCTTAAGAGGTATTGACACAAGGTCTCGTAAGCAACGATAAGGTTCATACATGGATTATAAATACATAACAACCACAATTATACTTAATTCAAAAGATTGTTCCATTACATTACATCCCAAAAGAAGGTTTAAAACTTCACATGAGTTCTTACAAAATAACAAAAGGAAATTTCTAGCTTTCCTAAGATAGCCAAAAGTCTTCGAAGGTTTCAGGCTCGTCGTCTCCAGCTATAAATTCCGCTTCGTTACCTGGCATGATACGCCATGAGCTTTGAATGCCCAGTAAACACACACACAACCCACCCCTTTTTCCCAGTCCAATACACAATCACAATTATAGCACCAAGTAGTAAAGCATGTTAATCAAATAAATGGATAAATAAATAAATGGTTAGGTTAGATGTCAGTAATCTAGAAATCCCCCAAAGAGATTTCGTCCTCCCAACCACAAGAATCGGACGCGGATTATTCGGTATGCCCCCTCTTTTGCTGCTTTGTTGCAGAACTAACCTCGGATGCCTACCAACGGTTATATACCGCGTAGCGCCAACCGCAGGGCCTCAAAAGAGACGGTAAAATAGGGCCTTGCCCGAATCCCTCCTCACACCAAACCACCTAGGGTCCGAATACAACCGCTTCGTTCAAGGGTTCCGAAAACCACTTGCGCAAGACTTTAACTTCAAAATAGGGAACGCATCCCAACAAACCATATATCACATATTCTCATCTTTTCATTACTCAAGAGCTCGAAAACCCAATACCCTCCCCATTAGGTTTCCCGTTGAATTAAATGTCTTAAATCAAGGTTAGTCCAACTTATAAGACAATAACATCCATATAAGCATGCATTCTTAAGATGAGAAATGTAAATAACATAATCACAACACATATAATATCATGCCAAGATATGATCATAAGCTAATAAGCAATCTCATGAACTCAAGGGTATGAAACATCCACACATAACAAAATTTGCAGATTTAATATCACATAAAAATTTAAAATGAAAGGGCTATTTTAGATCCTTCACCGGGCTTGGCCTTCCTATGGTTCGTGGAGGATTTAATCTAGTTTCTAGAACATCTTTTGTAAATGGGATCGCTTTTCCAGATTTTGAGTTATTTAGAAAATATTCCGGCGCTGTCCAGGTTCTGTCCAGATCCGTCGACCGTTACGAAAAATTGATTTTCTTGCAAACCGCTTAATGTTTTTTGATGAAACAAATTTTAGTTGAAAGCTAACACTTTAAGGAAGATTTTGACATAAAATAGAGGTCCAGAATAATTTTGTACATTTTTCTAGAATTTCTGGAAGTGGGCTGCAAAAACAGATTCTGGGTTATTTTGCCCAAAACAAGCAGATTTATGAGAAAAGGGTTCCACCAAGGGAAAGATTTTGTTTCTTTTGTGAAGAAAACATGGTAACTAACATATTTTTAACTCAGAAAATTTTCTTGAAAGCGTGCCCTTAAAAAGTTGAGAGATTGGTATAAAAAAAAGATGGTTTTGAGCCAAGATGGGGAAAATACAAGGGAGATAAAACTAATACTCAACTCTTAGCATTTTTAACACAAGAATTCATAAATAACAGATCTGAAAGGCATTGTTTAGAAACATGTATTGGAAAAAGGAAAATGAAAGAGAAGGTTGTGTTTGTGGCTTACTTGCTAATTTTGCACAAGAATGCTCTTTTCTCCTTTCCTCTTCTTCTCTAGACTCCTTTCTCTCTTGCTCTCCTCCCTCTTTCTAACCGAATGTGTGTGTGGGTGAGTGTGTTATGTGTGTTTGCAAGCTAGGGGGGTGTGTTGGTATTTATAGACAAACTTTGGAGGCAAAAAGTCCTAAAAAGTCCCTTAGTTGGAAATGGATGGAAAGGTTAGGATTTGTTTGAATTCTAAGGAAATAGAAGGGTTTTGGGAGGCTTGTTCATTGATTTAGGCCACACATAGTTAAAATGGAACTAGTTTTGAAATTAGCAACATAGATCTAGGTCACTAGGTTGTGTATTTTCCTAGAATCTCATGATGGTGTTTCTTGGAATTTGATTTCTCACATTCTCCAAGGAAGGGCCAGCCATAGGGAAGTGTGGAGGGCAAATTCTTTATTATTTTATGTCCTAGGGTACACTCTTCAAGATGTATACATATATATATATATTACATGATTGATGGTACTTCAAGGTACAAGGTACAACTACTAGTTTTTTAGGCAAGTTTTGAATTTAATTAAAGGGTGAGGGCTTGGAGTTAAATACATGTAACTTATGTAGAATTAAATTAGGTTAGGGATCCTAATCCGGTTAGGGAAATTCCTGTTTTGACAAAAATAAAAATAGTAATGCTAGCCGACAAGATTCGAATTAATTCAAGTAACCGAGGGGCTTTAAGAAAATAATTCAAATATTAGGGTCTTTAAAGTGAATACATATTTCAGGGGCTTCACATTGCATGTCCACTACAAAAATACAAAAAAGTGGAACATGATCCTCACTAATTGTATAGTAAAGCAACATATATTTTATACCTTCAACCTATGTTAATTCTTGTACCAAAAACATCAACATGTTAGCTAAGTCATCTGCAAAAAAAAAAAAAAAAAGTCAAATAAACAAACAAATAAACAAAAAGGCAATGTTGGATTCATGCAAGATGAAAAAATAAGAAAATAATTTCATTGTAAGGTAATAAATATCATTCTTGTGCATAAATGGATAGACAAAACAAATAAAAATCACAAATGAATAGGCAAAAGAAATAGGAAAAACTTACTTTTGCATGCTTGGCTTTACCCTTGCCTCTTTCACTTGAACTTCCTCTCCTAGTTGAACTTCCTCTACCGGTTGCATTTCCCCTTCCAGCTGAACTGCCCCTCCCACTTGAATTGCCTCTACCACTTACATTTCCCCTTCCAACTGAATTGCCTATCACAAAACCTTTACCCCTACTCACACATCTGCCACTACTCCTACCAACAATTCGGTCACTACCTTTACCACTAGATGTGCCACTACCCCTACCACCAGCTATGCCACTGCCCCTATCAGCAGTTCTATCACTGCCTTTACCACTGGATGTGCCACTGCCTCTACTACTAGCTATGCCACTAGCCTTACCACTAGTTGTACCACTTCCAAATGCTCCACCTCTGACTGGACCTCTTTGGCAAGTTCTCTTGTTGTGTCCAAATTGCATGCACCATTTGCATCTCAAGGTACCAGAACTTTTACTCTGACTTGTTCTAGCTAGAGGCTCATAAACAACCCTCTTTCTTAAAGTCTTTGGCCTTCCTGGCAATTTTTTTCAAATATGGGGGTTGTAAAGGGTCCCCGGGTATAAATGTCCACATGCTATGGTCTAAGATGGGATGTATCATTCCACCATTAGCTCTCAAGTAAGTTGCTTTAGAGTAGTAGGGGTGGACAAAATCTTTTATGTTCAACTTACTGTGAGAAATTGCAACCACAACTTGTTTGCATGGGAGACCAGATCTCTCCCACTATCTACATAAACAACTCATAGCCCCAAGATGGACAATGTGATTAACCCCCTCATTATCCTTTACCTCATACTCATTGCCTTCTGCATACTCCACTCTACAAGTCTTTGACCATTTCAGTGTGACCTCAAGTTGTTTTTTGATGTTCAATGTCACATTAGATTTCCATTACATTGCCTTTTGGTATCTCATCTGAAACTTACCCATCCACTTGCACCTTATGCCCTTTAACATGGTTAAAATTGGATGACTTCTCAAATTTCCCAACCAATTATTGAAGGACTTTGTCATGTTATTTGTGATGTGATCACTTCTAATCCTACTATCAAATACATGCCTAGACCTTCCTTCAATTGGAACCTTTTACAGCCAATGAAAATCATCATTGTTTAGGTTCTTAATGGCTTGCATAGCTTGATCATACTCTATCTAATTGTAAGCCCTTGCTGCCCTTCAAAATTGCTTTCTCAAAATCAAACCAGGAAATTTGGCTCTGAAATTGTTGAATAAGTGCATGCAACATCTTCTATGAGTTGCCTCTGGTATAGTGTCACTGACAATCTTGTCAAGGCCCTATATACAAAAACAATGAAACATTAGTAAACATTACAAGTTTAAAATTAGACAATAAAGCATTATGTAAGTAAAGTAGTTGTTGAATATGTCAGTAAACTACCTTTTATTGATTAGACATGATGGTCCATGATCTAGAAGGTAGTGCATCTTCTATGATTGTTCTCAAGTTGGCCAAGAAAAAAGACCAAATGTCCTTGCATTCACCCTCTACTACTGCTAATGCCAATGGAAACAAGCCATTATTTCCATCTATGGCAACTGCTAAAATTAAAACACCACCATAGGGACCCTTCAGGTGACAACCATCTGCCCCTATGAAGGGCCTACATCCATTAACGAACCCTGCTTTCATTGCATCAAATGATATGAAAATTCTTTGGAACAATGGATACTGAGAAATGGTAGTGTCTAGTTCTTCTCCATCTTCTGAGATTGGGGTAGGGAGTAAGTCATAATTTATGACCACAAAGCTACCAGGGTTTGTTTTCTTCATTTCCTTAGCATATGTTGGCAACAACACATATTGGCTCTCATAATCACCCTCCAGCTCCTCTTTACACATCCCTTTGGCTCTATATAGCTGCATTCTTGAAGCTTCAATCCCAAACATTGTATTTAGTTTCACGTGCATAGTATCTAAGCCAATGTGTGGATTCTCCTTAAAACTTTCAACTATTTTTTTAGCAATCCAAGTTGATGTAGTTTTAGTGTTTGTGTTCATCCTACTACATGTGTGAGTAGGTACTAAGGTTTTAATCTTGTAGGTGATCCCATCTGGAAGTGGAGATGCATGAATTCTCCAAGGGTAGCCCTCAACAGCACAATGGACTGTTACTCTAGACTTCTCATTTTTGTCCATTACTATCTTAAAACCAATTTGCACTGTATAGTCCCTCAATCTAGCATGAAAGTATTCACTTTTGGAAAAATCATCCCTTCTTCCAATACAACTTCTCCATCTTGATTAAGACATGGTTCTTTCTCATTATAGGTACCATCATACTTCATGCCTACAAACCTTATCTCTTCATCATCTACACAGTCTGCTTCATTATCATAATCATCATCAGTAGTAGAATATGCCACTTCATCATCACCAGATTGGTAATCACTAAGTTCAGCATCATCATCTTCACGTGAGCACTTATTATCATCATTACTCAAAATCTCATTGCCATCTAATTCATTTTTATCCTCATCTACATCTACAGTGTGGTAGTCTTGCTCTACATCTACAACATCTACTCCATGATTTCCACCTCCACCATTTCCATCATCACTTTTTGTAAGACCCCAAATTTCTAACCCAAATGATAATACAACAATCATGGCTCTTTCAAGGAAAACTGAATATAAATCTCCAAACTTATATTACATGATACAATAGTTTTTCATGCAACAATACATTAATCTAACAATAAGTAAATAAACAAATAAATACCCCAAGGGTTTACAAGTTTCCAAGGCTTGAGCCTAGTTACACAAAACGGTTATTCAAACCCACACAAACACAGCCCTTGGCTTACACACAGAGTCACAGCAAATGAGAGCATTGTACTCCCAACATACATACTTCCATGCCTCTACTTGGGTAGGATCACCGCATCTTTTCCTGCACAAAAATCCCGCAGGGTGAGCATAAAGCCCAGTAGGAAATCCTTAACAAAGTATATACATTTTATACAAGTCTTAAGAGATGAAATACACATGCCATGCTATGCTCTTTTTGAAGATAAATCACATTTTCATCTTTTGAAAACCATCATGCTCAATGATATCATGCAATTTCAATTGTTCAAAACTTAACAATTTATTTCAAGGGCGGTAAATACAACTCTGGTAATCCTTTGGTCGGTGTTTGCAAGTAGACTATACAAGTATTACCAAATTGTCATTTTTACCGGTATTAACCGGAAGGCTCGACACCTATCTGCGTGGATTTTCAGTCTTTCACCCCGGACTCTCAAGCCAACTTATTCAATATTATCTACATCACTTATCAAGACTTACCAACGTATTTACCCCAAAACCATTTTATGAAAACTTGTTTCTCAACATTCTTTTCTCAATGCAAGTTTTCAAATCAACTTTCAAAGTTTAATGTAATCAAATAAATCTTTATGCCAATAACACAAGATGAATATAAATACTTTTATTCCAATTCATCGTCCAAGAAATAGCACAATTCCCTTTTCTCAAGTATCCTCAACAATTAGTTATTTCAAGACTATTTCAATGTTTTGAACAATAATTTCCAAAATGAACAACAATTCTCATATTCCTTGAAATTCATCATTTATATAAATATAAATAAGAAATTTTCCAAACATCCATTTGTTTTGACACACAAAATAAATACAACAATATTATTCATGGATTTTCACTCTCTTTTAAAAAAATTCCCAAATTCTAGGTTTTCTCACCAAAACTATACAACTCAAATCCTTTGAAAGAAAACTTTCCAAAATCATCTTTTCTTCAATCAACAAAGATCAAAACCCATAAGATCATTTTAAAAAAACAAGAGACAAACCCACTTTCAAAATCGCTCAACTTCTTGAATCAACAATCAATTTTCAAAGCTATCGAAAGATGATTTCGAAAATCATATAGATCTTGCAAAAATATATATATAACTCTAAGAAAATTCCTACTTCAAGTTTTGAAGAAGAAATAAGATAAAACCCCCAAAATCAACGGTGTCAAAACTCGATCTTCACCACACATAACGAAGCCTTCGAGATGATAACCAACTTTGGTGAAGAACTTAGGTCTAAATCCCAATGGATTTGGAGAAATCAAATAGAGAAGATGACTTTTAGAGAGAGAAGCTCCCGATTTGGAATTCTGGAGAGTTTTAGAGAGAGAGAGGACTGAAAAAGTGATCTGAAATATCAAATTCACGAACTGATATGACATGGTCCGCTCGAGCGTGGAATGCCCCGCTCGAGCGTCAAATACACTAACCCAGTACTTTTGCAGACAGGTCAAACTTCTGAAACCAAACATTCTCTGCTCGAGCGCATAAACGGCCGCTCGAGCGGACAAGCAATTTCGAATGCATTTTGCATTTTTGCTTCGAGGGCGCTGCCCCTCGACCCCACCAAGGCGTTGCCCCCTGAACCCCCGTGAGCTAACCAGGCAACTCGATCCCCGACCGGCCCAGTCGTAGTGGCAAAACATGAAAGAAGGATCGAAACCGGGATCGCTATACTTTTATGTCCACCATCACTCATTCCAGTAGAATATGTTATGTCTACATACAAGTTAATTGTTTTACTCCCACCTTGTACATAAAACATGTCCAGCACATCAAGATCATTTTCTATTAGTCTCTTTGTCTCAGTACCAGGCATATCACAATGCAATGTGATTGATGTTGCTTTACTACAAGAAATATGAGAGATGGCTGTTGCAGTGACATTCTTCAAGGCATCAATGTAGCAATACATATTTGGATCGACATCATACACTATTCCCACTTTCCTTTTGTAGTTTATGATTAAATCAAAATAAGGAAATGCAACCATAATGTGATCATAATGAAGTAACAATTAATTCCTAAGATGTACTGTACGAAACAATTAACTGAAGAAAAGAAGAAAAAATGAAGAAAATCCCTAATACAATAAGCAAGCCCATACATTCACAAATTCATAAGAAAAAATAGATTTCCTATAAATAAAACCCAAAAAATTGACAAATTCATAAGAAATCCCTAAATTACACTACTATTATACTAATATTCAACAAATCCCTATTTTTCAGTGACAAATTTTGCAAATGAAATACATCTCATAAATAAAACCCAGAAAATCAGAAATTCATAAATATTCAACAAATTCCTTTTTTTTAGTCAGAAATTTTGTAAATCAAATAAAAGCCCTAAACCTACATCTCATAAATAAAATCCAAAAAATCACAAGTTCATAATAAATCCCTAGATTACACTATTATTATAGTAATATTCAACAAATTACTTTTCCAGTTACAAATTTTGCAAATAAAATACAAACCCTAAATGTATATTTTCAAAAAAAAACCCTTTTCACATGTATTTCATAAAATTGAACCCAGAATAGAAACAAATTTGTAAGAAAAAAGATGAAAAAAATTTGAAAACCCCAAACTCAAATTAATCATATTCAAAGCGTAATGAGTTCGAAATCTTACCTGGAAGCCGTAACAACAACTTTTCACCGATGAAACTTTTTTACATTGTGCACTGGCAACGAAGATCGAGCCAAAATCGAATAGCTTCTTTGTCTTTTTCACACAGATCAACCTTCTTGTCGTTGCTTACTGTCGTCTCTCTCTCTTTCTTCTTTCTTTCAGGAATTGCGATGTGTATTGTGAAAGTAGCCTGATTAGAGATTTTGTGCACAAAGGGCATTTTCATCTTTTCGCAGGAAAAAACAAGGGTAATATGGTCATTTTGTATAGGCCACTAATGTCGTTTGTGCAAAATAGATGGAATGAGAGAATCTTGACATTGTCAGGTAAAGTAAGGGAGGTTACTATAATTATTGAAATCACAGAAGAGGTCCATGTATTTGTCAACAACCTCAAGGAAGGTAAGTGTAATTTATCCAAAATTCAATAACACTTACAACTCTACAAATTCATGATCATTAACCACTAAATTAATATAAGAAAGACTTCGATAAGAATTGATCCCCTAATTTTATTTGAAAGTATACAATAATAACTAATTGAGGTAGCTCAAGAGTAATTATTGAGTTTTTTAAATAATCATGTGATATTACTTACGTAATGATTTAAATCCATGCTGTAATGATAAATAATATTATAGGTGATACATGGTTACTTACCTATGTTTGGAAGATGGGATACAAGAAATGACTATGGATTGTTGTTTGTCATTTGTTGGGAGCACCACGCAATCAATGCAACAGGATATTTTGGGACTATTTAATAATTTAGTATTAAGTCAGTTGGTTAAATTTTACATAAAGAAATGTCAATCAGTGCGCATAGGTAATTAATGAATATTGTTAGTAGTATATGTATAAAAAATATTAAATATATGAAAAATATATAAAATTAAATAAAAATGTTTGAAAATAAGTGAAACGTGTATTAAAATTCTAATTTTTATTTTTATTTTATTTTATTTTATTTTATTTTTACATCATATGGTTTTGAGTCAACTTTCATTAGGGGTTGTTAGCAAAACCTTTCCACCAAAAATACATATTTAGAAAAATATTTAAAATATATACTATTTAAAATGTGTGGATCAAATTTATTTTAGGTATAGGCCTATTTGGTAATGTTTATATATATATTTGTTTGTATTTATAGAATTTTTAAAAACTATAAACCAAAAATCATTTGGTGTCCGTTTTTGTTTTTAAAAAATTGTAAACAATTTATTTCCGATGTACCCAAAAAAAAAAAAAATTGTAAACAGTTTATAAAATTTGCTAAATTTTTGTAACCACATAAAAGTTTGTTTTACTTGTTTAAATTATTTTTTTTTTTCAATATATTCAAACCACTATCTATTGCTTAGCACCACCATCGACCACCATCGCCAATGACTTCATTTGACCACCATCTCTTCTCAAAAACCATCTTCAACCACAATGTCGTGCCAAAACAAACTTCAGCCACGACCACTTTCAACTGTCAACAACTATACCTTCAACCACCACCAACTTTGATTGCCGGCAACTACTTTTGAGCATTGCCAACAACCTCCCACTAGGGTAGTGTCAACTACCTTTGATGCCACAACAACCACCTCTAGTCACTATTTTCAACCTTCAATAATCATCTCTTACGAGCCATCCTTTTAACTTGCTTTCAAAACAAAAATTTAAAACACATATATAACAAATATAATTGTTGTTATTATTTTTATCAAAAATAAACATAAACATACTTAATGTTTTCTGTAAACTAAAATTAGGGTTGTAAGAAAAATTGATGGAACTAAATCATCCGCTTGAAATCGACCTAAGTTTTGGCTTTGGTTCGTTTTTCATAATGCACAATTTCTTTCTCTTTTAAGTTTTTTATATCAACAAATTGAACCGGCCTAAATATTAGATTAAAATAATTTTATATTTTAATTCATTGAGCATCATACAGGTTACCAATATAATACACTTTTTGTGATAAAAACGATGGAAGGAGATATTTATAGTGCATGTTTTGTACTTTTCTCATTTATGCCTAACGTAGAATTGTGTAAGTTTTTATAATACACTTTAAAATTTTATGTCAATTCTTCATCTATACTAGATTGCTAAAATCAAACCATAGCATATGATTTGCGTCGACCCTCAATTATCAAAATTGAAATATTCGGTTCAATATTAAACTTTCTTTCAACACCAACCGAACTAAATCATTTACATCCTTATTAAAAGCAATAAACTGTAAACTTTCTGTTAACACTTTAATTTTTATTGGGAAAATGTTAAAGACTCCCCATTTTAGATCTATAAATTCACTTATAATAACATAACAAAAAAATTAAAATTGATATAATTAAATATATAATAAAAAAAATGAATACTTATCATAGCACGTGGAGGTATCAACTAATTTCCTTTTCATTTTCTTGTCAAACAAGCTCAAATTTTCTTTCTAATATAAGGCGCGTATTGGTGGAGCCAGGGAGTCCAGCAAAGTCTAATTAAACTACTATTACTATAGTAGTTGTTGACATGTTCTACTTCATCATGTGATGAGCAAAATCCGAGTGCTTTTTCATAGAAGTTACAAGTAGCAGTTACTTTCTTTGACTCTCTCTCTCTCTCATCCTCTATTTTCTCTCTCTCTCTAAATCACTGTGGGGAGACAAAACCCTATAAAGCTTTTGCCGTTTCAAAAGGGGTTTCAAAATATCAAGCTTTGAATTCAGCAAAAACAAGCTCGTGGGTTTGAAACTAGCTATCTGATAAATCAAACCCACTATTACATTCTCATTCAAGGACCATTTGAGTAAACTGGTAAAAAGGACTGTTGTATAATTTCCAGTCATCGCTTGAAACGTGTCTGAAGATTTTTGGGTCTTTTGGATATATATAAAGGCTAGGTATATAATTAAAGCTGTCAGAGTTGGAGAATCTTGTAACTTGATATTGGGTTTTTTTTCCGAAGTGATAATTTGTTTTGAGGAAGATAAAAGAACAACTTTTGGAAAGCTCTGATCAGGTATGACATTTGTGTTCTCTCTCAAAAACTTCTATGATCCATGTTTGTGGATTTTAGGGGTTGATTGGTTAGAATTGTATATTTCATGGACCATATTGTGTTTATTGTCTGTTTATTGTTTGTAATTTTGGTGTTAGTTTTGATTTTTTATGATAGAATTTGGAAGATGGTTAGTTTGGGATGACATTAGATTCTAATCATTTGAGACGGAAATGAAAAATATAAGAAAAAGTTTCCAAATTTGAATATGTCGCGTAAATTTAAACTCGGCATAGACACTTTTCTGAGTAATTTTTTCCATGGGGACCTGAATTTGTTTTGTTAAAATTAAAATATTCAATAATTTTCTAGGGCTCTATTGGTGTATACCATAAGGTTTTAAATATTGGCCGTTATTATCATCATATTGGCCGTTATACCATAAAGTTTCCGATACCGTTATTCATTAATATATTAGCCAATATTGTTTGATATTTGGTCGATATATGACCGTATCATTGATACCGATACATATCTCGATACCTTTATCAAAGTATAGATGCATCTATTTATGTGTATGAATAATTTTATATTTGATGGGGAAAAGGAAAATAGATCCGTTTCACTCAGTTTTTTTGTATCGAGAATTCAAGTATTGTATACGTCATTAGTCCGATCCTTTGGATTAGAAAAGTTAGCATTTGATGGAACTCTTGCTGGAGTAAATTCATAATAGCCTTTTTGTTCTCACTTCTTTTATCATTTTGTAAATTTACATAGTTTTCTAAATCTTAATGTGCAGGTGACACTTCTAAAATATTGAAATCTGTTATGGGTTTATCGTTATCCTTACTTCCATCAGCTTTGGAGGAAATTGTGAACCATTGGTTTTTCAGTTTGGCCCACAACATCAATTTTGCTTACAAAGGACAAGAGGTGACCTTGAGAACTGATAGTTTTAAGGAAACAGATTCAGAAACCATTCCCAAGTCTAATGGTTTTGAGAAGAGGAGTACAAAGAGTTCTATAAACTTGAAGAACTGTGAACCCGTGAAAATAATACTCGAAACAACTCTTTCATTCAAGAATTTAGTTCAAGACATAAGGAATTCAGGTTTGACTGCTTCGAACAATAAAGTTGATGGGTTTATTGATAAATCAGTGCCCTCAATTTCACTTCCTGAACCGGCAATATTGTTTTCACCAAGACCCGTATGTGAGCTTGATGCGGCTGCAGTTAAGCTTCAGAAAGTCTATAAGAGTTACCGTACTCGAAGAAACCTTGCAGATTGTGCAGTCGTGGTTGAAGAGCTATGGTTTGTCTCTTAACATCCTATTACAAGTTTTTGCTCGTAATCACATAAAATGTTTCTTAAGTTGCTTAACATTCTTTTAAAAAATAATTTTTGTAGGTGGAAAGCATTAGACTTTGCAGCTCTCAAACAGAGCTCTGTGTCGTTCTTCAATGTCGAGAAACCTGAAACCGCTGTTTCACGGTGGGCCAGGGCAAGGACAAGAGCTGCCAAGGTGGGTAAGGGATTGTCCAAGGATGAGAAGGCTCAAAAACTAGCCCTTCAACATTGGCTTGAAGCTGTAAGTGCTTTTATGAGACCTCTTTTGTCCCAATTAAAATTTTTATTCAAAGATCATAATATTGATTTCACTTAAAGTCAATGCTCTAACCACTCTCATCAATTTTATTTTATTTTTTTACAGATTGATCCACGACATCGATATGGGCACAACTTACATTTGTATTATGATGTCTGGTTTCAAAGCGAGAGTGCTCAGCCTTTCTTCTATTGGTGAGTACTTTGTATTGCTTAACGTGTGCTCTGTTCAGTTGATGAGCAACTTATTGCAAAACAAAAGAAAGACAAATGTGTTTAGTCTGATTTAACATCTTAGAAACATGATTTTTCTATTAAAAAGGTTTGGAATCTTAAGCTTCACAAATTTGTTTAGTTGGATCGCCAAAAAACCCAAACAAGGATAAATAAAACACCCTTTATTCTTTCATTGCTTCCACTTTCTCACATCCAAGCATTGACCATATAGAATAGAAGTCTTAAAGCGCAATTTACCATGTGATGACTACCTCTTACAATCTACTTCTTTGATCTATGAAGGTTGGATGTAGGCGATGGCAAGGAAGTAAACCTCAACGCCTGCCCAAGGATCAATCTACAACGCCAATGTATCAAATACCTAGGACCGGTAAGTTTTAAATCATCTAAGAATTTTACAATATTTCCTTACATAAACTATCTATTGTTTGTATATCTAACATATTGCTATCTTTGCCGGTCTCCTTTCAGAAGGAAAGGGAAGCGTATGAAGTAGTAGTTGAAAATGGGAAGCTTGTGTATGGACAAAGTGGTTCGCTCGTAGAAACCACAGAGGGTTCGAAGTGGATTTTTGTCCTAAGCACATCAAGGAATTTGTATGTGGGGCAGAAGAAGAAAGGTGTGTTTCAGCACTCGAGTTTTCTTTCCGGCGCAGCCACCACAGCGGCTGGAAGATTAGTTGCTCATGACGGGGTTCTTGAGGTACTAAATGCAGACACACATCTCTACACTTGCATCAAATATTAGCAATTATGCTTTTGTCATGTGATTCTCATTATGTCTTTTGTTATGACTTTCTTTTCCAGGCTATATGGCCATACAGCGGTCACTATCACCCAACAGAAGAGAACTTCCGGGAATTCATTAGCTTCCTCGAGGAACACCATGTAGATCTCACCACTGTTAAGGTACTTGTTCTGAACCTGTATGCAGTTATCTCTACATATTTTTTGATGCAAGCACATTACATATGTACCTTTTATGGACATACATACCAAGTAATTTAGGTGTTCGTAACCTAGGAAGGATGAATTAAAGTATTTTTATAATGGTCAAAATAAGAACCTTAGGCATTTTTTATATTTTTGATAATTGCAAAAATATATTATATTTTTGAAAATAGGCACAATATAATTGTTCTAGTACTCCTAGATTTAAAAATAAATTTACTTTTATGCCCTAAAGTACCCACAAATGTACCCAAATTGTACCCATCCCATACCTGAGCCGTAACTGAGCTGTATTTTGCCTACCCATGTTGGGTAAGTACCTGGTACTCGTACTACAATTTTTTCGGAGTGCCCATGCTTCATAGTTTGTAACTGATGTTTGTGTAATATGTTTCTGTTGAGCTGTTTTTATGAGTAATCTCTAAAGATATACTGATGACCATTTTCTTTTTATACAGAGGTGTGCAATTGATGATGACTATCCTTCAGTGAAGGTTATTTATGAGGAGTCAAAGCCAGAGCCACCTGTAACAAGTCTGGCTACAAATACACAATCTGAAGATACAAACACGTCTAATGTAGAGTGTGATGCAGTGGAAACCACAATTACAAGTGATCATCAAGAAGATATGGGCACTGATGATGCCAGTGCGGAAGCACCGGTCTTTAACTTGGCTAAGCGCTTGTCGTGCAAGTGGACGACGGGAACTGGCCCTCGTATCGGTTGTGTTCGGGACTACCCAACAGAGCTACAATCCCGAGCACTTGAACAAGTTAACCTGTCGCCCCGAGTCGCCGCTGGACTCTTTGGAAACTATGGTCCGATCCCTTCTCCACGGCCGAGCCCAAAGGTCCGGCTTTCTCCCAGATTAGCATACATGGGGCTCCCAAGTCCTAGAACCACTATTGCGGTGGCTAATTGAGGCAACTGCAGGGTTTCAAACATCGACCATTATCCCTGTCACATATCGGGGTTTTAGATTTCTGATACCATTATTTATCGATATATTGGCCAATACTATCTAATATTGACCATTATATGACCGAATAGCTGATACCGATACATAACTCGAGGCGGTAAGGACACCAGCAGCACTTCAGGAGGTAGGGACCCTACTGCAACTTTTTGTAGCATATACTAGAGGATGAAGGGATTTAACTTAATTTCTTCATTATTTTGTTCATTTTAATTTTATTTTGTAAATGGCTTACCGATTCATTTTTGCACCCTGCTTTGGCACCTTTTTTGTTGGAGGTTGGGTTCATTCCATTGATTCATTCATTCTTTGTAAACAAAGTTCAAGTTATTAATTTTCAATGAAAAATAAATTTTTTTCTCTGTTGAAATTCTCTCTCGTCTTGTGAAAGGAAATAGTTGGTTCGTCCATTGTAGTTTTGGTTGGAATTGTTTTGAGACCGTATCACTTTAGTTTTGGTTATACATTACCAAAGAATTTGCATATACTTGTCACAAAAACAAATGACCTAGTTGACTATGGTCGGTTTCTATGATGTTGAACAAATTTATAGTGATTTTATTTCAAGCGCTTTTTTAACTCTATTCAAAATCTTCAATCCTATGATAGAAAAGTGATTTGAAATAAACGGAGATGTGATGTCTAATTGTGGGTTTTACAATTGGTTCTTGTCTTTGTAAGGCATTTGTTGCCCTCCGGTAAGGCTTGCTTAGCGACAGAGCCGCCTTCTTTGGACTCCGACAATTTCTTTCTTTACAACCGAATTATACCCGGCCATGACAGCAAATGGTTTTCATTTGCAAGAGCAGAAATTATTTAGTGTTCTTAGAACAATATATCATATAAAATACTTTGTCAAATTTTTTTTTATTAGTTTCTCATATGACATGATGAGTTTTAGTATTTATTAAATGTGATGGGCTCTAAATAAATGTTTTAAAATTTGTTTACTTCTTATGTGGCTTTTCAAATGACAGAGTGGATTTAGCTATTTATTAAATATGATGGACTATGTATACAAATGACATTTTTTGCATGAATACACTTGTAAAGTGAAGTAAATGTGATGATGAATATATTTTGTCTTTGGTATGAGTTGTGTTATTTGTTGCTTATTTTTGTCTTTTTCTCTAGGCAAAATTATTGCAATTTCTTTACTAAAAAAATTAGGAAATTTAAAAAAAAAAAAAACAAAAAAAAAAAAACAATAAAGACAAATATTTTACTTTGGTATAAGGTGCTTGCTTTTGTCTTCAAAGTTGTCTTTCCCCTTTATCTATCCTCATAGTAGTAGTGTCTACTAGAAGTCTACATATATATGTGCAAGCTGAGGTTATTATGTAAAAATTCATTATATATTCCATATTAGGGGTTTTTCTTTTAATAATAATATTGTTGTTGTTGATTTCGCTGGTCATATAATATTGTTAGATTTTTTACATATAAAGATTATCTAGTTTGATATAATTATTTTGATATGTATAAATAATATGGGCAGTGGCGGACGTAAGGGCTAGTCAGGGACGGACTAACGTGTAGACCACCAGGAGCCATTGCCCCACTCAAATAAAAAAAATTATTAATATATATTACTTTTAAACAAAGAATAATACTTGAGACCCCCTTTTGGGGGTCACCCCCTCACCCCCTTTGCCATGTGTCAGGGAGTGATTGAAGGAGTAGGAAAAAAAAGAAAAAGAAAAAGAAAAAGCAACCAATGAGAGAGAGAGGGGGTCAAAGGGGGTGATGGGAAAAGGGGGGATGAATCATTGTTGTTAAACAAAATATCAATAATATATAATTGTTTAAGTAAAGATGGCCCTGTGCTTCTAGTTTTGTCATTGTCAAGTGGTCGGCTAGGTCTCTTTTAAAAATAAAAATAAAAACTAAATATGAAATAAAAAAAATAAAATATAATTAAAAGTACACTTCTTTTTCTTGATGAGAAAAAGCCAGAAAGCACAAAGAAAAAAACCCTAAGAAGGGTTTGACTTGCTGCGCTTGCACGCTGCCTTATTGATTGAAAGCGCGGAGTCAAATCAACTTGGGAATATAGAAAGAAGAAAAAAAAAAAAGTGTTGGTTCTGCTATTAGTCTTCTCATTATTACAAGTATGTGATTTATATTCTTTTTTATTATTATTTTCAATTTGTAATACTTTTATTATTTTTTCTTTCAATGTCATGTTGATACAATTGCAATTTTTTTAATTTTACAAAAATTATGAATTAGAACGTATGATTTCAATTACTAGGTTTTTTTTTTTAATTATTTATCATATTTGGGCAAATTTAATTTTATTGAGATTAAGTGTTATAAATTCAAAATTAAAATCAATTGAGAGTTATATAAAATTTATGTGTTGAATCTGAATTCTGAATTTTTAAATTTATATGAAATTTATTTTAATTGCATTTATTATTATAGGCACAAAAAATTTCTATGTCTTGTGATATATACATATATATTTTACATTAGCAATTGGTTCTAACTTCTAAATAGAATATTAACCATGTATGTAATGAATTCTATTTTGATTTGTAAATTATTATGGCAAAGTCATGTACAATTGATAGATTTTTTAAAAGAAAAAATGCAAGTTCCTCAAAAGTCAATGTTGACAATGTATCATTGCCAACTTCCAATGTTGATATCCCTGAAAATCCTCCAACGAAATCTCAAAAAATTGGTGTTAAAGAAATTGATAATGGTTTATTGGATTGAAATCCTATACATATACGGATTTGGGATTATCATGTTAATCAACGTGATGAAATTCGACGAGCTTATATTAAGGTTGGTTCATACCAACCTATACTTTCAAAGTATCTGAAATCTGGGTCAACAACTCATCTTCGTAGCTTTCAACCGTCATGGTTCAAACTGTTTCTGTCATGGCTGGAATATTCACCTGCAAAAGATGCAGCCTTTTGTTTACCATTCTTTCTTTTTCATAAACCATGTAGATCTGGATATTATAGGCAGCAAGCATTCACTGTTGATGGATTTAAGAATTAGAAGAAAGTTATGGATGGAGCAAAATGTGCTTTTTTAAATCATATAGGGAAAGATTCTAACTCCTTTCACAATGTTGTCAAGAGATCATGTGAAGACTTGATGAATCAATTTCAACATATACAAAAGGTATTGGACAATTTCACTTCTGAACAAATTGTAGATAATCGACTAAGATTGAAAGTCTCAATTGATACAATACGATTGCTTGCATTTCAAGGTTGTGCTTTTAGAGGTCATGATGAAAGGCCAGATTCAATCAATCGCGAAAATTTTCTTCAAATAGTGAATTTGTTAGGGTCATATAATGACAATGTTGCTAAAGTATTGGATAAAGCTCCAAAAAATGCCTCTTACACATCACCAAAGATTCAAAAAGAAATTTTACATATTTTTTTCAACCAAAGTGAAGAATGTAATTCGTGAAGAAATTGGTCATGCAAAATATTGCATAATTGTTGATGAAGCTTGTGATGAGTCAAAGAATGAGCAAACGGTTATAGTTTTGAGATTCGTTGACAAAGATGGTTTTGTGAAAGAGCATTTTTTTGAGCTTCTTCATGTCTCTAACACTGCTGCATCAACCCTAACTGATAGAATATATTCTGCATTGTCTCATCACAATTTAGATATTCAGAATATTCGAGGGTAAGGATACGATGGTGCAAGCAATATACGAGGTGAGTGGAAAGGATTACAAGCATTGGTTTTGAATGATTGTCCATATGCTTATTATATTCATTATTTTGCACATCGCGTGCAATTGGCTTTCGTGGCAGCATCGAAAGATGTTATCCCAATTCATAAATTTTTTCTTAAATTGACTTTTGTTGTCAATATTGTCGGTGCTTCATGCAAGCGCAATGATGAATTGAAAGTTGCACAAGCTGCTAAAATTGAACATATGATTAACATTGATGAGCTCGAGACTGGAAAAGGGACTTAACCAGATTGACACTTTACAATGAGCTGGAGATACTCGATGGAGTTCTCACTTCAACTCAGTTTCAAGCTTAATAAAAATGTTCAGTTCAACATGTGAAGTTCTTCTCAACATCATTAATGAAGGAACGACTTCTGCCCAACGAGGAGATGCAAACTCAGCTTATGAAACATTGACTTCATTTGAATTTGTCTTTATTTTGCATCTCATGAAAGAAATGTTGGAGATCAATGATTTACTTTGTCAAGCTTTGCAATGCCGATCTCAAGACATCTTAAATGCTATGAATCTAGTTTCATCTACCAAGGCACTTCTGCAAAAGTTTAGAGATGACAAACGGGATGTTGTACTAGCCAATGTGAAATCATTTTCTGAGGTACGTAACATAGATGTCCCGAATATGAATGCTCCTTATATTGGGGAAAAAGTCGAGCTCATGATCATCAAGATGACTTTACAATTGAGCATTAATATCGAGTACATATTTTTTATGTTGGAATAGATTCTCAACTACAAGAATTAAATAGGCGGTTCAATGAACATGCAATAGAGTTAATCTTAGCTCAGCTCTAGATTCTTGAGATTTGTTTGAAACTTTTAGAATGGATGATATTTGTCAGTTAGTAGAAAAGATTTATCTGCAAGACTTCACAAATCAAGAGAAAATACAGTTGAGAATACAACTTCACCATTACGAGCATAATGTACTTTAGCATGTGGACTATAAAAAGTTGTCTACTATTTTTGAATTGTGTCAGTGGTTGGTAAGGACAAACAAATCTATGGTCTATCAACTTGTTTATAGAGTTATTACACTTGTTCTTATTCTTCTAGTTTCTACTACAACTACGGAGCGAACATTTTCAGCTGTGAAAATTGTCAAAACTAGACTTCGCAACAAAATGGAAGATGAATTTCTTATAGATTCTTTGCTTGTGTACATCGACAAGGAAATTGCTGAAAATTTTACCACAGAGTCAATCATTGAAGACTTTCAAGATATGAAAGAACGTTGAGCTCCACTTTGATGGATGATTGAGTTGCTTTGTATAAATAATTATTTAATACATGACTTTGCTTTTATTCATATATTAAATTCACTAAATATATGGTTGTTTTATTTTTTATGTACTAATTTAATATTAAATTTTAGTTTATCTTTTGAATTCAAAAAAATAGCAATTTATATCAATTCATATAAAAAAATTTATTTATGTATTGGCCCCGCAAATGAATTCCTGGTTCCATCCCTGGGGCCAGTGCCCTACATACATCCATTCCCATGCCAAAACCTCAACTTATATGTTATATATATATATATATATTATAAAACTAAAGAAATAAAGAAGAAAGAGTCATAATGGAAGAGGAAATAAACGATCACAATATAATACATAATTTTTCTCTATATACATTACCATGCAAACACACCTATTTATAGGTGATAAAACGTTCACTATATACAACTATTCATCACACCATGCAGCTTACTATATGGCATACTACACTTCCCATATGGTAGAACTTTCCTCTAATTCCACTTTGGCCCAAAACTCATTAGAATTCCAATTGCATCTCTTTTAATGGTTATCCAAATATTTCACAACACTCCCCCTTGGATAACCATATACTAAGAATATGTCTCGTTAAAACTTTACCAAGGAAAACCCAATGGAAAAAAAACCTTTGGTGAAGGAAAAATAGTACAATATTCTTATATGTGATTTGTTTAGATTGCCTCATTAAAATCTTGTTAAGGAAAATCCAGTAAGAAAAAGAACTTAGACGAAGGAAAAAGAGTACAATCTACAAATCTACTAGAATTGATGACTCCCCATCAATGCTGCATAATAGGACTTTACGTCGACGCATCCCAATATTATGTACCAACTTCTTAAATGTTGTAGTCGGTAGTGCTTTGGTAAATAGATCTACCAAATTATCACTTGAGCGTATCTGTTAAATATCAATATCACCATTCTTCTGGAGCTCATATGTGTAAAATAATTTTGGTGAAATGTGTTTAGTCGAGTCACCTTTGATAAAGCCTCCTTTGATTTGTGTGATACACACAACATTATCTTCATATAATACACTTAGACTATCTTTTGTTGAAGACAATTCACATTATGATGGATCATGCCAATTACATTCTCGACTTACTTCATGAATTGCAAGTATCTCTGAGTGATTTATAGTATGTCCATTGGTAAAAACATATCCTGTTTGTGATTTGGCTTTATGTGGATCAGAAAGATATCCAGCATCTGCATATTTGATTAATTGCGGCTTTGATTCATTTGAATAAAATAAACTCATATCAGTTATTCCACAAAGATAACGTAATATTTTCTTTACTCCATTCCAATGCCTTTGGGTTAGTGTAGAACTACATCTTGCTAATAAATTGATAGCGAATGTAATATCAGGTCTAGTACAATTTACAAGATACACGAGAGCACCAATTACACTAAGATATCATACTTCAAGACCAAGGAGTTCTTCATTATCTTCACGAGGTTGAAAAAAATCATTTTTCACATTAAGAGATCGAACAACCATAGGAGTACTCAAAGGATGCGCTTTATCTGTATAAAAGTTCTATGTTAATTGATGTACAAGAATCCCATTTAGCAAATGTTTGATCTGCAGGCCGAGACAAAATTTTATTTTGCCAAGATCTTTAATTTCAAATTCCTTTTTTAAATATTTTGCAGTTTTTGTAAACTCTTTGGAAGTTCCTACAAGATTCAAATCATCAACATATACTACAACAATTACAAAAATGGATTATGATTTCTTAATAAAAATTCATGGACAAATCAGATCATTCACATATCCTTCTTTCAATAGATATAAACTGAGCCGATTATACCACATGCATCCAGATTGTTTCAACTCGTATAGAGATCTTTGTAGCTTGATTGAATAAACACTTCTGGCATTTTAAATCCTTCAGGGAGTTTCATATATATATATATATATACTTCGCTATCTAGTGATCCATATAAATATGATGTAACTACATCCATTCGATGCATATCTAAATTTTCTGTGATTACCAAGCTAATTAAAAATCTGAATGTAATTGCATCCATTACGGGTGAATATGTTTCCTTATAATCAGTACCAAGTCTCTGTGAGAAACCTTGTGCAACAAGTCGTGCTTTATATCTTACAATTTCATTTTGCTTATTGCGTTTTTGAATGAACACCCATTTATATCCCATAGGCTGTATCCCTTCAAGGGTCTAGACTACAAGTCCAAATACTTCACGTTTTGTAAGCAAGTTTAACCCTGCTTGTATTGCTTCTTTCCACATTGGCTAATCATTTCTTTGTCGACATTTCTCAACAGTTTGTGGTTCATTGTCATCATTGCTTTTGATAATATTTTCAGCATTACTTTTGGTAATGTCAAGAGCAACTTTAAATGAAAATATGTTATCGACAACAATTTGATTTATATCCCAAACTTCTCCCATACTAATATAATGTATTGAGATCTCATTATTTTCAGGTACCTTTTCCACTTCAGGGAATAACTCTTCAAGAGATTTCTCTTCCGAATGTTCATCTTCTGGAGGTTCATAAGTAGGAGATTTGGATAGACTTACTATAGCCTGTTTTGTGGTTCTAACCTCTTTAGGGTGCTTTCATTTTTGGGTATAATCTCTCTAGAATATCCATTTACGGTTTTTTTTAGAGTACCAACTATTTGTTCTTGAGCTTTCCTCTTTTGAGGTATTTTGTCTTTTACACCAATGGGTCTCCCATGCTTCTGGCATGCCTTAGACGCATTTGCTACCATACCCATTGATTGTCCGATAATAACATCAATTCTTGCTGGGGTATTAGCTACTAGTATGTAAGATTATGTCACATTTTTTGTGTCGATGAATGCATCTGATAACTAATTTGCAATACTTTGCAAATAAATGATCCTTTGAACTTCTAGTTCACATTGATTAGTACGAGGATCAAGATGAGATAACATCTAAATATTCCAAGTGATTTCCTATCGAGCTTCAGGTTGCAACTTGCCTTCTCCTAATGATGGGGAAATTGTTTCATCAAAATGACAATCCTCAAATTGTGCCTTAAACACATCACCAGTCAAAGGTTCTAGATATCTAATGATTGATGGAGAATCAAAACCAATATAAATTTCGAGCCTACATTGTGGACCCATCTTAGTCCGCTATTTAAGTGCAATAAGAACATAAACCGCGCAACCAAACACTCTAAGGTGACTAACATTTGGTGGTTGACCAAATACAAGTTGTAAGGCGAGTACTAATGATATGTAGCTAGTCTGACACAAATCAAAGATATTAGCATGACCCCATGCTGAAACAGGTAATTTGCTTTTATAAGCAAAAGCCGAGCAATCAACTAAAGTCTCTTAATGAAAGATTCAGCTAAACCATTTTGGGTATGAGTGTGTGCAACAGGGTGTTCAATATCAATGCCAATGGACATGTGATAATTATCAAATGCTCATACTGTAAATTCACTGGCATTATCAACACGAATTGTCTTGATATGATGGTTTGGAAAACGTGCACACAATCTAATTATTTGAGCAAGAAGCCTGGCAAATGCAACATTACGTGTAAAAAGTAAACAAACATGTACATATGGTTGATGCATCTATTAAAACCATAAAATAATGAAATGGTCCACAAGAAAGGTGTATGGGTCCACATATATCCCCTTGAATTCTTTGCAAAAAGGATGGAGATTCAACAATTACTTTTATAGGTGATGGTCTGATGATTAATTTCCCTTATGAATAGGAAAAACATAAATAATCAGTTGGTAAAAGAATCTTCTGGTTCTTTAATGGGTGTCCATATGAATTTTTAATTATTCGATGAATCATCATAGATCTCGGATGCCCAAGTCGGTTATGCCGTAGCATAAACGTTTTTTGGTCAAAGCACTTCTAGTACATGACAATATGTGACTCAATCATTTGTATTGTCGTATAATATAATCCAGATTAAAATGCAGGAAGTTTTTCTAATACTAGCTTCTGGCTAGAATTAGTTAAAGTAATTAATAAATACTCTTCCTGACCTTTTTTTTTTATTTTATAGTTTCAATATGATAACCATTACGACGTATATCTTTGAAACTTGACAGATATCTTCTGGATGTTGTAAAATATAAAGCTTCACTAATACAAATTTTTGTTCCATTTGGCAACATAATATTGGCTCTTCTGGAGCCCTCAATTAGGTTTGAAGAACCTGAAATTGTATTGACATTAGCCTTTCCCATGAGTAATTGTATAAAATATTTTGCATCACGGAAGATTGTGTGTGTGGTTGCATTGTCTACTAGACAAATATCATCACAAATCATTTTGGAGTTAGTCAATGCATCAATGAAAACCATACCTATAAAAATTTAAAATTCATTATTCTCAAAACAAGAAAAATACAAAATATCAAACCCAAAAATACAAACTCTGAAGGCCTAACTAAAAAAATGAACACTACAAAATAGAAAAATACAAATTTCAAGTAAACCCAAAAATATGTATCTAGAAAATTAAGTTAATCAGTGTGAACATTTCCATCACTAATTAAATGATCAATTTTTCCTTTAGAATCATCAAAGAAATCGAAAACATCAAGATGATTAATATCAATGGGTTCATAATGATCTATGAAATGCATCTCAATTCCTTTCCCTTTTTCTTTTATCGAGGCTTGATAGAGATCCACTAAATGTTTAGGCGCACGACAGGTATGCGACCAATGCCCTATCATGCCACATCTGTAACAAGCATTTTCATGATTCTTGAGAGGTTTATTCTGTAAACCTTTTCCCTTTTTTTGTGATGTTCCAGAATTATTTCAATTCTGGTGGAATGGCATGTTATTTTTTAAAACATATCCTCCACGAATTCGATAATTATTTCTACCTCCGCCATGTCCAAAACCATGGTCTTTCCCTCATCCACGACCATGAAATGCAACCTCATTCCCTTCAAGGAATGAAGTTGAACCAATTGGACGGGATATATGATTTTTCAATAACAATTGATTAGTTTGTTCAGCCAGAAGAAGGCATGAAATCAATTCAAAGTACTTTGAAAAAGGACGCTCTCTATATTGCTGTTGCATGAGCACATTATCAATGTGAAATGTGGAGAATGTTTTTTCAAGCATATCTTCTTCAATAATTTTTTCTCCATGTAATTTTAATCAAGAGATTATTTTAAATAAAGCAGAATTGTACTTACTGACTGATTTATAATCTTGTAACCTGAGATGCATCCAATCATAACAGGCTCTTAGGAGGATTACGATCTTCTGGTACTCATATCTCTCATTTAGTGGATCTTTTATCATGAGGTACTCATTTTTTAATTCTTCTTGGAGATGATGGCGAATGAATATCATTGCCTTTGCACGATCCTACAGGGATGCTTCATTTTCATGTTTTATGGTATCTCCAAGATTCATTGCCTCAAAGAGGATCTCAACATCAAGAATCTAAGATAAATAATTTTTCCACAAATGTCAAGAGCTGAGAATTCTAATTTTGAAAGATTTGACATGATTACTAAATTTAACAAAAATAATATATTTATTATCACGTAAATATATTAAGGAAATATAAAATGAGCTTTAGAATTTATTTATACTTACTACAACCACCCAGTAGCTTTGTCTTTTTAGCTGGCTAAAATCTCATGCTAATAACGTATTATAAAACTAAAGAAAATAAAGAAGAAAGAGACACAATGGAAGAGGAAATAAATGATCACACATAACACACAATTTTTCTCTATGGACATTACCATGCAAACACACCTATTTATAGGTGATAAAACCTTCACTATACACCACTATTCATCACACCATGTGGTTTACCACATGGCATACCACACTTCTCACATGGTAGAACTTTCCTCTAATTCCACTTTGGTCTAAAACTTATTAGAATTCTAATTGCATCTCTTTTGAGGGTTATCCAAATATTTTAAAACAATATATGTGTTGTTGAATTCATACTTGTAAAGAATTGGCCTTCCAAATTTCAATATCTCCTCTCCCTAAAGTGCCCATTTATTTGAAGCATTTAACTATGATTATGTAAGTTATAATCTAAATTAATGTTGAGATTAGAAAATTATTAAATCAAAATTAATTATATCTTATTATGATTTTAATTATGTCTCAAATAGTATTTGTTACAAGTTATTGTAATAACTTTGATTACAATCAAAATGACATTCAATTATAATTTTAATTGGTGTTAATTACCACCCAACAATGCGATTATGATTAATATGAAAAACAATTGTACATTATTATTTTGGGGATTTTTTTTTAAGGTCCATGGTATTAAGATTTTATAGGATAAAGGACATGCAATATTTTTATAATGGTTGGGGTCTCTTAACATTTTTCCAGATCTGATTTGAAATTTCTTTGATTTGCTCAATTTCTCTGATTTTCTCTGTGTTTTGAAAGTTATCTAGGTTGAAATTTCTATGATTTGCTCACAAATTTCTTTGTATTTTGACCAATTTTCTCTAGTGTACTCAATTTTCTCTGTGTTTTGAACAAACGAGAGGAAATTGAACTACAAAATTGAACAAAGATAAACTCACAGAGAAATCATATTCATATATATATATGTATGTATATCGGTTAATACAATAACAATTGAGCAAAACCTATCAAATTTGACTGGGTCTGAATGGTTATACTAAAATTTCAAAATACTTAGTAGCTTGAAGAAATTGAGAAAATAATTAAACAAATATCAGGAATACCCATCAATGGCAGCCTTTGAAACATCCCTCATCGTCCTCATTGTCTCTACAGTTTCATCAACACCAACACCATTCTCTACGATAATCACCTTATCTGTCACCAATAGATTCATCATCAGATCGTCTATCGATTGTGGAGAAACCAACCCGAATGTGGTGATGATCTTCAAATCCACAATGACTTGAAACCCAAGACTTTCCCCATATTGAATAATCAACCAGAAAGAGAACTGATGATAAGTTCCTTTATTGAATTGCAAAGTTCGAGATCGAATCCTATGGACGAAAGCTGGTTGGAAACATAGGGATCCCACAAAGTGAAGAAGGCGAGAAGCTGAAGAGGAGTTGTGAAGTCATGTACTCTCTCTCTCTCTCTCTCTCTCTCTCTCTACAAAACCATATCACAAACGAGGGTGGTGGGTCTGGTCTAGGGTTTGGGGATGAAGGAGAATGAGGAGAGAAATGGGTGGTTGACGGCAAGAGATGGTGGAGGAGAAGAAGTAGGACCACATTGACATTAGTATGAAGAAAAAAAGCGTTGAAAGAGATGACAGAGAGAGAGATGAGAGAGTTGGTGTGATATATGGGTGTAGGTGAGAGACCTTAGGCTATAAAATATATATATATTGTGGACCTCTCCTATTATTAAAAGTTTGAGAGAGATGTTAGACTAAATTT
Organism: Camellia granthamiana; assembly: GCA_036172215.1. Taxonomy (NCBI): domain Eukaryota; kingdom Viridiplantae; phylum Streptophyta; class Magnoliopsida; order Ericales; family Theaceae; genus Camellia; species Camellia granthamiana. Next base: position 44,738,141 of record CM069904.1, read on the forward strand.
CCCTATTATTTTTTGATTTTATATTTTGTACAATGTGTAAGAGAAGTTTATAATCTTGTCATATATTTTTTTGTTTTTGTAAATGTCTATTGGCTAGAAATTTTATTTGCGATTTTAATGATAATTTTTAATTTTTATGCTAATGAAAATTAATATTTTAGTATAATCTCCGTACACAACTTTTATAAGAATGTAATAAAGGAATATATGTAATCAATTTTTTTATTATATAAAATCTGGCCCTCTTATCAAGATTTCTGCGTCTGTCACTGTCTATAAGAAAAGTGAAAACACGAGTTCCAATGTAAAAGTATGATAGTTTGAACACAGCCTTAAATCTTGGACATAATTTATACGAAAAATTACAAATAGATAGGACAATCACAAAATAATTACACTACAAAAAAAATTTTTATTTTGTACAACTCTAACACACAGAAAGGATTACACCAAGCACAACAATAAATTTGCACTAATTTTTTTTTTAATTTTTTATCAAAAAATGATAGATATACTAATCACCAAAAGTGTAACGCCCTCAAAAAAATAACATTTAAACCCACAATATTGACATATGTAAAGGTTCATCATTCTTTCATTTAACAGAATAGTTCATTACAAAAGTATTACATGTTAACAACAAAAGCAAATGCCCTATGGGCTTACAGCTTTCCAAGTTAACACTTGGTTACAAAAAAGAGTGCTAACTCATTTACACATTAAGCCCTTGGCTTGAATCTACATGTAATACACCAAAAGGAAACAACACCAAAAAGTCTGACAACCGCTAGCCTCCCAAGCTATGTCCTTGGAGGTGGCATGCTATCTGTACCTGAAAATGATGTTCCCATATAGGGTGAGCCACAGCCCAGTAGAAATACACTAAACCAGTTATGAATAATGACTAAAAGATTAGCAGTTGATAGGTGGCCAACACTTTACACTTTCATTCTCCATTTCCTTACAAATTCTCAATTCATAACCATGGCTCAGGACCTGGCCAACAACTCATGTGGGACAGTAACTCATGTCCAACAATTTCCCATTTCACAAAAGACAAGCATACTAGCTATATCAATACTTCCAAAGACATGCATAGAGAGCAATATCACACTTCCAAAGACAAGCATATGAGCTGTGTCAACACATCACTAGATAAGCATATGAGCTATATCTCTGGAGTCCATCCCCTATCTTCTCCCAAACAACATCCGGTTTAGAGGTCCATCCCCTATCATCCCCTAAACCGTGGAGTACATCCCCTATCTCCTCCAACACAACACACAATCCATATAAACAATTATTATACACATCAATCAATACATAAATTTAATGTATTCCTTCAACCGTCACACTCAATGACACATTTCAATGATTAGTTTTAGTTTGCCTAATCATCATGCATTGTCTACAACAATCAAGACTATCCTCCACCGATAGCCCAAAGCAGTTATTTCTATACAGAAAATAAATGCAACAAATGGATATAAAATCAACATTTCAATTCGGTGAGTGATAAGTAATTCAACTACACCCTTTAATTCCATACACTTCCAATCTCAACATTCCCACTTCGATTCCTCATTTCTTACAATTAATTATCCCAATTAATTAATCAATGTAATTAGGGCATTTTCCATAATTAACATTACAATCCTTAGGTTCCATTGTCTATCACTATTTCAACATTAATCCCATGTTTCTACACCAAACATGCCTCTAAGTTCATTATAAATGAAACCCTAACTTTTGTAAAATTACACAAAGGCCCAAAGTTTTCTCAAAATAACACAACAACTTCCAACACATCAAAATGCTAAAATTTAAAGACAAAATCCATAAAGAGGAGTAGGATATCCCTACCTCAAAGTTTGAGCTCAAATGGAGATGAAGACCCAACACCCAACTTGCTTCAAAACCAAATATTTTCAGATTAAATCGAAGCCCAAGTCACCCTCTATCTTTTTAACAAAGGACTTAGGGTAGGAAATCACCCTAGGTAGATCAAATCTTAGAGAAAGAGTAAGTTTAGAGAGAGAGGGTCTCGAATTTTAGGGTTTGAAGGATGAAAAGTTTTGAAAAAGTGAAGTTTGGTTCGGCTGCTGCTAACTGATATAAATAGGCTCGCTCAAGCGAAGCCTTGGTCGCTCGAGCGACCAGACACAAGAAACTACCCTCGCTCGAGCGAAGACACGCTCGCTCGAGCCAACAGTTCAAATCCTCCGATTTGCAACACGACGCTCGCTCGAGCGAAGAACGAACCAGATCGCTCGAGCGAAAAAAGCTCACTCGAGCCAAGAAATGCAACCTTCAGGTCTGAGCCAGACGCAATCGCTCGCTCGAGCGAAGCCACTCTGGCTCGAGCCACCAGACACAAAAACCAACTCTCGCTTGAGCGACCAAACCCTCGCTCAAGCGACCGACCAAAAATAGAAGCTTGCTCGAGCGAAGAACAGCTCGCTCGAGCGAAGACCCAAAATTCTGGGCAGCAACACTTGGCTCCCAAACACAACCAACCTGTAACAAACCTGCCTAATACATCCTATAACTCAAATACAAAGTAGGAAAGGATGTAAACAAGACAATACTCAACTACTAACATCCACGGACACATGTCCGGATCACTGTACTACAAGGGGTAAACCCGGGATCGCTATAACCTCCCCCCCCTTAAAGAATTTCGTCCCCGAAATTAAGAACAAGTTTTTGAAAAGCAAGTTTTTCTCCATTTTAAACAATGTTATAACACAACATTCAACAACTCGACTCACTATCGGTCATTCCATCTCTTATCAAGAGGCATTTCACTATACATATATTTCAACATGCATTTTCTTTCCATTTCAACCATTTCCAACATACACGGTTCATAATTCATATCATAAGCAATAATCATGATACATTTCCATTTCTACTATATATTCAACATATGCAATGTTATACAAACCTCTAATTGAGGCAAGTTTCCAACTACTTTCATTAACAAAAACATGTACCATGTTTTACAACTTAAGACATACTTAATGATCTTAAAGTTCAACAATACATCCATATATATAACATATGTTCAAACTTCTACAAATAGGTCCGGATATTTCTCTCAGACCTCCAACTCACGTTCCCAAGTGGCCTCCTCCACTCCGTGATGTTTCCACAAAACCTTCACTAAAGGAATGGTCTTGCCACGCAGGACTTGATCCCGCCTATCCAAGACCCGAACCGGTCTCTCCTCATACGAGGCATCCTCATCTACCTCTAAGTCAGTCCAATCCAACACGTGTGATGGATCCGGCTCATACTTTCGAAGCATACTCACATGAAACACGTCATGCACTCCGAACAACTGCGGCGGCAAAGCCAAGCGATAAGCAACCTCCCCAATCCTCTCAAGGATCTCAAAGGGGCCAATAAACCGAGGGGATAACTTCCCACTCTTCCCAAACCTCATCAATCCCCGCCTAGGTGATATCTTCAGAAAGACATGATCACCCATCTCAAACGCCAAAGGTCTCCTCCTACGGTCAGCATAAGATTTCTGACGACTCTAGGCTGTAACAAGCCTCCTACGGATAAGCTCAACTTTCTCCGTCGTCTCCCTAACCAACTCCGAACCCAACAAAGGTGCATCACCCACCTCGGCCCAACAAACTGGAGACCTACACGGTCGGCCATACAAGGCCTCAAACGGTGCCATACCGATGCTAGACTGAAAACTGTTGTTGTAGGCAAACTCCACCAATGGTAAGTGCCTCTCCCACGTCCCACTGAAATCAAGGACACAACCCCGAAGCATATCCTCAAGGATCTGAATGGTACGCTCGGACTGCCCATCAGTCTGAGGATGATACGCTGTACTAAAGGTCAACTTAGTGCCCAAAGCACTCTGCAAACTCTGCCACAACCTAGCAGTAAAGCGAGGATCTCTATCTGAGACGATCGTCACTGGGACCCCGTGCAACCTCACTATGTCCCGAATATACAAGTCGGCAAGATGATCTACCGAATCTCTCACGCGCATAGGAACGAAGTGCGCCGACTTAGTCAACCGGTCTACAACAACCCAAATAGCATCACTACCCCGCTGAGTCCTCGGAAGACCTACAACGAAGTCCATAGTGACATGCTCCCACTTCCACTCAGCAATAGGCAAGGGTTGTAACAAACCCGCTGGCCTCTGATGCTCGGCCTTCACTTGCTGGCAAGTAAGGCACTTAGACACGAAAACTGCCACATCTCGCTTCATACCCCGCCACCAAAACTGGCGACCCAAATCCCGATACATCTTAGTACCTCCCGGATGCACCGCAAGGCGCGAATGATGAAATTCTCGGAGTACTTCCTCTCGGCAAGACTCCGGCACAAACAAACGATCTCGATATCTCACACTCTGGTCGGGATACACCGTCAGGCCCTTCTCAACCTTCCCACTGGAGATTTTCTCTCGGAGGGATTCTACCTCAAGGTCACCTCTCTGTGCCTTTAACACTCGAGTCACAAGTGTAGGCTGCGCAACAACAGAAAACAAGGCCGCAGCCTCAACGGATTCGCCCAGAAGCAAATCAAACTCGCCAATTGCCCCCAACATCTCCCACTCCCGGATGGCTATACAAGCTACATCACTAATGGATTTCCTGCTAAGGGCATCGGCCACAACATTGGCCTTCCCCGGGTGATAATGCAACTCGAAGTCGTAATCCTCAATAAACTTCATCCACCTCCTCTGCCTCAAATTCAAGTCTTTCTGTGAAAACAGATATTTCAGACTCTTGTGATCCGAGAACACCTCGAATCTCTCACCATAAAGGTAGTGCCTCCAGATTTTCAAGGCAAAAATCACAGCCGCTAACTCTAGGTCGTGCGTAGGGTAATTCTTCTCGTGAATTTTCAACTGACGTGAGCCATAAGCTATCACTTTCCCTTCCTGCATCAACACACAACCCAAACCCTCTCTTGAGGCATCACAATAGACTGCGTAACCCAACCCTCTCTCCGGAATAATCAAGACAGGAGCGGTGGTCAATCTAACTTTCAACTCCTGAAACGACTTTTCACAAGTCTCACTCCATACAAATTTGACTCCCTTCCGAGTCAATCTAGTCAACGGTGAAGCTAACCTGGAGAAATCTTTCACAAACCGACGGTAATACCCAGCTAATCCCAAAAAACTGCGGATCTCAAACACACTCTTAGGCTATGCCCAATCTTGCACTGCCTCAGTCTTGGATGTATCAACAGACATTCCTTCCCCGGAAACCACATGGCCTAAGAACTTGACTTTGTTTAGCCAGAACTCACACTTCCCAAACTTGGCATACAGCCTATGGGCTCTAAGTAACTCAAGCACCACTCTCAAGTGTGCCTCGTGCTCCTCCTCTGAAGGTGAATAGATAAGAATGTCGTCCACGAAGATGACTACAAAACGATCCAAGAATTCCCAGAAGATCCGGTTCATCAAGTCCATAAAAACTGCCGGTGCATTGGTAAGCCCAAACGGCATTACCAGAAACTCATAATGGCCATACCGCGTACGGAATGCCGTCTTCGGAATGTCCTCCTCCCTGACCCTCAACTGGTGGCAACCCGATCTCAAGTCTATCTTAGAGAAACAACGGGAACCCTTCAACTGGTCAAACAAATCATCTATACGGGGCATAGGGTACTTATTCTTAACCATAGCCCGATTTAACTTCCGATAATCGATACACAATCTCAAGGCACCATCTTTCTTTTTAGCAAAGAGGGCCGGTGCTCCCCACGGTGATACACTAGGGCGAACAAAGCCCTTATCTAGCAATTCTTGGAGCTGAACCTTCAACTCAACCAACTCTGCTGGGGCAAAACGGTAAGGTGCCATAGAAATCGGCGCCGTGCCGGGCACTAGGTTAATAGAGAACTCAATCTCCCGGTGAGGTGGCAAACTAACGAGGTCCTCAGGAAAGACATCCGAGTACTCACAAACTACCCTCGGCAACACAACGTGGGTCTCCTTACACTCACCACTCTCAAAGCTAGCAAGTAAACCACTAAGCTCACTCCGCCCTCGCGGATCATACCCCGGTGGCACAACACTACCAACCCGGTCTCCCAAGAAATGGAAACATTCCCCGCTCACGGTACAGCAAGTGACCCTCTGGCAGTAGCAATCAATAACTGCCCGGTATGACGATAACCAGTCCATACCCAAAATAACATCAAAGCCCTTCATGGGCATAACTACAAATGGAAACGGAAGCCTATGATCGGCGACCTCTATATCACAACCTCTACATCCGTGTTTCAAAATCAACTCACCTCCAATGGGTGACATAACAAAAATAGGAGATGCTAATAGTGCTAACTCCAACTCCAACACAGATGCAAATGCAGCAGATACAAAAGAATGAGATGCACCCGTATCAATCAACACTCTAGCAACTGAGTTGCAAAACAGAAAGGTACCTCTCACTACTGATGGAGCCGGTACTAGGTCCTGCGCGGTAACAGCATACACGCGCCCTGTAGGCCCCTGATCAACCTGCTCACCTCTAGGAGCATACGACTGCTGCACTGACTGGGACGACGAAGCCCCCGGATTGGCCCTCGAGGCCTGCACAGACTGAGCTGGCTGAAATCCCTGCGTCTGTCTAGAACCCGACGCTCCTGAAGTGGCACTCAACTGTGGGCAGAACCTCTTCAAGTGCCCAGGCTGTCCACACTGATAACAAGACAAGGGCTACCCCTGCCCAAACTCTGACTCTGCGGTCTGGCTGAAGAAGATGCAGCTCTCTGACCTCCGCCCTTCAACGGGCAAACTGAAGCCTTGTGACCCAGCTGGCCACACTTGTAACAAGTGAACTCTCCCTGATTGCCCCTCCCGGAGCCTGCACTCGGTACTGGGAAAGTTGACCTAGAAACTCCACCCTGAGACTGCTGAGGGTTATAACCCCTCTGTCTCCTGCCATCACCCTGGCCCTCTTGGCCCCTCTTGGAGCCTCTATGTTTCTCCTCATCCTCCTCTTGCATCATAAGCTCCATATGAGCTGCAGCATCCACCAAATGCCTATACTCCCGAATATAAGAACCACCAACCCTCAACTTGAGGCCACGCCTCAACTTCCGCTCAAACTCGTAGCAACGGCATTCCTCTGTCGCCACAAGTTCAGGTGCAAACCTGGACAAGCTAGTAAACGTAGCCTCAAACTCGGCCACAGTCAAACCCTCCTGTTTAAGCCGGCTAAACTGATCTCTCAGCTTTTCCCTAGCAACTGCAGATAAGAATCTCTCCTGGAAAGCATTTACAAACGCCTCCCATGTACCTCCAACACGGACTTTCTCATACTTCCACCATTGACTCGCATCTCCTTTCAGCTGGAAGGATGCCAAGGTCACCTTCAGTGCTCCGTCCTCGATGCCAAGCATCTCGAACGTTTTACTCATTTGTTCCAACCACTCGTCTGCCTTCAGTGGTTCCTTAGGATCCCCTACAAACTCCTCCGGGTTAGACCGGAAGAACTCCCTCTTCAAGAAAGAAGGTCCTGCCTCAACTGCCTGATTCCCAGCTCGGAGAATCCCTAAAGCCCCTGCCATCTCCCGGGCCAAGGCACTCATAGCCTGTTGACCCGCTGGCTCGGCCACATTGGCCTGACCAACCCCCTCCTGCACTGCCGGAATCTCATCCGGTAAAGGTACTTCCTGCCTCGCAAGTCTACCACGCCTACCACCTCTTCCTCGTCCTGACATCCTAATAAAGGAAACGAAGAACATTAGCACATTTATAAGTGTGCCGAAACTAAACACTCACGTCCTAATGCATGGACAACTGTAATTCATTCCACGTAAGCACATAAACACATAAGCACTTACGAATTTCATTCCCGGATAATGATAGTCCCGAGGCGTTACTAGAGTTCAGGTTAGAAACAGCATTGATCAAGTGCTTTTCCAACAAGACTCCCAGAAACCCAAGGATCCAATCAACATCCTAGAAATTAAATCCCATACCCAAATAATCACATAAGCAAGTTATCAATTTAAACACATGTCATATGACTCTACACCTAAGTCTCTTTCAAGCGAGACAAACCCATTGTGATTCTAATCACTTCTCACGTACCCAAAGTATTCGAACCCGGTACACTCTGATACCAAGTTGTAACGCCCTCAAAAAAATAACATTTAAACCCACAATATTGACATATGTAAAGGCTCATCATTCTTTCATTTAACAGAATAGTTCATTACAAAAGTATTACATGTTAACAACAAAAGCAAATGCCCTATGGGCTTACAGCTTTCCAAGTTAACACTTGGTTACAAAAAAGAGTGCTAACTCATTTACACATTAAGCCCTTGGCTTGAATCTACATGTAATACACCAAAAGGAAACAACACCAAAAAGTCTGACAACCACTAGCCTCCTAAGCTATGTCCTTGGAGGTGGCATGCTACCTGTACCTGAAAATGATGTTCCCATATAGGATGAGCCACAGCCCAGTAGAAATACACTAAACCAGTTATGAATAATGACTAAAAGATTAGCAGTTGATAGGTGGCCAACACTTTACACTTTCATTCTCCATTTCCTTACAAATTCTCAATTCATAACCATGGCTCAGGACCTGGCCAACAACTCATGTGGGACAGTAACTCATGTCCAACAATTTCCCATTTCACAAAAGACAAGCATACTAGCTATATCAATACTTCCAAAGACATGCATAGAGAGCAATATCACACTTCCAAAGACAAGCATATGAGCTGTGTCAACACATCACTAGATAAGCATATGAGCTATATCTCTGGAGTCCATCCCCTATCTTCTCCCAAACAACATCTGGTTTAGAGGTCCATCCCCTATCATCCCCTAAACCGTGGAGTACATCCCCTATCTCCTCCAACACAACACACAATCCATATAAACAATTATTATACACATCAATCAATACATAAATTTAATGTATTCCTTCAACCGTCACACTCAATGACACATTTCAATGATTAGTTTTAGTTTGCCTAATCATCATGCATTGTCTACAACAATCAAGACTATCCTCCACCGATAGCCCAAAGCAGTTATTTCTATACAGAAAATAAATGCAACAAATGGATATAAAATCAACATTTCAATTCGGTGAGTGATAAGTAATTCAACTACATCCTTTAATCCCATACACTTCCAATCTCAACATTCCCACTTCAATTCCTCATTTCTTACAATTAATTATCCCAATTAATTAATCAATGTAATTAGGGCATTTTCCATAATTAACATTACAATCCTTAGGTTCCATTGTCTATCACTATTTCAACATTAATCCCATGTTTCTACACCAAACATGCCTCTAGGTTCATTATAAATGAAACCCCAACTTTTGTAAAATTACACAAAGGCCCAAAGTTTTCTCAAAATAACACAACAACTTCCAACACATCAAAATGTTAAAATTTAAAGACAAAATCCATAAAGATGAGTAGGATATCCCTACCCCAAAGTTTGAGCTCAAATGGAGATGAAGACCCAACACCCAACTTGCTCCAAAACCAAATATTTTCAGATTAAATCGAAGCCCAAGTCACCCTCTATCTTTTTAACAAAGGACTTAGGGTAGGAAATCACCCTAGGTAGATCAAATCTTAGAGAGAGAGTAAGTTTAGAGAGAGAGGGTCTCGAATTTTAGGGTTTGAAGGATGAAAAGTTTTGAAAAAGTGAAGTTTGGTTCGGCTGCTGCTAACTGATATAAACAGGCTCGCTCGAACGAAGCCTTGGTCGCTCGAGCGACCAGACACAAGAAACTGCCCTCGCTCGAGCGAAGACACGCTCGCTCGAGCCAACAGTTCAAATCCTCCGATTTGCAACACGATGCTCGCTCGAGCGAAGAACCGCTCGCTCGAGCGAAGAACGAACCAGATCGCTCGAGCGAAGAAAGCTCGCTCGAGCCAAGAAATGCAACCTTCAGGTCTGAGCCAGACGCAATCGCTCGCTCGAGCGAAGCCACTCTAGCTCGAGCCACCAGACACAAAAACCAACTCTCGCTTGAGCGACCAAACCCTCGCTCGAGCGACCAACCAAAAATAGAAGCTTGCTCGAGCGAAGAACAGCTCGCTCGAGCGAAGACCCAAAATTCTGGGCAGCAACACTTGGCTCCCAAACACAACCAACCTGTAACAAACCTGCCCAATACATCCTATAACTCAAATACAAAGTAGGAAAGGATGTAAACAAGACAATACTCAACTACTAACATCCACGGACACATGTCCGGATCACTGTACTACAAGGGGTAAACCCGGGATCGCTATAAAAAGAGATTACATCAAAAAATAAAAGAGCAACAAAACAAGGAGGGTAAACATTCCATAAAGCAAGTAAGGAATTAGAGGCTAGGGCCTTGGCTACCCAATGGGCCATCTTCTTGTTAGAACAGCGAGTCGAAGGAGAGATGGTACTGTAACGCTATTTTTGGTTAAGGGATTTGGGAAGGAATTTGAAAAGGAAAAAGGAAAAAGTGTGTGAAACTATGTGAAATGTAGGTATATTTTATTCATATTTCACCAATCTTTTTCATTTTTCTTTCCAAATCCTTCATCCAAACACAGCGTAAAGTTAGAGCACGGATATCCGAAATCACAACACTAATCTCTTAAGGGGAACCATTTCTGAAACACTCAAATGAATAACCAGTTGGTTATCCCTTTCTGAAAACACTAATCAATTTGCACAATGTACATATGAGAGTTCCACCATTATAAATTTTTTTTTTTTTTTTTTTTACCACTGCTCCACTGAAATATAATTTTTCCTAATTTGTGTGAGTAATTATGAGTATGAATTTGGTCACACAGGTGTGCACAATACACAATATTTTATTAATTGAAAAATAATGCTAAGGACTTTGAAAAATTATCAAAGGCTTTGAGGGTACTCACATGGGTGTGAGATAGTGTATCTTATATCTATGTAAGTATTGTGTAAAATTCTTGATAATTTATTTGAAGTCTAGTATTTTTGTTAATTGAAATGATGATGTGGTCTCATCAAAACACAAAGTGTATATAATTAGTGTGGGGATATAATTTTGAGTTGTTCACGTGGCCTAGGTGGTTGATTGAGATGCCACGTGAATAGTTCTAATTTGCCGAGGTGTGAGTTGATCACACCTGAATCCAAGATAATCGGATGAGGGCTAAGAGTCCTAGATGATGAAAGACTCCCTGTTTGGATATGTGAGAACTCTTGAGAGTTAACCCTATTCCAAATAAGAGGAGTCCTATATGAGTGATATCCTTGTAAATGATAGAGTCTGTTAATCATGTGGTCTAATTTTGATGATGTCTAAAATATTATGTGACAAATTATGATTTTTTTAAAGACATATTTTATATTATTTGACACAAAATATTATCTATTTAAAATATATGTTGTATGATATATTTGTTATAACTATTATTTAAATAGATAATACTATTCAGATTTGAATTTCGGATAAATTACTGTGCTCAAATAGTAGATTTTACTATTCACAATTTTGAAAAATTCGGCTGATCACTATTCATCTTTTGAAAAAATTGATATTGATGAGTTGTCTTCTTTTGATAAATTTGATTTTGGTGAGTTGTTGTCTTTTGACAAAATTTAATATATCCATAGGAGGTGGTTGGTTATTTTTATTAGAGTGTATGTAAAGTCTTTATAATAACTACAAAGATTTGAAAGGAATATATATTTTTAAATCTGATATAAATGTTATTTAAAGAGATTTTATTATGTATACAATATTTTAATAAAAAAGTTATTTTGCAATCAAATATTTTAATCGAAAGTTACTATGCAGTCACTATACATTTTTGTTATTTACGGGAGAAGTTTGAAAATTTTGGTGTCACTATTTGTCAAAAGCAATGTTGGCCAATATTTGAAAAAAGAAATTGGTGCCTGTGTTTTTCTCCACTTGTATGTCTCCAACGACTGGATGTCTAAAACATTAGTCAAAAAAATGAGCGTGTATCTCCCTCATGATCTGATGCAGCGTGTTAGAGGAGCGTCTCGTCTCCCCTAGCAGACATATATTTTGTGTATAAATAGAAGTATTTTGTGTGGAGAAAAAATCAAGAACTTAAAGAGAAAAAATTATGTGTGCTCTAAAATTGTGATTGTATTTTTCACTGTGCTATTTTACTTTCAGATCTAAGTGTTGCATTTGTTCTTATACTTTCATAACTACTATTTGTGAGAGAATTATTGTAGAAGAGGGCTTAAATACCTCTTATCCTTATTAATTATTTTGTGAGAGAAATTTTGTAAGGGTGAGGCATTTATTATTAGGCTCAACAGATAAGAGTAAGACCTATGTAAAATTCACAAGCTTGGTAAAGTTTTGGTGGTGTATTGATTCATTTTGATTGTGAAGAAATTCTCGAGGAGGTTCTATAGGGAGTGGACATAGGCCCAGCGTGCCGAACCACTATAAATCTCAGTATTTGATTTTCTCTCCCTATCTCTTTTACTTTATGATAATTATTGTTCTATTTTTTATTTGTTAAAATTTGAATATCGTGTTTATTAATTTATAATATTGTAAAATTATTTTTAATAACCTAATTCATCTCCTCTTGAGTTGCCTATCTGGAATAATAATTGGTATCAGAGTAAGGACTTTAGTTTTTGTGACTTAACCGTCTTAGAGTAGATTATGGCAACTCCTAGCTATTTTTTACCTAAGGGACAAGCATCCAATAGACCACCATTGTTTAGAGGTACCAATTTTAGCTATTGGAAAACTAGAATAACCATACACATTCAATCTAAAGATTATGAGTGTTGGAAAATTATTTGTAATGGTTCAAAAATTCCTACCAAAATCGTAGATGACCAAAAGATACCAAAACCTGAAGATGAGTGAACTATATCTGATAGAAGAATGGCTCAAGTCAATGTTAAAGCCACAAATATGTTGTACTATGCCTTAGATACCAACGAGTTCAATAGAATTTCTACATGTAAGATTGTAAAAGAAATTTGGGATAAACTCATAGTGACTTATGAAGGAACAGACCGGGTTAAAGAGTCTAAAGCTAGCTTACTAGTCCATAATTATGAGTTTTCTAAAATGAAACCTGATGATACCATTACTCAAATGTTTACTCGTTTTACTAATATTATAAATAGTTTAATATCTCTTGGTAAAATATATACTAATGTTGAAATTGTAAGAAAAGTGCTCAGGTCATTACCTAAGAGTTGGGAGACAAAAGTCATTGTCATCACAGAAGCCAAAGACTTATCAAAGCTAAGTCTAGCCGAACTAATGGGATCTCTTCTTACACATGAGCTCATAATGAAAAAAAAAAAATGGATGAGGAAGAAGACAACAAGAAAAAGAAAGGAATGGCTTTCAAAACCACTGCTACTCGTGAAGAGGAGAATGAAAATAATTCAGAATTTGACGATGAAGAAATGGCCTTCCTTTCAAGAAGGTTCCAGAAATTTGTGCGGAAAGAAAAAAGAGAAAGAATATTTTTTAGAAGAGATTTCAACAAAGGAGAACAGTAGAAAAGATTTTTCAAAAGGAGAAAATAAGAAAAGTGAAATCACTTGTTATGAATGTGACAAGCCCGGTCACATGAGGGCCGATTGTCTAGAAATCAAGAAACAATATAAGAAAGACAAAAGAAGTGCCATGACTGCTACATGGGGAGATAGCGACAAAAGTGATTTAGAAAATGACGACAACAACAATGAAGTTGCCAACCTATGCCTAATGGCATTTGGAGATGATGATAAGACAAATAATGAGTCTTATTCTTTTGATGAATTACAATCTGCATTTGAAGAATTGCATAATGAATTTAGAAAACTTGGCATAAAAAATATTGCACTTAAAAAATTGCTTTCAAATTCAACAAAAGAAAATGAATCTTTATCTAATAAAATTGAAGAGTTACAAAAAGATTTTTCAAAGATAAAAGAAGAAAATGATATTTTGAAATTAAAAGAATCTCCTATTTTAAAAAAGAAACTAAATGATTGAAGGCACCATTTGAGGCCTTGTATGGCCGATCGTGTAGATCTCCGGTGTGTTGGTCTTAGGTGGGTGATGCACCTTTGTTGAGCCCAGAGTTGGTTCAGGATACGACGGAAAAGGTTGCACTTATCCGTAAAAGGTTGGTTACAGCCCAGAGTCGCCAAAAGGGTTATGCCGACCGTAGGAGGAGACCTTTGTCTTTTGAGCTGGGTGATCATGTCTTTTTGAAAATATCAACTAGGCGGGGTTTGATGAGATTTGGGAAGAGTGGGAAGTTGTCCCCTCGATTTATTGGGCCTTATGAGATCCTTGAGCAGATTGAGGAGGTTGTCTACCGTTTGGCGTTACCACCACAACTTTTTAGAGTGCATGACGTGTTTCATATTAGTATGCTTTGGAAGTATGAGTTGGATCCATCGCACGTGTTGGATTGGACCGACTTAGAGGTAGATGAGGATGCCTCGTATGAGGAGAGATTGGTGAGAGTCTTGGATAGACGGGACCAAGTCTTGCGAGGCAAGACAATTTCCTTGGTCAAAGTATTGTGGAGACATCACGGGGTTGAGGAAGCAACTTGGGAGCTTGAATTAGAAGTCCATGAGAAATATCCGAACTTATTTGTTGATGTTTTAGTATATTTTGAAATGTTAGTTTTGTTCATGAAATGTAAAAGTATTGTATATGTTGAATATGTTTTGGAAACACAGGCTAATATAAACATCGTATATGTTAAGCATGTCTTGGGAACATGGATTCAATATAAGCATCGTGTATGCCTTGAAAATATGGAGTATTACATGTGTTGTATCATTTTTGGAAACATTGTATATGTTATATAAATTTTGGGAACTTGAGTTGATCATAAACATTGTAAATGTTTTGGAAATATATGAATTTACTGTTGAAACTTGTGCATCGAGTTAATAAGAATAGATGACCAGAGAATGAGTCTTGATAATTGAAATTGATAGACTATCATAGTTGGAAATAGTTTGAATTGTTTGGCACTTGTATTGAAATTTCGGGGACAAAATTCTTTAAGGGGGGGAGGTTATAGCGATCCCGGTTTTGACCCGACCTTTGTTATACTCCGGACTCGGGTTTTGTAGTTTAATATTGTTATCCATGTCTTGTTTTCCCTCATTTGTCTTTGAATTAGAGTTTTGAAGTGCCTTGGGCATGTTTGGGACAGGTTGGTTGCTAGTTGTTCAAGTTATTGCTGTCCAGAAATTTGCTTCTTCGCTTGAGCGAGCTTTGTGAGTTCCCAGCATTTTTGCAGACCTGCAGAGATTCTGGGAGGGTAATGTTCTTCGCTTGAGCGAAGCTTCTTGTGCTCAAGCAACGGTGTACGTTTATAAAACTTTTGAAGGTATGTATTCTGCGCTCGAGCGACGCTTCTTGTGCTCGAGCGAGGTCACTTATTGTGTCTGGTCGCTCGAGCGAGCCTCGCGTATATCAGTTCGCAGCAGCTCATTTTTACACAGAATTTTTATATCTTTTTACTCAAAAACCCTAGATCGGCTCTTCCTCTCTCTAAAATACTCTCTCTACAAATACACCTAGATCTAAGGGTCTCTCCACCCTACTTCCTTTGATAAAGAGCTGGAGCATCTCAAGAGCTACTTTTACATCCGAATAAAGTTTAGTTTCGTCATTCTTGAAGTTCCTCCTCTTCTCTTTTGAGCTTCTACCCTTGATCTAGGGATATTCTACACTTTGTTATGATCTTTAACCTAGTTATTTATTATTAGGTACAAATGGTGAATTTTGGGTTATTTGTATTATATTTTGGGGCCGTGACAAAATGAATGTTAAAAGTGCTTTCCTAAATGGGTACATTTCGGAAGAATTTTATGTTGAACAGCCTCCCGATTTTAAAAATCATAAATACCCGGATCATGTTTTCAAACTTTCAAAAGCTTTATATGGTTTAAAACAAGCTCCTAGAGCGTGGTATGAAAGATTAAGTAATTTTCTACTTGACAAAGGTTTTTTTAGAGGAAAAATTGATACAACACTTTTTTATAAAAACCAAAAAGGTGGATATGCTAATTGTTCAAATTTATATTGATGATATTATTTTCGGTGCTATTAATGAAATTTTGTGCCAAGAGCTTGCTAAGGATATGCACGGTGAATTCGAAATGAATATGATGAGGGAGCTAAATTACTTCATCGGACTACAAATTAAACAAACCAAAGATGAAATCCATTTAAATCAAGGATAAATATATCAAGGATCTACTTAAAAGATTTGAAATAGAATCATCGAAGCCTGCAGCAACTCCAATGAGCATATCAATAAAAATTGACAAAGATAAGAAAGGTAAACTGATATCGCTTCCTTACTCTATCTTACTGCAAGTAGACCTGACATAATGTTTAGTGTTTGTATGTGTGCACATTTTCAATCCACACCTAAAGAGTCATACGTCACCACAATCAAACGTATTTTCAGATATCTTATTAGCACTCCAAATTTGGGTTTATGGTATTCTAAGGGAACCACTTTTGAACTTTTTGGTCACTTGGATGCTGACTTTGCAGGATATAGAATTGATCGAGAAAGCACTAGTGGCATTTGTCATTTTCTTGGATACTCTCTCACTTCTTGGTTTTGCAAAAACAAAACTCAGTGGCTCTGTCAACTGTTGAAGCAGAATATATTGTCGCCGTTGATTATTGTGCACAATTGCTTTGGATGAAACAACAACTTCAAGATTTTGGACTTCATTGTGATCATATTCCTATAAAATGTGACAACACAAGTGCCATTAACCTTTCGAAAATCATATTCAGCACTCAAGCACTAAACACATTGAAATAAGGCATCATTTTCTAAGAGATCATGTACTCAAATGTGACATTGAACCCGAATGTGTACATACATATTGTCAATTAGTTGACATATTTACAAAGCCTCTTAATGAAGAACAACTTTGTTATGTTAAAACTAAACTTGGTATGATAAATATTCCTATATGATGTTTATATTTAAAAATAGAAGTAATAAAAAATGATATTTTTTATACTCCTTATCTCACCCACTCTCTCTCTCTCTCTCTCTCTCTCTCTCTCTCTCTCTCTCTCGTCTTCACTACCATCATCCGACACCAACTCTATCACCAACATTATCTACCACTTTCATCACCTCCATCATCCACCCACATCAATCACCAATCTACCAAAATCCACATAAATTCATTACCGCTCTACTAAGATCCATCACGGATCTATACAAAACATTCACAACTGATCTTCAACATCATTTTTGATCCACCAAGATTTGTTACCGATCCACAAAGATCTATCACCGATCTGCCAAGATCCATCCCCAATCTACAAAAATCCATCCCTGATATTCATCATCATTTTCACTCCTCACTATCATTGCAGATCTACATCATCGTTACAGATCGTCATTATCGTTTCCCTTATCAAAATGCTAAAATTATTTTTGAAATTTGTAATACTTCTTTTGTGGTTGCATGTGCTACAAACTCTTTGTTATTATATTACTATTGCTTCTACTTGGCATGAAGCATTTTGTTTCCTGTGTTTTTTCTCTTTTTTTTGCGGGTACACTCAGTGTAGTTGTATTTGATTGAATCTTAACGGCCCTTGGTATTATTGATTGGGAAACTATTCTATATTTTTTTTATGAAGCATCATAACCTCAAGGAGAGTTTTCTTAAAATTATTTCCTGATCATGTGCATTAATTCAGGGGAAGTTTTCTATATTCTGATAAATGCTTTCATCATTATTGTTAAACATTTCTTATTGCATTTATTTCAAAAGATAAATAATTTTGTTTACCCGTATTAACCTTTTATTTTGATGATGTCAAAGGATGAAAAGAAATTTGATGCATATATAAATTATTTGACAAAGAATTTGTTAATAATGAGGGAAAAAATATAATGAAAATAAATGTATGTATTATGGTTGTTGAATATTTTTATGGTGCATTTATTCATGTGAAATTTTGTGTCAAATTTATGCATGTATTGCCATCATCAAAAAGGGGGAGATTGTTAATCATGTAGTCTAATTTTGATGATGTCTAAAATATTATGTGATAAATTATGATTTTTTAATATACATATTTTATGTTATTTGACACAAAATATTATCTTTTTAAAATATATGTTGTATGATATATTTGTTACAAATATTATTTAAATAAATAATACTATTCAAATTTGAATTTTGGATAAATTACTGTGCTCAAATAGTAGGTTTTATTATTCACAATTTTGAAAAATTCGGCTGATCACTATTTTCATCTTTTAACAAATTTGATATTGTTAAGTTGTCTTCTTTTGATAAATTAGATTTTGGCCAGTTGTTGTCTTTTGACAAAATTTAATATACCCACATGGGGTGGTTGGTTATTTTTATTAGAGTGTATCTAAAATCCTTACAATAACTACAAAGATTTTAAAAAGAATATATATTTTTATATTTGATATAAATGTTATTTAAAAAGATTTTACTATGCATACAAATATTTTAATAGAAATGTTATTGTGTAGTCAAATATTTTAATAGAAAAGTTACTATGCAGTCACTGTACATTTTTTGTTATTTACGAGAGAAGTTTGAAAATTTTGGTGTTACTATTTGTCGAAAGAGATGTTGGCCAATATTTGAAAAAGGAATTTGGTGCCCGTGCTTTTCTCCACTTGTATGTCTTCAACAACTGGATGTTTGAAAAATTAGTCAAAAAAAGGAGCATGTATCTCCCTTGTGATCTGATGCAGCGTGTTAGAGAAGCGTCTCCTCTCCCCTAACGGATAGATATTTTGTGTACAATAGAAGTATTTTGTGTGGAGAAAAAAATTAGGAATTTGAAGAGAAAAAATTTTGTATGCTCCAAAATTGTGATTGTATTTTTCACTGTGCTATTTCACTTTCAGATCTAAGTATTGTATTTGTTCTTACACTTTCATATATACTCTTTGTGAGAGAATTATTTAAAAGATGGCTTAAATACCTTTTATCCTTATTGATTATTTTGTGAGAGAAATTTTGTAAGGGTGATGTATTTATTGTTGAGTGAGGCTCAACAGATAAGAGTAAGACCTGTGTAAAATTCACATGCTTAGTAAAGTTTTGGTGGTGTATTGATTCATTTTGATAGTGAAGAAATTCTCAAGGAGCTTCCTTGGGGAGTGGACGTAGGCCCGGCGTGACGAACCACTATAATCTCAATGTTTGATTTTCTCTCCCTATCTCTCTTACTTTCTGATAATTATTGTTTTGTTTTTTATTTGTTAAAATTTGAATATCATGTTTATTATTTTTAATATTGTAAAATTATTTTTAATAACTCAATTCACTTTCCATTTTGGGTTGCCTACCTAGGATAACAGAATCCCATGAAGTAAGACTTCTAGGAGAAAGTGGGAACTAGTTATAATTGTTGGAAATTTTGGTTTTCTAAGGCTTATTTTGGGCCAACTTTGAGCCCAAAATTGAGTGGGCCTCAAACGTCTTTTGGGGTGAGTCCAAAGAGGTGACGTGCTCTTTGCTGCATGACAAGTCACATGGTGAAGACGGTTCGTCAAAACCATTTATGAGTGAATGAGAACTTGACGTCATTTTCGGGTTTGTGAAATGGACATTTAAAGAATTAAATGTGGGTTTCCTTGAAATGGGTTGTCCCACAATGAAACTTTAAGAGAACTTATGTGCGTATATAAGTTTTAGGTGACAACACTTGGGTTGGGCCCCAAGGGACACCCCAAGTTTGTAGAAAGGAGGAGTTATGGACAAATTGAACCTTAGCCTAAACCACCACGCGCGCTGTTGCTGCCGAGCCGAGTCGTGCCGGGCGTGAGTGTGGGTCTTGTCAGTTCTTATATTAATTTTTTGGACAAAATTTATTTGAATTTTTTTTTCAGAAATTCTTAATGAAATTGAATTCAATTCAAATTTTGTGCCAAAATTGAATTTAATTTTTTGTCCAAACTGTATCTGGTTTTCAATCTATTTTCCAGCAGTTCAATAGGTTAAAATTGTCCAACAGAACGGGAAAACTGCCCAGTAGTTCTGAGTAGTTTTAAAACTGCCAAACAGTTTGCAGATTAGTTCAAAACAATTTCATATCTGTTCAGTTTTTTATAGCACCTGTTCGAACAAGATTTTTTGCCTATAAATACCAATTTAATTCCAGCAGTTTGGTGATCCAAAAACAGTTTGAAAAAATTCCTTTGTGCTATCCAGTTTTACTCTGTTGTATTTATATTCTTGATATAATTTTAGGAAAATTAAAGAGAGTATAGAAAACAGGTTTTTGTTCACCGAACAAATTGCTTGGAGTGCTACTAGAATTTGTGAAGATCATTGTATCCTGGGAGATAGACGCCACTTGTCCGTATGCACCGTAGCGGGGCGAATCTGTCTTAAGGACAGAGTATTACACACTCGGCTTGATCTTTTTTATTATTCATTCGGTTCGGTAAAATAAATTCTGTCATGACCCAAACCTACTCTTAAAAGTTTGGTCTATGACCGGCCTATACTTAGGCCTCAAAACACAATTTCACAAATATTTATTCGACTACAGGGCCTCAAGCGGAAGAAAAATAAAAATAATGATGTCCATTGAACTTGTGCATACATGACGAATAAAATAATTAAAGTATTTAATTACACTTTCCATATTTACATATACAATAACCAAGCTTATACAGATCTCACACACACATATACACAAAATTCAAGCAATACAAGGTTAAAGCCTCGACATAGAGGCGCATCTTGGGTGGCTTGACATAGCAGGTTCACAGAAGAACTTCTAAGGTTGACCTAAGGTTGGTTTCCGGATTGATCACCTTCATACATATAAAATACGGAGTGAGCGAAGCTTGAGTAATAATAAAGTAAAGAGAATCAAGTGAATAATCTAGATTGAAAAGAAGCATAACACAATACTCGTCCACAATTACATCATTCACAACATTATTCATAATCATGTTTACAAAACGACCTTAGGCCCACTATATAACAAAACGGCCTTGGGCTCACGTATATCAAAACGGCCTCAGGTTCAATCATATGTCAAAACGGTCTTGGGCCCAATCATATATCAAAATGTATCACTGTATCTTATCATAGAGTAAATGGAACATCGACATGTCTCCACCTCTCCTTGGGCCCAATTCATGTATGTATGGACCCAAGAGGTGTCTCGTACGGACCCTAGAGGTGACTCATTCTGTAGCACTTAGTTCCGTATAGTACTTTGTTCCATACCAAAATGATTAGGTCTTAAAGACTGAACAATTCATATCACGCCATAACATAAGCGAAACGAATAAACAGAACAGCCTTGGGCCCACCATGTCATATTACAAACTATTCACATTTCTTATTCATGACTCATTTTACTTTTCTTGGAAACTTGTGTGTTTTAACAAAATACAATATTTAGAGAATCATGTCACACAATAGACAATGAAAAACATATCTTTACTTTACTATTACTCACAGTGATGGGCTTCTGGTAGCAGTTGGACGATGTCCTCCTAGACCTACAACCACAATTACATAACATAATATATGAATATAACCGATCCCTTTCTTTGCTCTTTAATCAATTAGTTATGTTGTTTCTAAACTCATTAGTCCTCAATAGGTCATAATCCGTGTGTAGGAGAATAGAAGAAAACGAAAGGAAACTGGGTAGAAGAAGAAATAGCATGAAACCGGTAGACAGAAAGTGAACAATCTTTACTAATTTAAGCATATCTATTTTTGTACTTAGAATTTGGTTGTGAGACTACCATCATTAAAAACTACACTTCCGGGGCTTGAATTTAGGCTCAAAAATCACTTAAAACGGAGTCCGGATGAAAAAGATATGCTTATTTGAAGTTGAGCTAAAGCAGCGGAGTGCTGCACGTGCGAGACTAAATCCGCACATGTGGGAAATCCAGGGCATGTGCTTGTATTTCAGAATCAAAAATGTTGCTGGAAGAAGGCTTCCGCACGTGCGGGAAGCCCCCACCGCAGGTGCAGCTCTGGGCAAAAACTGTTGTCCGAAAATACCAGTTGGTTCTAACACTTGTTTTTGCACTTTCTAAGTTAGGTTTCAACTCTAATCACTCAAAAACTTATAAAATTACCCCACAACATGATAAACTAACATCATTCAAGTGTAATTTCATCTCAACTACATCAATCTTGCTTAAAGTTAGAAATCAAAGTCTCATCTTTTCCATATATTCAAAATTTCATAATATATGCCCACAATCATGTAAGTACATCTTACACATGGTTGATTCTTACACCAAATCTTGTTATTCCATGAATCATTCTTAAGATTGAACTCAAATCAAACAAATTTAAGGAAATCAAAGTTCAATTCCTTGAATTCAACCCATTTCATTCATATCCCAAAACACACATATTAAATCTCCAATTTAATCCTCGATTTCATGTGGTAGATGAATTATTTACAAAGATAATAATTAAAGCCACATACCTTAACTCAAATCCTTTCTTTTCCCCTTGAATCTCTTCAATTTTCCCAAGCTTTCATGGTTGATCTCCTTCATTTCTCTTCTTTTCTCCTTTCTCTCTTGAGTCTCCAGAACTCTCTCTTTCTTTCTCTCAAAATATCTTACTCTCCTCTCTCTTTTTTTTGTTGAGCCAAGCAAGGCTCATAAACATATACACATATATATAATATAATATTTAAAAAAAACAATTTAATTCATTCTGAATCAGATTTTTACAAAACTTCATATTAAATCCTAAAAATCATGTTGATTATAATTATGTACTCCATTCCGGTTTCTGAAGCCTCTAAGGCCTTCAATTTGCAGTGCAAAGTTAACCACCCAAACACACCTTAACGAATCAGGCGAAATAAATTTTCAATTAACTTTCTCAAATGGCTCTAAAAATTCCCATTAGCATATTTATGTACTTAATTTCAATTTCTAAACCCATGAAAGTTGGCAATTTCAGTTTTGAAGTCGTAACTCAACAGATAATTCCTCAATTCAAACAGATATAACTAAATTAAAGCACATTAACCCATAATTAAATAAAGATAATTTCTGGTATGCATTTTGGGGTCATTACAAATTTGGTACGTTATTTATTTTAATTGTTTGATTTAGATTCAATTTATTTATTGTACACAGAAGATTGTTCCAACAATCTTAAGACATATTCGAATTATTCTGTTTACAGAATTTTTCATTTGTTTCCTTTTCTCTTTCTTCTTTTTACAGAAATTATTTTTTGTGATTTTACAAAATAATATTCTGGTTGGAAAAACAAATAGTAGTAATATACTATTTGACAGATAGTAATAATATACTGTCTATTTTCTTTGATAACTAGTAGTAATATACTGGTGTCATTAACAATTCAGAATATTTATTTGTGAAATTTTGTCAGAAATTAATTTTGGTTTTCAGAAATTATTTCTGAGTGTTCATTAATTAAAATTTTGTTTTAGTATTTTAATTATTGAAGTGTTAGAGAAATTTAATTTCCTGTGTGGAATTAATTTGGTTAAATAAAATTTTATTTTATTTTCAAATTAATTGAAAAATAAAAGTTACAATTCTTGTTTCTTTTATTTTACAGAATTTAATTTTATGTGCGGAATTAATTTGTTTAAATAAAATTTTATTTTATTTTCAAATTAATTGAAAAGTAAAAGTTATAATTCTTGTCTCTTTTATTTTACAGAATTTAATTTTCTATGTGGAATTAATTTGTGTAAATAAAATTTTATTTTATTTTCAAATTAATTGGAAATAAAAGTTACAATTCTTATTTCTTTTATTTTTACAAAATTTAAAATTATGTGTTTATGGTTTAATTTTCTGTGTAGTATAAAATTCTAATTATAATTTTGTTTTATGATTTAAAATTCATGGCTATAGAAACTGGTCAAACTAATGTTGAAACCAGTACTGGTATGGTGATTACCATTGCGCCAACCCCTCCTTATGTTGGGACTGTGTGAGTGAATTATGGTAAAAAACCAGAGAAGTTCTTAAGAACTATTTTTAAAAGATGGCAGAAGAAAATGCTATCTAAAGGAAGGGAAACTAAGAAGTACAAGTTTAATGGTAAGTGTTACATTTGTGACAAAGAGAGACATCGAGCCAAAGATTGTTGTTACAAACGTAAAGACAAAGAAAGATCAAGCAAGAAGCCTGCTCAAACCAATATAACCAAAATGGAAAAAATTTCCAATGGTGTAGATGTCATAAATCTTTTTGCAGTTGTTTTCAAGGCAAACCTTATCGGAAATCCTAAAGAATGGTGGGTAGACACTGGTGCTACTTGCCACATCTGTGCCGACAAAAACATGTTCACATCTTATTCAGTGGTGGAGAATGGTGAACAACTTTTTATGGGCAACTCTTTGACTTCTAAAGTTGAAAGACAAGGAAAGATTGTTCTGAAGATGACATCTGGAAAGGAACTCACTCTCAACAATGTGGTGCATGTACCAGACATTCGCAAGAATCTTGTTTCCGGATCTTTGTTGAGTAAAAATGGGTTTAGACTAATTTTTGAAAGTGACAAATTTGTACTTACCAAAAACGGGATGTATGTAGGAAAATGTTACATGTCTGATGGCCTTTTCAAAATGAATGTAATGACAGTTGTACCCTCTGTTATTAATAAAAATACATCTTCTTCTTACTTGCTTGACTCTTCAAATTTATGGCATGGTAGACATGGACATGTTAATTATGGATCTTTGCGTAGATTAATTAATATGGAATGTTTACCTAAATTTGACATTGATTCAAATCATAAATGTGAAGTTTGCGTTGAGGCAAAATTATCCAAAACTCCTTTTCATTCAATTAAAAGAAGTACGGAACCACTTGAATTAATTCATAGTGACATTTGTGATTTTAAATCAATTCAAACTAGAGGTGGGAAAAAGTATTTTATCACTTTTATAGATGACTATACTAGATATAGTTATGTTTATTTAATTCAAACCAAGGATGAAGCTTTGGAAACTTTCATTCAATATAAGAATGAAGTTGAAAATCAACTTGGTAAGAAAATTAAGAAACTTAGAAGTAATAGAGGTGGTGAATATGAATCACCTTTTGGTGAATTTTGTAAAGAACATAGAATAATTCATCAAACCACCGCCCTTTACTCACATCAGCAAAATGGAATTGTTGAAAGGAAAAATAGGATTTTAAAAGAAATGATGAATGCCATGTTAATAAGTTCTAGATTACCTCAGAACTTATGGGGGGGAAGCAATACTTTTTGCTAATTATATACTTAATAAAGTACCTCGAAAGAAAGTGAATCAAACACCTTATGAATTGTGGCATGGAAGAGTACCATCCTACAAATACTTAAAAGTATGGGGGTGTTTGGCTAAAGTGGCTATTCCTAGTCCTAAAAAGACTAAGATAGGTTCTAAAACCGTTCATTGCATTTTCATTAGTTATGCCAAAAATAGTAGTGCATATCGATTTTTGATTCATAAATCAGAACATTCCGAAATGCATGTAAATACTATTATTGAATCTCGGAATGCATCTTTCTTTGAACATGTGTTTCCGATTGGACAAGAGACTAGTAATAAGAAAAGATCTTTTGATGCTATTACTAGTAGTGATCAAGAGATAGATCAAAATGAGGAAGAGGAATCTAAGCATAGTAAACGTGCTAGAACCTCAAAATGTTTTGGTCCAAATTTTCTAATATTTTTGTTAGAAAATGAGCCTTTAACCTTTAAAGAGGCTATGTCTAGTCCTGAGGCTCTTTTATGGAAAGAAGCTGTAAACAGCGAAGTTGAATCCATCCTGCAAAATCACACTTGGGAGTTGGTAGATTTGCCACCAGGTTGTAAACCTCTTGGGTTCAAGTGGATTTTCAAAAGAAAAATGAAAGTGGATGGATCAATTGATAAATACAAGGCAAGACTTGTGGTCAAAGGTTTTAGACAAAAAAATTGGTAGATTTGCCACCAGGTTGTAAACCTCTTGGGTTCAAGTGGATTTTCAAAAGAAAAATGAAAATGGATGGATCAATTGATAAATACAAGGCAAGACTTGTGGTCAAAGGTTTTAGACAAAAAAAAAGGCCTTGATTACTTTGATACATACTCACCGGTTACTAGAATAACATCCATTAGAATGCTAATTGCTATTGCATTGTTGTACAATCTAGAAATTCATCAAATGGATGTGAAAATTGCTTTCTTAAATAGTGAGTTAGATGAAGAAATTTACATGGAATAACCAAAAGGATTTTCGGTTCCAGAAAAAGAAAAGAAAGTGTGTAAATTGGTTAATCATTATATGGTTTAAAACAGGTGCCAAAGCAATGGCATGAGAAATTTGACAAGGCAGTGATGTCAAATGGATTTAAAATTAATGAGTGTGACAAATGTGTTTATATTAAAAACACAGACAAATGTTATGTTATAGTATGTCTTTATGTGGATGATATGCTTATCATAGGTAGTTATAATGACATGATTAAAACTACCAAGAAAATGTTGAATAAACATTTTGACATGAAGGACATGGGCATTGCTGATGTAATTCTTGGTATGAAAATTGCCAAAACATCAAAAAGTTATGCTTTGTCACAATCTCATTACATTGAGAAAATACTTGACAAATTCAACAAAGATGATGATCATCTTGCTAGAACACCTGTGGATGTTAATTTGTTTCTTTCTAAGAATGTACAAAAAAGTATTTCTCAATTAGAGTATGCCTAAATTATTGGAAGCTTAATGTACTTAATGAACTGCACTCGCCCGGATATAGCTTATGCAGTAAGTAAATTAAGTAGATATACGAGTAACCCAGGAGTTGTAACAACCCTCGTACTGATTACTGAATTATATACTGGTTTCTGTTAAACTGAATTGATAATGACTGATAATTGAATTGACTGAGGTACTGAATAGACTGATTGAAATCGAAACTGAATTTGAATGAGTTTATATGTTGCATTGCATGTTGCATCTGTTGATTGATTGATTATCTGTTTGAATTCATATGTTTAAAACTGCTAATTGAAGGCCTTATCGGCGGCCGATTTAGGAATCGTTTAGTGTTTTGTAATCAGGAGAATATTTGTGATTTAATGGTGTATTTATCTGAAAATTGATTAGGAATGATTAAATTAGATTAATTTAAGCCTAATTAATAGAATTGCCAAGTTTAGCTTATTTACCAAATTGCCATGTGAGTGGCCTTTTTGTTTATTATCATTGGAAGGCCTTATTACACTTAACAAACAATTGCTCAGCCCCTATTCTTGCATCCCAACCGACCAAACTTAGAGAGAGTGAGGGAGAAGAGAGAATTTAGCTCAAATTGTTGAAATTGCTAGAAGAACTTGAAGATTTGAGGCATAGATTGTATAATTGAGCTTGTCATCTCATAATTCAAGACTAAGGTAGGACATTCATCTTCTTGTTGTTGAATTAGAGCTAATTCTTGTATAAATCATGTTTCATTTTTGAGTTGAGGCATGTTGTAGCTCATACATGGTGAATTGGAGCTCAAATGTTGCATGTATGGCCATTTTGGTGTATTTTGAAGTTAAATTCTTAAGAATGATACATGCATGTCCATGTTTTTACCATAGTCCTTGTTTTCAAGTTGTTTTCAAAGATTGGAGCTCAATAGAGCAAGATTGGAACATTGATTTTGGTTTAAAGTTCATGCATTGCATGTTTGAAATTGTTCTTGAAAATGGGTTTGAATGTTGGATTTAATTGACCAACCTTTGGGGCTTGAATTCATAAATTGAGCTTTAAAACTTGTTGTACTATGAGTTTGAAATGTTTTCCCAGAATTTGGGCCCAAGAGGTTGAGTTTTGGATGGTTGAATGCTTGGTTCGAACTTGGGAGACAAATCTAGAAATTCCAGATTTTGCTTCCTCGCTCGAGCGAAGGATTCCTCGCTCGAGCGAGCACCTTTATTCAGGGCTCCGCTCGAGCGAGCATCGAGCGTGGTATCGCGCGTAAAAATCCAGCAACCAGTACTTTTACTGTTCATGCAGGTCGCTCGAGCGAAGGATTTCTCGCTCGAGCGAAGCCTTTGATTTTGGAAGCTCGCTCGAGCGAAGGAAGGCTCGCTCGAGCGAGGCCCCTATTTTCAGCAACTTTTGAAAAATGCCTTCCAAGTGTGTTTTTGCATCCTCATCCCATCCTAGGCATTCTTAGGCCTAGTTTAAGGCATCTTAATGAGGATTTAGACATAGAACCACACCGAGGAAATCTAGGGATTTAATTATCATCCTTTCCGACTGTGAAACTTAGTGTGTGTTCTATTTATTGACTGTTTAGGGTTGGCTTTCGGGGACGCGCTCTAGCTGCTATTAGCCCAATCTCTGTGAGTAACAGATTGTGTAAAGATATGTTCAAAATGGTTATCTTTTGAATACTGAACTGAATCGTTTATTGAACTGATATTGTTTATTGAATGAATATATGTCCTGTATTGTGAACTGTATTGTGGCATCCTTAGCACCTACTGTTATTGACTGTTACAGAGCTCTGTCGGTTCCCTTGTGGAACCATACTGTTTACTGACTGATGGCCATCACTACTGTTGGGTCTGTTAAGACCCGGTCCTTCTGGACCTACTGTTTATAGGCTAATGGATGTACCACATATGATTGATTGATTGAAATACTGATTGACTAAAATACCGAAAGATCGAAATACTGTATAATGAATTGATTTCATTACTGTAAGGACATTCATTCATAACCTCTTTACACTTATTGTTATTCACTGGGCTTTAGCTCACTGTTTATATATATATGTAGGTTCTCAGCAGCCAGACCGGAGCTAGGAGCGTGGGTTAGTCCCCCAGTTTTGTCAAACCAGCCTATGTGCCTCACTGCGAGGTTCCGAGACGCCATGCTATGGCTTGGGGTGTTTTTGTGTTCCCCACTTGTCTCCCGACTGTTTTGTATTACTGTATAAACTGTTTACTGTTTTACCGTACTGTTCTCAAGGGATTAAGTCCCTGTCCTGAATGTTGTAAATGATTGTATATAGACTGTACTGTTTGAACTGAATGAATGCATGAAAAATGTTTTTGGCATACAGATTTCCACAGCTCAATGGACACTAGTTATTTACTGTAATGGCTTCCGCCAGGCCCTGTACTCTGTTTTACTGTATTACTGTTCTGCAGGCCTTCGGTAATCTCGGATTACTGGCCAGTTACGGTGCTAAACCCATAGGGCCGGGTTTGGGTCGTGACAGGAGTAAAACACTGGAAAGCAATTATAAGGGTTCTAAGATATCTCCGATTTACTCGTAACATTGGGCTGAATTATACTAGATATCCAGCAGTACTTGAAGTTACTGTGATGCAAACTAGATATCAGATACTAGAGACTCAAAATCCACCAGTGGGTATATTTTTACTCGTGGTGGGGCGATTGTATCTTGGAAATCTTCCAAACAGACTTGCATTGCTAGGTCTACTATGGAATCAGAATTTATAGCTTTAGACAAAGCTGGGGAAGAGGCAGAATGGCTTCGCCACTTCCTTGAAGATATTCCAATGTGGCCAAAACCGATGCCTCCTATATGCATACATTGCAATAGTCAATCAACAATAGGTAGAGCACAGAGTCATATGTATAACGATAAGTCACGCCACATTTGTCGTCGACATAACACCGTGAGACAACTACTCTTTAATGAAATTATTTCCATTGAATATGTGAAATCTAAAGACAACATAACGGATCTACTAACTAAAGGGTTAGCAAAAGAGTTAGTTGAGAATTCATCAAGGGAAATGGGACTTAAGCCTATTAAATAAGAGTTACCACAATAGCAACCCAACCTAGTTGACTGGAGATCCCAAGATCTAGGTTCAAAGGGACAACCGAGTTGTGTATGACTCAGAAGGATCACTGGAGAGTCCAACTCCTACCCATTTCTAGGATGAAATAGTGATGTCTGCAGCGTTTTAGGTTAAGTAAAATTTTAATGATTCTTATATCTAAGTAAACCTAGTGGAGTATGACAGGATACTCTTCATAAGAATCACCTATGTGAGTGTGAACTGGGCCGGTTTTATGAGATTTGTGAAGGGCTACAATTCTCTAGAGCACTCATGAAAGACCAGGTTGTTCAGGGCCAAAATGAACACAATAATGAGAACTAAACTGTGTCTGGGGATATACTGTGTGAGTTCTATTGTCTTAATTTACACAAACGGTTGAACAGTTCAAGACATCATGTTCACTGGTTAGCTAGTAAATCCTATAGTGTCTCACAAGAGAAGGTTTAAAGCCAGAAGCTACCTATCCATTGCAGAATATTTTCAATTTCTGTATTCTCTGTAATTAGATCATGTTATTGCATTTTCTCTCCTTCAAATTCCATTCATGTAGATGATTGTTGGAAAATTTGGTTTTATAAGGCTTATTTTGGGCTAACTTTGAGCCCAAAATTAAGTGGGCCCCAAACGTCTTTTGGGGTGGGTCCAAAGAGGTGACGTGTTCCTTACCGCATGGCAAGTCACACGGTGAAGACGATTTATTAAAACCATTTATGAGTGAATGGGAACTTGACGTCATTTTCGGGTTCGTGGAATGGACATTTAAAGAATTAGATGTGCGTTTCCTTGAAATGGGTTGTCCCGCATTGAAACTTTAAGAGAACTTATGTGTGTATATAAGTTCTAGGTGACAATACTTGGGATGGGCCCTAAGGGGCACCACAAGTTTGTAAAAGGGAAGAGTTATGGACAAATTGAACCTTAGCCCAAACCACCACACGCGTGCGCTCGCCGCCGTCATCTGTCCGACCGAGCCGGGTATGGGTTGGGTCGGATTGGTTCTTGTATTAATTTTTTGGACAAAATTTATTTTAATTTTTTTTCCCAGAAATTCTAAATGAAATTGAATTCAAATTTTGTGCCAAAATTGAATTTAATTTTCTGTCCAAACTGTATCTGGTTTTCAGTCCATTTTCGAACAGTTCAACAGGTTCAAACTGTCCAACAGATTGGGAAAACTGCCCAGCAGTTCTGAGCAGTTTTAAAACTGCCAAATAGTTTGCAGATCTGTTCAAAATAGTTTCATATCTGTTCAATTTTTTACAACACCTGTTTGGACAAGATTTTTTGCCTATAAATACCAGTTTAATTCCAGCAGTTTGGTGATCCAAAAATAGTCTGAAAAAATTCCTTTGTGCTGTCCAGTTTTACTCTGTTGCATTTATATTCTTCATATAATTTTAGGAAAAATTAGAGAGAGTATAGAACATAGGTTTTTGTTCGCCGAACAAATTGTTTGGAATGCTATTACAATTTGTGAAGATCATTGTATCGTGGGAGATATACGCCACTTGTCCGCAAGCACTGTAGCGAGGCGAATCTATCTTAAGGATATAGTGTCACACACTTGACTTGATCGTTTTTATTATTCATTCAGTTCGGTAAAATAAATTCGGTACGTTATTTATTTTAATTGTTTGATTTAGTTTCAATTTATTTATTGTACACAGAGATTGTTCCAACAATAATATAAAGAGGGCACTCTTGTGAGTCTAAGATACGTTTTACTTAAGAGTTATTTGTTTAGTCAATATCATTGAGAGATTGTTGACGGACTTGATCATCAAAGTGTCTTGGGTAGACAAGCCACCGGTGTTGTTGTATTTTTGTGCGCAGGTGTTTGGCTTTTTTGTTCTTGTACTGCTCTACAACTTAGTTCCAAGGATCTCGGCGAAGAGATCTGATTTGGTTGTGAGGTCAAAATTCAATATTTACAATAAATAGCTTGTTTGCTTATTTGGGAAGCCACTAAATAAACAGCTTATTTGTTTATTTTACTACAAGTTGTCATATTATCTCTCTACTTTTATACGTATTTTTTCATTAAAAAATCAAAACACCACTAAATAAGCAAATCGCAAACCACCTAATATTATGTATTATTCAGATCGTGAATAAATCAACTCTCACCAATGATCTGCTGGTTTAGTGGTAAAGAGCTTGTCCACCTCGCACGCCTGGGTTCAAGTCTCTTCTATAGCGAGTTATTGGTGTTATGTCTACTTTTTAATGCTCAGAGTATGCTGGAACCTTAGTTTCAGCCCTGGCGTAGGTACAATGTTAGTTTTGACAGATGTCTATAGGTATTAAGGGGTAATATTTCTTGAAGGATGTGTGAAATAGCCTATATATACATCTATTTTTATGAATAAAAAATAATAATAATAAATTTACTCTTGATAGCTATCCTCAAACAAACGGGAACACAACCTTCAAAAGAACATATATCTTTACTATAAAAGATCATTCTTAATTTAGGGCAACATTTGCTATACACACATCCTTGTCTACCTACTGCTTCATAGACATGTACTACCATTTTAACTACATAAATGTGATCTTTCAAAATGCATAACATATATAAAAAAAAACGTGCATAACAAAAAAAAGTGTATATAATGCATGTTTTTGGGTATAGAACCCAATATCTTAAGTTTCTTTCATATTCACATTTTAATATAAGAGAACTTGAGCAACTCGTAAAACCCATCATAGATCCAATTTCGATAATCTAAACCATTCATTTTTTAGGACTTGTTGAGCAAAATATTTATGTAAAAAATCAAAATAATCCGATATCGGAAATTATATTTGTCGTTCAATTTTTTAAAAATAGATATAATTTAAACATATAGCTACCGATATTTAATCATTTTGATTTTTTACATGAATATTCTACTTGACGAATCCAAAAAAATAAACGGTTCAAATCACTAAAATCAGTTTCAAAATGAGTCTACCAAATTCAAATGCTCTCTCAAATTAGATGACAACTTGAGAGAAGCCAAACCCTATAAAAAAAATGCTAAAAATATCTTTAAGGGTCATTGTTAGTATTAAAAAAGTGCGTAAAAAATATATTAAGCGTATTAAAATGTGTCAAATGTTTTGAGATATGTGAAAAGTATATTGAGATTATAAATAATTTGAAATTTTGTGCTTCTTATTAACAATTTTTAGAGTTGTCAATAGAATAACCCCTCCATACACACACATATATATAGACACTAGTGATGATGTACACATAATGTGTGTGCAAATGCATATGGTTGAGATACGAAGAAGAATATTTGAAATTTTGAAGATTTGAATAATTTTTTTCAGAATGACATTTCAAATTTTCACGAGCATTTCGGAGTAGAAAAACTTGTGACATCTGCATCAAATTTGATGTTTATTTATATAATAGTTGTGGGAGGTAAAATCCGATACACAAGCCGCGGGTCACTAAATTGAACTGAGCAAGGCCAAAGGCCGAGCTAGTATATCTCAAGGGAACGAGAAGGGCCATAAGTCAGCTCAGACACTGAACTAGCTACGAGCTTGGATTAAGCAATTCGAATAGTTAGACTAGGTCAACGGACGTTCCATTAAACATGGACATATCCAATCTTAGAATTTTGCGGACGTGGGACACGATCCCATAAAAAGTGGAACATCAAGAAGGACTTATATGGATCTCTCAACTACCTAAAACAGTCATAATTGGAGTCACACTAAACCGAAAAGGTACAAATATTTTGTTTTCTAGTCATTTAGCTTTTTTTTTTTTTTTTTTTTTTGTCTCCCAGGGTATCCTCCGCCGACCGCGGAGACTAATCCCTTCACTGATTGTAGGCACCTCGAAGGGTGGAACAGCTGGCCCAGAGATTTAAGGCTGCTCCATGCCCAAGGCGGGAATCGAACCTCCGACACTTGGTTAAGGGAGGAGGAGTCCTTACCACTCCACCACACCCCCTACTGACATTGGTTTGAATATAAATAAATAAATAAATGCTGACATTAGTCCTTGCACTTTCGCTTTTATTTATCACTGGGGATGAGTGGTACACTAACACTAACTAGGCATGCCACAATCACAGCCCTATATAATAACCTCCAGTTTTGGGTTAGCTAGGCTTCAACTTTGCAATCAAAATCAATATGCAAATCATATATTCAAGTCTATTAAACAAAAGCATTGAAAGCCTTGAGTTACCCTAGCTTTTGTATCAGTAATAGATAGATATTCAAACTCAAGCTCAAACTCAACCTATATGAGAAACAAACAGGTAGATCTTTTTGTTCTTTCTTTAGATGAATATAGTATCTGTTGAAGGTCCCATAAATGATTGGATCTCAATTTTTAACAATATCAACAAAAATAAGAAAGATAATCTTATACAAACAAAATTTTTATACAATAGAAAATGAAATGGCATTTTCTGGTCTTTATTTTAAGTCAAAATATTCATCATTGTACCTAAAAGATTATAAAAATGTTATTTTAATATCATTTTGTATGAATTTTATGCATAAAACTTTTATTTGTAACTCATTTTTTAAAAAAGAAAAGGTAACGTCACATAAATAAAAGTTTTGCACAAAAAGACATAAAGACTAATAACAAATTAAGAAGTTCAAGCCTAACAACCACTACTAGCTAATCTCATAATAAGAGAAAAATAAACGCTATAAAAAAACTCGAACTGTTAAATTTGCAACCTCACACTATAAAATAGTACTACACAATTACTAAATTAAAAGTTTTGATAGAACCTGTTTGGAAAGTTGACTATTTTAATTTACATTTGACTTTTTGACTATTTTAATTTGGTTACAAAATTGTGTTTGGGAAGTTGGTGGGCTTTTTTTTTTTTTATAATTGATTTGATGATTGTGAGAGAAAAAAAATAAATAAAATAATTATGATTTGAATATAATATTTTATCTTATTAACTATTTTAACCTATTTTATTTTTATTAACTATTTTAATAATAAAATAAAAAAAAAACCACCAAACTCACTTCCCGAGCAGCTCCATAGTAAATGAATGCCCTTTTACCGTAGATAATTCAAATGAGTGGCCTATACCACCATTAGAATAGGCCAAATTTGGTCCAACATGCAAGTTCTTTTGGGAAATGCCCATTACCCCCATTAGACCGTGGCAATGCAGTACTATAAAAAGAGAGGCACAATGACACACAACTATTATTGTGTTTGACCCATCGAGATTGATGGTCAAATTGTCATGTGCTCCCAACAACCCAACTGTCAAGAATTAAACTAAATCAAATCACAATTTTTAAAATTTGAATTAGTGTGTTTGGTTTGAATTTTTTGGATTAAATTTTTTAAAAATTGACTTTTTTAATTTTCGTATTTTTTATTTTTAGTGAATATTTTTTAAATTTTAAATATATTTTTTTACTTTTTTAAATGCACCTTACCTAGATATATCTAAAAAGTAAAAAATTTGTAAAAAAATATTTTAAAAAATTAATAAATACATAAAAATACAAAAAATTTACTAAATTCTTGTATTTTTTTTTTTGTATTTTTTGTATTTAGTGAATTTTTAAAAGATTTTTTTTGCAATTTTTTTACTTTTTAAGTGTATTTATGTTAAGTTTGTCTAAAAATTAAAAAAATTGCTTAAAATATTAAAAAAATTCAGTAAAAACAAAAAAATACGGAAAATAAGAAAGTAAAATTTTTTAAAAAGTGAAAACAAGCAAGGTGAATATTATCTGTAATATTTTAAAATGACATCGTCAAAACTTAAAATAATAATAATAATAATAATAATAAAACTCTGTTTTTAAAAAAAAAAGAAAAGAAAAGGCATCATTTTGAGATACTAAAAGGTGCACTATAAACAATGCACGGATGCATTATAGAAGATTACGATTTCAATTTTTAAAATACTTTTAATTGATAAATACAGACAATACATAGGATTTGAATTTCAAATTTTATAATATTTTTAACCAATAAATGTTAGAATATTTTAAAATAAATATCCAACACTTTCTACAACATGGCTTGGCAAGACTTTTTTTTTTTTTTCTATTTTCTAGAAGTTTATGTTTTGTAGGAAAGTTAGGAGTTGAAAGTATTTAATGACCTTAAAATTGTATGCCTCTGCGTATAGTTTGGTTTTAGTAGGATAAATTAGACTGACTTCTCTTAAATTTTGTAAAAATAAAAATACAAAGTACAACTATTATAATTTTGATATAATTATATTAATAGACTTTCCTTACTAAAAAGCTAAAACTACCAAAATTAATATAAATGGTATAGAGACACAAAAATAAACAAGTCAAACTTACAGCACTTATTGCAATTTTTTCAAATATTGGAAGAAATCATATAATGCCGGCCAAGGCAGAATCTCCTATATGTGAACCAACATCTCTGCAGCAGAACCAATCAGAGCACGGGTAGAGAGAGACCTTAGAGGACAGCATTGTTGTTTTCTAGCCATTTTCACCATTCTTGTATATGAAAGATTCGTTTGGTATTGGCTAATGTAGCTTGCTTTTTTATATTAGGATTCTTTTATTCTGACTTTTTTAGTCTCGTTTGGTTTGGATTTTTTAGTTTTTAACTTTTGTGGGGAAAAAAGTGTAATGATTATGGGTTGAATGTGATATTTTGTCCTTTTAATTTATTTAGCCTATTTTATCATTTTGTATTTTTTAAATCTCAAAATGATAGCCAAACCAGGGTCAAGTTACCAACGTTCATGCTTAGCCACTTCAATTGTGAGTTAGTCTGATCATAAACTTCTCTCTCTCTCTCTCTTTCTCTCTCTCATTTGGGTATTCTACAATATGGAGAGAAGAGTTTGCTCGTTTTTAATAGCTACCCTGCATATAATGAGCTGGGTATTTTCAAGCTGTCCATTTGCAGCATGTGACAGTTCTCATGAAGAAGGTTAGATATTTTCATCCCTTTTTCAATCTTCATTAGTTTTGATCCTTTAAACTCTCACAGGTTCTTCCATATCCACCAATTTGTCTGATTGAGACTTGATTTTAGAGACTCTATTTTCCCCTTCTCCGATGTTCATTCTTCTATTTTCCCCTTCTCTCATGCTCATTCTTCACTACAAGCTTGCTTTTTAATCTTTGTTTTTCAGTTCCCACCTCATTTGAGAGAGAGTTGTATTGTGTCCCTCTATGTGATAAGATTCTGTGTCCTTTTAATTTTTTTTTTTTTTTTTTTTTTTTTTTTTTTTTTTTTTTTCTGTTTTTACATTGATTTTAGGATTATTTATACAAAAACCCTTAAATTATTGAGAAGTATTACTTTGCCCCTAAATTATAGAAGCGTACAGATGAACCTCGTGAACTATTAAGATGTATCACTTTGTCTCCTAAACTATAAAAGTGTACAAATGAACTCTCTAAACTATAAAAAACGTACAAATTGAACTTCTAAACGGAAAGGGTCAAAGTAAAATATACCAATAGTTTATAGGCTCCATTTGTACATTTTTATAATTTATGGGGCAACACGACACTTCTCAATAGTTTAGGAGATCAATTTGTCTACTTTTATCGTTTAAAGGGTCAAGTGATACTTTTCAATAGTTTAGGCGGTCTCCATGTAAATAACCCTTGATTTTATTTACCATGTTTGGTTCCACGTGACTTTTCCCTCAAAACACTTTATTTATGTATTCAGACATTTTCTAACTACTGAAACTTTTTGAACTGGTATTGATCTGACATAATTCAAAGGTTTAATTTTGAGCAATGCTATATATAATCTTATTTTTTACTTAATTGTCTCACTCCTAAACACAAAGCAATGGGCCCAAATTCATAAATGCATATGGAACCCACTCACTTCGGTCTTAAAGTAAGAAAAAGAGGTAAACACTAAGATTATATGCAATATTTTTCTTTAGTTTTAGAATATATTGGTTTCAAATTTATTTACTCCCGTTATATTAGACTTGGGGTAGGTGTTGTGCCTTATGGCACAAAACGGCTGTTGTAAAGTCTATTGAGACATATACTGAATCTATTTTCATGATCTGAATTGTTCATATTATAAAGTTCATCGATAGATCATACATTAAAAAATCAAAAAATAGGTCAATTGGACATTTGTAACCCTATAACATGACCACATTTGTTTTAAACAAGAACAAACGGTTTGTATAATTTTGATAATTTTTTTAAAAATAATTAATTGATCATAGGGTTACATATGTCCGACTAAACCTGAATTTTTTTTTATAAATAATATGCTCGACAAACTCTACAATATGAACGATTCGGACTATCGAAAAAGGCTAGGGACGCACCCTCAATGTCACCTCACAACACATGCTATGCCTTCCAGCTCCCGTTATATTTGTCATTGTTCGTGCAACCATGTTCACAAAATATGGTTGCCTGTTGGAGTTGGAGTCGCACGTGAAGGGTTAGGTTAGCTTGATGTACATGATTAGATCTATTTTCTAACTATTTAAGCTTCGTCCAAAATTCTAACACTCAGAATGTGTCAATGATGTTGCACTAACCCTCTATGCTTTGATCAAACACAGGGTATATCTTCCACTCCCCACAAGTTGTGTTCGAGTCAAAAAAGGTAATGTCTACTCTCTTTATGAAAAAATAGTATTGCTTAATTAGGATCATTGTAGATTTACTCTATTCTATTTGGTCGATTGTGGGTGTAAAGGATCCTGAAAGCATGGAAAGAGTTCATAGGAATGAAGAGGCAAATAAAGGTGTGAGCAGCTTAGGGCTAGGGTCAAGCCCACCAAAGTGTGAGCACAAGTGTAGAGGTTGCAAACCATGTAATGCCATTCAGGTCCCAACAACCACTGATCATTTGGGCCTCCAATATGCAAATTATGAGCCTGAGGGATGGAAATGCAAGTGTGGCACTTCTTTCTTTAACCCATAAAATCTCACCAAACCATAATAGGGAAGTAATTCTGAGAAAATGTGTTTTTTTTTTTTTTTTTTTTTTTTTTGACCAAGAAAATTTGTATTTCTGATGGGGTTGTTCAATAGTTGGCTAGAACATGGAGTCTATGAGCTTTGAATGACTTCCACTTGATTATTTTTGGTTCCCCTTCAATTCATCAAATTGCACAAGTTTAAACTAACAATTTTGAATATTAGAAGACAAAAGTGGCAACTTCATGGAAAAGATATTAGGATTAATCTTTTAGATGAGTTTCAGTGGTTAAATCTGGATGTATGCTTGAGATTTTGGGTTTGAATACAAGGGCTGCCATTTTATACAAATTATGTCAAAGGTTAGATCTATATCGAAATCACCCCCTTCATCAGATAATTTTAATCGCACATTACAAATATTCTCAATTCACACCATTTATTTGTTCGAATATTAACTTTCAAACAAAAATTAATTGTTCAAATTTAACTTCCAAACAAAAACCAATTATTTGAACAAAAATAATCCAATCAATTGATTTTTGTTTGAAAGTAGATATTTAAACAACAAAAACAGTGATGCTAGGGAGCTCGAAAACGAGCTCCCCTAATCCCCCGAATTCCATTTTTTTTTTTTTTTTTTTTTCTTCAACAGGAAGAAGACGGAGGGGCAGACAGAGGGGGAGGGGGAGGGGGAGGGGGAGGGGGACTGGAGGGGGCCTAGAAAATGGCCTGGAGGCGGAGGGCTGGAGGTCGTCGGCGATGGAAGAGGCGACGAGGCATGGCGCGGCGACGGAGGGCAAGGCCGATCGGCGACGGAGGGCTGGACGATGGCGATCGGCGACGGATCTGCGACGATCGGCGGCTGGCGGGGCGACGATCGGCGGCTCTCTCTCCCTCCCTCCCTCCCTCTGCTTCTCTCTCTCTCTCTCTCTCTCTTCTCTCTTCCCCTCTGTTTCTCCCTCCCCCCCTCTGCTTCTCTCGCCGAAAATGGAAGAAAAAAGAAAAAAAAAAAAAATCCCCAAAACGACGTCGTTTTGGGGATTAGGGGGATTCAGGGAAGCCAAATTCGAGCTCCCAATCTTTATTCCAACAAAAATAATGTCTGCAACAAAATAGTGTGCAAATAGAAACTTCCCCTCATATGGGATCTACAGTAAATACACTTTTTAGATGTATTCAGTAGCTTTTGGAACTTCATCCCATCATGGGAAATGAGTAGATTGTATACTTTCTTATATTTTCTATATATTTGAATAGAGGGAAAATAACGGTACACTGGTGACAAAAAACAAAAACAAAAGAAAAAAAAAAGAAGAAGCACAAATCAGTATTAAAGTTATATACTTTAATAATTAAAATGTTATACTTTTTCATGATTTTATAATTTTGTTTTCTGCTGCCACTTGAATCAATGAGTCCAGTTCTTGTACTTAAGAATAGCATACCCTTTTGGCTCTGTAATCCACAATATATGTAAGCCACACATAAATTGCTCACCAGTAAACAACTGATTACTTAATATAGATCTTAGCTTTTGACTCTCTAATCCACCCATAATAAAACGTAAACAAATATTTATCCACTGAATTACAAAATACCACATATTATCAGTGTTTTTTATTTGAGTTTTTTTAATTAAGTTTTTTTAAAATTGAGTTTTTTGATTTTTGCGTTTTTTTGTTTTTAGTGAATATTTTTAAAATTTTAAACATTTTTTTTACTTTTTTAGATATACTTTATTTAGATGTATCTGAAAAGTAAAAAATTTGTGAAAAATTATTTTTAAAAATTAATAAATACATAAAAATATAAAAAATGTACTGAATTCTCGTATTTTTTTAGTATTTTTGGTATTTAGTGAATTTTTGAAAGGTTTTTTTCAAATTTTTTTTACTTTTTTTTAAGTACATCAAAAAATTAAAAAAATTGCTTAAAATATTAAAAAAATTCAGTAAAAACAAAAAAACACGAAAAATTAGAAAGTAGAGTTTTTTAAAAAGTATTTTTGAAAAATGATAACCAAGCATAGTGATTATTATTATTATTTATTTATTTTTTATTTTTGTCATAGAAGAGTTTGCACAAGAACAGATTAAATTCTTAGGGCATATCATTGATCCAGGACATCTATACTATATGGATCCAGAGAAGGTCAGAGCTATTTGGGAACCCTTTTTTTTTTTTTTTTTTTTTTTTTTTTTTTTTTTGTGTGACGGTAAAGTTGCATAATGTCATATTTAATTTCTTATCAAACAAACCCATTTCATTGAGAGAATTTGAACCCATTTATGTTGTGTGGATCACATGCTTACCGATGGGTTTTGCCAGAACTCACCTAGCTTAATGGCAAGGGCTTGAAGTGGTCCTTCGTTAAGCAATTCATTTGAGGGTGTGGCAGTACTAGTAGGCACGAGCTATGGCCTATTTGCAGGGAGAGGTGAAAATTAGTGTAATGGACCTGGAATTTAATAAGAGGAGCAGTTAAGTGTAATACCCTTTCGAAAAATGATAATTATTTATTAAGTGTTAATAAAAAATTAGAAAGAAAAATTAATATTGATCTAATCAAAAGTTAGAAAAACTTGCTCTGGAATCGGAATTTGTGATTGGAAAAGGACGATGAAAGCAAGAACCATTTCCGTCCTGCATTCCATCTGAAAATCCATGAAATTGTAGAGAAGCACGATGATCGGATGGGATGGCTTGACACATCAAGGGTGTGATTTTTAGATGCACGACACATGGGAGGGGAATGTGAAACGCTACAACAGTGTTCATGACTAAGCATATAGGTTTTCCGTTTTCTCATCTCACTTTTGAAATATAAGCTGTTCATTAGAAATATATACATTGCTTATATATTAACCATGTAGTCAACATCTACAGCAGCGATCAACAAAATGTGGCAATGCCAAAACCTATAGACACCACATTTCATTGAGAATTTTGCAGGAAATGCTGTCTCAATAGTAGCTATTCTGCTGTAGGCCAAGCTAAAGGCAATGTTCTTGCATTGCATAGACTAAACATTTCAAAAGATACCAAACTTTAGAAGTGCAAATCCAGCACCCAAGATTGGGAGCTCAATGACAGAGGAGAGAACAATGCCTTCGAAAGGAGAGTAGGGCATGGGCAACCCGAACCATACAACCTATCTGACATCCAACATATTATAGTATATTTTTCTTCAAATTAACTTTTTCACAACACAATTATATGAGCATTATGACCCATTATTTTCTCTTGTCAATCCAAAACTCCACTAAATAGAAATTTTAATGAAAACAAAGAAAAATTTATGGGAATGCGTGTTCCAAAACGTAAATCACTAGGATGTTAATATTTTCTGATAAACTTTTTAATTTGACATCCAACATGTTATAGTGTATTTTTCTTCAAATTAACCTTTCCACAACACAATTCTATGAGCACTATGACCCATTATTTTCTTTTGTCAATCCAAAACTCTTAGATTTTAGATCAATGTATTTGAATTTTTCTCTATTAAAGAGAAACTTTCAATGAAAAACATAGAAAAATTTAGGAGAATGTGTGTTCCAAATCATAAATCGCTAGGATGTTAATGTTTTCTAGTAAAATTGCATAAAACAAACAACATTACCCGCAACAAAGAAACTCCAGATGTCTCTTGACATATAGCAGCCACAAGAAAGGCATGTTATGCCCTGCTCAAAGTTGAAAAGCATTTACACCTCACAGAGTAGCTAAGAGTTTTGTTTCAAAACAAGCAGAACTCTGAGAGAAAAGATTTATGTTTTGACCTCGTCGGTGAATAATAGATCTCAACAAAGAGGGGAAAGCCCCTATAAGGCACCCTAAATGAATTACCAACTCATGACAGCAGGAAGCAAGTTTGTCATCAACTACATAAGACGTACCAAAGTTGTAAAAGTAAACATCCCCTTCCACAAAAAAAATGAAAATAAAAAATAGGAACAAGAAAGGCATAAAGAAGGGGAGCCAAAAGCCTAGACAATTAAAATAAAAAGAAATTGAAGGGCAAGAAGACTTGGGAATGGTAATTTACTGATGACTAATGCTAACACAATCACTAAATTGTCTCAAATACACACAAAGACAATGACCAATGTAGAATTCAAGCCTAAGTCCACATGACAATTATTTAGAGATGGCATTTTCAATGAAAAACATTGTATTAATGTTAACGATGAATAACAGTCTATTACTGTTAAAGATCAATGATAATTTAGAAGCACAAGAATCTTCTATTGTGTTGTGAAAAAGAATATGAATGATGAATTAAAAACTTGAGCAAAAAGCAATGAAACTTATAGCTACCGAGTATATAGTTTCATAAAAAATAAATAAATAAAAAATAATAATTAATTAATTAAAAAGAAAAGGAACATAGAACTGCAGCAGACCTCACAAAATCCATTTAAAGATGCATTCAATTTAAACTGACAGGGCAGATAATATTTTTGGTGAAAGTGGAAGTCAATTTTAGCTTTATGTAGGAAAGGTAGAGTGATCCAAAACCTCATGATT
Source organism: Camellia granthamiana (assembly GCA_036172215.1). NCBI lineage: Eukaryota > Viridiplantae > Streptophyta > Magnoliopsida > Ericales > Theaceae > Camellia > Camellia granthamiana. The sequence goes on from CM069904.1 coordinate 44,781,435, forward strand.
TTACTTGAATGTAATTGGATGAGCGAAAAGGTTTTTTAACCAGTTAATTGAGATTCTAAGAAAGGAAGAATTTAAAAAATCTTGCTTTTCCCTACAATGCCACTCCATTTTTCCAATGGTCAATTGTGTAAAAATGTAATTCACCACCCATAATAGGATACAGAACGACAACAATGGGCACAGGCCTCTAATGATAGATGTGTCTGGGCAGAATTTATGGGAGATAAAGTCATCACCTCCAAAGGTTGATGGAGTTAATTCTCAATTGTTGGAAACCATTTTGTACACCTGGTGTCGCTTAACCATGGACACATGGTGCATCCACACTTGGCCGAACCATGAGGGACACATGGCCTTGCCAAAGATACCTATATAAATGCATGCTCAACATTATGAAAAAAAATACCAAATAAGCTAAGTTTTCTCTCTATTTATCTATCTTGAGGTTACCATTTTGAAAGCCTAGGAATTTGGAGTGTGGGTAAAATATTATGAAACTCTAGTAACTTTTCAATTGACAAAGGTTTTCTAGACGAGGCTTGTAATTCAAGCATCCGATCCAAACCATTTGTTTTCGCCTCATATGATTTGCATGCCATAGCTTAGTTTTATTCATGTTTAATTCAATATTATTGAATATCATGGCATGTTAAGAAGAGTTTTTGAAAAACTCCATAAGAGCAGATTTTTTATCTTAAAAATAGTATAAAAAATTTCATTTATATGTTACTGAAATTTACATATTTTGAAAGTACTCTTCGTGAGCTTTCCATCCATATAAAATGGACTTTAATCGGAGTTATATTGAAAAATGTATGATTTTTCAAAGATTTTTGGATCAAAATCGTTGTTTTTTTTTTAAAGGAAATTTTGCAAATTTTTTTTTTCCCGTCATATTAATTATTGTGTATAATGTGATGACTCCTTTTATTATTGTTAGCATTTATTTTATACTATTTAATTGTGGAGCCTACGCACAAATAGTATGATAATTTTTTTTTTTTTTTGGATTCATATATATTATGGGACCCTATACCTATATCCACGTTACTTATGAGACCTTGTGTTAATACCTCTTAAGATCCGTCAAAAGATAGTTTTGCTATCTAAGGTGGTTGGACTTAGAAGATAGGCTATATTGACTCCTCCGACCTTCATAGAATCTTACTTGGTTATTGACCAAAGGACTCTATCTTGATCTCAATCTTTAGAGTAAAATTTGGAACGTCACATATTATGCATGGTGTTGTGGATTTAAGAGATGGTTTTGCCTCTTATATAATTTTATTCAAAAAAAATTAATTGGGTGCTATATTTTAACTCATATAGAGCGAGATGATTATGAGCTTAGCGAAATTTTCTATCTCTCTATCTAAGTGGAAATATTGTATGCCAATTGTGTTTTTTGGGAATAAAATTTAAAATACAAAAAATGTGTGCTAATGTCAAATCCTATGCAATAAAATCAATGAAATGGCCTCTAAGAATGTCGTTGCTGACCTCACAGAAAAATTCAATATTTGCTCAATGGACAAGAAGTCCTAGATACTTTGACTAGCCTTATGATCTGTCCTAAGGAAGGGACCACTGCCCAACATCGCCGTAACATGGAAATCTATGAGAAATGGGTCAGGAGAGATCGGTGCACGCTATACTATACTTAGCAGTATGCACAATGATCTCATTGGGGAATTTGAGGTAGGCCCCAATGCTCATAATATGTGAAATCAACTGAAAATTACCTATGGGACCACATCTGCAACTAAGTTGCGTGCTCTAATTTTGAAATTTGAGCACTATGCTATGGATCCAAAACACTCAATGCTTGAGCATCTCAAAGCTGTCAACCATGATATGTGATTTGAAGGTTGCTAGCAATGTTCTTACTAATGAGCAGTAGGTTAGAGCTGTGATACATTCTTTGCCCAATTCATGGGGGCAAATGAAACTTGTGCTTACACACAATGAGAACATCAAGACTTTTGCTGATATCCATAGGTAATTTTTAGTTGATTTCACATATCATGAGCAGTGGAGCTTACCTCCAACTCTCCAATGAGATCATCGTGCATGCTGCTAAGCATGGTATAGCGTGCACCAATCTCTCCTGACCCGTTTCTGATAGATTTCCATGTCACAACAATGTTGGACAGTGGTCCCTTCTGTAACAACCCACATTTATGGCCTAGTCATGTTCATGTGCATTCGCATACATTTGTCTTGTTAAGGTGGCATGTATGAATCTTGTCTTGTTTTGTATGTATTTGATTTGCCTAAGTGTTATATGTATGCTTTGTTCCTCCCTTGTTATGATAAGTCTAAGTTATGTGAAGCCTAGGTTGATCCAAGCCGAGGTCATCTTAAGCCTTCAACCGTTTTGGAATCCCTTTGTTTGATCTCTACCTTTGTCCTGGCATAATGGCCGAGATGATTATCATCTGGGCCGAGGTGTGTATCGCCGAGGCCGAGGTGTGTATTATCTGGGCCGAGATGTTATCTTGAACCCAAGTGATCTTGTCCTGGAAGTGGTATGACCTAGACCGAGGTGTGGCACATCTGGGCCGAGGTGTGGCACAGTTCAGTCAAGTGTTGTCCTTCCTAGCCGAGATCATTGTCATCTTGGTTGCCGAGGCTCTGTCCTTCCAAGCCGATGTCATTGTTACCTCACTGCCGAAGTGTTGTCCTTAGCTGAGGTCATTGTCCTTGTTTTGCCGATGTCTTGTCCTTGCCGATGTCATCGCTTGCCGGAGTGTTTGCTGTGAAGCTTGTTAGATACGTTTTGTCAGGGACTTGTCTTGTCAACCAGTCACCTTTTGAGGAGGACCAACCCGGTAGTGCCACGTGGCCGAGCTGAGTGTTAAATCAGCCGTTAGAGAGAGAAACCTACCATTTGTTGTGTTTTGTTCTAAGGAAGTAGAGAGAGAAGCTCTAGAAGAGGGAGAGGAGTTCTTGAGGGAGAGTAGATCTTCCAAGCTTGATTCCGAGAGATCCAACCGTTAGATTCGTGTTCTAAGGTTAGATTCTTGATCCTCTCGTCTTGTTCCTTATGTTTATGATGTTACATTGCATGATTGAATATGTTTTGAAAGCCATGCATCGTTTTGAAGTTCGGTTTTAGAAAGAGAAAATGATATTCAAGTGTTCTTCAAGAAAAGCCATGTTTTGATCCGAAAGCTCATGCCAAGATTCATGTTTTCTTGTTTGTTTCCGTATGATCTTCAAGTATGGGTACCCAGGTCCATGTTTTCGAACTCATAGCATGAAAACCCAGATTTTGAATAAGCAAGTTATGATTTTGGCATTCATCTCATACTCATGTTCTTCATGTTCTTCACGGGTGGAAACCCAGATTCCCAGACTTCACTTCCCGAAGTGTAGTCGCTGAGATCATTCTCACCTTGGCCTACCTTGCATGATCACTTGCACCTTTGGTTTGTCTTGTATGAACCTCGGCATGCAGTTGCACGCCGAAGCCGTGGCAACCACATCTCGGCCAAGAGGTGTGGGACCTCGGCAAAGGCCTGGTTGGTACCCAGCATGTCCCCTTGACATGTAAAACAGTGTTTTGACTCCCAGCATGTTTTCCGAGATCATTGCATGCATGTGAGACTTATTCTGAGAAGTGTGTTCAGTAGACTTGTTATGTGTTTGTAGGACTTGGACCTTTGCTGTGAATCCGACGTCCCAAGAACTATGTGAGTGGTACTTTTAATAAAGTTATGTTATAAGGTTTTGATAAGCTTTGTTTTGCCTTGTCTTGAAAAGTATTTGTTAAGCATGAATGAGTACTCGTATTTTCATGTATTAAGAATAAGTTTTGATCGCTAAGTATGAGTTTTGTTTTGGAGTCCGTACGTGCTAAGGGACTTTAAGCATAAGTGGCACAAGTCCGTACGTGCTAGGGGACTTAAAGCATTGGTAGCACAACCTTTTGGAGTCCGTACGTGCCAAGGGACTTTAAGCATAAGTGGCACAAGTCCGTACGTGCTAGGGGACTTAAAGCCTAAGTAGCACCTTTGTTTTGCCACCGACGGTCTATGAACGGGTGGGTATGTTTTGTTATAAGTTAAGCCAAGTATATGTTTTGATGCAAGTTATGTTTTGTATGCTAAGTATAAGTTCTGTTTCGGATGGCATTCTTGGAACCGTCCTTTCGTGTTAGGGGACGTTAAGCCTAAGTAACACCGTCCTTTCGTGTTAGGGGACGTTAAGCCTAAGTAGCACTCTAAGTATGTTTTGATGTAAGCTATGCTACGTATATGTTTTGATACAAGTTATGCCAAGTGTGTTTTGTACAAGTTTTGCTAAGCATATGTTCTGAAGCAAGCCACATTATAAGTATACGTATTGAACAAGTTAAGATGCATGTATTGTTTTGACACGAACCTCGGGATCATTCATGTAAACCCTTTATTTCTTGTACCATTCACTGAGTATTCCAATACTCACCCTCTCTATATATATGTAGGTTTCAGCAGGAAGTCGGCTTCGCCGAGATGTGTGCTTGTGCCCGATGTTTTGTATGCATGTTAGGTCGGCATTGAGGATGTCGGCATTTTGTGTTTAGGTCGGCAGCCTTGTGTTTATGTCGGCAGTCCTGTGGATCATGTTTCTTGACTTGTATATATATTGTACTTTGTTTATGTCGGCTTGAGAAGCCTTTTGTTAAGATGTAATGAATACTTTATAAGTTGTAAAGTTATGTAATGATGTATGCCATTTCATTTGACTTATGCACAGCTCTTATGGACCACTTGTATTTTGTTATTGCTTCCGCTCTTGTTAGCCCCATATATTATACTCTGATTGTGTGTGATTTTTTTTGAAAGTTGGCCTTTGGTAATCTCGGATTACTGGCCATCACGGCACCATCCTACTAGGGGCAGGTTGGGGTCGTGACACCTTCCTCAGGACAAATCATAAGGGTGGTCAAAGTATCTAAGACTTCTTGTTCTTTAAGCAAGTATTGAATTTTTCTATGCCACATATCATAATTGGATCCATCCATTTTTTCTCCTTTGGTGAGGTCAGCAACAACATTCTTAGAGGTCATTTCACTAATTTTATTACACAAGATTTAACATTAGCACACATTTTTTTATTTAAAATTTTATTCCCAAAAAACACAATTGGCATACAATATTTCCATTTACATAGAGAGATCGAAAATTTTACTAAGATCATAATCATCTCCCTCTATATGACACCCAATTAATGTTCTTGAATAAATTATATGAGGCAAAACCATCTCTTAAATCCACAATATTAAACCATACAGAAAATGTAACACCCCAACTTTTACTCTAAAGATTGAGATCAAGATAACGTCACTATAGAGTCCTTTTGTCAATAAACAAGTAAGATCCCAAGAAGGTCGGAAGAGTCAATATAGCCTCCCTTCCAAGTCAAATCACCTTAGATAGCAAAACTATCTTTGACAAATCTTAAGAGGTATTAACACAAGGTCTCATAAGTAATGCAAGGATAGGTATAACATCCCATAATATTTATGAATCCAAAAAAAAATTTGTCATACTATTTGTGCGTGGGCTCCACAATTAAATAACATAAAATAAATGCTAACAATATTAAAAGGAGTCCTCACATTATACACAATAATTAATATGACAAGAAAAAAAAAAATTACAAAATTTCCTCAAAAAAAAAAAAAAAAAAAACAACAACAACGATTTTGATCCAAAAATCTTTGAAAAACCATAACTTTTTCAATATAACTCCGATTAAAGTCCATTTTATATGGATGGAAAACTCATGAATAGTACTTTCAAAATATGTAAATTTCAGTTACATAAAAATGAAATTTTTTATACTGTTTTTAAGATAAAAAATCTGCTCTTATGGAATTTTCCAAAAACTCTTCTTAACATGCCATGATATTCAATAATATTGAATTAAACATGAATAAAACTAATCTATGGCATGTAAATCATATAAGGTGAAAACAAGTAATATGGCTCTAATACCAATGAAGGAAAAATATGGGTAATCATTTTATCTGATGCGGAAACGGTTTGGATCGATTGCTTGAATTACGAGTCTTGTCTGAAAAACCTCCGTCAATTGAGAAGGTACTAGCGTTTCTCAATATTTACCCACACTCCAAATTGCTAGACTTTCAAAATGGTAACCTCGAGATAAATAAATATAGAGAGAAATTAGCTTATTTGGTGTTTTTTTTCAGAGTGTTGAGTATGCACTTATATGGGCATCTTTGGCAAGGTCATGTGTTCCTCGTGATTTCCAAGATCATGTGTCCCTCATGGTTAGGCCATGTGTGGATACACCTTGTGTACCATGTGTCATTCATGGTTAAGCCACACCATGTGTACCACATGGCTTCCAACATTAAGTGATTTACCTCCTAGTGGGAGTGTTCAACTAGAAAATGACTCACTAAGATCCCAATTACGTAGAAGTGAACATGGAACCATTTCTCGTCGTCGTTATGAGATTGAGGAGAAATCTTTCATGTGTACTCTGTTGGATCTTGAAGAGCCTGCTTCCTATGAGGAAGCATTAGTTTCACCTAATGCTAATGAGTGGATAGCTTCTATGAAGGATGAAATGAGTTCTATGGCTTGAAACCAAGTTTGGAAGTTGATTGATCCATCACCCTCACGCTTAATTTTTAAGACCTATTTGTTACCAATGGTCTTGTGCCCAGGTGGAAGGTCAACCAACCTCAGTCAATTGAGAAGCAACTAGAGTTTCTCAATATTTTACCCACACTCCAATTCCTATGCTTTTAAAATGGTAACCTCAAGATAGATAAATAGAGAGAACTTAGTTTTTTTTGTGTTTTTCTTCCCCCTCCCCCCCCCCACCTACAATGTTGAGTATGCACTTATATAGGCATCTTTGGCAAGGCCATGTATACCTCATGGTTTCCAAGACCATGTGTCCCCCATGGTTAGGCCATGTGTGGACGCACCATGTGTACCATGTGTTCTTCGTGGTTAAGCCACACCATGTGTATCACATGGTTTCCAACATCTCCCACTTATCCACACATCCACATCAAGTGTTATATATGCACAATTATCATTTCTCAATCTCTCATTCAACCCATTCCTCATACAGAAAAATGGAGCGTGTGACTTGACGAAAAGGTATAAGGTAGGAGTGTTATATTAAGCCACCACAAATTAACATAGCACATCAATCGATAAGTACAAAGCCTGTCTTGTGGCGAAGGGCTCTACTCAAAGAGGGTATAGATTATGATGAGACATTCTCTCCGGTGGTGAGATTTGCCTCTATTCGCCTAATTCTAGTTATTGTCGCACATTTGGATTTGGAACTTTTCCAAATGAATGTTAAGACTGCATTTCTTGATAGAGAACTAGATGAGGAGATCTATATGGATCAACCAATAGTTTTTGAGGTCAATGGACAAGAGCGCAAAGTATGCCGCCTCAAACGTTCCATTTATGGCTTAAAACAATCGTCTAGACAATGGTACTTTAAATTCCATAAAGCCATCGTTTCAACGGGGTTTGAGATGATAGAGGAAGACCATTGTGTATGTCAAACGATCAGGAAAGAGTTTCCTTATCCTATCACTATATGTTGACAACATTTTGTTAGCTAGAAATGACATGGAGATGATTGTCGTCACTCAGGAATGGTTGTTCTCTACTTTTGAAATGAAGGACATGGGAGAGGCAAATTATGTGCTCACAGTTAAGATACTAGGAGATGTTAGAATGTGTTAGGATTTTTTCTATTTTATTCTCATTCAGTCTTTATTTGCTGTAATGGGCCTTTATTTAGGCCCTAACTTATGTTTATGATTTAATATAAAAGGGTATGATTAACCACTCATACCCTAATCTTTTCTCTTCTAAAATTTGACATGGTATCAGAGCAAAACTAGAAGAAGAAAAGAAAAAAAACAAACAAACAAACCGTCACACCAACCACTCCACCACCGCCTGCAAGCCTCCAGCGAAGCCACCTAGGGTTCCGACAGCCCCAGTTGACAGCATCTAGGGTTCCGACAGCCTCAGTCGGAGTCACGACTCCAGTCGAAGGCACAACCTAGGGCTCCAACAGCCCCCGTCGAAGGCCCCTAGGGTTCCGACAGCCCCAGTCGGAGTCGCGACTCCTGTCGAAGGCACAGGCGCATCTCTCTGTCCTCGTCGACTTCTCTCTCCGTCGCTACATGTAACTCCGTCTTCATCTTTCTCTGTGTCTTCGTCATACGTATGCCTATCCGAGTCTGTATAGTCTCTCTGTCTTCTAATAAATAGATAAATAAATAAATAAATAAATAAATAAATAAAAAATAAAAAAAATAAAAAAATAAAGCAAAAAAAAAATGTTCTATTAAATTTATTTTAAATTCATTATTATATTTTCCCATTTTTCGGGTTTGTGATTCACTCTGGATGTGTTTGTGAGGGTTCCATCGTGACGTCATTATGGCCGAATTGACTAGTGAGTCTACTACTTCGCAGCCTGCTACACAGGGCGCGAGTCCTGTTTTGACTACTTCGATGACCGATTCTCTCCACCCTGGCCAGAAAATCACCACCTCTCTCTTTAATGGTCAGAACTATCTAGCGTGGTCGCAGAGTTTGACTATATTTTTGAAGAGCAAAGGGAAGATGGGATATGTTGATGGGCGTGTTCAGGCTCCCAATATCACCGATACAGGTTATGATCAGTGGGAGATTACCAATTCTCTTATCATGGGTTGGTTGATACACTCTATGGTTCCGGAGATCGGTGAGGGATACTTGTCTATGGACACAGCACAGGATATTTGGGAGGCTGTGGCCACTACGTATTCCCGCAAAGGTAATTTCTCACAGACTTTTGAGTTACGACGCTCTATTGACCGGTCTGTTCAGGGTGAGATGACTATTCTCCAGTATTTTACTTTCCTTAGCAATGGGTGGAAGCGACTTGATCATCTTCAAGACTACAAGCCTGTCTGTCCCACAGATTCTGCTGGTTACCGGAAATTTGTTGAACAAGTGCGGGTCTTCAAGTTTTTGGAAGGTTTGAATGTGGAGTTTGATCCTGTTCGGAGTCGTGTGCTTGGTATGGATGCTCTTCCTTCTCTCCAAGAAGCGTTTGCTTATGTGCAGAATGAGGAAAGTCGTCGTTCTGCTATGCTTCCTGTTGTCTCTTCTGATCGATCTGCCCTAGTTTCTGCCCCCTCTCGAGATGGGGATCGTGGTGCTCGCCCTCCTTCTGAGAAGGATACTCTCTTCTGTGATTTTTGTCGTCGCCCTCGCCACACCCGTGAGACTTGTTGGAAGTTGCATGGGCAACCCTCTGGAGGTCGTGGAGACCGTTCTAGTTCTCGAGGGGGTCGCTCCAGACAGGCTCGAGGCCGTGGGCCCAATGCCCGAGCCCATCATTCTGATACAGTTGAGCCACAAGCCACAGCTCCAGTTGATTCATCTGCTGATATCTCGGGGTTTTCTACTTCTGAGTTAGAGGTTGCCCTTCGCCACTTACTAGATCGTCGGGCCTCTAGTTCATCTTCAGGTAATATTGCCCAGTCAGGTAACTTAGCTTCTTCTACAAGTGCTTTCCTCTCTCATCAAACGTTACCTTGGATTATCGATTCTGGTGCTTCCGACCACATGTCTAGTTCTTCTGATTTGTTCTCTGCGTATACCCCTTCTTCAGGGCAGGATAAAGTTCGAATTGCTGATGGTACCATTTCTTCTGTGTCTGGGAAAGGTTTAATTCATGCCACTGCTTCTCTCCCTTTATCTTCTGTCCTACATGTTCCCAATTTTAGTGTTAATCTTTTGTCTTTGAGTCGTATTACTCGGGACTTAAATTGTAGTGTGACCTTTTTCCCTGACCATTGTCTGTTTCAGCACCTTATCATGAGGAAGATGATTGGCAGTGGTAGATACGAGAATGGTCTCTATATCTTGGATCAAGCAGACAAGCTGGCTCACTCATCCATTCAGTTTCCATCTACCAAGGAAGACATCTGGCTGTGGCACCGCCGTCTTGGGCATCCATCTTTTTTGTTACTTAAGCATCTTTTTCCCTCTGTTTTTTGAACAATAATGTTTCCGAGTTTCATTGTGAGTCGTTTCAACTTGGCAAACAACACAGAGCTTCTTTTGCTCCTTCTATTAATAAAAGTTTAGTTCCTTTTTCTTTGATTCATTCTGATGTATGGGGTCCCTCTCGTTTTGTGTCTTTAAAGGGTCAACGATGGTTTGTCACCTTTATTGATGATTGTTCTAGGACCACCTAGGTGTATTTTATGAAGGACAAATGTGAGGTGTTTTCTGTGCTTCAAAATTTTCATAAAATGTTTTGCACTCAATTTGGGGCAGTTGTCAAAATTCTGCGTTCTGATAATGGAGGGGAATACATTGATTCTGGACTTGCCAGCTATTTTGCCACTCATGGTATTATTCATCAAACTTCTTGTACCAATACCCCTCAACAGAATGGTGTTGCCGCGCGTAAAAACCGGCATTTTCTTGATATTGCACGTTGTTTATCCTTTGAAATGCGCGTTCCTCGATCCTATTGGGGGGAAGCGATTCTCACTGCTGCGTTCCTCATCAATCGACTTCCTACCCAGGTTCTTCATAAACAAACTCCTCTTCAGGTTTTGTTCGGCTTCCAAGCTTCTGCTGCCTTCTCCATTCCTCCCAAAACCTTTGGTTGTGTCTACTTTGTTCATAATCATTCTCCTACCCGTAGTAAGTTAGATCCTCGGTCTCTTAGGTGTGTCTTCTTGGGTTACTCCGCCACTCAAAAAGGCTACAAGTGTTATCATCCCCCTTCTCGCAAATGGTTTGTCTCTATGGATGTGTCTTTCTTTGAATCTCAGTCTTATTTTCTCTCCTCCCCGGTGTCCCCGTCATCTCTTCATGGGGAGCCTTGGTGTGAAGAGACTCCTGTATCACTACCATCACCGTCAGTTATTACGACTCCTGAGACTATTATTACTGATGATTCAACTATTGAGAATGCTGACTTGCCATCTGCAGTGAAAGACGTCAAAGTGTATGTCAAGGACAAGGGTAGACAGCAAGTTACTTGGGTACAAGAGACCAATTCAGATTCTCCACTGCTATCGTCTTCTTCTGATGAGTGTCCAGAATCCTCTCCTTTTGGTGAACCTCTAGGTAACTCAATTATTTCTGATCTAGATGTTCCCATTGCTAAAAGGAAAGGGGTTAGGTCGTGTACTCAACATCCTATTTCTCATTTTGTCTCCTACACTAATCTGTCTTCTTCCTATAAAGTTTTTTTGTCTAAAGTTTCTTCTGTGAGTCTTCCTTCTAATTTTCAGGATGCTCTTTCTACTCCTGAGTGGAAGTATGCCATGATGGAGGAGATGAGAGCGCTTGCTAAAAATGGCACTTGGGAATTGGCTGCGTTACCTAAGGGCAAACGACTTGTTGGATGTAAGTGGGTGTACACTGTAAAGCACAAAGCCGATTGTTCAATTGAACGTTACAAGGCTAGATTGGTGGCCAAGGGTTTTACTCAGACTTATGGAGTAGATTACCAGGAGACTTTTGCACCGGTTGCTAAGATGAATTCTGTCAGAGTCCTTCTCTCCCTTGCCTCTAATCTTGACTGGCCTCTCCATCAATTTGATGTAAAAAATGCTTTCCTCCATGGAGATCTGGCAGAAGAAGTGTACATGGACATTCCCTCTGGCTTTGAGGATGTTAAACCTCAGGAAAGGTGTGCCGGTTACGCAAGTCACTTTATGGCCTTAAGCAGTCTCCTAGGGCTTGGTTTGAGAGGTTTACTCAGGCCATGCTGAGATATGGTTTCAAACAAAGTCAAGCTGATCATACTTTGTTTGTGAAACACTCCTCACATGGTAAAACGACGGCCCTCATTGTCTATGTGGATGATATTGTACTCACAGGGGATGATGTTGAGGAGGTTCCTCGGCTAAAGGAGTATTTGGCTAATGAGTTTGAGATCAAAGACTTAGGCAAACTGAAGTACTTTCTAGGCATTGAGGTTGCTCGGTCCAAAGATGGTATCTTCATATGTCAACGAAAGTATGTGCTTGATTTGCTAAAAGAAACTGGAATGCTTGGAAGTAAAGCATGTGATACACCACTAGAACCCGCACTAAAGCTTAGTGAGGATGAAGGAGGTGAGCCTGTAGACAGGGGGAGATACCAGAAACTAGTGGGTAAGCTTATTTACTTATCCCATTCGCGACCTAATATTGCTATTGCAGTGAGTATGGTTAGTCAGTTTATGCATGCTCCACGTGCAACTCACTTAGAGGCAGTTATGCGGATTCTGAGATACTTGAAATCTTCTCCGGGTAAGGGTCTTTATTTCTTAAAGCATAGTCATCTCAGTGTGGAGGCATATACAGATGCTGATTGGGCTGGCTCAGTAACTGATAGAAGATCCACCTCTGGCTATTGTACCTTTGTTGGCGGAAATCTAGTTACTTGGAGAAGCAAGAAACAAAATGTTGTTGCGCGGTCTAGTGCAGAGGCCGAATTCAGAGCTATGGCTCAAGGTGTGTGTGAGCATTTATGGATTCGATTATTATTGCGAGATTTGGGGATTCATCAGACAAATTCTATGAGGCTATACTGTGACAATAAGGCCGCCATTAATATAGCCCACAATCCGGTTCAGCATGATCGGACCAAGCATGTGGAGATTGATCGGCATTTTATCAAGGAAAAGCTTACTAGTGGCGCTATATGTATGTCTTTCGTGCGGTCTGGGGATCAATTGGCTGATGTTCTTACCAAAGGATTAGGGATTAAACCGTTCCGTGACATTCTCGACAAGTTGGGCATGAGAGATATCTTCGCACCAACTTGAGGGGGAGTGTTAGAATGTGTTAGGATTTTTTCTATTTTATTCTCATTCAGTCTTTATTTGCTGTAATGGGCCTTTATTTAGGCCCTAACTTATGTTTATGATTTAATATAAAAGGGTATGATTAACCACTCATACCCTAATCTTTTCTCTTCTAAAATTTGACAGGAGATTGCTCTGAGAGCCTTCTTGGTTTGTCTCAAGAGACTTACATTAAGAGGATCTTGGAACGGTTTCGTATTCCAAACAACACTCCAATTGAGAGGGGACATACTATGAGCATTGACTCTTGCCCTAAGACAAATGAGGAAAAGAAACAAATGGCAAAGGTTCCCAATTACGAGTCTTGTCTGGAAAAACCTCCGTCAATTGAGAAGGTACTAGAGTTTCTCAATATTTACCCACACTCCAAATTCCAAGGCTTTCAAAACAGTAACCTCGAGATAAATAAATATGGAGAGAAATTAGCTTATTTGGTGTTTTTTTTCACAATGTTGAGTATGCACTTATATAGGCATCTTTGGCAAGGTCATGCATACCTCATGGTTTCCAAGACCATATGTCCCTCATAATTAGGCCATGTGTGGATGCACCATGCGTACCATGTGTCCTTCATGGTTAAACCACACCATGTGTACCACACCATGTGTACCACATAGTTTCCAACATTAAGTGATTTACCTCCTAGTGGCAGTGTTTCACTAGAAAATGACTCACTAAGATCCCAGTTACGTAGAAGTGAACATGGAACCATTTCTTGTCGCCGTTATGAGATTAAGGAGGAATCTTTCATGTATACTCCATTGGATCTTGAAAAGCCTGCTTCCTATGAGGAAGCATTAGTTTCACCTAATGCTAATAAGTGGATAGCCGCTATAAAGGATGAAATGAGTTCTATGGCTTGGAACCAAGTTTGAAAGTTGATCGATCCATCACCCTCACGCTTAATTTTTAAGACCTATTTGTTACCAATGGTCTTGCGCCCAGGCGGAAGGTCAACCAACCTTAGTCAATTGAGAAGCCACTAGAGTTTCTCAATATTTTACCCACACTCCAAATTCCTATGCTTTCAAAATGATAACCTCAACATAGATAGATAAAGGGAGAACTTAGTTTTTTTTTTTTGTGTGTGTGTGTTTTTTTTCTTCCCCCCCACAACGTTGAGTATGCACTTATATAGGCATCTTTGGCAAGGCCATGTGTACCTCATGGTTTCCAAGACCATGTGTCCCTCATGGTTAGGCCATGTGTGGATGCACCATGTGTACCATGTGTCCTTCATGGTTAAGCCACACCATGTGTATCACTTGGTTTCCAACATCTCCCACTTATCCACACATCGATATCAAGTGTTATATATGCACAATCATCATTTCTCAATCTCTCATTCAATCCATTCCTCATACGGAAAGATGGAGCGTGTGACCTGACGAAAAGGTATAAGGTAGGAGTGTTATATTAAGCCACCACAAACTAACATAGCACATCAATTGATAAGTACAAAGCCAGCCTCGTGGCGAAGGGCTCTACTCCAAGAGAGGATATAGATTATGTTGAGACATTCTCCCCGGTGGTGAGATTTGCCTCTATTCGCCTAATTCTAGCTATTGTCACGCATTTGGATTTGGAACTTTTCCAAATGGATGTTAAGACTCCATTTCTTAATAGAAAATTAGATGAGGAGATCTATATGGATCAACCAATAGGTTTTAAGGTCAATGAACAAGAGCGCAAAGTATGCCGTCTCAAATGTTCCATTTATGGCTTAAAGCAATCGTCTAGACAATCTTTAGATTCCATAAAGCCATCGTTTCGACTGGGTTTGAGATGATGGAGGAAGACCATTGTGTGTATGTCAAACGATCAGGAAAGAGTTTCCTTATCCTATCGCTGTATTTTGACGACATTTTGTTAGCTAGAAATGACATGGAGATGATTGTCTCTACTTTTGAAATGGAGGATATGGAAGAGGCAAGTTATGTGCTCGGAGTTAAGATCCTAGGAGATCACTCTAAGAGGCTTCTTGGTTTGTCTCAAGAGACTTACATTAAGAGGATCTTGGAACGGTTTTGTATTCCAAACCCATTGACACTCCAATTGAGAAGGCACGTACTATGAGCATTGACTCTTGCCCTAAGACAGATGAGGAAAAGAAACAAATGGCAAAGGTTCCCTATGTGAGTGCAGTTGGTAGTCTGATGTATACTATGATGTGTACTCGACCGGAAATATGTTTTGTAGTGGGAATGGTCAGTTGTTACCAGAGTAACCCAAGAGTTGTTCACGAGCAAGCAATGAAGACGATTTTTCGCTATCTTCGTGGGACGATGGATCTCATTCTTTGCTGTCAAGGTGGAGATTAGAGACTAAAGGGATATCGTGACGCAGACTGGGCTGCTGATTGAGCGCAAGTCTACCATTGGTTATTCGTTCCTACTTAGTGGAGCAGCTATTTCTTGGTGTAGTAAGAAGCAATCATGCATTGCTTTGTCCACAATGGAGTTAGAGTACGTTGCTTGCTCAACAGCAGTTTGGTTGAGGAGATTCCTACAACGCCTTGGGATCACAGTTCTTGCAGATGAAGCCGTTATGATCTATGTTGACAGTATGGAAGCTTTGGCATATTCTAAGGATCCCTAGTATCATGGTAGAACCGAACACATCGACATTCGATTTCACTTTATCCGAGATGTGGTTGCACGAGGAGAGATAGTCCTATATTATATCTCCACTAGCAGGATGGTGACTGATCCACTTACTAAAGCCACTGCTAGAGATGTTTACCAAACTCATGTTAGGAGTTTAAGACTTCGTAAGATTTGATGTTTTTGTGGATAAGTCATTGACTTTGTTGGATATTTTTATGAGTAATTTATGAATAGTTATTTATTTATGTGATTTTATGGCGTAATTGATACTATTAGCACACATTGTATATGATGTCACTAGGCTTAGATCATCTCACACTGGCGATCACCCTAACGCTTGTAGAGCGAGCGGGATGAGACATTAATTATCTTGACACTTAGAGAGCAACCGAGATAAATGTTTTGTAACTTGAGAAGTGAACAAAACTAATTTATTATTATAAGATGTCGCCTTAGCATTGGCTAAGATGAGACTTTAAAAAAGTCAAACATGAAGTTATCCACAACTTTATGAAGTCTAAATATAGTCGAATGTGAGGTCTTAGATAAGCGCTTGATGAGCTAATATGCTAAGAAACTCAGGTTAGGCACTTGTATAGCGACTAGACTAAGATTCATATGGCATTAGAGAGTGACAGACCCAATTTAGTGAGAGCTCCGCCGTAGCATACATATCATACTATATGTGCTACCGTCGACCACTTAAGGGAGTGGCTAGATGGATTCTTGCTCTAGCACTGTGTGAGTCCTATTAGGCCAATAATAGGCCTACTCTATACCCTTGAACCTAGAACTATGTCATGAAGTGATGACTTGATGCCCTACTTTAGCATGTCATCCAAGGGTCGTGATGAATACGATCCAAAGGACCATGTCAAAGAAAGCGGTCAAGTTTGAGTGAATTGACATGAGTGGCTAAAAAAGATTGTTGGAAATCACACCCTTGTATTGTAGCTCATTGCCCGGGCGATTGTGTCGGATTTTAGATCACAATATAATCATGAGTACAGATACAGTGTTGAGGTCAAGCATGTTTATGAGCTATGACTCACAAGGGGTTTTAAAATGTCTGATCTAGTGTGATCCAATGAATCTGGGATGTAGACGAGATATTTCGAGTGATGTACTATACTAGTTTATGGTGGCATAATATAGCGCTCCTACCTTATACCTTCTTGTCAGGTCGCACGCTCCATTTTTCCATATGAAGAGTGGATTGAATGAGAGATTGAGAAATGATGATTGTGCATATAACATATGATGTAGATGTGTGGATGAGTGGGAAATGTTGAAAACCATGTGGTACACATGGTGTGGCTTAACCATGAAGGACATATGGTACACATGGTACATCCACAGATGGCCTAATCATGAAGGACACATGGTCTTGAAAACCATGAGGTACACATGGCCTTGCCAAAGACGCCTAGATAAGTACATACTCAACATTGTAAAAAAAAAAAAAAAAACACAAAATAAGCTAAGTTCTCTCTCTATTTATCTATCTTAAGGTTACCATTTTGAAAGCCTAGGAATTTGAAGTGTGGGTAAAATATTGAGAAACTCTAGTGGCTTCTCAATTGACAAAAGTTTTCCAGACGAGGCTCATAATTCAAGCATCCGATCCACGCCGTTTCCACATCAAGTAATATGATTACTCGTATTTTTCGAAGAGAATTGGGAGAGAAGAGACCTAAATCTAACACCAGAGGAAAAAAAAAAGAGAAGAGAATCGAACCTGTTGTTCATTGACTAGCGGCATTGATCGTCGATCTCCATCAAGTGAAGAGAATCGAATCTATGCCATCTCCAATCGATCTCCACGTGGTAAAGTCTCTCAGTCTCTGGCTTGCCTCTCGCCTCTCTCTCTCTCTCTCTCTCTCTCTCTCTCTCTCTCTCTCTCGTCTTTTTTTTTCACTCTGTTGCTATCTCTCTCTCTTAGGTCTTCTTTCACCACGATCTCTCTTTATTTCATTTTTTTTCTCTAATTATACTCTATTTCTGCATGCTTTAAATATATATATATATATATATATTTTTGCTTCATTTGGACTGCTTGTTCTAGTTCTCTTGGTATCCAATGATTTAAATATATATTGTATATATTTTATTTAATTTTTTTCTTTACAAATTTATATATTGTGTAATTAATTTATAATGATTATAATTTACAATGGCTTTTATATATGTATTTGCATTGTAGATTAATATTATATATATATTAAATTGCCGTAGTCGACCCCATTTGATGGAACTTAAGACTTTGTTTGGTTATATTAAATTGCCGTGCTCCCCCCCCCCGGGTGTCTGTGTCCCCATTTTTTTAAAATCGCCATGTCCCATGTCTGTGCTTCATAGTACACAACCAAACTCATTTTCTGCCAAATTTTGGCAAAGTTCCTTCCAACCCGAAAACTATCTCAAGGAGAGAACTAAACTTTGGACAAGAAAGAACCTTATCAAGGGGGTATAAAACTTGGGATCTATGTATGACCCATATCTGTGAATGAATTGACAGGCACAAATACCTCCATATCATTAAATTGTAGATAACACTGCACCATAAATGGAAAGCCAAAAGAAAAGCCACTCACCTAAAAAGTCAATGCTAAATGAGGAAGCAATTCCGATCCAAAAAAAAAAAAAATTTGAGGAAGCAATGGCATTATGCGTATATGGTCAATTAAAGAAAAATCATTTTGGGGGGGGGGGGGGGGGGGGGGGGGCGAGCGCTAAAAAAGCCAGCCACAAACAAGGCTTAAGTATTCTAAATTCTCTACAGAACTGATACTTCAAACCAATTACCACAAATTAAGGAAAACCTATATATTTAACAAGACAGTTACATCAATGCACATTCAAAATAGCTCACATCCTAATCAGATCAACATTAATAACTGAAAACAAAAGCAAAACTAACTCAAAATTGACAAGTAAAACGGATCCAGAATCAATAAACTTCTTATAGAAAATTTAAAGCAAAAAAGAAAAAAAAAAGGGTTCATCATCAATAGTCAACAATCTACATGATCAATTCATGATAGTGGTAAATTTAAGATTATTGGACAGTACATAATAAGCTACAAGCAACCCAAATCAGTAGAAAACAACAGGAGTAAAATAGGTGGAAATAATGGATAGCAAAATGATAGTTATTGTGATAGTTATGGTGATATACCAAAGGGGGATTTTTGTGATTGAATGTGATACGTCACCTCCAACCATGGACCATGAGATTGTACCTGTCCTTGAGCCACCTAAAGCTCTTCCTAAAAGAGCCTTTGACCTTGCCTTCAACAGAATAGGCCTTATAGCTTGCAACCCTTTTCTTCCTCTGCAATTCAGGGTCATTTAAGCTCCAACTCTTAGATGATGTTGATCCATTTGTGGACTTGACTTTCTTGAATTTGACTTCTGTAGGTATTTCCTCTATCTGGGTCTGAGTTGGTTGTGATTGTGATTGTGATTGTGCTTGAGAAGATGATGCATATGAAGCACTGTAACATCTGAGATCTTGGAAGTCAGTTGGGCCTGGTCTGTTTCCATCGTAGCTGTAACTCTCCATTTGATTTCTTCTTCCATCAGCGTACGACTTAGATCTGAAATCTTCCATTAAAAAAGGACAAAAAGCTCTTCCGTTTCTCTCTCTCTCTCTCTCTCTAGATATGCATAGGGGGCTGAGAGCTTCGATTGTTTCTAGAAATGGTGGCCCTTCCACCGAGTCAATTTTACATGTGATTCTGTGAATCGGTGATGCTGAGACTGTGAGTAACATGGCCTGTTGCTCCGAGTCGGTGATGATATAGATGGTTATAAAGTAGATCTTGATCGTCTATGGCTAGTACGACACTCCTCGGATCAAGATGACCAATCACATATCACAGGGAAATTATCAACTAGTGATACTATTAAAAAAATTTATTATAAATTTAATTATAATACATATAATGTTTATCATTTATTTATAATTATTTTAAAAAAATATACACTAAAATGAAATTTCTCCATATACATATATCTATATATATATATATTAATTTATAATTAATTACTCATTATAGTTTGAAACGTGTGACAAAGACGGTTTAAAGAAAATTAATAATAGGGTTATTTGAGCCACGCGGTTGTAAAGATTTAATTGTTTTTAACTCTAATTAATCATAATTGTGACTAAGATCTTTTATTTTTTAATTACATTAATTGCATGAACAATTTAAACGATACTCGTAAATAATTTTCTGTTTCAATTTGAGATTTAGGTGATATGAATTCTCAAGTCTGGTAAACCTACTTTAGTTGTTAATATCCTATTAAGGGTAAATTACCTTGACCTCTCTTAAAATTTGAAAAAAATACAACAAGTCTTATATTTTAGGCATAATTATATTGAATTTGTAATTTTTGACATGTTTTTTAATATGTATTTATACTTTATACTATGTTATTAGTTTAATAAATTATATTTGTGATGTTGGGACAAAATGGTAATTTTGACCAATTAGAAGTAAAATGGCTACTTTTGAACTTTGAGGGCAAAATAGTAATTTTGACACTTGGTATGTTTTGGTAAATATACATAAAGGTAATTTGGTAATAAAGATAAAGGTAAATTTTGGTCATTTTAAGTGTGTGGATGGATGTCTATTTTGGTCATTTTATTTAAAGGTAAATTTGTAATAAAAATAAAATTCATCAAGTGTATGGATAGAGACAATGTGGTGTGTGGAAATAGAATTTTCCTAAGGTAAAATGATAATTTTGACTATTAGAGACAGGGTTTGGCTTCTATCAATTTGAGAGAATATTTGGATTTGGTAGGCCTATTTTGAAATCAATTCTGATGATTTAAACTGTTCACTTTTTTAGACTCATTGAGTAAAATATTCATACAAAAAATCAATATGATTGGATATCGATAACTATATATTTGAATCATATTTGTTTTAAGAAAATGGACAACAAATATAATTTCAAGAACAATCATTCATTTTTTGTAATATAAATTTTCATTCAAACATACAATTACCATCTTGGTTTTCTACAGAAATATTTTACTCAACAAGTTCTAAAAAGTGAACCATTTGGATCATCGAAATGAGTCCTATGATGAGCTCCAAAGATCTCTCAAGTTCTCTCATATTGAGATCCCAATATAAGAGAAACCCAATCCTTAGAGACAAAATGAAAATTTTGATATAAAAATGTATTTTGGTAATTTTGGCCACGAACAAGGTAAATTGTGTGACGACCCCAAATTGAAAATCATAATTAAGTCTAATTAATTAAGTGTTAATTAGTAATTAAGACATAAGCCATGTGATTAATTGTGAATTATCTATCTGGTTTGATTAGTTGCGCATATATGTTTTAATTGAAGAATTATCTGTTTTAATTTTTGTGTAGAATTCGAAATTGAGGACTTAAATGATTTCAGAAATTGAAATTGACTATATCAATAGGCTAATTAGAATTTTTAGAATATTAAAAACTAATTCAATTTAATTAACTAAGTTGTGTTTGGTTGGCCAAATGTTCTAATTATTATAGTGAGCCATCCTAACTATATAAGGTTGATAAAAGCTCATTCTTGAGCTCATTTCTTTCATTCCTTAGTGCTAAAATCTGAGATTGTATTCTAAAGGGAGAGTGAGTTCACTTTTAGAGAGAGAAAGTGTAGAGATTGAAGAGGATGTTGAAGATTTTGCTTAAGTTCATCAATAAGTGTAAGAATCTAGCTAATTTACGACTTTTGGTGAGAACCTAACCCTTAATTCTTGAAGATAATCTAAACGTGTGTTAGCCTCTTTTATTTCTTCATTTCTCAATTCAATCAAACATGAATATCTCTATTTTTTTTCTCTATTCTATCTCTTACCGAAAACTCTAGTCTCCCATCTTTTATCCCCAAACCCTAGGGTCTATATCTTTATATCTCTCTCATGATCTCACGGACTCTTTGTGCTGGTATGTGGTCTTCTTGCCGATGAACATGGTGTACTCTCTCTTTCTCTCTCATGATTGTAGTTGTATAATGGAGGTTTGGTGGTCCACACTTTCATATTGAGTTTTGATCCTTTGGGTTGTGTTTGTTACTCTGGGTCGTATTTGTTTAATGATTCAAAGAAGCTTGAAGTACACTAGGATCTCGATCTCATTCTTCATACATCAATCTTTGTTGAACAAGTGAATCTTGGGTGCCCCTCGAGGTGTTGGAAAATAGGTCTTGCCTATTTTGGGACATTGGGGAATTTGGAGGCATTTCCTATGTGATTTCAGGAATTTCTTTTGCTAATACAAGTTTTCATGGTTTGTGATTGGTTTCTGGTCAATTTTATGGTATTTTTCTAGGTTGGGTATGTGTTTTTATTGATGAATATTTTGGTATGTTTTTTGAGTATGTGATTGTATGATTTTGTTGAGAAAACCAAATGAGAGAGACAGATTACAGTTGAATTTGATGATGTGATGGATTATAGCATTGCCAAAGCATAAGATTTTCGGCATGCTTTACTCAATTGAATCTCCAACTTAACAACACAATCTTCATTCTTCTTCTTCTTCTTCTTTCTGATCTCATCTCATAGGGTGGCCCAATTTGATATTAATGATTGAAATTGTATGACTCAAATACTTTTTGTTAGGATATTGGAGAACATCTTAACAAACATTAAATGATAACTAATGTTAGCCTTATTTGGCAAGTCTTTTGACAGACCACTAGAGTGTAAATTTGAGGAAATATAACTAAAACATGACATTGGCAGTGTCTTTAGCACTCCGCTGGAGATGGTTATATATAGCAACAGCTCTATATATTGAGGTAAGTGTGCTCAACATGTGTATACTGCTATTTATTGCTTTCACATTATAAATTATTGATGTAGACCGATCAATCCCACCTAATTCAAGTAATGGTCTTGAGCTAAGATTCGTGTATTGTAGAATTATTTTGCCTGATGGAGGCGAAACGTCTTATCTCAAGATAACTTTTTTACAATTAGATGACTAAAATGTTCCCCCAAGATAAGTTATCCCATCTGATTCTATTCGGGAATCAAACATGGCAATAGATTGTCAACACCAATGAACACAAGCCATCAACTGTTGAATTTAAATGCATTTCATACTAGAATTAATTTTTATTTGCTTCCACAAAAGTATAGTCCATCAACTTCACAATATTGACACCTCTGTGATAGCAATACAGTCTTCTATTTATAGAAACACCACAGAAATGCAGGTCCATAACAAACCTCATTTGCCCGCCCTTGTTTTCTCCTCTCTATCTTCATTATGTAAATATGCTAGCAAAGCAGCAGTAGGAACTGAGTTATACAAAATTCGAGAACTCTCGTTTAGTAAGACCCCTCTCCTGGAAGTTGGAGTAATTCCCATATCCCTTCACAAGCCTACATCGATCCAATAAATGAAGTGCGTTTTCAAATGTTTTGAAATAGATAAGGGGTGGGGAAGGGAAGATAAAGCTAGATTAAATATAAATCACAATTAACATACCATCTTAATCTGGGCTTTGATTGATGCGATTAGGCGTGCGTACTCCTCTATTTGCCTGAAAGAGCAGTATCCAGTGATAATCAATTTACATGTGTATCATACCAAGAACCAAACAAAAGAACCGGACCTCATTTACAATAACCAAGCAGTTAAACACATAATAAAAAGGATGAGGAGGATCCCCTCCAGTCTATATTTTAGACTGAAGCTCGCTGTTTAGGTTCATGGGGCTCACCACGAGTCTCGTTTCGATTATCCAAACCGTTTATTTTGTTGGACACTTTGTGTATTTCATTTGCACAAAAAATTAGGTCAATTCAATAATTGTAACTTGTTCAATTTTTCACCAAAAAAATAGACAACAATTGTGTTTTTAAAAATAAATCATATATTCTTGGACGAATTACACTAACGGTCCCTATAGCTTGGGCCTTGTGTCACTTTAGTCCTTGACTTTTCAATTGTAATACATTTGACCATGAATTTTGAATCTTGTTCCAAATAAGGGCAATTGAAGATACCATCACTCAATTTCAAAGATAAAGTCGTTAATTTGACAAAATATAAACTAATTTAACAAAAATAAATGTTAAAAAAATATTTTTTAATTTTTAAAAATTATTCTACCTACTAAAGATAAAATTATGTAAAATTAATAAATTTTTTAGACATTTATTTTTTTTTAACCAAATTAATTTTTATTATGTATTTGGATAATGATCATGTAATGAGTGGTTTTTTTTTTTTTCCATTAAATTAGTTTCTATTTTTTCAAAAGTCAAATATAGCGACAACTTTGATATCATTATTAAACCAATCTATTAAATCAAAAAAATTCAAAACTAAAAATATTTCATATATTAAATATATCGATTATACATTAAAAGCTCAACAACTACTTATTACATAATCATCATCCAAACACATAATAAAAATTAATTTAGTAAAATAAATAAATAAATAAATGTCTAAAAGATTTATCAATTTTACATAATTTTATCTTTGGTGGATAGAAATTATTTTTAAAAATTCGAAAATATTTTTTTGGCATTTATTTTTGTTAAATTAGTTTATATTTTATCAAATTGATGACTTTGAGAATGGAATTGGACAATGGTATTTTCAATTGTCCTTATTTGGAATAAGATTCAAAATTCAAAGTCAAATGTGTCACAATTGAAAAGTCAGGGATCAAAGTGACATAAGCCCTAAACTATAGAGACTGTTAATGTAATTCGCCCTATATTTTTTTAATGACAAACAAAATAAATTGAACAAGTTATAGTTATCGGATTGACCTAATTTTTTTTGTAAATGAAATAAACGAAGTGTTCGACAAAATAAATGATTCGGATCATCAAAATGGAACCTGTGGTGAACTTCATTGTCCAAACAGCACCTAGCAGTCCAGATTCTACACCAGTGGGAATCCTATTCCAAAAAGAAAGAAAGAAAGAAACAAAAGAAGAAAATGAAAGAATAAAGACATTTCCTCTTTAGGCAAGTGTCTTACTGATCCTTGACATACTAATGAAGAAATATCCATGAAGGGCAACATTCTAGATTGGCATTTTACTTTACATCGTTGTTTGTACCTTAAATGGAAACAGTTGACTGGGCCACGTGGCATGGAAGTTGCGCCACGGAGGAAAAAGAACAACTCGAGGTAGTTGGAGATAGAATAGCCATCAAGATATTTAAAAGTCCCTGAAAAGAATATTTTTATTATTTGTAGTATATAACACTTAAAAACTCAAATGCAAAAAATAATCGAAGTTTTTTTATAATAGTCAAAAAAGGAGTTCTAAGTATTTTTTATATTTTTTATAACTGTAAAAATAGTTTATAATTTCTAAAAATAGACACAATATGACTGTTTCAGTACCTTTACATTTTAAAATTACATTTATGCCACAAAGCACCCAAAACAAACCCATGTAATATCCGAGTCGTACCCATATCATACGGGTCCCATAGCCAAGCCGTACCTTAAGATTTTGTGTACCTCATACATGTGTAGCTGCACTAGTACGTGTATCCATATTAGGTAAGTACCTGGTACTCATAAGGCAATATTTTTAAAGTACCCATGTGCCATAACTTCTAAGACATTACCATGTCCCTATCAGAAACATGTTAGACACTTCTCAACACGTGTAACACAGTTGGGAGACACATGTTTGTCACTTAGACACAAATGAAACATATTACAAGTTTAAAGAAAATAATTTGAAATCCAATGATGAAATAAAAGCTATGAAAAATTATACATATTAAGCTCCCCTCCTTTAGACGTTGAGAATTAGTATTATGTTGTATTTTTTTTTTATTATCTTTAAACATATAATACATGTATAAAACTATATATTTTGTCCATTTTCCCAACGTGTGATATCCCATATTTTTTTTAAAATTATTTTGTCGATGTATTCATGTTGTGTGTCCATATCCGTGCTTCTAAGATTTCAATTATGGAAGGGAGACAAAACCACATAACCAAGTGAAATCAGAAACATTTACCCCTCGAATTTGAGGAACCATTATGTTCATAGCTAAAATTGGAAAGCCCAATGGGGAGTGGGTTAGAGATAGAAAAAGGGGATGCCAGATGGATCTATAAGTTCTGGATTCAACCACATTATCTCCTAGTTGTAGTAATGGGAACAAAAAAATAATAATTGAACAAAAGTATAATAAAGATGGATTTGAACTCTCAAACTATAATGAAATGACACATTCAGTTCCACATTCAATAGATCTGCTATTCAGTCAACAGAATAAGCTATTCTTTATAGTGATTACAGAGACTTGATATATGAGAAAGTGGAACTTGTCCATAAGGAACTACTCCTAAAGACCATAAGATGGTACTCTAAATAATCTCATACAACTTCAAATTGTTCTGTAAATTAATTCCTTTCCAGCATGCAATTTTGTTGTTACCCATATCTTCACCCATGCATTCTGGGTCCCAGTCATTATACTTAAAAATAAAAGAGAATATAAAAAATATATGTATATATATAAAAAACTTTCAACAAGCAATTTCGATCAATTGGTAAAAAACATAAAAATATGGCCATGTGGGAAATTACCTGGCTAGCTTTTCTTCCCTTGCAGTTATATAATTTAGAGCTTCAGATCAGGTGAACTCCACATGAAATCCAAGTCCAATATCTACAAATATACGCCTTGTATCTGGCTTATAGATATGAAGGCAACCCCGCAAAAAATAATTAATTAATTAAATAAAATTGACATTAAGTTAAAGTATAGATGCTTTTACAATTACTAATAGTCTAAGAAGCACAGACACTTCTACCAAGGTGGCTTGACATGTCTATGCCCGACAAGTGTTGGATATCGATATTCATTTGACACTTCTAGACATGCCCATATATTTTTTAAAAATATTGAACTTGGACAAGCTTTGAACACTTATGGGACACACATGTCTATCATTTTAGACGCACATAAAACACGTTTGGAGAAAAAAAAAAAAAATTAATGCTAAATGAAAAACAAGTAGACTTACAAATATTAATCAATCATCCTTAAAACTCTAGAAATTCATGTTATATTGCATATTTTTATTAATTTTGACTGAATAAAATATTCATCTATACGATATATAATAAATATATAAACCATATACAAGTCGTGTCCTATATTTTTTTAAAAAGTGTCATGTCAGAACTTGTCCATGTTCACGTTTCTTAGCAAAACGAATTTCTCACAAAATGGTGAGATGGAAATAAATTTTAAAAAATAGAACTGAAATATAAAACTTTTGGTGCAACAACTTATGGAAACTAAAGCACTTCCATCATTAGATTGGAATCTTAGGATTATGGTTGCCCATTGACCACAGGTTAATAGTTCACCTAACATAATTATTGCTCTAAGACAAAGTATAGAACCCATCATTGTGGCAAGTTAGTCCCATATTAATAGTAAGGAAAAGTAGCAGTTGACTGAATAACAAACAACAAAAGAACCAAACTACAGAATTTGAGGTTATAGAATTTTCATATAACACATCAAGATATAGAATTTTCATGTAACATAACAAGATACATACATAATATGAGCACACATGCATCACTAGAATATTATGCATGTCAAGTATAATTAGAAAAGATATGATGCTATAAAAGACTTACACATCAGTTTGCATGTACACTTCAGAACCGATATTGACCAATCCTGAGACTAGTTACAATATTCTTCTCCAAATTTTTTTAATGTTTTTTCTCAAATCTGAGCCACAAGTTCAAGAGTTAAGTAAAAAACAGATATAAACAAAAATTGTCAATGTTGGTGCGAAATTTCAAAGTTTAGGAATGCCTACAATAAAGGACAATCACTTCAGAAGTATACAAGCAACTCGGTTAAATCAAAAGAAAAAGCTATACATTTCAAGAAACATGACATAAAAAGGGGGCAGAAGAAGGATATAACACTTTTTGTTTTTCGAAGACTTTGTCCCTGCAAAACACAAAAAAAAAAAGTTAGGGGGAATCATGTCATACTCAAAACTAAATGCTTTAGCTACTTCTCAAGTCTCAACTCAACAAAGTGACAGAGAATTATCCCCTTTCTAGATCAGGCAACACATCCTATCACTACTTCATTACTTATCCCACTTCCACAAAAAGCTAGTGGATCAACCAACCTTGAGCAGAAATCTAAAAGTCCAAACGTATCCTGTAACAAAATGTTAAACTTGTGCTAAAGGACTACTGCCACTTGGATTTTCAGAATTTCTCAAAAGACATGAAGCAATTCTCCATACATACACATAAAAACACGCACTGCCGATCCAAAGTACATCTTCGATACCCTACTCCATTGATGGCCATCGATACTTCTAAACAAGCAAGTATATCTTTAATACCCGTCTCAATCGAATTGACAATCCATCGACACTTCTAAAGAAGCAGCGATTACCAGTCATAAGCAAAACCAAACCCAAATTTATTATAGAAAACATTCATAAAGAAACTGGTCAAAGTGAGAGAATAAGACAAGGGGCTAGATTTCTGGCCCAAGATAAAAAAGCTAGTCCATTCATACAACTAAAAAACAAAATCATTCCAACTAATGAGCTTCCACTTGGGACGACACTAGCCAACATGTACCTATAATTAATTTCAAATAGCAGCAACAAAATTTTACTAATAGAAACCAGAAAGAGCATAATTCGTTATTTTCATCGAAAGGTAATAAGACAAATGGTGCAATTTCATGTGTCATGAATCATGGTATAAAGGGGTTCTAAAACTAGACCAGGAAAAGAAGATACTCTGACTCTCCTTGCCAGTTCAATAAAGGGTGGACGATCAATAATAAACAAAAAAATAGAAAATTTGGAAAATGTACCTTTCAGCAATAGCACGAACAAGGTCCGGTTTTAGGCGACGATCTACAAATTCCTCAAATCTTTGCACCTTTTCTTGTCGAATACTATCCATTTCTATCCTACAACAGGATGAATTCATCTTAAGCATACTCATACCAAGTTTTGACCTTGCAAGAGATTCAATGTTTAAGCAGTAATGCTCCGATGGGTTTTGTGCCATTTACGAAAGAGTTAATTACACCAAGACCCTCTTAACTATTGGTTGATCCCTTTAACTGTGAAATGAATCACTTCCATGGTTCCATCCTCCTGAAGGGGGCATTTTTATAGTTTTTAAAATGTATGGTTTTATATATAAGAGGTAGAGTGATCTTCATTAATAGTTGAAGAGTCTTGGTGTAATTAATCCTTTATCATAAATCATGTCTCTTCTATAAGTAAATCATATGAATGAGTACACAGAAATGTTTCTTTTCAAGTATATTATATACATGTCATGGGGTAGAATTTATTTACGTATCTACTTCGTAGGGGTAAAACGAAATGATGTATGTCATATATGGATAACTTTTCTAATCACTATTCGATTTTTTAAACTGATGTTGTCCATAATACGGACCAAAGACTAAGTAAGTTAAAAAACTTTGAAACCTAATTCCCAAGTTGATCATTGTACATCTTCTTTCCTAACCCAGTACTTAATTCAAGTTCGCCAATGATTATACAAGAATATCAAAGTGAATGGGAACAAAGAAAAGGTCGAAGCAAGTTTAAGTTAGCCCAACGTCTCAATCAGGCATTTTATCGAACATCATAATGTAGCAACATACAGTTTGTTTCAGTGCTCTAAATTAAAAAGTTCAAACGCATTCAATTCATTTTAACTATTCAAATCCAAATCCAACTATTAGTTGTCCCATAAGAAACACAAAAAGAAGAAGAAGAAAAACAAAACACACAAGCAATAAAGCTGTGTTTACCATTTTTTTTTATAATTTTTTTCCTATGGTTCCTTACCAAATGTTTGAAATTAGTGTAGACAACAATCCAATGTGTTGATGAACTTCTGAGAGGCGATTGAAGTTTGGAGAGCCACTGGGTGTCAAAGTAAAGTGATCTTCAATTCACTTTTACAGTGGTGGCTGATTGTGAGACAAATAGAGACAGACAAGCTTTGCTTTGATGAATTGCTCGCTGAGTTTAATGATGTGTGAGTAGAGCCCCCAAATTTTGTTTAATTTGTTTGTCATATGTACTATACCAAAAAAATTAGGGATTGTTTGGCAAATGGGTTGGGCTAATTTAGCCTATAAGAAGATAAAATAAGTTAAAAAGTCAAAATGAGACAAAATGTCACATTTAAATTATAATCATTTTATTTTATTTTTTTCACAACCATCAAATCAACTATTATAAAAAAAATCAAAAATATATCTCCAATAAAACTTTTTTAGTCAGATTAATATAGTCAAAAAATTAAATTAAAAAAGTTTATCCCAAATAAATACTAAATTTATTTATCTTATCATGTGTCTTTATTGAAATAATGATATATAGAATTTTTAACATGGTATAAACCCTAGCTTTTCATGCAATACATGCAAAATTTCTAACATTTTTTCCCAAAAATACTACAACATATCTACAATCCAACTCGTATTAAACATAAACAATAAATCTCTACCTCAATGAAGGGTAAAACCTTAGGATTTCAAATGTGATCAAATAAAAAATCCATTCGGATGAAAATATAGCTCTCTTAATGTGTTCTACAATATTTATTCTTGAGTTTTTGTCAAATACCCACTCTAGGAGCTTTAGATTAAGGTTTCAATGGAGTTAAAAACACAAATTTTTAGAGAGAGAAAGTAGAGAGAAGCAAGAGGGAATTTCAGATGAGAAGGTGAGAAAGTGGAAGGAGAGAGAAAGAAAATCTCAAATTTAAGTTTGTATGATAAGTCAATCAATTGCACTTATCTTAACAAGTGCAATCGATCGCTCTTGTGATCGATTCCCTTTCAATCGCTAACTACTAAAATTTTAAAATTTAAAGTAATCGACATGCCCTAGCTATTGCTAGTTACTACTCAAATTACACAATCTATCTTTGTGAACCGATCAAGGAAGTGCGATCGATCAATGGCCATCTCTATAACAAAACAATTAGGAATAAGGTTCTAAATTTCTAAATGACAGATCAAAATAAGGTTAATCAATCAAGGCATAACGGTCGAATTAGACCCTGGCTATGATAACCCTGTTCCGTATTTAGCTAATTGGTCCTTATTATGAATGTGATTATGTGTTTGATAGGATTTTGTGTGCCATTATATGAAAATATGTGGTTTTGAATTTCTATCTGTTCACCGTAGGAATATCTGTTTGATTATTTGCTTTGGAAATTAAATTGAAAGCCTTATCAGCCACAGAACCTGAAATTGATTGTGCCATTATGATTAGCGTAATTTTTAGAGCCTACGGTGAAATTTAATTGGAAATTGATTCGGATCAGATTAAATTGATTAAATTAATGAATTAGTGCCCAATTACTTTATTATTATTATATTGGCATTAGTGAGATTTGTTGTAATGAGGCACTACACCCTCAAATTCCCTCTTTAGCTTCATTTTGGCTGATTTTGAACCCAAGGAAGAGAGAGGGCCGGCTATAGAGAGAGAGAGGGAGAGAATTGTGTAATCTTGGCTCAAGGTTGGGGAATTTGAAGATTAAACTCAAGAATTTGCTATAGTTTGGAAGATTGAGCTCCTAGGTAAGGGAATTCATGAGTTTAATGTTGTAAATTGTGAATTCAAGTTTGATTAATGGTCAAGAACATGAATTAGTTTGATTATGAGGAAATTGAATTGTATTTGTTGAATTTAAAGTCAATAGATGCATGCATGTAGGAAATTACTATGAATTTCCATATTTGAGCACAATGTGTATGACCCATGTTGAGTTTTGATTAATGACCATGTATTTGACCACCTCTTCACCAATTAAGTTGAGAATGTTGTGTATATTTCATGTGCAAGTGCAAATCATGGGAGTTTGAGTCTTGCATGTTTGAATCTAGTGTGTTGGTGATGAGTTTGAGTTAATTTGAGACGTGCATGTGATTAAATTGTGAAATTGAGCTTCATTGTGTTGTAATTTGGTGTTTATACCATGTTAGAATATGTATATGTGAAGTTTGAGCCAAAATCATGCATTTGGAACCTTTGAACATCGAATTGAAGCTCAAGAACATGTTCTGGAAAACCCAGAAAATTTGATGTTCGCTCGAGTGGGGAAACCGCCGCTCGAGCGTGAATTTCACGCTCCCAGTATTTTTCTGCAGACATGGTGTCCGCTCGAGCGGGGTAGTTCACGCTCGAGCGGGGAGCTATGTAGACAGGCCTTCAGCTCGAGCGCCAGACTTCGCGCTCGAGTGTAATTTTGATGTATCCAGTACTTTTGCAGGCCTCAAGGGTCTGCTCAAGCGGGGAAGTCCACGCTCGAGCGGGGACCCTGTTTTCTGAAATTGTGAAAAGACATTCTGTGTTTCATTTTCTGTTCTCTTTCACTTCCAAGTACTCTTAGGCATGCATTGAGCATTGTAATTGAGTTAAAGAGATAAGAATGAAGCCTAAAGAGAAAAATGTGAATTTAGAATGGATCAAATTGTTTGTGACCCATTTGTGTTCATGGAATGTGTAGGGTCGAGCTCTAGGGCGAACCAACCAACCGATCACTGTGAGTAATATCTTAACAAAGATACCTAAAATATGTTGTTGTCCAATTGCTTGCTTCTATGTAAATTTTATAAGTTCATTGATTCGATTGGTGGACAATCTTTGCTATACCAAATGAGTGGGCCAAAGGTCGTTTTGACATGAATGAATAGGCCAGAGGCCGTTTCGACATGAAAGTATGAATGGGCCAAAGGCCAGTTTGACACAAATGAAAGTTTAAAAGGCCAGTTTGTCATTTTGAATAGGCCAAAGGCCAGTTTGACATAAATGAAAGTTTAAATGGGCCGAAGGCCAGTTTGACATGAAAGTTTGAATGGGCCGAAGGCCAATTTGACATGATAGTATGAATGGGCCAAAGGCCAGCTTGACACGAATAACAGTTTGACACGAATGATAGCTTGACACGAATAATAGTTTGACATGAAAGTATGAATGGGCCAAAGGCCAGTTTGACCTGAATGATACGAATGAATTGGGCCTGAGGCCTTATGATGTGTTTGGAACCGCAGTTACTTAACTTACATATGTCTATGTATGTATGTACTAGTTAGAAATATAAGTTGGGCCCAAGGCCGTTTGATGTATATTATTCCAATGGATATTCTTTATTTGATATTAGTCATTGGGCTTTCGCTCACGCTCATTCATGTGTTTGTAGGTGAGCCAAGGGAGGTCCAGACCCAGCCTCAGTGAAGTCTGTGCAGAACAACTAAAGTTTTGAAGAGTCAGCCCTTGCGTCTCACGCACGAGACATGTCTTCGCCCTTTTGCCATTTTGTGTATTTTGTCATGTTGGCGAGGACTTTGGTTTATGTCACGACCCCATTCCGCCCTTAGTAGAATGGTGCCGTGATGGCCAATAATCCGAGATTACCGAAGGCCAACTTTCAAAGTTCACACACAATCAGAGTATAATATATAGGGCTTACATGTGCGGAAGCAATATATATAGATCTAAGTAGTCCATAAGAGCAGTGCATAGATCAAATGAAATGACATACATCTTTACATAGCTTTACAACTAGAATACAAATATAATAAAATACATATTACATCTTGATAAAAGGCTTCTCAAGCCGACATGTTCAAAATACATAAGCTTCAAGATTGCCGACATAACATGCATTCCAAAACATCTTGCAAAACACACATCTCGGCGTCACCGCCTTCTAGCTTGTTACCTACATATATATAAGGAGAGGGTGAGCTTGGATACTCAGTGAATGGTATAAGTAATCAAGGGGTAAATGAATGATTCCCGAGGTCCTTGTCAAAACAATACATATATCATAACTTGTACAAAACAAAGCATGGGATGAATCAAGTTCATCAATCAAATCTTTCAAAGCTTCTTGGATGTTAAAACATCAACATGTACTTGGGGTGATGACATTCCGGACAAAACAAATCCACCCGTTCATAGACCGTCGGTAGGGGCCATCCGTTCATAGACCATCAATGGCAAATCCACCCGTTCATAGACCGTCGGTGGGGGCTATCCGTTCATAGACCGTCGATAGCAGATTAGACAAATCCACCCATTCATAGACCGTCGGTGGGGGCTATCCGTTCATAGACCGTCGATAGCAGAGATCTCCCAAACATAATGCTACATGGGCTTAGAGTCCCCTAGCATGGAAGGACTTTCTAAGAATGTCATCCAAAACAAAGCTAATTACTTGATACACGAACTTATACTTGATACACAAAATAGGGGTAATCATTCATGCTTAACAAATACTTTTCTAAAACGAAGCAAGGCTTTATCAAAACTTTATAACATAACTTTATTAAAAATACCACTCACATAGTTCTTGGGACGTTGGGATCAAGGCGAAGGTCCAAGTCCTCAAGACACGAATCTAACGGTTCGATCTCTAAGGATTAAGCTTGGAAATCTACTTCCTCTCAAGAACTCCTCTTCCTCTCTTCCTAGAGCTTCTCTCTCCTCCTTAGAACAAAGATATAGGAATGATAGGTTTCTCTCTCTCTGTCGGTTGATTTAACACTTTGCCGGGACATGTGGCACTACCGGATTGGTTCTCCTAAAAAAGATGACTAAGTGACAAGACATGTGTAAGACAAAGTGTATACAACAAGCTAGATGACATGGGCACTCCGGCAGGTAATGATCTCGGCTTAGGACATAGGCTTCAGTAATTAAGGTCTCAATGATCTCGGCTAGGAAGGATAACACTTGGCCAAGCTGTGCCACACCTCGGCCTAGATGGGCCACACCTCAGTCTAGGTCATTCCAGTCCCAGAACAAGATCACTAGGTGTAAGGATTAAGGATCTCGGACGCCTAGGTGATAACATCTTGGCCAATATGCCTAGGTGATGGTGGAGGTCAACCAAAGTGGTTCTAAGATGGTCCAAGGTGTAAGAGGTTCAAAGGTGTGACCTAGGCTTGACATGACCTAGGCTTAACATGACCTAGGCTTGGCATGACCTAGGCTTAACATGACCTAGGCTTGGCATGACCTAGGCTTGGCATGACCTAGGCTTAACATGACCTAGGCTTGGCATGACCTAGGCTTAACATGACCTAGGCTTGAGACAGCAAGGAAGGAACAAAGCATGCATACAACACTTAGGCAAAACATGATAACATCAAGACAAGACAAGAACCTTTTACCTAGGCAAAACAAGTCTAAGTCTACAAATGCAAGCTTAACAAGACAAAATCATGAAAATGCACATGAACATGACTAAGACATGAATGTGGGTTATTACAGTTTATTTCTGTGTATAGTTTTGTTTGGCTGACTTAGATTTGAATGATCCTGTCTGTACAGAACTTTATGTTACTATACTTTCTGCTGTGAGTTATTAACATATGTATGTATGGAATGTTATGATGTGCATATAAGCACGACTCTATGGACAAAGTTTTAAATTTGCTTCCGCTTGGCCCCTTTACTCTGATGAGTTTTGTCTTATTTGGTTTGAGGCTGTAGGTAATCTCATGATTACTGGCCGGTTATGGCCTTAACCCATAGGGGCGGGTTCGGGTCGTGACAGAGTGGTATAAGAGCACGAGTTAATAACTCACACACTTATCCAAAAGAGCAATAAGCGTCTAGAAAGGATCTAGGATGCATTCATGGGATAAGTATGAATTTGGAAGCATCAAGAATATGCTTAAATGTTCAATATGAATGATTATGTATTATAAGTTTGTAGTTCGCTTGCATTGCAAATTATTTGAATACGCACGCTCTTTAGTATATGCATACCTGTGAATCTTTTGTATAAAGTATAATGCAAGTTTAATCAGATGGTGAGAACATGTGTTTATATGAAATATGAATTGTTACACTAATGTGTACAACAAGTTTGTTTTGTTATAATGCACATACATGAACATATGAGTCATGAAAAGTTGCTTATGTGCATTCGATTCTGCAAATGGGTGTCTATGTGAAATATGAACATGATTTGAGTATATGACTACTTAGTAAATGTTTAGCATGCGATATTTGATATGTATGCAATCATCTGTTACGTATGTGATTAATTGTGCCTTGACGATACATAAAATGGGAACATAACAATGTGCCTATGTGCGAATGTACGCGTGCGTATCTGTGTTTATTTCTGTAATGGGCATCCCAGTATTTGGCAAGGCTTAGTAAGAATTTGTGTAGAACATGGATAAAGTAAGGGCATACGAGTTGGCAGACTCTCCCATAGCCCGACTTGATAGACTGCAAAGAATAGTACAAGAAATGGCAGAGATTTTAAGACAACAACGTCAGTTGCCACTATGGCAAGAACCTTTGCCACCACCAGTGTAAGAAACACCGAGGAGTTGCTATCGAATTTCTGGGGCTTGTTATAGGTGTGGTAAAATGACCATACGGTAAGGAACTGTCCCCGAACTGAACGGAATGTGAATAAATCTTCTGCCTCAGCTAGATTCGTACCAGTGGTAGGAATTGCTAATCAAGATAGAGTAATTACACTCATCCCAGAAAGCACTCAGAATACTACGACCGCTATCCCAGGTATCTATACTGTTTATAAACGAATGCTTATGTATTGATTGATTCTGAATTAGTACATGTGTACATCTTCGCTGGGATATTATTTGATTCGGATTGGCATCTTCTTTCATATCTGCTGCTTGTGTATCTAGACTGGTTAGACCCACGAGATCGAGACTGTATTCACTGAATGTATGTGTTCCATCTGGGAAATTTGTGAAATATGTATTGGGATATTGATTAACTCTGCAAATGCACATGTACATCTAAACCTATGCTCAGGGTGATTTGTAATATTACTGCCTTCAATGACTAAACCACTGGAATTATGACTCTGTGAATGTGTGACTGGGTTGAGCACCCCAAATAATGAACTCTATAAATTGCGAGATCATGTACTTGGATTGGTAGAAAATTGACTGAACTATGTGACCATATTGGGCTTAACTCGTAAACCTATGATTCGTGACTAATTTGGAACTTTTGCATGATAGACCCTATCTTATGTGCAACTGAGGAACCCTATCTTATGTGCAACCGAGGAACTTTGTTTAATGTGTTACTGTGTACCATGTGCTTGCATATAAGACCTATTTGAGAATTTCTATACTGATTATGATATATACCTCCTGATATGAACGCCTGCATATGTAACTACACCTGAACTTATGTGAACAATGCCATATTGTACATGATTTGAAATACTTTGACATGAACAGTTGTGATAAATGACTCCGAACTGATGAACTTAGAACAGTTGTGAAACTATCGACTATGTACCTAGGCAATGAAGTGTGCCTTACAGAACCAAAAATACCCCATTGAGAAAACTTTTATCTAATTCAATCTGATAGAACTTTTGTTTGATTGGGCCTGTTAGAACCCTCATTTGATATAATTTGATGGGACCTTTGCTCGATTTGATTTGGTAAGACCTTTGACGGGATTAATTCAATGAGACCCTCTATCTGATTTGACCTTGTTAAGGGGAAGTACGGGTTACGTATGAATAAATAGCCAGATTATTCTTGGCAGGAAAATTGATAGACCCAAAACTTGAATCCGTTTGAAGTACTTGACTTACTTGAAAGACCTTTAGTGGGCTATCAACAGATTGATCTAACCATGAACACCGTTGAGAACCAACCTTCAACTATTGAGGACATATGTGTTAGAAATGAACTGAATTGTGCAAATCCAGTGATCGGGTGTCTTAAGGAACAATGCTTGTGTATTGTCATACTCTTGCTTATTTGACGCTATGGAAGCCAATGACAACAGATTGATTTGATTGTAAACAGTAATGAATATTTATCCTCGACTAATTAGAATATGTTTCATATGTCTGCTTCAGTGTTATCAGATTTTGGGAAATCAGGTTATGTGAGTGGTACTGTGTTTGTTTTGATGACATTCTTGAGATGTCCTTTCGTGCTAGGGGACGTTAAGCCTATGTAGCACCTTTGTTGAGATATCTCTTTTGCCACAGACGGTTTTGTACCGGTGGGTTTGTCTAATCGATCTCGGGTCGGCCACCGACGGTCGTGAACGGGTGTGCTTTGATTCCGAGATGATTATTCATTTGTTTTGTCCGGAATGTCATCCTTTGGTATTATGTAGATGTTATTAACATCCAAGAAGCTTTTAAAAGCCCTGATTGTCCGAAAGTATGTGAATTCAATACGCCTTGTGTAAATAATTGCTCAGTGCCATTATATTCTGCAATTGGGACTCTGGGGATGTGCAAATTGTGCTTAACGTGTGATTGACTCCTTTGATATTGTCTTTGACATCATGGGGGTTTATATATGAATTGCCTTATGCTTTTGATGACTATCTGATAATGTGGAAAGACTCGATGGAACAGAGGATTGAATATTGAACTGAATTGTAAACCGTAAACCGTTGAATGAATTGAGAACACGTGTATTGTGTTAGAAATTGACTGCTTCGATGTTATTGTACTTTACAATCAGTATTATGGGGATAGGTGGACTGTGTGCATTGTATGGGTAATTGCTTTGATGCTACCTTTGTTGATTCGGGAATCAGTATCTGGATCCACTTTATATTCCTGAAGACTTTTGATTGACCTTGGGAAACTGTGATGAGTCGCTGAACTAAATACCGAATTAGATTGTGAATTGTGGGATTATTGGAGAATGAATTGAACTTCCGTGACGAGGAAATCATTGAATTTGTGTCCAAATGTTTTCGGTGTCAACAAGTCGAAGTTGAACATCAGATATAGACGGGACTACTTCGACTCCTCTCCATTTCGGAATGGAAATAGAAATATGTGACTACAAATTTCATTGTGGGGCTGCCTTGGACACCCAGGGTATAAGTCCCGTTTGGGTTATTGTATATAGGATTACTAAGTTTGGTCATTTCCTCCTTGTGAAATTTTCGTATGATGCTTATAGACTAGCAACTGTTTACATCGACAAGATTGCTCGTTTGCATGGGATCCTAGTATCTATTGTTTTGGATAGGGATCCTAAAATGTGTTTGAATTCTGACAAGCCTTCAAGAGGCGATGGGAACTGGATTGTGAGTCAGCGCTACCTTCCATCCGCTAATTGATGTATAATTAGAAAGAACTTTTAGATTTTGGGAGGAATGCTCTAAATATATGCCTTAGATTTTTCAGGGAAGTTGGAAAAATCTATCCATCGTTGGCAGACTTTGCTTACAACAACGGCTCACACTCTAGTTTCGGTATGGCACCATACAAGCCTTGTATGGCGGGAAAGGTAAGTCTCTGACTGATTGAGAACAGAGTGTTGCTTGATTTTGAGACTAAGCAGATAACTATCAAAAGGATTGGAACCGTTGAATAAAAAAGTCTCCCGAGTTGCTTTCAACTAGAGATAAAATAAGTTTGGAGGACCAAACTTCCTAAAGGGGGAAGACTGTGATAACCCTATTTCGTATTTAGCTAATTGGTCCTTATTATGAATTTGATTATGTGTTTGATAGGATTTTGTGTGCCATTATGTGCAAATATGTGGTTTTGAATTTCTATCTATTCACCGTAGGAATATCTGTTTGATTATCTGTTTGGAAATTAAATTGAAGGCCTTATCGGCCACAGAACCTGAAATTGATTGCGCTATTATAATTAGCGTAATTTTTAGAGCCTACGGTGAAATTTAATTGGAAATTGATTCGGATCAGATTAAATTGATTAAATTGATGAATTAGTGCCCAATTACTTTATTATTATTATATTGGCATTAGTGGGATTTGTTGTAATGAGGCACTACACCCTCAAATTCCCTCTTTAGCTTCATTTTGGTTGATTTTGAACCCAAGGAAGAGAGAGGGCCGGCTATAGAGAGAGAGAGGGAGAGAATTGTGTAATCTTGGCTCAAGGTTGGGAAATTTGAAGATTAAACTCAAGAATATGTTATAGTTTGGAAGATTGATCTCCTAGGTAAGGGAATTAATGAGTTTAATGTTGTAAATTGTGAATTCAAGTTTGATTAATGGTCAAGAACATGAATTAGTTTGATTATGAGGAAATTGAATTGTATTTGTTGAATTTAAAGTCAATAGATGCATGCATGTAGGAAATTACTATGAATTTCCATATTTGAGCACAATGTGTATGACCCATGTTGAGTTTTGATTAATGACCATGTATTTGACCACCTCTTCACCAATTAAGTTGAGAATGTTGTGTATATTTCACATGCAAGTGCAAATCATGGGAGTTTGAGTCTTGCATGTTTGAATCTAGTGTGTTGGTGATGAGTTTGAGTTAATTTGAGACATGCATGTGATTAAATTGTGAAATTGAGCTTCATTGTGTTGTAATTTGGTGTTTATACCATGTTAGAATATGTATATGTGAAGTTTGAGCCAAAATCATGCATTTGGAACCTTTGAACATCGAATTGAAGCTCAAGAACATGTTCTGGAAAACCCAGAAAATTTGATGTTCGCTCGAGCGGGGAAACCGCCGCTCGAGCGTGAATTTCGTGCTCCCAATATTTTTCTGCAGAAATGGTGTCCGCTCGAGCAGGGTAGTTCACGCTCGAGCGGGGAGCTATGTAGACAGGCCTTCAGCTCGAGCGCCAGACTTCGCGCTCGAGCGTAATTTTGATGTATCCAGTACTTTTGTAGGCCTCAAGGGTCCGCTCGAGCGGGGAAGTCCACGCTCGAACGGGGACCCTGTTTTCTAAAATTTTGAAAAGACATTATGTGTTTCATTTTCTGTTCTCTTTCAATTCCAAGTACTCTTAGGCATGCATTGAGCATTGTAATTGAGTTAAAGAGATAAGAATGAAGCCTAAAGAGAAAAATGTGAATTTAGAATGGATCAAATTGTTTGTGACCCATTTGTGTTCATGGAATGTGTAGGGTCGAGCTCTAGGGCGAACCAACCAACCGATCACTGTGAGTAATATCTTAACAAAGATACCTAAAATATGTTGTTGTCCAATTGCTTACTTCTATGTAAGTTTTATAAGTTCATTGATTCGATTGGTGGACAATGTTTGCTATACCAAATGAGTGGGCCAGAGGCCATTTTGACATGAATGAATGGGCCAGAGGCCGTTTCGACATGAAAGTATGAATGGGCCAAAGGCCAGTTTGTCATTTTGAATGGGCCAAAGGCCAGTTTGACACAAATGAAAGTTTAAATGGGTCGAAGGCCAGTTTGACATGAAAGTATGAATGGGCCAAAGGCCAGTTTGTCATTTTGAATGGGCCAAAGGCCAGTTTGACACAAATGAAAGTTTAAATGGGCCGAAGGCCAGTTTGACATGAAAGTTTGAATGGGCCGAAAGCCAGTTTGACATGATAGTATGAGTGGGCCAAAGGCCAGCTTGACACGAATGATAGCTTGACACGAATGATAGCTTGACACGAATAACAGTTTGACATGAAAGTATGAATGGGCAAAAGACCAGTTTGACCTGAATGATACGAATGAATTGGGCCCGAGGCCGTATGATGTGTTTGGAACCGCAGTTACTTAACTTACATATGTCTATGTATGTATGTATTAGTTAGAAATATAAGTTGGGCCCAAGGCCGTTTGATGTATATTGTTCCAATGGATATTCTTTATTTGATATTAGTCACTGGG
Source organism: Camellia granthamiana (assembly GCA_036172215.1). Classification (NCBI taxonomy): domain Eukaryota; kingdom Viridiplantae; phylum Streptophyta; class Magnoliopsida; order Ericales; family Theaceae; genus Camellia; species Camellia granthamiana. The sequence goes on from CM069904.1 coordinate 44,822,611, forward strand.
CTTTTGCTCATGCTCATTCATGTATTTGTAGGTGAGCCAAGAGAGGTCCAGACCCAGCCTCAGTGAAGTCTGTGTGGAACAACTAAAGTTTTGAAGAGTCAGCCCTTGCGTCTCATGCACGAGACACGTCTTCGCCCTTTTGCCATTCTGTGTATTTTGTCATGTTGGCGAGGACTTTGGTTTACGTCTGTGTATAGTTTTGTTTGGCTGACTTAGATTTGAATGATCCTGTCTGTACAGAACTTTATGTTACTATACTTTCTGCTGTGAGTTATTAACATATGTATGTATGGAATGTTATGATGTGCATATAAGCACGGCTCTATGGACAAAGTTTTAAATTTGCTTCCGTTTGGCCCCTTTACTCTGATGAGTTTTGTCTTATTTGGTTTGAGGCCGTAGGTAATCTCGTGATTACTGGCCGGTTATGGCCTTAACCCATAGGGGCGGGTTCGGGTCGTGACACTGGCCGTCACATAAACTGTATAGAAAATCTCTCCAACCTAAATGACACCAAAGAGACTTGTAACAACTTTGCGAGACTTGAATTTAAAGATACTAGAAGTGATGGACACACACGTGTGTATATGATTATTTTAAAATAATAATAATAATAATATAAAACGTATGATTGAGTTTAAAATTTAAAAATTTTAAAAATTTAAAATTTTTATGAATTTAAAAGATCAACAATTGAAAGATTTGGGAAACAAAAGTTAATCATAACTAGCCATGCAACTAGTGTGAATAAACAAAAATTAAAATGTAAGACATAATTGCTATTGAGGTACTTTGAGAAAACTCAAAAAATAAGACATAAATACCAACTCTAGTATGTATAATTGTATAGATAGATAATTTGTATTTGAACTTGTTATAAAAATAAAACTAAATTTATAAATATGAGCAAGTTTTTTTGCTGTTTAATTTTGTGAACAATGTTGAATGAGCCACTAATCAAATTCATCATAAATCAAGCTTAATGATTTGATTTCTCAGAACCCCATGTCACACTGTTTTTCTTTTGATTATCGACTAATCTCAACCTTTTTGTGTTGGGAAATTTTTGAAAATAAAATGTGTTTATTTATTTATTATTTTTTTTTGTGATTTTTAAAATCTTTCTTATTTTCTTGTAAAAATCTCTTTTAATAAGCGTTATTCTTGTCCCATATCGAAAACATAAAAGAAAGATGTTAAGTTAATAAACATAATCCTAAAAGACAGAAAAACATTCACATAAATTATTCCCTTAAATAAGGAATTATGAAAATTTACACACACCCACTGCATTGTCATTACGTTCCCTACCCTTATATACCAATAAACACTAAACAGAATCAAATGGGAAAGTAGTAACACTGGAAAAACAAATCAAATAGGAAAGTAGTAAATGGCTGGAAAAACAGAATCAAATGGGAAAGTAGTAACACAGGAAAAACAAAATCAAATGGGAAAGTAGTAACACTGGAAAAACAAAATCAAATAAGAAAGTAGTGAATGGCTGGAAAAACATAATCAAATGGGAAAGTAATAACATAGGAAAAACAAAATAAAATGGAAAAGTAGTAACACAGGAAAAACAAAATCAAAAGGGAAGTAGTGAACGGCAAATGGGAAAGTAGCAACACATTGTAGCTCGACTTTTTTGCACCCCCTTTCGGAAGGTGTCACGCCCCGAAATAATCCCAACATGAATGATACATCAACCGCATACATTCATTAATTACAACCATTCTCCATTTGCTATATCAAAATCTCTATAGTTTATACAAGAGTTCCATATGCAAATATACATTCAATGTTAGAAAAATACCTGAATCTATAGCATGTGAAACATATAGTTTAAAATAAAAATAAAATAAAAGGAATGCCCTTACGGGCTTACATCTTCCAAGGCAGTAGCCTGGTTACACAAAATGGTCTCTCGGACCCATACCAAATTAGCCCTAGGCTTAACAAGAATTTCAACAAAAGAAAGAGTAATCTACCCTTCACCAAAACATATCCACACCCTTAGCTCGGCGGGATCACAACATCTTTACTTGCACCAAAACCCATAGGGGTGAGCATAAAGCCCAGCAGAGAAACTTTAACAAAGTATATACATTTATGCAAGATTCTCAATATTTAATGTAAGTGCAAATGTCATGCCATGCCATTTCAAGATAATCTCATGTCACGCTTTTTTTGAAAATCACCAAGTTTTTAAATAAACATTTTTTTTTCAATCTCATCAATTTCCCAACTTCAAATTTTAAATCGTAAGGGGCGGTAAATACGATACTGGTAATCCCTAGGCTGGTGTCTGCAAGTAGACTCCACGAGTACTACCAAACTGTCATTTTTACCGGTATTAACAGGAAGGCTCGACACCTATCCGCACGGTTTTTTGGTCTTTCACCATGGACACTCAGGCCAACTTAACAAGTTCAACTACACCCCCTATCCGGACTTACCACGTATTTACCCCATAAACATAACCTTAGTTCTCATTATAATATAACCTTTCTCAATGTAAATGTTTTCCAAACTCATGTCAAGATGTATAAAAATGACAAAATTTAAATGAGGATATGATGCCACAAATGATATCTCATAGCATTTCTTCGTTTACCTTCCTCCAATGCCCTCACACAAAATAATCACATGCTCCACCGATGCTAATTAACACATAGCATTAGCTCATCATCATACACATTTCTTTACATTCTGGCCATTCCAAGACTATATGAAATTTTCAATATCAACTTCCAAGTTTTCAATTCTCAAAATCCATAGTGTTCAACAATTATCACCTCACAATAAAATATTTTTCATGCAACTAACAACAATTTAAAAGTAAATCCCTCATTTTCATATGTCAAGGAAATTATCACTTTTCTTACCAAAATGTGAACCCCACACTCACACACCTTTTTAAACACAAGAAAAGATGTTTATTCCATGGATTTCCCATGTTTTCAAAAAGCCCCAAATTTCTAGGTTTTCACAAAATCCAAACATTCTTCATCTCCTTTATAAAATCCCCTTATACACATCAATCTCAATCCATAAGGTTCAACACTTCTCAAAAAACATTTTAAAAGAAGGTAAGATGAGTTTTTCTTCAAACAAAATCAACAATTTCTTGAACCCTAGACTCCATTTTCGAAATACATGGAGGAGTTCACAAAAATCAACTAAAACTTGCATAAACACACATATAACTCAAAGGAAACCCTACCTCAAGGTGTTGATGATGAAGAGAAGATGGAACCCAAGCTTTTGATGGAAGATCCTTCAACCTCTACCACACTAAGAGAGACCCTAGCTCTAGATCTTCAAGATTTAGAGGAAGATGTTGATGATCTTGACCCAAGATTTGCAAGAATCTAAGTGTTTTAGGTGTTTAAGGGAGTTTTCTAGAGAGAAGGGGGAGAAAAATAAGGTTTAGAGTGAGAGAGAGATGTGTATAATGGGTGATATACTCGAACCAAAAAGATACAAAAAACAGAGTTTCGGACTACCCAGTTGGCCGCTCATGCGGCTTTCCCCACACTCGAGCGGCCCACCTTGATAGCTCGTGCGGCCCATTTTCTCCGCTCGTGCGCTCTTAGACATAATCGAATTTTCTGGGTGTCAAGCTTGATGGCTCGTGCGGCCCATCTCACCGCTCGAGCGGCCCAATTCTGCATGTGCGGCCTAGGGTCCTGCACGTACGGCCCTGGCCCAGCAGCTCAAAATTTTAACTTCATCCCCGAGCACCCCGGACTCACTCATGCACCCTCCGGAACAATCGAAATTCAACATCGAAAGAAATAATAACTAGGAAACCATTTCCGAACATTTCAATCCAACGAAAATAAAAAGAGAATGGAGCGAAGAAAGAAAAAGGAAAGGGAAAAAGAAGGCCGGTTGTTACAGAAGGTTTGAAAGAAAGCCTTACAGTTCGGACTCCTGTGGTTTTGAATCTAATCTCACAAGTGCAATGTGAAATTGATAAACACCAAAGAGTACAAATCCGGCAAATCGTTTGGAAAATTGATTTTGAATAATAAATGCCAAAATTGTACTGCTTTCCCAGATACAGAGTCACCACCTAAATATTTCATTTTGAGGAAATTTAGAAAACCTATGACTCGTGCCAAAGGCCACATGTCCGTCATCACCAAAGTTGCCTCGGCTCGGGAACTTGGGTACGAGAGGGGAATGTCATGAATTGGGCACCCCTGCTCGCTCAATCAAAAATCGGCCTCTACTAATCATGATATGATTTTTTTTATCAACATTATATGTTCTTGTTCCGGTTATTAGGCTAGCATTACTACGTGATGCGCGCATACAAGTATAGACTAGTTTGCTTGAATTGGAACAACTCAATTTCATGTTTGGTTTGCGAAAAGAGTTTGATTTTGCCACCTCAAGTGGGCTTAAAGTTTACGAATTTGCCACTCCACGTAGTGGGTTTAAAACGTACATTCATTGAATCATTCCAATTCAAACAATAAGCCTTCATCCACAGGCACTCAAACAGTTTAGCAAGTAAGCATTTAGCCTCATGGCAAGCATGCTAGTCATGGCAATCACTCACACTCATGCAAGTATGCTAAAGCATTAAAAACTCACCTAGTACTCCAAGCTAAGATAAAACAAAAGAGTTAGAAAAATATGCATGATTCCTAACTATGCAAGATGTCTAATGCAACTCACGCAATATGCAATTACTAGGCTCGGCTACTAATATGATATATGGATTGATTTTGATAACATGCGGTCTAAGCACGTATTCAGAGAAGTATTGAAATGACAATGCAGTTTGAATGATGCGCCGAGCCTCGGTGCATGCAATACAAGATGAATGGATGCAAGCATAAGGTATGCTAATTAAAACATGTCCCTAATCTAACCATCAAAAGAAGTTAAATAAAAGGAAGAAAGACGTGGGATTGGAAAACATAACACATTATTACATTACGCTCTCATGAAGGAGAGTCCAAAGGAATAAAGCTAACTAGCTTCAATCTGAACCCCTATCTCGTGGAGCTCATTGAATGTGAACAACGGCAAGATAATCATCATCTGTAATAATTTCCCTTGTAGATTGCAGACCACTATCCTAATTTGATCCTTCTCGGAATGCCTGGTAGTCATCATTGAGGCCTTGGCCCTCCATCTCGTTACAAAGTCTAAGAAGCCCTCCTTTGGCTCCTGACGGGTTGCCTCAAGATCATGGGTTGTGACCTCGATCTGGGTATTGTAGGAGTACTGTGTGATAAAGGCCTCAACCATTTCCTCCCAACTTTGTTTCACGGAGTCTTCCAGCTTTGCATACCAGATAACCGCTATCCTTGACAAGGTCTGGCCGAAAAATGACAGCTTTTGAAGTCTGGTGAGGCCCATTGGCCGTAGGATGTCTGAGAATAACCGCAGATGAACCGTGGGATCCCCAGAGCCATCGAACCTGTCTATGTGTGGCATCTTGAATCTGCCTGGTAGAGTTACTGCAGAGTCAGTGTATCCATCTTCGATGTCAGGGATTGAGTTCACACCCTGTGCCTGCTTGAGAAGCTTTTCTAGCTTGTTGACCTTCAGTGCAATGGGGTCAACCTTGAATTCAAATGGCGCCTCAGTTTGCTACACTGGTGCCTTGGAGGCTTGCGGTGGGATGGGGTCTACTGGGTTAGCCTGGTTCTCAGCCTAAGCATTAACACTGATTCCAGGTGCTGGGATACCTAGAGAGAGAGAAGGAGCAATTTCAGGCATGGGGTAATGAGGAAATGAGGCCCCATGCCCTATACTTAAAGCTTCCAGGCCAAAAAGACCGAAAAACCCTTAATCTGCCACGGGTGGCTGGCAGGCCACATTAGTGGCCAACAATAACTATTGAAGGTCGACAGGTAGCCGGCGGCTTCCTCTTGTGGTCGGCAAGCGGCCAGTGGCCTCCCTTGGAGTCCTACTGCTGTTTTGTGTCCTTGGTTTCCAAGATTTGAAGGGATTGTTCATTGTTGGGCTCAAATTGTCTCCACGGAAGCTCAAAACTGTGTTTTCGATTCGTGATGCTCGTCACTCGTCACTTGTCAACATGAATGAGGTGTATCCTTTAAACATATTGTAATTCTTCAGAGAGGTAAATTGGAAGTTGTTTGTCAAATCATGCTTTTGTACATGCATTTCACGTTGTTGCATGAATATGCATTTCATGTCGTTGCATTTCACCTTGTTGTATCAATATGCGTTTCATTTCGCTTCCTTGCGTAAGATATACATTTCATGGGTATTGCATGCGCATCTTGCATCATGTCATGAGTTACGCATAGAATGTGCTCTCCCTATTGTATCACGCATAGAATATGCTCCCATTACGAATCATGCATAGAATATGCCATTACTTTTGTTTCTCGCATTGAACATGCCATTAACATTGTATCTCGGTTGTTTGTCTTGCATAGAACATGCATTCCTATCGTATCAGACTTGTTAGGTTTCTTTATTAGAAATGCACGATATTGTATGTACGATTCATTCAGAGGAGTTCCAGGTAAAATCATTCGTGCCCTTCGGATCGCTTCCTTTTACTCTTCCTCCTCTCACCCGAGACGTATTAGGATTACCCATCGGTTAAAAAAATTTGGGTGCGTCCCGGTGTTCATACCACCCTTCGGTTAAAAACATTCGGGTGCATCCTGGTGTTCACACCACCCTTCAGTTAAAAAAATTCGGGTGCGTCCCGGTGTTCACACCACCCTTCGGTTAAAAACATTCGGGTGTGTCCTGGTGTTCACACCACCTTTTGGTTAAACACATTTGGGTGCGTCTCGGTGTTCACACCACCCTTCGGTTAAAAACATTTGGGTGCATCCTAGTGTTCACACCACCCTTCGGTCAAAAACATTCGGGTGTGTCCCGGTGTTCACACCACCCTTCAGTTACAAAAATTCGGGTGCCTCCCGATGTTCACACCACCCCTTCCTCCTATTGCGTGAGACGCACTAGTATTGTTTTGCATCAGTTAAAAATATTCAGGTGTGCTCAGTGTTCACACCATTCTTTCTCCTCTCGCGTGAAAACCCGATGGTTACGTTGCCCTTCGCCTTTCCTGCGCGACACGTAGTTACACTTGCATAATTTTCTAACATCCTCTTCTGCATGACATGTTGTTCGGCTCATGATTCCCACGCGTGGGGTGTTTATTTACTTACTTCTTTTCATGATTGACGTTGCTGTACCTTGTTTTGGCTTATTTAAAGATGGCATTTTCATTGCATTGCATTTGCATTCAAATGTTTCATTGCACAGTGCATTTGCATTCAAATGTTTCATTGCACAACCCATTGCATGATCATAAGTTATGTTCTTGCATTTTGTATTGTTTGCATTTCACCCCAGAACTACGTTGGTTTGATTCCTTATAAAGGGATACGTAGGCAGCCTGTGGGCCCAACCATTTGTTTTCTGTCTTGTTTGTTTGTCCAAGCCTTTTGGCCTTGTCAAAATGGGTCATCTCTGGGCTTTGGCATTCACTCATGTCATTTCGTGACTTCCGAGTTCTGTCAAAGAGGGGCAACTGTAGACATCCCATTTTTGACCGTCCCCAAGACTTAGACGTCATCGCTCATGCACTCGATGATTGTGACTATTTGTGCTTGTTTTAGTGCTCAAAGTCCTTAGTGGAATGCCCTGTCTTTGAGCCTTCAAACCCCATCCATTCTGTGCCCCTGTTTTGGACCAAAGCTTTCATGCTTGCAACCCCTGGTGGCTGTCGGCCACCAATTGAGGCTGCCGGCCACCCAAATGGCCTACCGGCCACATTAGTGGCCTGTCGGCCACTAGTGTCTTTTTCTGGAAGATTCTTAGGCAAGGTTACTATTGGTCTACCATGGAGGAGAATTGTATTGGTTTTGTTCAACGATGCCACAAATGCCAAATTCATGATAATCACATGAATATCCTGCTGTCGAAGCTGTACAATATGACTTTACCATGGCCTTTCTCAGTCTGGGAAATTGACATTATCGGCGCAGTTACACTGAAAGGGTCGAATGGGCATGAATACATTCTGGTGGCAGTTGATTACTTCACGAAGTGGGTGGAAGCTTAGTCCTACGCAGTGTTAAAAGTAGTGTATGTGGCTAAGTTCATCTGAAACAACATCATTTGCCGATATGGAGTCCCAAACGAGATCATCTTAGATAATGGCTCCCACTTCAAGAAAGAAGTGATAAACTTGTTAGAGAGATATAATGTGGCTTTTCATAAGTCATCTACATATCGTCCGCAAACCAATGGAGCTGTTGAGGCTGCCAACAAGAACATCAAGCATATTCTGCAGAAGATGGTTGAGACCTACAGGGACTGGCCAGGCAAATTGCCGTTTGCACTCTGGGGCTAAAGAACTTCAATCCGGACATTTACAGGGGCAACTCCTTATTCTCTTGCTATGGAATGGAGGCTGTTCTGCTAATCAAAATAAAAGTTCCGTCGCTGCGGGTTATGGTTGAGTGTCAAATAACAGAAGTGGACTGGCCACAGAGCAGGTTCGAAGAACTAATGTTGTTTGATGAGAGAAGACTGAAGGCATTGTACCATGTTCAAGGTTATCAATGTAGGATTGCTAGGGCTTTTAACAAGAAGGTTAAGTCCCAGAATCTCAAAGAAGGGGATTTGGTGCTGAAAGACAACTGAGCTCCCATCCATGACCCTAGGGGTAAGTTCAGACCCAATTGCACTGGTCCTTACGTCATCAAAACTATCTGGTCAGGTGGAGCTATTATTCTCATAGACCTGGATGGCCTAGAGTTTTCCTAACCGATCAACATGGACAAGTTGAAGAAATACTATCCCTGAGAGGCTCGCTGGGATGAAAACCCGGAAGGGCGACCTAGGCAAAAGTTAGAGCAAAAAAATTGGAAATAAAGAAAAACTGAGCTCACAAGGTTGAAAACCCTAAAGGGTGGCCTTGGCAAAAGTTAGAGTGCAAAAGGAGAGCGTTAATACTCGAGTGAACCTAAACCGAACTACATAAGGCTAATTCCCATCTTCAGGATACGTATACAACTTCATCCTAAAGTTCCGTCGTAAACATCTCCAACTCAACTGTCCTGTTCATGTGTTGATCAGGTCATCTTTGTCTATTCTTTATCTGAGGGTTCGATTGTGATCTTTATTTTGAGAACTGGTTACAGTGTTGAGTATTGTTATTCAGTCAATGGGCAATTTGTGATCTTCGGATTCGGGGTTGAACATCTCGAGGATTGATTCTGTGCATGTCAAGCGGTGATCCTTATTGAAAATGGTTTTGAAAAGTTTTGATAAAAGCTGATTTTTGCTCAAGTTTTACCTTTTACAACTTAGACCATTTTTGGACCAAAAGGAAAATTTTCAGTGCTCACAACTTTAATTTTATTGATTTCAATGCAAAGTTCTCCAACTATCGATACAAATCAAAGTTTCTTTTATTACATTCATAAAACTTGAAAAGTAAAGATCAAAGCAATAAACTAGGGGCATAGATGAGTCAGGTGCTCCTGCGTCCCCCGCTTGTACTTGTGGAAGCTTCTAATGCTAAAGTGGGCCCAGTTTGTGCCTCGTCTTCAAGCCAAGTCAGACACTCGCCAGAAAGGGCACAACTGACACTAGGGCAGAAGCCAGAAGTTCTTTCGTCCTCCAAGTAATGAGGTACCTAGCCAAATGTGAACCATGGATGAGAAATGAAATCAGGTACTCTACCCCCTCGGCTAGGCAAGTCTGATCATGTCTAAACTAAAGTCTAAATCGGAACGAGAAGTAGGATACATAGTGTATAAGGCCGATTAGCTGTATGCCAGGCTGCCGAGTCATGATGTAGCTCATTTCAGTCAGATTAAGCCAGGGGCAACGCCAAGCAATGTCAGCAGCAGACCTGTTGCACATCCAGTGGTACCACCATCCTTCATTTGGGAAATCCACTAGCTGTTGGTGGAAAAAGTATGCTCGAGCTGAGTATGCAGGGCAAGAGTCCACTACCTTCAGCTTGTCCATTAGCCATACCTGGGGAGGGATGAAAGAAAAGAGAGATTAAAGAATAGAGAGATGTATGTTGAGAGAAAAGTGAGAAAAGGGTTTTGAGGGAAAAACAGAGCATGAGTGCCGAGTGATGTGAGAAACACATATTAGAAAGAGTGGGAAACATTACCTGAAGAAGTAGCGGACTTCCCGTGAATTTGGTGGTCTCTCACCGATGGAAGACGTCTAAGCCCATCAAAGTCTCGACCAGTACCAAGCTAATGCAACTCTTGCCCTCTTTCAAACCTTGGGTCACTTCAATTAGCTGAATGCTAGATCCGTCAAAGCTAGGGGCAAGGAGGAAATATGCCAGCATACATACGCAAAGGGCGTGTTGCTGAAAACCTCGCCAAAGAAGTTTGCTACGGTCACCAATGGCAGAAAATCGATGAATTAGACTGGGAATATCCCGCTCTCCGTTGTTAACCAAAGATTAAGCCTCGTGTAAAGTAAGCCCGCACATCCGTCCCAAAGCTTGGATGTGGCCGAAATGGGGCTGAGGTATGATTTCCTCATTGCGCCGGGATTCCATTAGTGCCTCAAATTCTTCGATTGTCGGGCATATCTCTTGTTCTCTGAAGCTCAAGACATGTGTAATCGGGTTCCAACATCTAGCCGTGGCATGAAGAAATGGTAAATGAAGCAGAGAACGGCTCAGCTGGAAAAGTGTATTTATGCCGAAACCCCAAAAATTCATATTTTCTAAGCCGTCTAAAGTTGCAATCTAATCCGAGAGTTTTTCGTCGAAAAATGGCTATATTTGTGAAGAATTTGCAGCTAAAATAAAGAAATTACGAAGTTCAACCTTTTGTAGAAGATAAGGCAATGAGTGGAAGGCAGCTGTCAACAATCTGGAGGTTCTGCACAATGGTGGCCGGCAAATCCCTATTCTAACCGGCACCCTTCCTCTCAAGTCTGTTGTCTACCTTTGTGCTGAACAGTGTTGGAAACAAGTGTTTTGTTCGGCTCTTTGTGTGTTTTAAGGTCTTGTTTTGAGTCCTTTTTGGTTTTAGCAAGTTTGTTGAGTTGTATTTCCGTTGTTTTATTTTGTTTATCGAGTTGTAGTTGTGTTATTTTGTCGAGTTATATGTTGTTGATTGTCGAGTTGTATGTTGCATTTTGTATTTTGGTTGTTGTTTGGTTTGCTACCCAATTAAGCATCTTGTTTTAATCAAACACTCTTGGCCATTTCAATTTCCTGTCAATTTCATGCATATATGGTGCTCATGATGCAAAATACAACACATTTTTCATAAAATTGCTGGTTTTATTTCGATCATAGCTTTTTACAAAAAAAGCAATACAAGTTTTAAAGCAAAATAGAACTTCCTAAAGCTATACATGTGCTAATGCTACTAAAGAAAATAAACTAAGCAAAAATACAAAAAAATTAGCGCCAGTCGCCTCATGCTCTAGAGGCTCTCCTCGTCCTCTTCCTCAGAGGAGAAGACTCTGGGGCACTGTCACCATTAGTTTCGTTGTCTGAATCTAAACCAGAGCCCGAGCTGGCGTCATCATCGCTCTCCGCCTCAGAGCTTGCCTCGGCATCGCCTCTACTCTCGGAACCCGAGCCGGCGTCATCGCCTCCACTATCGGAACCCGAGTCGGCGTCATCGTCTCCACTCTCAGATAAATTTGAATGCTGATTCGCTGTCTCCTCAAAGTTGATCATCTCAGTATCATCATCACTCAGAATAGGCTCTAAAAGGCCGCTCTCGGCTCGGGTGCCCGTAGCTCTGCCTTGACCACGTGCCTGAGCATGTCTCTTTCTCCTCCCTGCTGCCGGAGGAGGTACTGCTGGTGCGGGTGCTACAGCCGCCGCTGGTGCCATCGGTATGGGTGGAATCTGGAAAGACCGTTGTCACATATCAGTTACAGTACACGTATCAGATGCAAGCATAGTGTGCAGAATGACTATATGCAGAAGTCAGATACAGTATATGAGTATAGTGTATGAAAGCAGTATGTCAGATGCAGCGTATCAATATGGTGTGGGAAGCTTTCAGTTGAGATGTCAATGTCAGTGTGCCAGTGGAAATTTGATGCCTGGAATGTAAAACTAAAGAAATTACCTGAATACTGTAGAGGCTGAGCAGCGCCTCTTTCCTCTGTACTATCCCCATCAGGGAGGCTATCAGCTCGAGAGCACCTCCCGTATACTCAATGGATGCCTGAAAATGCATTTTGAATGATCAGTATTTGCAAATGAACATATCTGAAATGAACTATGAAATGTAACTGTAAAGAATGGTCTATACCTGAGTCGAGCCTCGGACCCCGACAAGTGCATGCCTAGCCACCGCAGGCTTAATTGGAACCTGATAGGGATCCCCAGTATGCCGCCAACATGTCAACTCGATTGGAAGCTCTGGCCAGCTGGTGACCTACCTAACGGGAGGGGCCCCTCCAGTCTTGGCCCTCATCGCCCAAGTCCTACCTGCCATAAGGGCACCTACTGCTCTGCCTGCATGAGCACGAACACCCGTCAAAGGAGGCATGAGGTGTGTCTGGATGAATGTCGCTTAATCCCCCTCCCCGCAGAAGTAGTCCGCATCCAAGCCCTCCGTGAGCTGGATCATCTCCTGGAAGGAGAGGCTCTCCGTGGCCCTTATAGATGCTGGAGGAGACATGGGCACTACTGGCTCAGGTAAGCCCATGGTCTGGCGCACGAATCGCTCGTCTAGAAACTAGGCTTGGCACACTGGGCCCTCTAGTAGAAGTCAAAAACGGGATGCTCCCTGGGCACCGGCATACTGGTCTCTAACTCTAGCCGGCATCAACGCCTAAGGCTGCCAAGCAATCTGCAAATAGCGGATATATACAGATGGTTAGTCGTCCTCAGTTGTTGATAAAACAAAAATAATTGTGAGTTTTGGGTTACCTCCCCTATAGCTACTGTATCGAAATACCGGCGGAAGAATGCGAAGGTCTCCCGGGTCCTCTGCAGGCATCTACCATCATACCGGTGAGAGTACGGCACAACAGGAGGCATCACCACCTCTGGCTCTAGAACAAGGGTTGGGACATATGTGTATACCCATAGCTGCAAAGAAAAGGCAACAGTGAGTATACAGTGTATAGAAAGTACAGGTGCAGATGCAAAAAGTAGAATGTATAGTACAATGTACAGAGTGTATAGATACAGAGGATGCAGCATATGCAATGCAGAAAGCACAGTGTATAGATGTAAACAATGCAGTATGCAGTGTACAGAAAGTGCAAAGCAGAAAGCGCAGAAATAGAAGACAGAAAATGTAAAGCAGAGATCTAAAGGGTACCTCTCAGGCTCGTCAATAGCCTCCGACTCTGTCTCCCCTCCTGTGGGACGTGGAGCTCATATAGCCGTACAATGTGGCAAGGCCAGCACCGCCCCAATCATAGAGCCGGACCTGAGGTAAGTCCACCAGGGCGCTTAGGAGACATAACCCTACGGTGTTCTACCTGTTCACAAACAAAGTGGTACCGAAGAGGAACATCAAAAAGCCCTGGGCGTAATGTTCGGTCTCCTCTGGGGTCTCTGGCTCTCTCCCTCGGAAATGCTCGGTGAACCAGCTATATCGTACCATCCTCGGTCAGAAGAGAGGTGGGCGTACTCCCAGCAGGTGTAGCCAGGCGGCCTCCCACCCGCCCATGTCCATATCGTAAGGGATCAGATTACCCCCTACTTCTATGCCCATGAGCATGGCGAAGTCATAGGGAGTCATTGTCATCTCCCCAGTGGTGAAGAAGTGGAAGGAGTTAGTGGTATCCCACCACTGCTCCACCAATGCATCGAGAAGCGGTCGACTCACGATATGGCGCGATAGCACATGTAGAATAAGCCGAAGCCGGCCTGGTCGATGATGTGACGCGCACCTGTAGGGAGCTCCATATACCAGTCCCTCGCGGGTGTGGCTCTGTAGGCACCCCATTTTTGACAGTCCTCAAGACTTGGACGTCATCGTTTGAACACTCGATGATTGTCCATGTTCGTGTTCGTCTTGAGTTCTCAGAGGTTTCGGCCGCGCGCCTTGCCTCAAGACCTTTCAACTTGTTTGTTTTGTGCTTGGTTATGTACCAAACACTTGTGTTTTTTGCTTTTGAGGGCAGGGAATGGCTTGTTGGCCATCCCCACACCTCACCGGCCATGGCTTGAGGCCACCGGCCCTGCTTTTTTTGCCATCGGCCAAAGGTTATGGCCGGTCGGCACCTTTTGTGGTCGGTCAGCCACCTTTGTTAATCAATCGGCCATTTCTGCTGGTCGACCCATTTTCATATGCTTTTGGCAGATATTTTATGCCAGCTGTAACAGCTGGCATCCACAATTGACCCCCTCCATACACAGAGGGATTTGCCTCTTGGTTTAGCTTGCTTTGGAAGCTTTGCAATTTTGGAATTCTATAAAGAGGGAGCTTCTCCTCCCTCCTCAAGGGTTCCAGAGGTCCTGAAATTAGGGTTAGAGAGAGTTGTATCTATCTATCTCTATATCTCCCTCTCTTTACATGTTTGTGTGTGTATAAGGTTGTTTTGTTCATACTTTTGCACTAGAACACCTAGCAATACACCATCCTTGGTAGCTGAGGTCCTTGGAGGTTAATTTTGGTGTTCTTGGGTTGCTTTGAACTCAAAAAACCTGCTGGAGCATTGTTCTTGAAGAGGGTCTACAAGGGTGAGCATCTTTACTTTATATACCCCATTTTGGCTTAGGCTTTTAGCCTTTCTTGCTTATTGTTTTAAGCATCGACTATAACTGATAAAAGTTCTGATTTTGTGTGTTTTAGAACTTTGTTTAAGGTTACTTTGAGGTTTGGGGTTGTCTCCCCCCTCTAAGGCCTTGTTTTAGGCCACACCTTTTGGCCATTGTTTTGAGCTTTGCATGGCCTCTCTACCACTGAAATCCAGAGGATTTTTAGTGGTGGAGAGGTGGTTTTGAGGTCCAAAATTGGAGAGGGTCATCCCCCACTCCTTGTTGTCTTTAATGCTTGCATAAATGGCTTATGTGGTGGCATGTGTGCTTAGCTTGTTTTAGCTTCATTTCAGTAGGTATTAGGCTTTGTTTTGCCATGCTATACCTCTATTTTAAGTTGGTTTAGACATGCCATGTATGCTTTATACACTTGTCTTGTAATCCCATGTTTTGGCCTTAACATGCATTATGTTGTAACATGTGTTTTTAGCATGAATTTGGCTCAACTCCATGAAGCTTCTAGCTTTTTTTTAGCATGCTAGAGGTCTATTTTTGGTTTTTTTGGTCGTCCATGACTTGCTTTGTATAGCTACCGTGCAAACTAGCTTATAGGCCTCAGGTGTTGGATCCTCTAGCATGCTTTGTTTGGATCATTTCAGTGGTTTGGCATCACTTAGAATGTTATTTCAGTTCATATAGTATGCTTGAATACTTGCATTTATCACCTATTCCATGCCTTGGATAGTTTGTGTTTTATGCCTCATGAATGTGTCATTGCGTATGCCATCATGCTTAGGTATTTGGGATGACATCTTAGTGGGTTTTTGGGCTCATTTTCACATGTCATATTTCTGATTTTGGTTGCTTAATTCATGCGGTGTTCGGTTATCTTAGGTGTAATGTAACACCTCTTTGGTGGCCTTGCATGCCTTATGACATTACCCCTTTGACTTAGCTTGTTTTGGCATTGGTCATTGCATGTTTTAGGCTTACTTTGGCATGATTTAGAACTATTTTGGTGCACCTTGGTCATTTGCTTCATGTGTCACATGACCATGGTTTGAGCCCTTGGGCTAGTTTCAAGCTTTTGTGCATGACTTGCTTGCATTATTAGGTTAATTTGGCATCATCCTTTGCACGTTGTTGCATGCTTGCCTTGTATGTTGTCGCATACTTGGCCCATTGCATATTGTTGTATGCTTAAGTTGCATTTAACATGCTTGTTAGCTTGCATTTTGTCGTGTGTTTGATATGTTGTCACATGCTTGCATGTTTGCATGCTTGTTCACATGCTCACATTACATTAGTTTACTTACATGTCTAGCTTGCATGTTTAACTTGCATATTTGCATCCCTTGCCTTTTGATCAATCATGATAGAGGTTAGGGTCTATTGTGTGTTTGTGTGCATTTCATTTGACATTGAAGTTGCACACTTGACCTCTTTGATCATCATGCATTGGAATGCGTGATCGATGATCCGAGGGTCGAGAACCATACTCCCTTGAGTTCATAACATGATAAGGAGGGTGGTTGTGCCCACATTGCTTTGAAAATGCATTGCCATACCTTGTCTGTCCTCTGCTGCAGCAAAATAGGGTTCTGCAGGAAGAGATGGTCAATCAACCACATTAAGTGCCGGCCGGTCATGAATTGGTGGCCGAGAGCCTCACTTATGGTCGATGACCAGTTTCCCATGGCCGGTGACCTCATCTCTTGGTTGGTGACCTCCCACAACCTTCATGGAGTAGTTTAGAAGCATCCTTGAGACTTGTGCAGTCTTCAGAGATGCAGAGCAGTGTAAACAGAGGCAGCATGAGTATGGTGATGGATTTCCGAGCGGAGCCGAGCATGCACGCATTCATCCCTCTTTCCGAGGCCTCTTTACTGATTTCTTAGCTTAAACAATTTGTTAAATTAGTTAAGTATGGTGTAATAATTAGTTAGCTTGTTAGTTAATTAATTTGTATTATTCTTTCGATCCCTCCGCGAGAGGGCGAGTTTTGTAATAAGTGTGCGTGTGTGCGATGCATGTCTTCCAACCCCACGTCTTTCTCCCTTTTACTTACTTGCTTATGGTGGTTAGTTCTAGGGCACGTTTCAATTAGCATACCTTATGCTTGCATGTTTGCATTCATTCATTAGTATTGCATGCACCGGGCTCGGCGCATCATGCTAATTGCACAGTACTTCAATTCCAACTTGAATATGTGTATCGAGTTATCGCATTTCACATGCCATTCTTAGATTAGCCGAGCCTATTCTAGTTGCATTTTGCTTGCTATGCATTAGCCATTTTAACATGAACTAGGATCATGCATGATTCCTAACTAGTTTCTTGTTTTGGCTCGGAGTACTAGGTAAGCTTTTTATGCTTTAGTATTTTACATGAGTGTGAGTGTTTCCATGATAGCATGCTTACCATGAGGCTATGTGCTTATGTGATATGATTGCCTGGTTGCCTGTGCGTGAAGGTTGGATTGCTTGAATTGGAATAACTTATCAAAATCCATGTTTTAGCTTACTTGCGAGTAGCAAAATTCAAAACCATTTCCAAACAAATGGATATGCGATGCTTTGTTCCAAGTTAGGCGATCTAGTCTATACTTGTGTGGTGTGTGCATCACATAGTAATTCTAGGCTAATAACCAGAATAAGAGCACATAATGTTTTCAAAACTAGATATCATGGTTAGTAGATGCCGATCTTCGGATCGGGCGAGCGGGGGTGCTCATAGATGACCTTCCCCAATCGTACCCAAGTTCCCGAGCCAAGACAACTTTGGTGATGATGGACACGTGGCCTTAGGCAACGAGTCAGGGTTTCCTAAATTTCTCCAAAACAAAATATTTAGGTGGCGACTCTGTATCTGGCAAAGCAGTCCATGTTTGGCACTTCTTTCTAAAAATCTATTTTTCAAAACGATTTGCCGGACTTGGACTCTTTGGTGATTTATTGGTCTTGCATTACACTTTGCAGGATTAGATTCAGAACCGTGACATTGAGTCCTGAACTGTAGTAAGCCTAAATGAACAAAACGGGATTCCCTCCTGGGACGTTCGGGGACGTCTACAGGCTCCATAGCCCCTAATAGAGTGAGAATCCTCCTGTGATTAGAACAATGATATACGGTGATATGATTAAGGCAAGAAATATAGTGCAAGAGTGTGATTAAGGCAAGAAATACAGTGTAAGCATTACAATTGAAGTAACTAACACAGTGAAAGCAAGAAATGCAATGTACAGTGAAGAAAACGTGAGAATACAGTGTATACCTCGGTGGCATCGTAAGACAAATGGGAGTCTGGCTATCGTAGCAAGAGGTCCTCTGGTGTATGTCGCGCAAATGCTCTGAATTGCCTGATACCCTCGAGGGGTAGCACATGTATCTGAGGATGGTATGTCGCCGGATCCAAGGGGTGTACTCCCAGTGATAATATCTCGGGCTTAGGCTCGGCCTCCATCTCTACTGGAGGTGGAATCTCGAACGGAGCTCGATCATGGGGTAGATCATCCGCCATCTAGAAAAAAAGATGCGAAAGTGGTGAAAAATGAAGAAAAACGGAGGAAACGGAGGAAAAAGGGCAAACATGGAAAAAGTCAAACCCTAGGAGAGAGAAAGTGGAAGGAAAAGTCAAAGCCGGGAAAAGTGTACCAAACCCGAGAGACACTCGAGGAAAACAAGCCTAGAATGGTGAAAGAGAAGGAAAAGGCGCTGAAATCAAATTTCAATCGGTTCAAAGTGAAGGAAACAAAGAGGATTTAGCGAATAAACTTTGCGTGGGGTGTTAGAAAACGTGTGGAAAGCGCGGATCTAGAAAGAAGGAGTACCTAGAGAGAGATAAGGAGCAATTTCAGGGATGGGGTAATGAGGAAATGAGACCCCATGCCCTATATTTAAAGACCCGGGCCAAAAAGACCGAAAAACCCTTAATCTGCCACGGGTGGCTGGCAACAGCTATTGAAGGCCGGCAGGTGGCCAGTGGCTTCCTCTTGTGGTTGGCAAGTGGCCAGTGGCCTCCCTTGGAGTCCTACTGCTGTTTTGTGTCCTTGGTTTCCAAGAATTGAAGGGATTGTTCATTCTTGGGTTCAAATTGTCTCCACGGAAGCTCAAAACCATGTTTTTGGCGCGCGATGCTCGTCACTTGTCAACATGAATTAGGTGTATCCTTTAAACATATTGTAATTCTTTTGAGAGGTAAGTTGGAAGTTGTTTGTCAAATCATGCTTTTGTACATGCATTTCACGTTGTTGCATGAATATGCATTTCATGTCATTGCATTTCACCTTGTTGCATCAATATGCATTTCATTTTGCTTCCTTGCGTAAGATATGCATTTCATGGGTATTGCATGCGCATCTTGCATCATGTCATGAGTTACGCATAGAATGTGCTCTCACTATTGTATCACGTATAGAATATGCTCCCGTTACGAATCACGCATAGAATATGCCATTGCTTTTGTTTCTCACATAGAACATGCCATTGCTTTCGTTTCTCGCGTAGAACATGCCATTGCTTTTGTTTCTCGCGTAGAACATGCCATTGCTTTTGTTTCTCGCATAGAATATGCCATTGCTTTTGTTTCTCGCATAGAACATGCCATTGCTTTTCTTTCTCGCATAGAACATGCCATTAACATTGTATCTCGGTTGTTTGTCTTGCATAGAACATGTATTCCTACCATATCGCACTTGTTAGGTTTCTTTCTTAGAAATGCACGATATTGTATGTACGGTTCATTCAGAGGAGTTCCAGGTAAAATCATTCGTGCCCTTCGGATCACTTCCTTTTACTCTTCCTCCTCTTGCGTGAGACATGTTAGGATTACTCTTCTGTAAAAAACATTCGGGTGCGTCCCAGTGTTCACACCACCCTTCGGTTAAAAACATTCGGGTGCGTCCCGGTGTTCACACCACCCTTCGATTAAAAACATTTGGGTGTGTCCTGGTGTTCACACCACCCTTCAGTTAAAAACATTCGGGTGCGTGCCGGTGTTCACACCACCCTTCAGTTAAAAACATTCGGGTGCGTCCCAGTGTTCACACCACCCCCTCCTTCTATTGCGTGAGACGCGCTAGGATTGTTTGCATTAGTTAAAAACATTCGGGTGCATCTCGGTGTTCACACCATCCTTCCTCCTCTTGCAGGCAACGCGTTAGGACCTCGGTTGAAGCCTTGGGTGCGTTCGATGGTCACGTTGCCCTTCACCTTTCCTGCGTGACACGTAGTTAAGCTTGCATAATTTTCTTACATCCTTTCTGTATGAAATATGGTTCGGCTCGTGATTCCCACACCTGGCGTGTTTATTTACTTACTTCTTTTTATGATTGAGGTGGCTGTACCTTGTTTTGGCATGTTTAAATGTGGCATTTTCATTGCATTGCATTTGCATTCAAATGTTTCATTGCACAGCCTTATTGCATGATCATAAGTTATGTTCTTGCATTTTGCATTGTTTGCATTTCGCCCCAAAACTACGCTGGTTTGATTCCTTGTAAAGGGTTACGTAGGCAGTCTGCGGCGCAACCATTTGTTTTCTGTCTTATTTGTTTGTCCAAGTCTTTTGGCCTTGTCAAAATGGGTCATCTCTAGGCTTTGACATTCACTCACGTCATTTCGTGACTTCCGAGTTCTGTCAAAAAGGGGCAACAGTAGGCACCCCATTTTTTACCGTCCCCAAGGCTTGGACGTCATTGCTCGTGCACTCGATGATTGTGACTATTTGTGCTCGTTTTAGTGCTTGAAGTCCTCGGCGAAATGCCCTGTCTTTGAGCCTTTAAACCCCATCCATTCTGTGCCCTGTTTTGGACCAAAACTTTCATGCTTGCAACCCCTGGTGGCTGCCGGCCACCAATTGAGCCTCCCGGCCACCGCTGGTGCCTTGCCGGCCACATTAGTGGCTTGCTAGTCACCAGTGTCTTTTTTCAGATATTTTGTTGACAGCTATTCCAGCTGTTGGCACAATTGTCTTCATCTCCATACACATGTATGGTTGGATTTTTCTCAGCCAAATGCTTATTTATCTATATATATGGGGTCTCCTTTCCCATTTTTGAGGGTTAGAAATTTTGGAGCAAAAATCTCTCTCTCTCTCTCTCTTGCCAATTTGTGCATACTTGTCTACTTATACTACACTTTTGCCTACACTTCCTTAACCAAAGTTGATCATCTTTGAGCTGAGGTTCCTTGAAGCCTTCTTGGAGCTCTTGAAGGTGGTTTTATACTGAGTTAGTGCCTAAAATTGTTCTTTGCTTCAAGAGGTATACTACTTGTCTTTTAAGCTTGCGTTGCATACTTGTTTTTCTATCTCTTTCCACGGTTTTTTATGAGCTGAAATTGGTGTTTTAGGCCATTTAAGGCTTTTTCACCTTTGTTTCCCACCTTCAAACTATCTTTTCTTGGGCTTTTAGCACTGAATTTCAGAGTATTTTCATTTAGAAAAATCGTGTTTTGAAGTCCAAAATTGGAGGGGTTAGCCTCCCCTCCTTGTGTCTTGTTTGCTAGCCTAGTTAGCTCCATGTGTTAGCTTAATTTTCTAGCTTTTTGTAGCTTAATTCCAGCATGCTTTAGGCTTTATTTTAGACTGTTTTCTCTCTATTTTTGGTTGTTTATTACATTTGAGTCTTGTATTGCATAGTTGTAGTTTAATAGTCCTCACAAGCTTGGTGTTTTAGGCCTTTAAGCACCACTTGTTTGAGTTGATTGCATGTTTTGGTACTTTTCTCACTTCATTTTCAGCACTTATAATCTCTACAATCTCCCTCATTTCTTCACTCTTTATTTGCTTTGAGGGTTGTTTCAACCTTAGGATAGTTTAAGCTTGGGATTGAGGTTCATTGCTTAATGGTTTAATCCTCTTTTGGGGGTTCATTACCAATGGCATGACATCTCTCTCTTGCCTTAAACTACCCCTTGTTTGACACTTCCTTCCCTTTAGAAAACTTCTCACCAATGGACTTAATTGATTAAAGAATGGGTTGGTAAGTTAAAATGAGTAACTAAAACTTGAAACTAAAAGTGTGCAAGATAAGAAATTGGTTATGTTTTGATGTGTTCAATCGGACGTTAATTGAACACAAGGAAAATTAGGGCATTTCATACTCAAAGTGATGAAATGTGCCAAGTTTCCTTGGTCTCCATTCCCCTTGATCATGCATGATAGGGTGATGGTTGTTGAGTCTTATTTGTGCATTTATTAACTTGTACACCTTGGTTCTTTAGCCATCATGCAATTAAATTGCTTGATTGATGGTTTTGGAACCAAGTGTATCACTCATTTGGGATGTTTTGATGATAAGGAGGGATACACAGTACATACAACTTGTGAGAATACCCTCTCTTTGCCGTGTTTGCTCTCTGTTGCAGCAAAAAAAGATAAGTCATTAGTGGCCGGCTGGCCACTGTTACTGGGCGGCAGGCCATCAGTGTTGGCCGGCCACCAGTGAATTTTGGGCAGTGTGCTTGTGAAGCATGGTAGAGTTGATCTGGAGAAGGAAACAGTGCAAGTGTTGTGCAAACAGAGGCATTCGGGAGCAGACAACGGATATTCTTTGGGTGGAAACTGAGCATGCATGGGCCTCCCTCGCTTCCTGGGACTAGTTAGCTAGTTAATTAGTTTAATTAACAATTAATTATTTATTTATTGTAAATTAATTAGTTGTAGCTAATTAGTTTGTGTTGTAATATTTAAATTAACTTAATTAGTTGTAGCTAATTAGTTTAGATTAATTAAATTAGTTTGTGTTGTAATATTTAATTAGCTTAGCCTAGTTAAATTCTTAATTAATTAGCTTAGATACTTAGTTAATTATTCGTTCAAGTTTTGTAATAATTAGTTTTAATTAGTTAGCTCTGTGGAATCAGATTCTGGCTCACTACCCGATTCAGAACTACTAGACAGGTAGCCCTTCTCCAGCTGCCAAACGAGAGATGGTGCGTCAGATGCATCCAAAATGCTACTAGAAGGGTTCACACCCGGTTGGTCTTGATCATGGAAATGATCAGGTTATCCCCCTGTAGACACTCCATTTTTGACCGCCCTTATGACTTGGGTGCCACTGATTGATCACTTGATGATGAGAGTTGTGTCATGCAAATGTTCAATTTCTTCAGCAAAAGAGCCTTAAATCCCAACCTTACATCCCATTTTGGACCAAAACTATTTTGACCAAAATTGTTTTTAGACCTCAAAACCCCCTCTGTCAAAATATTTTTGAAAAGTTTCTAAGATGTTTCGAGGCTCGCATTTCGTTAAATGTTGTACTTTTCAGTAAACTGAGCAAGGACAAAGCAGAAATAAATGGAAGAGAGGTGAACTCTTTCAAAAATCTGTTAAAACATCTTATTTAGAGGTTTGGAGTTCAAGAAAATTGGAGGAGAGGGAAGAAACCTAGCTCGGGAAGAAGTTGGCCATAAATTGTTAAGAGGGAACCAGACAGCATTCATTAAATCAGGTCTATCCTTTTGTACACTTGTACTTAAGTTGTGAGGCCACCACCATTGGAAAGTGGACTTTCGGGGCTTCATTTTACACTCAAGAATCTCTTAAAGTTGAGTCCGGATGAGGGAGATATGGCTGGTTGAAGTTATGCATCAATCCGGTTAAGCCAAAACATAGCAACCTTCACTAAAATAGACATATCTCTTAGCACACTTAGAATTTAAATGTGAGGCTGCCACTATTAGAGAGTAGACTTTCGGGGATTCAATTAAGACTCAAGAATGACCTGCAACGGAGTCCGGATTAGAGAGATATGTCTATTTGAAGTTGGGCCTGGAAGCAGATTTTTTCTGTGGCCGACAGGTGGCCAACAATTACCATCTGTAGACGACCAGCCACCACTTCTGGCCGGTCAGCCACTGGTGTAAAGCCCAGATATTTTGGCCAGCTATCCTCCTAGTGCTCCAGTTGTCCTAATTTAGATATTTTCGACCCAAGGCTCATATTTTCTATATATAGAGGACCTCCCTCTCATATTTCAAGATTAGAAAACAATAGGAGTAAAGAAATATTTTGAAAAATATCCTCTTTCTCTACAATCCTCTCTTTCTATAATTCTCTCTCCCTTTTCCAACTTGCATAGCCTATGCCCAAACACACCAAACCAAACCAAGAGAGCATCTTGCTGAGGTGATTTGAGCTTGGATTTGAGCTTTTGAAGCACTTGAGAGTGTGAAATTGGTTGGTTATGACTTAAGGGTTCAGTCCTCTCCAAGAGGTATACTTCTCTTGCTTTGCACCATCTCTACAACACTTGTTTTCCATGTTTTCTTGCTGTTTTTAAGCTCTTTAAAACCTATTTTTATGGGCTAAAGCTTGTGGCTTAAGGCTATTAAGGGTAGAGGGGTTAATCACCCATGTTTGAACCTTGTTCTCTAAGCTTTTTCACTTGTGTTTCCCATTCTTTCATCAACCTTTTTTGAGCTTTTTACCACTGCTTTTCAGAGGTTTCTAGAGGTTAAAAAAGTGATTTTGAAGTCCCAAAAATGGAGGGGTTAGCCACCCCTCCTTTGGCTTGTCTACTAGCTTAAATTGTTCCATGTTTTAGCTTTCACTCCAGCACATTTTTGTACTATTTTTGGACTGTAAAAACTCTGCATTTTTGGGCTGAAACTTGCGTTTTAAGGCCATTAAAGGTTGAGGGGTAGTTCACCCTTCTTTGTACCTTATTTTGGAGGCCTTTGCCCATGTGTTTCCCACCCTTTTACTATATGTTTTTGAGCTTTTAAATACTGAATTTCAGAGTTATTTCAGTGGCTAAAAACACTTTTTGAAGTCCAATATTAGAGGGGTTAGCCTCCCCTCCTTGTGTTTTGTTTACTAGCCTAGCATGCTCTATGTTTTAGCCTATTATTCTAGCTTTTGTTAGCTCAATTCCAACATGTTTTAGGACTATTTTAGACCTGTTTTAGGACTGTTCTTAGTTGTTAGTTGCATTTGAGTCTTGTTTTGCATGTTTGTAGTGTAATTGTTCTCATAAGCTTGGTGTTTTAGGTCTTAGACATCACTTATTTGAGTTCATAGCATCTTTAGGTGTTGTTTTTCACTCCATTGCAGCACTATAATCTCTGTAACCTCCCTCTTTGCTTCACTCTTTCATTTTCTTTTGAGAGTTGTTTCAAGCTGGGGATCCTTTAAGCTTGAGATTGAGGTTATTCTCAATGGTTTAATCCTCTTTGAGGGTTCATTACCAACGGCATGATCTCTCTCTTGCCTTACATTACCCCTTGGTTGACACTTCTTTCATCTTAGAAGACACTCACCAATGGACTAATTGATTAAAGAATGACTTGGTAATTAAAATGTGTAAACAAAATTGGCAAGTAAAAGTGGTAAGATAAGCACTTCTTTGTGTTGCATTGCATGTGTTCAAATCGGAGGTTAGTTTGAACACAAGGAAAATGGAACATTTCATACTCAAAAGTGATGAAATGTGCCATTTTCCTAGGTTTCCATTGCCCTTGATCATGCATGATAGGGTAGTGGTCATTTGAGTCTTGTCTTGCATTCATTAAACTTGTACAAACTTGATTCTTTGGCCATCATGCAGTGAAATTGCTTGGTTGATGGGTTGAGAACCAAGAGTATCACTCCTTTGTACTTGTTTGATGATAAGGAGGGTAAGAGCACAAACAAACCTTCAAAAAAGTACACTATTTTGCTTTGTTTGCTCTCTGTTGCAGCAAGGAAGTCCAAGCTAGCAGTAGCTAACCGGCGGCCACCACCAGTAGCTGACTGGCCACCATTGTTGGCCGACCGACCATCAGTAGTGGCCGACAGGCCCCACTGTCAGCCTTCAATGCAAATTCAACAGTGTGCTCCTGTGACAAAACAGAGTTGATCTGGAGAAGGAGAAAGCGTAAGTGCTTCTGTGCAATAGAGGCTTGCAGCAGCAAAATAGTGGCCTTTCAGGTGAAAAATCGAGCATGCATGCGTCCCTCGTTTCCCGTGGTCTTTTAGTTAATTTGCTTAGTTAATTTGTTGTTGCTAATACTTGCAAATGATGTAATTATTCAAGTAGATTAGTTAATTAATTCATGTTGTAATTAATTAGCTTAGTTGCTTTGTAATTAATTAGTTAAGTATTTAGCTAATTAGTTTGCTTTGTAATATTTAATTAACTTAGATAGTTAATTATTTATTTGTTTTACTTAATTAGCTTAGAATAGTTAGTTAATCATTTTAAGTGTTGTAATAATTAGCTTAATTAGCCTAGTTAGTTAGTTAGCTTTTATTCGTTCGGACCCTCCTTTGCGAGGGCATGATGTTGTAATAAGTGTGTTCGCGTGTGTATATGTCTTCCAAGCCCACGTCTTTCTCTCTTTTATCGCTTTCGATGGTTAGATTAGGGACATCATATTTCAAATTAGCATACCTTATGCTTGAATCCATTCATTTGTATTGCATGCACCGAGGCTCGACACATCATTCAAACTGCATTGCAATTTCAAATAATTCTTTGAATACGTGTTTAATCGCATGTTATCAAATTGCTCCATATGCCACATTAGTAGCCGAGCCTATTAATATGATATTGCATGTGTTACATTAAGCATTTTGTATAGTTAGGAATCATGCATATTTTTCTAACTCATGTTTTCCTAGCTTGGAGTACTAGGTGAGTTTTACGGTTTAGCATACTTGCATAAGTGTGAATGTTGCCATGATTAGCATGCTTGCCATAAGGCTATGTGCTTAAATGGTAAACTGCATGAATGCCTGTCGATGAAGGCTTGTTGTTTGAATTGGAACGATTCAACGAATGTGCGTTTTAAGCCCACTTTGTTGAGTGGAAAATCATGTTTTAAGCGCACTATGTTGGGTGGCAAATCCGCAAACTTTAAGCCCACTTGAGGTGGCAAATTCAAACCATTTTCACAAACAAACATGAGTTGAATTGTTCCAAATTGAGCAAATTAGTCTATACTTGCATGTGCGCATCACATAGTAAGCTAGCTTAATAACCAGAATTAGAGCACATAATGTTTATAAAAAAAATCATATCATGATTAGTAGAGGCCGATCTTTGATCAGGCGAGCGGGGGTGCTCAATTCATGACCTTCCCTTTTCATACCTAAGTTCCAGAGTCGAGCTAACTTTGGTGATGACAGACACGTGGCCTTTGGCACAAGTCATGGGTTTCCTAAATTTTTCCAAAAATAAAATATTTAGGTGGTGATCCTATATCTGGCAAAGCAGTCTAATTTTGGCATTTTTGATTGTAAAATCAATTTTCCAAAAGATTTTTTGGATTTGGACTCTTTGGTGTTTATCAATTTTACATTGCACTTGTGTGATTAGATTCAGAACCGTGAGAGTCCAAACTATAGGGCTTCTTTCCAAGCTTCCAAAAGGGGTCACGAAAAAGCTGAGCTATAGTTTCTGGCGACTCTATTGGGGATTTAGAGAACTTGACTCAAACTCATGATATGACTTTTTATTTACACTTATGTGTTTCTTTGCATTTGCATTTGCATCAGTGCGCCTAAGTCACAATGTTTGCCATCTGCTATTCCTGAACGGTTTGTCGGAGGCTTGCTTGGAAAAGATTGCCAAAAGGCTGACTGGTTGCGGGCTCTGCCACGATGGGAACACAACCCTTGGATCTGGACTACCACTGTACCGTTTGATCCTCCTTTCACTTCTCAGTGTTAGGTGCAAGAGGTATATAAGGTAGTCTTGCCGAGGTACCTTTTTTGACCAATCGGCCTAGTTGCATATTGGAAACCATAGAGACTATTCCAAACTAGGATAGGTTGCTTACCCGAATACAGGATCGTGTGAAGCCACTTGTTGTGCATAGTGAAACCCTAGCTCTTGATGAAACTAGGACAGGGTAACCTTATCCCCTCATAGGGGTGTTTTGGCTCTCACTTAACTGGTATGTGCTTTACAGTGAAATTGTACAAGAATGTGCGTATCAGTTGCAAGTTTGGTATCTATAGTTTGGTATCTATTTTGGGGTAGAATGTAGTTTGGAGTACAATCACTCTATTTTGGGGCAGAATGTAGTTTGGAGTACAGTCACTCAGTCGTGATCATATCTGTTCCAGTGAAATTGGGCTGAGATGTTGTCCGTTTTCTCTTTTGCTAGGTAGTCCTGGAACTATGGCTTCAAAAGGCTCTGATATCCCCCAGGTACTCTGAACTAGTGTCGATAGATTGTGTCAACTAGTGTTTCCTTCACCAATGGCCACGCAAAGAAGGGCCAAACAGGGCTCACTGGGTCCACTGATCCGACAGTCACCAGTTAGATCACCTTTGTTCAACTCAGCAGACCTGTGATGGTTCAAAGTCCGGAAGAAGTTGCGGTCGTGATAGCAGCGTTAAACCAAGGAATTGCCATGCAAGATGAGACCAACGATGAAATGCAATGCCCATCTGGGGCATTTGCCACACATCCAGTCCTGGGCCCCCAGCCGAAGATTTGCATGGTCCGGATCCCCGAGAAGGGTTAGCTCAAGCTTGAGTTTTCAGACCCCTGGTGCAACCTAATGAGAGGCTTTATCCCCTTGATATTAATGATCTCAATCCGACCTCGGTAAAAATTACGAACCTTGAGAAGCAATTCAAAAAGGCACAAGGCCTTAACACCATTCCTGACATTGAGGATGGGTACACCGAGGCAGTTGTATGGCTCCCAGACAGATTCAAAATGCCACACATTGACCATTTTGACGGGTCTGGACATCTAATGGTACATATCCTTCTTTTCTTGGACGTCCTAAAACTGATGGGTCTGACTAAGCCTCAGAAACACTCTCTGTATGGAAGAACCCTGTTGGGTATAGCGGGCACTTGGTATGCCAAGTTGGAGGATACAGTGAAGCAGAATTGGGGAGAGTTGGCTGAGGCCTTTGTCAATCAGTATTCTTATAATACCTAAATTGAAATAACCACTCAAAGACCTTGAAGCAACCCACCAGAATCTTGAAGAGCCTTTTGTGGAATTTGTTGCAAGGTGGAGAGCAGAGGCAGCACAAATGACAAATCGCCCTTCTAAGAGGGACCAAGTGCGGATAATGGTGCAGAACCTTGAGCATGATATGCTACAAAAGTTAATAGTTGCTCAACTATTCACTTTCAAAAGTTTACATGAATTGGGGGTTCAGATTGAGAGTGCGTGTAACAGAGGGATTATTCCCAGAACAAGTGAACCAATAAGGAGGGTTTTTGCCGGGAGTACCAATGCTGGCAGTAGCACTATTCCTAAACCCAGTGAAATCAACACCATCACCACTCCCAAAATTGCCGACCCATTTGCCAAATCCAACTTACAAACAACAAGCCCAACCCGAGCTTAAGGCAACACTTTCACCCTCCTCTATATGAGCCTAACTAGTGCACTAAAAATCCTGATGGAAAAAGGGTATCTCAAAGCCCTTGATCCCCAACCTCTTCCTAACCCACTCCCTGCCAGACATAACCCCACCAAATACTGTGTGTACCATCAACAACGTGGTCATGGCACCGATCATTGCTACCGCCTTCGTCATGAGGTCTAGAATCTCATCGACAACCAAAAGATAGCTCCACCTCAAGACCCCAATGACCAAGTACCTCATCCACACCTTAACCTCATCCATACACTGCTTCCTACCTACAACCCTAGCATATACATCACCACAGCTCATTTACCCAAGCCTGAGGTGTTCATTCCAGAAAGCATGGACTTGTGCGTGATGGATGCACTCGAACCCCAATCATCTCAAACCCATGAACCCACTACTTCTGAGTTAATGAGCATGATTGAACTTCAGAGAACAGTGACAGGTTTAGCCTTTGAGGTTTTGGCTCCATCATCAACCACATCACATGTAAGAAATTTCACGCCAAAAGGCTCCCTAATCTTGGGGTGAGCTACAATTGAAAATGGCCAACCTAAAGCTGTCTCAGGTCTAGGCAATGACATGTCGACAACAACTGGGCTTCGCTCTGATATAGCGACCCAATCCCTTGGCAAAGTGGAGGCAAATGGCAAGAACAAGGTAGGGACAGGCATTGGTCCCTATGAACATCTTCAGTGGGCTGTTGAGGCTTTGAAAGTCGAAGGGCTGAACAAACAGCAAATGCTCGCAGTTGTTGCAAAGACTGTGGATGGCACTTTTGCCACTCATGATGAGAGTAATCTAAATCAAGGGACAAGCCGGGAAAAGGGATGTTGTACCAGAAACACCCTTTTCAGCTCCAATCCCACACCCATAAGAGATCATCAAACCCAGTCAAGCCTGTCAGAACTGGTAACCGCATCGCAATCCCCTCTACATGACTTTATCCAAAGCTCTCCAAATCCTTATAGGACAAGGCCATCTCAAGCCCCTTGACCCTCGACCTCTCCCGAATCCCCTTCCAACCAGGCATAATGTTGCAAAGTACTGTGCCTTCCATCAACAAACTAGTCATTTCACTGACGGTTGTTATCGTCTTCGCCATGAAATACAAGATCTGATTGACAACGAGGTCATCGCCGCACCAGGTCCTTCAAAGTCTATCGACATCGGATCAATGAACTGGGGGGATAATGTGACTATGTGATTGGTGATGAACCACCTGCTGATAGCGCTCATTTTACTCCAGATGTGGTGGATGACACGCACTATTTTGAGCAATTTCAAAATGCTATTTATTGTACTTTCTGATTTGGGCATTGAGTCAATTCTGTTGTGTTGTATCGAGTCTGTCTTGTTGTATCGAGTCTGTCTTGTTATGTTAGAGTCAGGTGATTTCGGGGGTGTTACCTCGTATATCACTATCTTGTTTTGTGTTTGTCTTTTACACTCTTTCTTTTGCGTCTGTTTCTGCCATCGAGCCAGTTGTGCTAGAAGATCTGAATGAAACTGCGGTATATTTTCACCTACTTTTTCTGTGCCTTTAAATCATTGCATTGACATAAGTTTTTCAAAACTTTTCTAATGTTGAGACGAAAACAAAGAGAGAGGAATTCCTTGGGATTTGTAAAAATTTGATCAGCTGAGAGGAAGAGAGGCATGATATGCCCTTAATGAATGAGATCATGTTTGTTAATGTGAGTACTGAGAAGGATCCTGGCTTGATCTAGATTGGTTCTCCATTGTCTTCGACGCGAGCAACTAGTCACTTTCTTAAAAGATTTCAAAAAATGTTTTACGTGGTCCTACGAAGACACACGTGGAATCGCTCTCGGGATTGTGCAGCATAGGATCACTCTCGTCCTCGAGACTCGATCCCTTTGCTTTCAAACCTCAAACCTTGACTCAGAATGTTCGAATGATCAATCACAATATAAGGGCTTGTATGGCCGGATCGAAAGCAACACTTGAACTAGGGGCAAGAAGGTTATATCAAGAAGGTCAGATGTGATCAAAGGAAGCTTGCAAAGCTAGATGAAAAGCATCCCTTGAACTAGGGACAAAAAGGTTAGATACACTCGAAGATTTAAAAATGGGTCATTTCTCAAGCCAATGAAGATCGGTAAGAAAGCCAAATCCCAGAATCTGAGAGAAGAAAATTTTTGTTGAAGGACAATCGAGTTCTTATCTACAATAGTAGGGGCAAATTCAGACCCAATTGGATGGGCTCTTACATCATCAAGACTATGTAGTCAGCAACAACAACCATTCTCATGGATTCAGATGGCTAGAGATCCTACGACCATTCAGCATGGACAAGTTAAACTTTTCTATCCTTGAGAGGCTCGCTGGACCGAAAACCTAGAAGGGCGACCCAGGCAAAAGTTAGAGTAGAGAAAAGAAAAAAGAACAAAAATGAAAAAATGGAAAGAAATAAAAAAAAAAAAAGAAAAGAAGAGAAAAGAGAAAAATGTAGAGAAAAGAAAAAAATAGCTTGCAAGGTTGAAAACCCAGAAGGGCAACCTTCGCATAAGTTAGAGCACAAAAGGAGAGTGTCAATACTCGAGTGTACCTTAACCCCCGGAACTACGTACGACCTGATTCCCATTTTTGGGATACCTAGGCAACTTCATCCTGAAGTTCGGCCCCAACCATTTTCAGCTTGCTGGTCTCATCCATGTTGATTGGCTTATTCTTGTTCAAACTCGGCTATCTTATCCATGTGCAAATTGGCTCGTCTTCGTTCAAATTCGGTTGTCCTATTCCGTTAGAAGATTCAGCTGCAAAATAATTTAAGTTTAGATCTGAGGTTGTGCATCTCAAGAGTTAATTCCACGTTGGTCGAGCAGTGGCCATTTGAAAAAACAATTTTTGGAAATTTTTAATGAAGTTGACTAATTTTCTCAAAAATTATTCCATTTTTCCAAAACTGGACCTTTTCTTGGACCCAAAAAAGGAAAATTTTTAGTGCTCATAACCTGATTGCATGATTTCAAAGCAGAAAGTCGAACAAGCATGCTAATCTAACTCTCATGTCAGTCAAAATTGTTTTAGTAGAAAGCCAAAAACAAAAAAAAAAATGGTGAAAGTGATGAACTAGGGGCACAGTTGAGTCAAGTTTTCTGTCTTTTCCCCAGAAAGGCCATTATCAGCGGATTTTCCAAAAAGGGCACAACTGAAGCTAACAACAGAGGGCCGAAAGCTTTCTTATCCTCCAACAGTGAGCCAAGTGTGAAGCACGAAATGGAAATGGAGTTGGATATTCGATTCCCTCATCTGGACGATCGCACCCAAATTGGCGTCTAAACTAGAATGGGGAATTAGAAAATGCAATGTGTGAGACAAATCAATTGTATACTTGGCTGGTGGAGCATGCTGTAACTCATCTCAGTCAAGTTAAGCCAAGGGCATCACCAACCGATGTCAGTTGCAGATCTGCTGCACGTCCAGTCATACCATAGCCCCTCTGCGGGAAAGCTTACTAGTGGTGAGTTAAAGAAAGAGAATCTAGCAAAATGCTAGGGGCAAGAGCACACAACTTTCAGCTTATCCACCAACCACACCTAGGAATGGATAAAAAATAAGTGAGATTAAAGAATAGAGAGATGTGTGCTGAGAGAAAAAGTGAGGAAAGGGCTTTTCAGATAAAAAGAGATTGAGTGCCAAAGTGATGCGAGAATCACAAATGAGAAGGGGTGGGAAACAATACCTAGGGAAGCAGTGGGTGTAGACACCCCATTTTTGACCGTCCTTAAGACTTGGACGTCACCATTTGAACACTCGGTGATCATCCTTGTTTGTGTTCGTCTTGAGTTCCCAGAGGTCTCGGCCACGCGCCTTGCCTCAAGACCTCTCGACTCAGCTGTTTTGTGTTTGGTTTTGCACCAAACACTTGTGTTTTGCTTTTGAGGGGCAGGGAATGGCTTGTTGGCCATCCCCACACCTCACCGGCCATGGCTTGAGGCCACCGGCCATTGTTTTGTTGCCATCGGCCACATGTTTGGCCGGCCGGCACTCTTTGTGGTCGGCCGACCATTGTTTTTGCCAATTTGTCATTTTTGGCTGGCCGACCACTGTGCATCTGCTTTTGGCAGATATTTTGTGCCAGCTGTGATAGCTGGCACCCACTTTGCACCCCCTCCATACACGTGTATGGAGGGATTTCACTCTTGCTTAGCTTGTTTTGCAAGCTTTGCAAGAGTGAATCTCTATAAAGAGAGGCCTTCTCCTCCCTCCCCAAGGGTTACAAAAAAAGCTCCAGGGCTCTGAGATTAGGGTTTAGGATTGTGTATCTATTCTATCTCTAAATCTCCTTCTCCTTCCATTTTGTGTGTGTCTAAGGTGTTTTGTTCATAGTTTTGTACACAAACACCTAGCGTTACACTTTCCTTTGGCTACTGAGGTCTAAGGAGTGATTTTTAGAGTTCTTGAGTTGATCTAAGCTTGGAGAGGCTGCTGGAGTGGCCCTTGTGAAGAAGGTCTTCAAGGGTAAGAACTTTACCTTTTTATTCCCCACTTTTGCATAGGCTTTTAGCCATCCTTGCATCTGTTTTTAAGCTTAGTCTATAACATATAAAAGTTCTGATTTTAAGTGCTTAAAATAGTTGTTTAAGGTTGCTTTGGTGTTTGGGGTTGTTTGACCCCTCTTAGGCCTTGTTTGGCCCCTATTTTGTGCTATTTTGGTGAGCTCCGGGACCACCTTGTCTTGGCCTCCCCACCACTGAAATCCAGAGAGATTTCAGTGGTGGGGATGGTGCTTTAAGGTCCTAAGAAGGAGAGGGCCATCCCCTCTCCTTGTTGTCTTCAATGTTGGCCATTTTAGCCTCATGTGTGAGCATCTTGTTTAAGTGCATGTTGGCCATGTCTTAAGTGTTATTTGTGCTTATTTTTCCATGATATAGCACTATTTTTAATTGGTTTAGACACACCATGCTTGCTTTGCATACTTGTCTTGTAATGCCATGAATTGCCTTAACATGTGCCTAGCATTTCGACTACCATGATCACTTGTTTTGGCCTGGCTTTGTGAAGCTTTTATGCATGTTTTGATATGCCTAAGGTCTGTTTATGGTTGTTTTGGCCATCCATGACATGCTTTGTATAGCCACCTTGCATTTTGGCTGGTTAGCCTTGGGTGTGTGAGTGTTGAGCATGCATTACTTGGCTTGTTTCAGTGGTTTAGCACCACTTATAGCATCATTTCAGTCCTTTTGGTATGTTTGTATGCTTGCATTTGATGCCCCTTTAATGCTTTAAAAGGCTTGTGTCTTATGCTCCATGTTTGGACCTTTATGTATGCTTCCATGTCTAGACCATTTAGATGCCATCTAGGTGTGTCTTTGGTCTTGTTTAGACCTGCATTGGACCTGTTTTGGGTCCTCATGGCCCTTTGGGGCTTGCTTCATATAGCTTTGGTTTAAGCCCCACTTGAGCCTTGGACATTGTTGCATGCTTGGCTTGCCTTGTTTACTTGGTTTGGCACCTTTGTAACATGATTTTTAGAGCTTAGTATGCATGCCATATGTCCATGTTTGTCCCTTTTAAATGTGCTTAAAGGTTGTTCTTTGATGCTTAAGTTTTGAACCATGTATGCATGCATGTTTGTGTGTATTTTGGCCTTCATTTCCTTAGCATTCGGCCATTGTTTTGGGCTTATTTGAGAGCTTCCCAAACTAGTCTAAGACCCTCATTTGCGTGTTGTTGCATGCTAGCCTTGCATGTTGTTGCATACTTGGTCTATTGGCATGTTGTTGCATGTTCAAGTGGTGTTGCATTTGACATGCATCTTGTGTTAAGTTACTTTACATGTTCCTATGCTAAGTCCCCTTCACATGTTGTTGCATGTTGATCATTAGCATTATTGTTACATGTCTAGCATGTTTGTTTATTTAGGTTGTGTGCCTAGTGCACATTACTTGCTTGCATTGTCATGTTGCATACTTAGCTTGCATGCCTAGGTTGCATTGCATTGAGCATGCATGCCTTGCCTCTTGAAATCACCATGATAGAGGTTGGGCCTCTTATTTGTTTGGTTTTGCATTACATTTAAAATCCAAATGGCGCACTTGGTTTCTTGGGCCATCACGCATCGAAATGCGCGATTGGTGGTCCGAGAATCAAGGGCCATCCTCCTTTGAGTCATGAACATGATAAGGAGGGTGTTGGTGCACACATTTGCTTGAAATGCATTGCCATGCCATGTTTGCCCTCTGTTGCTGTCAAAACAGGATTCTGCAGGCATAGATGGCCGACCGACTACACTAAGTGTCGGCCGGCCATGAATTTGTGGCCGAGAGTTCAATAGATGGTCGATGACCACTTTCCCATGGCTGGTGACCATTCCTCATAGCCGGTGACCTTTCACAGTGTCCGAAGAGTACTCCTTGGGACTTGTGCAATTTTCAGAGGCATAAAATAGTGCAAACAGAGGCAGCTTGTGCATGGTGGTGGATTTCCGAGCGGAGTCGAGCACACATGCCTTGGACCCTCTTCCCGAGGCTGTTTTATCGCTTTATTAGCTTAGTTAATTTACTTA
The DNA here is from genome assembly GCA_036172215.1 of Camellia granthamiana. Classification (NCBI taxonomy): domain Eukaryota; kingdom Viridiplantae; phylum Streptophyta; class Magnoliopsida; order Ericales; family Theaceae; genus Camellia; species Camellia granthamiana. The sequence continues at coordinate 44,858,167 of CM069904.1, forward strand.
ACTAGTTAATTGGTTTGTAACTATTTAATTAGCTTGTTAGTTGATTAAATTGTATTATTCTTTCGGTCCCCCCGAGTGAAGGCAAATTTGTAATAAGTGTGCGTGCGTGTGTGCATGTCTTCCAATCCCCACTTCTTTCTCCCTTTTACTTACCTGCTTTTGATGGTTAGTATTATGACATATTTAATTTGGCATCCTTATGCTATGCATGCGTGCATCCATTCATTTGTATTGCATGCACCGGGCTCGGCGCATCATACTAATTGCATAGTATTTGAAATCTAACTTGAATACGTGTTATTTGTTGCATTCCACATGCCATCCTAGGATTGGCTGAGCCTATTCTAGTTGCATTTTGTATGCGATGCATTAGCCATTCAACATGGACTTGGATCATACATTGATTACTAACAAGTTCTTTGTTTTAGCTCGGAGTACTCGGTAAGCTTTTTATGCTTTGGCATTTTGCATGAGTGTGAATGTTAACAAGACAACATGCTTACCATGAGGCTAACTGCTTAGTTGATTAACTGCCCGAATACCTGTGGGTGAAGGTTGGATTGCTTGAGTTGGAACAACTCGTTGAAATCCATGTTTTAGCCTACTTGCGAGTAGCAAAATTCAAACTGTTTTCCAAACAAGCGGATATGCAATGCTTTGTTCCAAATTAGGCGATCTAATCTATAATTTTGTGTTGTGCGCATCACATAGTAAGATTAGCTAATAACCGGAATAAGAATGCATAATGTTTTCAAAACTAGATATCATCGTTAGTAGAGGCCGATCTTTGATCGGGCGAACGGGGGTGCTCATAGCTGACCTTCCCCAATCATACCCAAGTTCCCGAGCCGAGGCAACTTTGGTGATGACGGACACGTGGCCTTAGGCAAACGAGTCAGGGTTTCCTAAATTCTCCCATAAAAAATATTTAGGTGGCGACTCTGTATCTGGCAAAGCAGTCCATGTTTGGCACTTCTTTCAAAAAAATCTGTTTTCCAAAACGATATGCCGGATTTGGACTCTTTGATGATTCATCGGTCTTGCATTGCACTCTGCGAGATTAGATACAGGACCGTGACATTTGAGTCCTGAACTGTAGCGTGAGGCCCAAGCAGGCACGTCTACAGTTTCTGGCGACTCTGCTGGGGACTTAGAGAACTTGACTCGAACTCATGATATCGTGTTTTGACTACACTTATGTGTTTCTTTGCATTACATGTGCATTGGTGCGCCTAGGACACCGTGTTTGCCATCTGCTATTCCTGAGCGGTTTGCCAGAGGCTACGTGCCATAAGGCTTACCAGTTACGGGCTTTGCCACGATGGGAACACAAACCCCGGTTGTCACCAAGGCACCCTTTTGACCATTCGACGTAGTGCATGTTCGGAATCCATAGTGACCATTTCAAGCTAGGACAGGTTGCTTGCCCGATTATAGGTTGTTTGAAACCGCTGCGTGCGTAGTGAAACCCTAGCTCCTGACAAAATAGGACAGGGAAACCCTACCTCGACATATGGGTGTTTTGGCTCTTCCTTGTTTGTTATGTGTTTTTTGAGTTAACCTCTACAGGGAATGCATATATCAGTTTACAAGTCTGAGTATCAGGCCTGAGGGCATCAGTATCAGAATTTGAGAATCAGTCATATCTGCGGGTATTAGATTCAGTTTTCAGGACAGTGATTTTGGGGAACAGTGATCAGTAGTAGAGTACAGTTATTCAGCTATGCTTGTGTTTGTTCTGATTGGGCCGAAATGCTGCGTGTTTTCTCTTTCAGTTCAGAGAGTTAGTACAGAATAGCCAGTGGTCTCCTTTGCTAAGGCAAGACAGACATCTGATCCATCATCTCCGTTCAGTTTAAGAGGACTTATGATGACCCAAAGTTCAGAGGAAATTGTGGTTATGGTAGCCGCATTAGACCAAGGAATCATCTTACAGAATGAAACCAATGTTTATGTGCCACATCTGCCCAGGTCGCCTGCCACGCGCCCGATTTGGGAACCCCAGTTGTATCAGGCTCGTGAGCCCACCACGTTAGAGTTAATGGGAATGATTGGTGACCTCCAGAGGTCTGTGGCTGATCTCGCCTATGGGATGTCGGTTTCGCCACCAGCCACATCATATGTCGGGAATTTTGTACCACAAGAGCCCCCGCTACTGGGATGGATTGTGATCGAGCTCAGCCAACCTGAGGTTGCCTCAAGCTATAGTAATGATGTGTCAACAACAACCGGGTTTCGCCCTAATATAGCAACCCAAACCCTCGATCGAGCTGAGGCCAGAGGTAAGAACAAAGTGGGAACAGATGCTGATCCCGTCGAACAACTGCTATGGGCAGTCGAGGCTTTGAAAGCTAGGGGGATGAATAAGCAGCAGGTATTCGCAGTTATGGCTAAAGTTGTGGATGATGCTTTCCCCGCTCCAACCGAGGGGAGTTCCAGCCAGACAGAAAATCGGGATAGGCCCCGTCATGCCAAAACAGTTCCTTCCATTCCCAACTTTGCACCTGGGAAGTATCAGAAAGTCAAGGCAGTGCCTGCCGACCCTTTCGCTAGCGCGTCTAGCAAGAATTCTCAGACTTTAAAATACCTGCCTCAAGGCCACAGGGTCTTTCATGCTCTCTACATGCCTTTATCTAAGGCGCTCCAGATTCTTGCTAAAAGGGGGCACCTTAAACCTCTTGAGCCTCGGCCTCTCCCGAAGAATCTCCCTCCCTCACATGATGCTACCTTGTATTGCGCGTACCACCAGCAAACCGGCCACAGCATCGACGGTTGTTTCCGCCTTCGCCATGAAGTGCAAGATTTGATCGACAATGAGGTCATGCTCCCAACCACCTCAGCAAAGTCTGTCACCACTGAATTGTTAGATTTCGAGGATACTGCGAGTATGTGATCAGAAGTTGGATCACCTGCGGGCGGCGCCCGATGTATTTCAGATGTGGCGTTTGGCACGCACTTTTTTTGAGCATCTATAAATGCTAATTCTGTAGTTTCTGACTTGGGTGTTGAGTCAGCTCTATGGTCTTATTTTGTGTCTGTCTCATTGTCTTGAGTCAGTCGTTTGCTTAAGGGTCTATCTTGTTGTGCCGAGTCAGTCCCATTGTATAGAATGTCAGGTGATTCTGGGGTTGTTGCCTCAAACACCGTTTTTGTTTTGTAATTACCCCTTTTGTTTTCTTTTGAGTCTGTCTCTGCTGTGGAGCCAGTTGCAACCGGAGGTTTTGAATGAAATAGCTGCGGCTATCATGTTTCCGTGCCTATTGCTACTTTGAGCCTGTTGTGCCAGCAAGTTTAGAATAAAACGACAGCACATTTTACCTGCTTTTTTGTGCCTATAAGTCATTGTATTGACCTAAGTTTTTCAAAACTTTTCGAACAATGTGATGAAACCGAAGAGGAAGGAATTCCTCGGGTTCTGCAAAGTTTGATCAACTAAGAGAAAGAGAGGCGTGCTAAGCCCTTAATGAATAAAATCATGCTTGTTAGTGTGAGTACTGGGAAGGATCCTGACTTGATCCAAATTGGTTTTACCTTGTCTTCAGCGTGAGCGATTTGTCGCTTTCTTAAAAACTTTCAAAAACAAATGTTTTGCGCAGTCCTGCGAAGACCTGTGTGGAATCGCTGTTGAGGTTGTGCAGCTTAGGATCGCTCTCAGTCTCAAGATTCACCCCCTTTGCTTTCAAAACCTTGAACGTACATTCAGAATGTTCAACGGCCAACCATCATGAAAAGCCTGTGTGGCCGGGTTTGAAGCAGCCCTCGAACAAGAAGCACCAAAGTCAAATCAAGAAGATCAGATGTCGTCAGAAGAAGCGTACGAAGCTAAAACAGAAGCACCCCTCGAACTAGGGGCAAAAATGCCCGATGTGCTCGAAGAGCTGAAGATGAATCCTTCTGCAAATCAATACAACAGCTATTCTCCTGGATTCAGATGACTTCAGGATCCCAAAACCATTTGGCATGGACAAAGCTACACTTTTACCCCTGAGAGGCTCGTTGGGCCGAAAACTCGGAAGGGCGACCCAGGAAAAAGTTAGGGCAAAGAAAAAATACAAAAAAGAAAAGAAAAGACAAGAAAAAAAAGAAAAAAATATATACGAAAAAAGAGAAAAATGCAAAAAAGAAAAGAAAAGATAAAAAAAGGAAAATAAATGAAAAGAATTGAAAAGGAAAGAAAAACTGAGCTCGCAAGGTTGAAAACTCGCAAAGGGCGACCTTGGCAAAAGTTAGAGCGTGGTGAGGGTTAATACACGAGTGTACCTTAACCATAACTATGTAAGGCATGAGTCCCATTTTGGGATACGTAGGCAACTTCATCCTGAAGTCCAGCCACCAACACTTTCAAAGTGACTGTGTCCATATATTGGTTTTTGACCATCTTCGTCTTCTCTGTATCCGAGAGTTCGTTCGTGATCATCACTAATGAGGATTGACTACAAAATGCCGTGGCGCTACAAGGGGCAACTTTCCGTTGCCATGAGTTGCCATTCAAACCAGGGGCAACTTTCCGTTGCCATGCAGTGCCATCCAGACAAGGGGCAATTTTCCATTGCTTCCGATCCGAGGTTGTGCATCTCGAGAGTAAGTTCTGCGCTCGTTGAGCATTGACCATTTGCAAAAATAATTTTTGAAAATTTTTACTGAGGTTGACTAATTTCTCGAAAATTATTTCATTTTCCAAAACTGGACCTTTTCTTGGACCCAAAAAAGAAAAATTTTCAGTGCTCATAGCCTGACTTGCATGATTTTCAAATCAAAAGTCGAACAGGTATGTTAATCTAACTCTCATGTTGGTCAAAATTGTTTTAGTAGAAAATGAAAACAAAAATGGTCAAAATGATGAATTAGGGGCACAGTTGAGTCAGGCTTCCTGTCTTTCCCCCGTCGTCAACATACTTGCTAGAAGGGCACTCTACCTGCCGACGAAGGGCACAACTGAGGTTAACAACAAAGGGCTGAAAGCTCTCGACATCCTCCAAGCAACGAGGTATCAAACCAAGTGTGAAGCACGAATCGGAATGGATCAAGATACTCCATTCCCTCAGCCGGGGCATCGACTAAACGCCACAAAAAAATATATATATAGCTGTGAGCTAACAGTGTTGGGCATGAACCCACTACCTCTTGTTTACCCACCGACCATATTTAGGGAGGGATGAAAAATGAGAGATTAAAGAATAGAGAGGCGTAAGTTGAGAGAAAAGTGAGCAAAAGGGTTTTCAAAATAAAAAACCGAGCCTAAGGGCTGAGTGATGTGAGAGTCACAAATCAGAAAGGGTGGGAAACAATACCCGGAGAAACTGGCTCCTCATGATCTGAGGTCTTTCGTCTCGGTAACACGTCTGTGTGTCGTGTCTTTTGCTTTGTTTGTCTCGATTCTTGTTTGGAGTCGTATTCAAGTGTGTCTCGTTGTGTTTAGGTTGCTCACCTTTTGTTTTTCCGTTGTTGAGTCTTCTCGTTCGCCGTGTTCAGTCGCAGGCTCAATACCCGGTTGAAAACCCTTTTCTAAAATCATTTTGTGTGCTCAAAGTGCTGTGCCATTCTCCACATTTGTACAAAACATGATTTGGTTCTTTTGTAAAACCGCAGGGGCTCAATCTGGGTCACTTGGAAACAGTGAACATATGGGTTCCGGATTGCCTCTGAGTGTGTTTCAACCTCAGCAGATTCCACCTTTGTATCCCGTCTTTTCAAGATTGGATTGTTTGTTCATAATGGGTCGTGTGCAAATGAACAAAATACTGTGTTATGGGCTCTGTGTTCAGAATGAGCAGTGTGTTGTATGAGCTGTGTGCAGATTGAACCAAGTGTTGTGTTATGGGTTGTGTGTTCAAAATGAGCAGTGGGTTGTTCGAGTATTTTTGCTGTTGGCCGGTTCATTATCTGGTTATTACAATCCAAGTGTTTGATTTTTAGACAGGAGATCAATCTCATTTACATTGAAGTATAATATGATGCGAAGTATGAAATGTACAAATGTAACACTTTTTCAGATAAAAAGTTCGTTTCATTTCATCATCTTTTCAAGTACATAGTTTTGGAGAAAATAAAACCTACTAGCGGCAGTATAAAGTACTCAAACTACTAGCTAAAAAAGAAAATGTCTAAAGCGAAACAAAAAGAAGAAAAGCAGCAAAAGTCTGGATCAATGCTAACTGGTCTCAGGCCCGTGAGTCTGTCCTCATCCTCTTCTTGGACGAAGGTCCAGGAGCATCATCATCGTTGGCACCATCATCTGAGCCCGAGCCCGAGTCATCTTCGGTCTCCTCCTCGGACGACTCTACCTCCGACTTCGCCTCTATCTCCGCCTTGGACTCATCATCATCGGGAACTGGTGCCCGAGAGCTACTCCCAACATGAGTACGCCCCACTTTGGTGCGGCGATATACTGTGCCTCCTCGCCCTCCTCCCCGAGTCGAAATAGAAGGCCCAGCTGGAGCACCTCCCGCAGCAGGAATCTAGAATGGAGGCTAAAAAGCGCAATGGCAAACGCATCAGTATGCTACGCAAAACAGAGTATGAATGCCGTGAACAGTGTATCAGTACAGAATGTAGTGTATGAGTACAGTGTATGAATGCTGTGAACAGTGTATCAGTGTAGAATGCAGTGTATGAGTACAGCGTATGAATGCTGTGAACAGTGTATCAGTACAGAATGTAGTGTATGAGTACAGTGTATGAATGCCGTGAGTAATGCTGTGAGCAGTCTGCGGGTTACAGTGTATCGAATGCCGTGAGGGCTGTGTATCGAGTGCTGTGTTAATAGTGCGATGCATCAGATTGTGTAAAGTTTGAGACTGCGGTTGAAGGAACTTACCGGAATGCCATAGATGGTCAGTAGATCGAGGCTCCGCTGGAGCATCCCCATCACAGAGGCGGTCAACTCCAGGGACTGGCGAGTGTACTCGGAGGAAGCCTGCAAAAAGTGTTAGAAGTATCAGTATTCTGCGGAATATCAAATGAAATAAAATGAATGATGGTGCAAAATACAAAATGCAGTAGTACATACCGGAGGCAAGTCGTGGAATCCGACTAGCTCGTGATCAGCCGGAGGGGGAGCAATGGGGATTTGGTAAGTCTCCCCACCCTGCCCTCGGCATGTCATCATCATGGGCAGTACTGGCTAACTAGCCCCCCGTCCTCTCCGAGTCCCACTCCTGCCACGGACCCGAGCCATCCTCGATGCTCCTGCTCCCGCTCCTGCCCTAGCCGCCAGTGCCGCGGGCCTCTGTCGCTCAACTCGACGACCACTGCTCAAAGGCCGCATGATGTAGGTCCGGACGTACTCTGCGTAGTCGCCCTCGCCTCTGAAGCCCTCCACATCCCAGCCGATCGTGTAATCAGCCATCTCCTCGAGAGTGTACCTCTCGATATGCCTCATATGAGTAGGAGGTGGCCGCGGAACTGCCTGCTCTGGCACGCCTAGCGTCTGCCGCAAGAAGCGCTACCCCAAGTACCAGGCGCGGCAGACTGGGCCCTCCAGTAAAACTTTGAATCGGGCCGTCTCTCGGGCACCAGCATACCGATCCCGTACCGCGATGGGCAAGGAGGCCCATGGCTGCCAGGTGATCTGCAAACAAAATACATTTCGTTATCTACTGCTATTGAAAATGTAATGCAAAGCGAAGCTTAAATGAACTGCAAATTTTAAGATACCTCTGCAGCGGTGATGGTATCGAAATAGCGGCGTGTAGACACCCCATTTTTGACCGTCCTCAAGACTTGGACATCACCACTTGAACACTCGGTGATGATCCATGTTTGTGTTCGTCTTGAGTTCCCAGAGATCTTAGCCACGCGCCTTGCCTCGGGATCTGCAACCCGACTGTTTTGTGTCTGGTCTTGCACCAAGCACTTGTGTTTTGCCTTTGAGGGGCAGGGAATGGCTTGTTGGCCATCCCCACACATCACCGGCCATGGCTTGAGGCCACCGGCCATTGGTTTGTTGCCACCGGCCAAATGTTTGGTCGGCCGGCACTATTTGTGGCCGGCCGACCATATATTTTGGTCAATGTGCATTTTTGGCTGGCCGACCACTGTTTATCTGCTTTTGCAGATATTTTTATGCCAGCTGTGCTAGTTGGCATACACTTTGCTCCCCTCCATACACGTGTATGGAGGATCTCCCTCTTAACTAGCTTGTTTGGAAAGCTTTACAAGAGGGATTGTCTATAAGAGGGAGCCTCTCCTCCCTCCATTTGGGTTAGACAATTTTTCCAGAGCTCTGAGTTTTAGGATTAGGGTTTGCATACCCCCCATCTTTATATCTCTCTCTCTTTTGTGTATAAGTGTGTGTTTGGTCTTATTATTGCACACAAACAACCACCATTACACCTTGCCTTCGCTACTGAGGTACTAGGGAGCTGTTCTTGAAGTTCTTGATTGGTTTTGAGCTCAAAGAACCAGCTGGAGCATTGTTTGTGAAGAGGGTCAACAAGGGTAAGAACTTACTCCTTTTTACCCCATTTTTGCATAGTCTTTTAGCCTATCTTGCAACTGTTTGTAGACTTTGTGTATAACTAACAAAAGTCTTCTTTTTGAGTGCTTTAAATAGTTGTTTAAGGTCACTTTGTTGTTTGAGGTTGTTTGACCCCTCTTAGGGCTTGTTTGGCCCCATTTTGTGCCATTTTGGTTGGGCTCCGGGACCACCTTGTTTGGGCCTCCTCACTACTGAAATCTTGAGGGATTTTAGTGGTAAGGATGGTGCCTTGAGGTCCTAAGAAGGAGAGGGTCACCCCCTCTCCTTGTTGTCCTTGAAAAGGGCCATTTTTGCCTCATGTATGAGCATCTTGTCTAAGTGTATGATGGCCATGCCTTAGCTGTTTTTTGTGCTTATTATGTCATAATATAGCTCTGTTTTTACTTGGTTTAGACACACCTTGCATGCCTTGCATACATGTCTCGTAATGCCACCTTTTTGCCTTAACATGCTTTAGGCTTTGACCCTTGTTCTAGCATGATTTTGGCCAAGCTTTGTAAAGCTTTTGTGTATATTTTAATGTCCCTTAGCTCTGTTTTCAGTTGCTTTGGTCATGCTCAACATGCTTTGTATAGTCTCTTTGCATTCTAGCTTGTAGGCATTGAATGTGGGATGTCATGAGCATGCTTTGTTTGCTTTAATTAGTTGGTTTGGCACCTCTATTTTATGCAATTTTAGAGTTTGGCATGCTTGCCATGTGTCTATATTTATCTTCTTTTAAGTGTGCTTAAAGGTTGCATCTATATGCCTAAGTGTTGGACTATGTGTGCATGCATGTTTGTATGTCGTTTTGTCTTCATTTCCATGGCATTTGGCCACTGATTTTGGCATGCTTGAGAGCTACCCATGATAGTGTAAGTCCGTTTTACCGTGTTGTCGCATGCTTGTTTCATATTGCATGCTTAGTTTGCATGTTTAGGTTGCACATCATAGCATGCATCTCTTGCCTCTTGAATTGATTATGATAGAGGTTGGGGCCCATTATGTGTTTCGTGCATTTCATTCCATATTGAAATTGCACACTTTGGCTTCTTGGGCCATCATGCATTGAAATGCATGATTGGTGGTTCGAGAACTGAGAACCATATCCCTTTGAGTCATAAACATGATAAGGGATGTGTTGGTGCACACATTTGCTTGAAATGCATTGCTATGCCTTGTTTTGCCCTCTGCTGCTGTCAAAACAGGATTCTGCAGGAAGACTTGGCCGGCCGGCCATCCTTGGTGCCGACCGACCAACAATTGGTGGCCGGTGATCATTTCCAGTGGCCGGTGATCATTCCATTTGGCCGTTGACCATTTCCCTTGGCCAGTGGTATCTCGTAGGGTTCATAGAGTGCACCTTGGGAATTTTGCAATGATCAGAGGAGCAGAGCAGGGAAAACAGAGGCAACTTGTGCATGGCAGTGGACTTCCGGATGGAGTCGAGCATGCATTGCATTGGGCCCTCTTCCCGAGGCTATTTATTGTTTTATTAGATTAGTTAATTTGCTTAACTAGTTTAATTGGTCTGTAATATTTAATTAGCTTGTAGGCTAGTTAAATTTGTATTATTCTTTTGGTCCCTCCGAGAGAGGGCAAATTTGTAATAAGTGTGGGTGTGTGTGTGCATGTCTTCCAACCCCCACTTCTTTCTCCCTGTTACTTACCTGCTTTGATGGTTAGTATTAGGACATGTTTAATTTAGCATCCTTATGCTATGCATGCGTGCATCATTCATCAGTATTGCATGCACCAGGCTCGGCGCATCATGCTAACAGCATAGTATTCCAAATCTAACTTGAATACGTGCTACTTGTTGCATCCCACATGTCATCCTAGGATCAGCCGAGCCTATTCTAGTGACATTCTGTAGGCGTCGCATTAGCCACTTGACATGGACTTGGATCATGCATGATTGCTAACATGTTCACTGTTTTGGCACGGAGTACGATGTAAGTATTTATGCTTTAGCATCTTGCATGAGTGTGAATGTTAAACATGACAGTATGCTTACCATGCGGCTAAATGCTTATTTGATTACCTGCCTGAATGCCTGTGGGTGAAGGTTGGATTGTTTAAGTTGGGACAACTCATTGAAATCTGTGTTTTAGCCTACTTGCGAGTAGCAAATTTCAAATCATTTTCCAAACAAACGGATATGCAATGCTTCGTTCCAAATTAGGCGATCTAGTCTATACTTTTGTGTTGTGCGCATCACATAGTAAGATTAGCTAATTAATTGGAATAAGAACGCATGTGTTTTCAAAAACGAGATATCACGGTTAGTAGAAGCTGATCTTCTGATCGGGCGAGCGGGGGTGCTCACGAAGTGACCTTCCCCAATCGTACCCAAGTTCCCAAGCCGAGGCAACTTTGGTGATGACGGACACGTGGCCTTAGGCAACGAGTCAGGGTTTCCTAAATTTCCCAAAATAAAATATTTAGGTGGCGACTCTGTATCTGGCAAAGCAGTCCATGTTTGGCATTTCTTTGAAAAATTTGTTTTCAAAAACGATTTGCCGGATTTGGACTCTTTGGTTCAAATTAAGAACTGTGACAATTTGAGTCCTGAACTGTAGTAGACCCATAGACGAACAAAACGGGATTTTCCCTCCCGGGACATTCGGGGACATCTACAGTTTCTGGCGACTCTGCTGGGGAGTTTAGAGAACTTGACTCGAACTTGTGATATCTTGTTTTGACTACACTTATGTGTTTCTTTGCATTGCATGTGCATTGGTACGCCTAGGACACCGTGTTGGCCATTTGCTATTCCTGAGCGGTTTGCCGGAGGCTTGTCTTGTCAAGGCATGACCATAAGGCTGACTGGTTGTCAGCTCTGCCAGTATGGGAACACAAACCCCGATTTTCCAGGGCACCCTTTTTGACCATTCGACCTAGTACATATTCGGAATCCATAGTGACCATTCCAAACTTGGACAGGTTACTTACCCGATATAGGTTGTTTGAAACCGCTGCGAGCGTAGTAAAGCCCTAGCTCCTGACAAAATAGGACAGGGAAACGCTACCCCAACATAGGGGTGTTTTGGCTCTCACTTGTTTGCTATGTGCTTTTAGAGTGTATCTCTACAGGAACGTACATATCATTCTGTGAGTTTGAGCATCAGGCCTGCGGGCATCAGTATCAGTGTTTCTGAGAAATAGCTATATCTGCGGATATTCGATTCAGTGTTTTGGGGCAGTGATTTTGGGAAACAGTGATCAGTATTAGAGTACAGCTGTTCAGCTGCGCCTGTGTTTGTTCCGTTTGGGCTGAAATGCTGCATGTTTTCTCTTTCAGTTCAGAGGTTTAGAGATTCGAGTACAGAATAGCCAGTGTTTTCCCTCGCTGAGGCAAGGCAGATATCTGATCCGTTAGTCACCGTTCAAGATCGCCGGACTTATCATGACACAGAATTCAGAGGAAATCATGGTTATGACAGCCGCATTAGATCAAGGAATCACCCTGCAAAGTGAGACCAAAGTCGATATACCGCATCTGCCCAGGTCGCCTGCTGCGCGCCCGATCTGGGAACCCCAGTTGTATCAGGCTCGTGAGCCCACTACGTTCGAATTGATAAGGATGATGGGTGACCTCCAGAGGTCTGTGGCGGATCTCACTTACGGAATATTGGCTTCGCCACCAGCTGCGCCATATGTCGGGAATTTTGTACCGCAGGAGCCCCCCATATTGGGACGGATTGTGAACGAGCTCGGCCAACTTGAGGTTGTCTCGAGTTATAGCAATGACGTGTCAACATCAACCCAAGCCTTCGATCAGGCTGAGGCCAGAGGTAAGAACAAAATGAAGGCAGATGCCGATCCCATTGAACAACTGTTGTGGGCAGTCGAGGCTTTGAAAGCCGAGGGGATGAATAAGCAACAGGTATTCGTAGTCACGGCCAAGACTGTGGATGATGTCTTCCCCACTCCAACTGAAGGCAGTTCAAGCCAGGTAGAAAACCGGAATAGGCCCCGTCATGCCAGAACAGTTCCTTCCACTCCCAACTCTGCACCTGGGAAAGATCAGAAAGTCAAGGTAGCGTCTGCCGACCCGTTCGCTAGTGCGTCTAACAAGAATTCTCAAGCTTCAAAGTATCTGCCCCGAGGGCGCAGAGTCTTCCACGCACTCTACATGCCTTTGTCTAGGGCACTCCAAATCCTTGCCGAAAGGGGGTACCTTAAACCCCTCGAGCCTAGGCCTCTCCTAAAGAATCTCCCTCCCACACATGATGCTACTTTGTACTATGCATACCACCAGCAAACCGGTCACGCTACCAATAACTATTTACGCCTTCGTCATGAAGTGCAAGATTTGATCGACAATGAGGTTATCCTCCCACCTACCTCAGCGAAGTCTGCCACTGCTGGCTTGTTGGATTTTGAGGATACTGTGAATATGTGATCGAGGAGTGAACCACCTGCGGGCAACCCTCGGTGTATTTTGGATGTGGCGTCTGGCACGTATTTTTGAGCATCTACGAATGCTAGTTTTGTAACTTCTGGCTTAGGTGTCGAGTCAGTCTTTTGTTTTGTTTTGAGTCTTTCTCACCATCTTGAATCAGTTCTTTTTTCTTAAGGGTCCGTCTTGTTGTAGCGAGTCAGTCCCTTTGTATAGAATGTCAGGTGATTCTGGGGTTGTTGCCTCGAACACCGTTTTTTGTCTTCTTTTGAGTCTATCTCTGCTGTGGAGCCAGTTGCAACTAGGAAATCTGAATGAAACAGCTGCGGCTATCATGTTTCCGTGCTTATTGCTACCTTGAGCTAGTTGTGCCAGAGGATTTGAATGAAACGGCGGAGCATCTCACTTACTTTTCTGTACTCTAAACTCATTGTATTGACCTAAGTTTTTCAAAACTATTTTTGAACACTGTGGTGATGAAAACGAAGGGGAAGGAATTTCTTGGGTTTTACAAAATTTTGATCAATTTGAGAGAAAGTGAGGCATGCTAAGCCTTTAATGAATGAAATCATGCTTGTTAGCGTGAGTATTGAGAAGGACCCTGGCTTGACCCAGATTGGTTCCACACTATCTTCAGCGCGAGCGATTTGTCGCTTTTGTAAAAACTTTCAAAAACAAAATGTTTTGCGCAGTCCTGCGAAGACCTGTGTGGAATCGCTTTTGAGATTGTGCAGCCTAGGATCGCTCTCAAGATTGTGCAGCCTAGGATCGCTCTCAGCCTCGAGATTCAATCCATCTGTTTCCAAACCTTGAACACATTCAGAATGTTCAACGATCAATCATCAAGAGAGGCCTGTGTGGCCAGATTTGAGTTAGCCCTTGAACAGGAGGCACCAAAGTCAGATCAAGAGGTCAAACGTCGTCAACAGAAGCTTGTGAAGCTAAAACAGAAGCACCCCTTAAACTAGGGGCAAAAATGTCCGATGTGCTTGAAGAGCCGGAGATGGATCCTTTTGCGAATCAATAACGACAGCCGCTCTATTGGATATGGATGGCTTCAAAACCCTAAAACCATTTGGCATGGACTTGTTATACTTTTACCCTTTGAGAGGCTCGCTGGGCTGAAAACCCGGAAGGGTGACCCAGGCAAAAGTTAGAGCAAGAGAAAAATACAAAAAAATACAAAAAAAGAGATGAAAATGCAAAAGAAAAAAAATATACAAAGAAAAGATGAAAAACAAAAAAAGAAAAAAGAAGAAAAGAATTGAAAAGAAAAGAAAAACAGAAGCTCGCAAGGTCGAAAACCCGCAACGGGCGCCTTGGCAAAAGTTAGAGCCTAAAAAAAAAATTAAAAAAAAAAAAAAAAAAAGAAGTTAAAATACCCGAGTGTACCTTAACCGGAACTACGTAAGGCTTGATTCCCATGTTTGGGATACGTAGGCAACTTCATCCTGAAGTCTAGCCCCCAACGCTTCCATAGCAATTCTGTCCATGTAATGGTTTTGATCATCCTTACCTTCTCTGAATCTGATAGTTCGGTTGTGATACCGAAACTACGTAAGGCTTGATTCCCATGTTTGGGATACGTAGGCAACTTCATCCTGAAGTCCAGCCCCCAACACTTTCATAGCAATTCTGTCCATGTAATGGTTTTGATCATCCTTGCCTTCTTTGAATCTGATAGTTTGGTTGTGATACCGGAACTACGTAAGGCTTGATTCCCATGTTTGGGATATGTAGGCAACTTCATCCTGAAGTCTAGCCCCCAACGCTTTCATAGCAATTCTGTCCATGTAATGGTTTTGATCATCCTTGCCTTCTCTGAATCCGATAGTTCGGTTGTGATGCCGGAACTACGTAAGGCTTGATTCCCATGATTGGGATACGCAGGCAACTTCATCCTGAAGTCCAACCACCAACGCTTTCAAAGTGACTGTGTCCATATATTGGTTCTGAGCATCTTCGTTTTCTCCGTGTCCGAGAGTTTGGTCGTGATCATCACTAATGAGGACTGTTTACAAAATGCTGCGGCATCGTCCAGACAAGGGGCAACCTTCCGTTGCCATGAGTCGCCATTCAAACCAGGGGCAACTTTCCGTTGCCGTGCAGCTCTTTTAAGCAAGGGGCAATTTTCCATTGCCTCCGATCCGAGGTTGCGCATCTCAAGAGTAAGTTCTGCGCTCGTTGAGCAGTGACCGTTTGCAAAAATAGTTTTTGAGAATTTTTACTGAGGTTGACTATTTTCTCGAAAATTATTTCATTTTCCAAAACTGGACCATTTTATTGGACCTAAAAAAGGAAAATTTTCAGTGCTCATAGCCTAACTCGCATGATTTTCAAATCAAAAATCGAACAAGTATGTTAATCTGACTCTCATCTTGGTCAAAATTGTTTTAGTAGAAAGCCAAAACAAAAAATGGTCAAAATAATGAACTAGGGGCGCGGTTGAGTCAGGCTTCCTGTCTTTTCCCCGTTGTCAACGCACTTTCCAGAAAGGGCACTCTACCTGCCAAAAGAGGGGACAACTGAAACCGTCAGCAAAGGGCTGAAAGCTCTCAACAATGTCCAAGCAACGAGGTATCAAGCCAAGTGCGAAGCACAGTTTGGAATGGATCAAGATACTCTATCCGGAACATCAACTAGACGTCCCGGGAGGAAATGGACACGAGCTAATAAGTGTTGGGCGTGAACCCGCAACTTCTTATTCACCCACAAACCACCCAGGGGAGGGATAAAAAAAAATGAGAGACTGAAGAATAGAGAGGTGTAAGTCGAGAGAAAAGTGAGCAAAAGGGTTTTGAGAGGAAAACCGAGCCTGAGGGCCGAGTGATGTGAGAATCACAAATGAGGAAGGGTGGGAAAGGAATGCCCGGAAGAACTGGCTTCTCATGATTTGAGGTCTCTCATTTTTGTGAACACATCTGTATGTCGTGTCTTTTGTTTTGTTTACCTCAACTTTTGTTTTGAGTCTTTTCCAAGCATGTCTCGTTGTGATTAGGTCGTGTACTTTTTGTTTGAGTCTTTTTACTGTGTTCAGTGGTAAGCTCAATACCCCGGTTGGTAAGCCCCTTTTTCAATTTCAAATTGTTAATCATGTTGTGCTCAGAGTGTTGTGCCACTCTTCACATTTATGCGAAGCAAAAGAAGAAAGGGGAAAGTTTGGGGCATCCAAGTGTGTTTCAGCTTCTGCCGATTCTACCCTTGTATTCTGTCTTGTCAGACTGGACTGTTTGTTCAGGGTTTGCCGTGTGCAGAATAAACGGAATGGCCTGTATGCAAATTAATTCCCAGCAGAGTATGGGCCGAGTGTTCACACTAAGCAGTGGGTTGTATGAGTTGTTTTGCCGGTGGCCGGTTCGTTACCTGGTTATTACAATACAAATGTTTGACTTTCAGACAAGAGATCAATTCCATCTACATTGTTATGTGATGTGATGTAATGCAATGCGAAGCATGTAAAAGTACCAAAATGCAGTACTTTTTCAGATAAAAAGTTTGTTTTATTTCATCATCTTTTTCAAGTACATAGTTTTGGAGAAAACAAAACCTGCCTGCCGCAATACAAGGTACTCTAGCTACCAGCAAAAAAAGAGAAAAAGTACAAAAATAGAAACAAAAAGCAGAAAAGCAGCAAAAATCTGGATCAATGTCAAATGGCCTCAGGCCTAGGGGTCTGTCCTCGTCCTCTTCCTGGACGAAGGCCCAGGAGCATCATCATCAGTGCCATCATCGGAGTCTGAGTCAGTGCCATCTCCGGTCTCCTCTTCAGATGACTCCACCTCTGCCTCCTCCTCCGCCTCGAACTCATCGTCGTTGGGGACTGGCGCCCGTGAGCTACTCCCAACGTGAGTGTGCCTCGCTTTGGTGCGGGGGTATACTCTGCCATCTTGAGTGGGAGCGGAAGGTCCAGCTGAAGCACCTCCTACAGTAGGAAGCTGGAAGGGAGGCTGCAAAGTACAAATGGCAAACGCATCAGTATGCTACAGAATGCAGTGTATGAATACAGTGTGTGAATACTGTGAGCAGTGTATCAGTGCAGAATGCAGTGTAGGGTACAGTGTATGAATGCCGTGAGCAGTGCTGTGAACAGTCTGCGGACTACAGTGTGTCAGATGCCGTGAGGGTCGTATATCAAGTGTTAAGTTGTGCATAAGACTATGTGAAACAGTTTATGTATGGTTGGAGACCGTGGTCAGAAGAACATACCAGAATACTGTAAATGGCCAGGAGATCAAGGCTCTGCTGAAGCATCCCCATCACCGAAGCGGTCAACTCCAGCGACTGACGAGTGTACTCGGAGGAAGCCTGCAAAAGTGTTAGAAGTCTCAGTATTCTACGGAATATCAAATGAATTGAAATGAAATGACTGTGCAGAATGCAAAATGCAGTAGTACATACCGGAGGTAAGCCGTAGAACCCGACTAACTCATGATCAGCCGGAGGGGGAGCAATGGGGATCTGGTAAGTCGCCCCATCCCGCCCTCTGCATGTCATCGTCGTGGGCAGTGCTGGCCAACTAGCCCCCCGTCCCCTCCGAGCTCCACTCCTGCCACGGGCTCGAGCTGTCCTCAATGTCCCTGCCCCTGCCCCTGCTCCAACTACCGGTACCGCAGGCCTCTCTCTCTCAGCTCGACGGCCACTACTCAATGGCCGCATGATGTAGGTCTGAACGTACTCTGCGTAGTCGCCCTTGCCCCTGAAGCCCTCCGCGTCCCAGTCGATCGTGTAATCGGCCATCTCCTCGGGAGTGAACCTCTCTGTCTCCCTCATGTGTGTGGGAGGTGGACCCGGGACTATCTGCTCCGGTAAACCTAAGGTCTGGTGTAGGAAACGCTCACCCAGGTACCAAGCCCGACAGACTGGGCCCACCAATAGAATCCTGAAACGAGTTTGTTTCCTCTGCACCAGCAAATCGATCTCGAATCATCGCAGGCAATGGAGCCCAAGGCTGCCAGGTGATCTGTAAATGACATGCAGTTTGTTATCTACTGTTATTGAAAATACAGTGTAAAGCGAAGCTTAAATAAACTCTAAAAGTTGAACATACCTCTGTGGGAGTGATGGTGTCAAAGTAGCGGCGAAAGAAGATGAAAGACTCCCGTGGTCTCCGCAGACACCTAACGTCGAAGCGTCGGGAGAATGGAACACCGAGAGGGGTCTCCACATCAGGCACTGGCGCGAGTCTCGGAAAGTAGGCGTAGACCCACAACTGCAGAGCGAATATCAGTATGCTTATCAGATAAAGCAGAATACAGAATAAAGCAGAAATTGCAAAACAGTGTATTGTGCAGTGTATTGTGTAGAATGTACAGTGTGTGCAGTGTGCAGTCAGTGTAAAATAGAGTATGTGTGTTCCATGTGTGCAGTATACAGTCAGCGTGAAGCAGACCGCAGTGTGTGCAGTGTACAGAGTACAGAAAATGTGAAGCAGAAATGTAAAAGAAGAAGAAGACGTACCTCCCAAGCCCGCCAGTAACCTCCAAGCAACTGCCCGCTGCAACGGGAGGCTGAGCTCATGTATCCATATAGAGTGGCTAGGGCAGCGCCACCCTAGTCGCAGCGCAGAATCCGCGTCACATCCACTAGCGCGCTTAACAAGCAGAGGGGCACGGTGTTCGCCCGGTCGGCGAAGATGGTCGTCCCCAGCAGAAACATCAGGAAGCCGCGGGCGTACTGCTCCACCTCCTCCTGAGCCATCGGTGCCCCCTCGCCAAAGCCTGGCTGAGTCCGGAAGCGGCTCTCGAACCATGAGTATCTGATGAAGCCGGGGCGTGCAAGAGGCAGCATCTCACCGAGTAAGTAAACCTGAGCGGCCTGCCACTCATCCATGTCGGTGTCGAAGGGGATCGGATCACCCCCTACCCCGATGCCGGTGAGCATCGAGAAATCATAGGGAGTCATCGTCATGTCTCCCGCGGTAGAGAAGTGGAAGGAGTCAGTGGTATCCCACCACCTCTCCACTAGAGCGGCAAGGAGAGGCCTGCTCGCAGTGAGGCGCGATAGTCCTCTGCAGAAGGCGCCGAAACGGGCCTGGTCCACGATGTGGCGGACTGCATCCGGTAACTCCATGTACCAATCTCTGGCGACAACATTCCCATACCCCCGGAAGGAATGGGAATCTCCCTGTATTTAAAAGCAAACAGTTGCGAAGAAATACTCAACATACAGTTTGAAGAACAGTCAAAATTGATACAGGTATAGCGTGTGTGCATGTTTTTCAAGTTCAAACAAACATCGGGTGCTGGTGTGCTCGTAGTGAACTATAACATGTGACGTATCAGTATGTTCGGGTGGTTCAGTACAAGTATAGCGTGTGTGCACGTTTTTCGAGATTCAAACAAACATCGGGTGCCGGTGTGCTTGCAGTGAAATACAGCATGTGATGTGTCAGTGTGTTTGAGTGGTTCGGAGCAAATACAGTGTGTGTGTGCGTGTTCCAATTCAAACAAATATCAAGTGCAAGTGTGTTCACAATCAACTACAACATACAGTGTATCAGTGTATCCGGGTTAAGCAGTTAAAGAACAAAATCAACTATGGTAGTTAAGTGTTCTACATTGCAAAAAATGAAATGGGAAAGAATATACCTCAGAAGCGCCGTGTGATAAGTGTGACTCCGGCTCGCGCAGGAGAAGCTCCGGAGCCACCATCCTCTCGAAACTCCAGAACTGGCGAAGTCCGTCGGGGGGCAGTATGTGAATCGCCGGCCGGTAGGTCACCGGGTCGAATGGGCGGACGCTCAAAGGTAAGAGCTCAGCCTCAGGATCCATCTTGTGCTCTGGGGGAGTCCCGCCTTGTGGAAGATCGTCCGCCATCTCAGAGAAAGTGTGAAAACGGCCGGAAGAGGGAAAACCGGGCGAAAATGTGCAAAGTCAATAGAAAGTCAACCCTAGGAGAGTAGAATATGGCCGGAAAAGCCGGGAAATGGAAGAGGTGCGGAAACCAAGAGAAACTCGAGGGGAACAAACCCTAAAAGGTGGAAATTGCAAAAGAAACACCGAAACGAAGAAATGTTCGGTTCAAAATGTTCGAAACGCGAAGGTATTCGCGAATCGAGCAACGAAACGAGCGCGAAAACACAAGAAAACGGAGAAAAGAAGGAAGGAAAATATCCTAGAGAGAGAGGGGGAGGAATTTCGGCCAAGGAGAAGTAAGAAAAATAGGGTTTGAGGCCCTATTTTATAAGACTCGAGGCTAAAAGACCAAACTGCCCCGATTCAGGCAGATTTGGCCGGTCGGCCACACTTTTGGCCGGTCGGCCAAATATTTGGCCGGTGAAATGTTTTTGTGGCCAGTGGACAGCCGGTGACCTTTTATGATGGCCGGTGATCCTCCTACAACCTTGTTTGGGTCATATATGTGGTTTGGGGCCTCCATTTCTCAAGATAGTGCAGGACAGTGCATTCCTGAAGCTCAACCAGACTCCGTTTTGACTTCGGACCGTGTTTTTTGTGCGAAGCACTCGAGTACATGCGTGGCGTATCCTTTTTGTATCCTTTTTGTCTCCTAGAGAGATTCAAAAGTTGCCTTGCATGCATGCGTTACAACATTTTGTCGTGAAACGCGCGTTGATTATACACCATCTCACTCGTCTCGCACACTTCTCGCATTATCATGCGCATGCCATACTTGTGTTAGTATGCACATTTTTATGTCGCATTGTCATGCATTCCAATAGTTGCATTGTCATGCATTTCAAAAGCCGCGCAGTGTCGCGCATTCCAAGTTCATTTGCATTGTCATGCATTCCAATAGTTGCATTGTCATGTATTTCAAAAGTCGTGCGGTGTCGCGCATTCCAAGTTCATTTGCATTGTCATACACCTCTATTCGGTCTGACGAGACCTTAAACACGCGTTTCGAGTTCATATGCATTGTCATACATCTCGAGCGGCGTGCATTGTCGCACATTAGAGTTAACATGCATTGTCATACATTTCAAGCGACGTGCGTGGTCGCGCATTCAAGATCATGTGCATTGTCGTGCACATCAAAGGACGTACGATATCACGCATTCGCATCAACATGCATCATTTGCATTTCCAAAAAAAAAAAAAAAAACGCATTATCATGCATTTTCCTTTCATGCATTGTCATGCATTCATTCAAAAAGAAATCGCATATGTCATGCATTTTCCTTTCATGCATATGTCATGCACCACTATAAATAGTGCATATGTCATGCATACCATTGTAAATAGTGCATATGTCATGCATTTTACTGCGTATTCCATTCCAGTGCATATTGTGTATATATTGCATTGTAGCTTGCATGCATCCATTGCATTGCCTCCATTCATGGCTTGCGCCTTTCCATGTTGAGCTTGGTCTGGTATGTGCCCATAGTTTTCACATTAAAGCACAGTTAAGCATGTGTACGCGCCTATTCCATGTTGAACTTGGTTTGAGGGTTGCGGCACCTTTTCTGTGTTAGACGCGGTTCGTTTGTGTACATGCCTTTCCTAGGCAAGATTTGGTTTGGCCCGCGTGCCTTATCCATTGTATATAGTCCATTCCAGTGCATATTGTGTATATATTGCATTGTAGCTTGCATGCATCCATTGCATTGCCTCCATTCATGGCTTGCTCCTTTCCATGTTGAGCTTAGTCTAGTATGTGCCCATAGTTTTCATGTTAAAACACAGTTCTGCATGTGTACACGCCTATTCCATGTTGAACTTGGTTTGAGGGTTGCGGCACCTTTTCTGTGTTAGACGCGGTTCGTCTGTGTACATGTCTTTCTTAGGCAAGATTTGGTTTAGCTGCATGCCATATCCATTGTATATATTACATTGTAGTGTAATTTTTGCATCCAGCATTAGGATCATGTTCTTTCGTTAGCGGTCATTCCCCACTTGTGCCATTCCACCCAATTACTTGTCCTTGTGTCCGTCTACATCACTCATAGTTCTGCATGTGTACGCGCCTATTCCATGTTGAGCTTGGTTTGAGGGTTGCGGCACCTTTTCTATGGTAGACGGACTTTGCACCGCCATCAATCTATTTGACATTTGTGTGGTTTTGAACCGCTCATGATTGGATCATGATTCGATTGCATTGCATATCGTTTGCATTGTTTATACATAGTTTTATTTTGCATTGTTTTTACATTTGTTTTGTAATTTTGCATATCATTTGCATTACATTAGATTCAATTGCATGTCATCGCACTGTTTGTGCACCCTTTGGTCTAAGGAGACCTTAAATCCTACATTCGCGTTGTCGCGCAGCTTTCGATTGCATTGTTATGCATGTTGCTAACGATATTGTACCTGTTGAGTTTTCTTTCTCTTTCAGGCATGATATTGTATGTACGGTTCATTTGAAGCTGGTGCAACCAGACGAGCCGCACAGGTATTGTATCCTCCGAGTGAGACGTATCGAGAATTGCATAATTCTCTTACATCCTTTCTGCATTGTAATGTAGTTGGATTCGTGTTTGCTAGCTTAAAACTGTCGCATTGTTATGTTTCGTTACAGCTTTCTTTGCATGATCATAAGTTATGCTCGGCATCTTGCATTGTCAGTTGCATTTTGCCCCTACCGTCGGGCGCATATCTTGTTTGTCTTGCATGTTTTGTCTAAGTCTTCGGCCTTGTCAAAAATGGGTCGTCTCTGGGCTTTGACATTCACTCTCATCATTGTTATGACTTTTGAGTTCTGTCAAAGAGGGGCAACTGTAGACACCCCATTTTTGACCGTCCTCAAGACTTGGACGTCACCGCTTGAACACTCGGTGATCATCCATGTTTGTGTTCGTCTTGAGTTCCCGGAGATCTTGGCCACGCGCCTTGCCTCAGGATCTCCTGACTCGAATGTTTTGTGTCTGGTCTTGCACCAAGCACTTGTGTTTTGCCTTTGAGGGGCAGAGAATGGCTTGTTGGCCATCCCCACACATCATCGGCCATGGCTTGAGGCCACCGGCCATTGGTTTGTTGCCACTGGCCAAATGTTTGGCCAGCCGGCACTATTTGTGGCCAGCTGACCATATATTTTGGTCAAACTGCATTTTTGGCTGGCCAACCACTGTTCATCTGCTTTTGCAGATATTTTTATGCCAGCTGTGCTAGCTGGCATACACTTTGCTCCCCTCCATACACGTGTATGGAGGGATCTCCCTCTTAACTAGCTTGTTTGGAAAGCTTTACAAGAGGGATTGTCTATAAGAGGGAGCCTCTCCTCCCTCCATTTGGGTTAGACAATTTTTCCAGAGCTCTGAGTTTTAGGGTTAGGGTTTGCATATCCCCCATCTCTATATCTCTCTTTTGTGTATAAGTGTGTGTTTGGTCTTATTATTGCACACAGACATCCACCATTACACCTTGCCTTGGCTACTGAGGTACTAGGGAGCTGTTCTTGAAGTTCTTGATTGGTTTTGAGCTCAAAGAACCAGCTGGAGCATTGTTTGTGAAGAGGGTCAACAAGGGTAAGAACTTACTCCTTTTTACCCTATTTTTGCATAGTCTTTTAGCCTATCTTGCAACTGTTTTTAGACTTTGTGTATAACTAACAAAAGTCTTGTTTTTGAGTGCTTTAAATAGTTGTTTAAGGTCACTTTGTTGTTTGAGGTTGTTTGACCCCTCTTAGGCCTTGTTTGGCCCCATTTTGTGCCATTTTGATTGAGCTCTGGGACCACCTTGTTTGGGCCTCCTCACCACTGAAATCTTGAGAGATTTTAGTGGTAAGGATGGTGCCTTGAGGTCCTAAGAAGGAGAGGGTCACCCCCTCTCCTTGTTGTCCTTGAAAAGGGTCATTTTTGCCTCATGTATGAGCATCTTGTCTAAGTGTATGATGGCCATGCCTTAGCTGTTTTTTGTGCTTATTATGTCATAATATAGCTCTATTTTTACTTGGTTTAGACACACCTTGCATGCCTTGCATACATGTCTCGTAATGCCACCTTTTTGCCTTAACATGCTTTAGGCTTTGACCCTTGTTCTAGCATGATTTTGGCCAAGCTTTGTAAAGCTTTTGTGTATATTTTAATGTCCCTTAGCTCTGTTTTCAGTTGCTTTGGTCATGCTCAACATGCTTTGTATAGTCTCTTTGCATTCTAGCTTGTAGGCCTTGAATGTGGGATGTCATGAGCATGCTTTGTTTGCTTTAATTAGTTGGTTTGGCACCTCTATTTTATGCAATTTTAGAGTTTGGCATGCTTGCCATGTGTCTATATTTATCTTCTTTTAAGTGTGCTTAAAGGTTGCATCTATATGCCTAAGTGTTGGACTATGTGTGCATGCATGTTTGTATGTCGTTTTGTCTTCATTTCCATGGCATTTGGCCATTGATTTTGGCATGCTTGAGAGCTACCCATGATAGTGTAAGTCCATTTTACCGTGTCATCGGATGCTTGTTTCATATTGCATGCTTAGTTTGCATGTGTAGGTTGCACATCATAGCATGCATCTCTTGCCTTTTGAATTGATTATGATAGAGGTTGGGGCCCATTATGTGTTTCGTGCATTTCATTCCATATTGAAATTGCACACTTTGGCTTCTTGGGCCATCATGCATTGAAATGCATGATTGGTGGTCCGAGAACCGAGAACCATGTCCCTTTGAGTCATAAACATGATAAGGGATGTGTTGGTGCACACATTTGCTTGAAATGCATTGCTATGCCTTGTTTTGCCCTCTGCTGCTGTCAAAACAGGATTCTGCAGGAAGACTTGGCCGACCAGCCATCCTTGGTGCCGACCGACCAACAATTAGTGGCCGGTGATCATTTCCAGTGGCCGGTGATCATTCCATTTGGCCGGTGACCATTTCCCTTGGCCGATGGTATCTCGCAGGGTTCATAGAGTGCACCTTGGGAATTTTGCAATGATCAGAGGAGCAGAGCAGGGAAAAGAGAGGCAACTTGTGCATGGCAGTGGACTTTCGGACGGAGCCGAGCATGCATTGCATTGGGCCCTCTTCTCGAGGCTATTTTCTGTTTTATTAGATTAGTTAATTTGCTTAACTAGTTTAATTGGTCTGTAATATTTAATTAGCTTGTAGGCTAGTTAAATTTGTATTATTCTTTTGGTCCCTCCAAGAGAGGGCAAATTTGTAATAAGTGTAGGTGCGTGTGTGCATGTCTTCCAGCCCCCACTTCTTTCTCCTTTTTACTTACCTGCTTTGATGGTTAGTATTAGGACATGTTTAATTTAGCATCCATATGCTATGCATGCGTGCATCATTCATCAGTATTGCAAGCACCAGGCTCGGCGCATCATACTAACAACATAGTATTCCAAATCTAACTTGAATACGTGCTACTTGTTGCATCCCACATGTCATCCTAGGATCAGCCGAGCCTATTCTAGTGACATTCTGTATGTGTTGCATTAGCCACTTGACATGGACTTGGATCATGCATGATTGCTAACATGTTCACTGTTTTGGCACGGAGTACGATGTAAGTATTTATGCTTTAGCATCTCGCATGAGTGTGAATGTTAAACATGACAGTATGCTTACCATGCAGCTAAATGCTTATTTGATTACCTGCCTGAATGCTTGTGGGTGAAGGTTGGATTGTTTGAGTTAGGACAACCTATTGAAATCCGTGCTTTAGCCTACTTGCGAGTAGCAAATTTCAAATCATTTTTCCAAACAAACGGATATGCAATGCTTCGTTCCAAATTAGGCGATCTAGTCTATACTTTTGTGTTGTGCGCATCACATAGTAAGATTAGCTAATTAATCGGAATAAGAACACATGTGTTTTCAAAAACGAGATATCACGGTTAGTAGAGGCTGATCTTCGGATCGGGCGAGCGGGGGTGCTCACGAAGTGACCTTCCCCAATCGTACCCAAGTTCCCGAGCCGAGGCAACTTTGTGATGACGGACACGTGGCCTTAGGCAACGAGTCAGGGTTTCCTAAATTTCCCAAAATAAAATATTTAGGTGGCGACTCTGTATCTGGCAAAGCAGTCCATGTTTGGCACTTCTTTCAAAAATCTATTTTCAAAAACGATTTGCCAGATTTGGACTCTTTGGTTCAGATTAAGAACCGTGACAATTTGAGTCTTGAACTATAGTAGACCCACAGACGAACAAAATGGGATTTTCCCTCCCGAGACGTTCGGGGACGTCTACACGGCGGAAGAATATGAAAGACTCCCAAGGCCTCCGCTTGCACCTCACGTCGAAGCGGTGAGAGAATGGGATCATAGGGGGCATCTCCTCCTCTGGCACTGGGGCAAGCTTCAGGAAGTAGGCGTATACCCACAACTATTGTATGATAGAACAGATATCAGTATACTTATCAGATAAAGCAGTATGCAGATAAAGCAGAAAGTGGCATGTGCATTGTATTGTGCAGTGTGTACAGTATACAGAATACAGAGAATGTAAAGCAGAAATGAAAAATAGAAGAAGAAGACATACCTCCCAAGCCCGCCAGTAGCCTCCGAGCAGCTGTCCGCTGAGGCGAGAGGATGAGCTCATATAGCCATAGAGTGTGGCCAAGCCTGCGCCACCCCAGTCGTAGCCATGGATCCTGGTCACGTCAACCAGTGCGCTCAGCAGGTAAAGGGGCACGGTGTTCGCCCGGTGGCCGAAAAGGGTCGTCCCCAGCAAGAACATAAGGAAGTCGCGAGCATACTGCTCCTCCTCCTCCTGAGTGGTCGGCGCCTGAATCCTGAAATGAGCCTCGAACCAAGAATATTGTATGAATCCCAGATGAGCAAGAGGTGGTAGGGCGCCAAGCAGATACATCTGGGCAGCCTCCCACTCATCCATGTCTGTATCGAAAGGGATCGGATCACCCTCCACTCTGATGCCTATGAGCATGGAGAAATCAAAGGGAGTCATCGTCATCTCCCCAGTGGCAGAAAAGTGGAAGGAGTCTGTGGTGTCCCACCACCTCTCCGCCAATGCAGCAAGGAGCGGCTTGCTTGCAGTAAGGCGCGAGAGCCCCATACAGAAGGCCCCGAAACCAGCTCGGTCGATGATGCGACGAACCGCGTCAGGTAACTCCATGTACCAACCTCGTGCGGCGACGTTCCCATACCCCCGGAGGGTGTGGGAATCTCCCTGTGGTCAAAACAAATAGTCGCGAAGCGGCATTATGAATACAGTGTTGAATGTGCTCAGAATCAGTACAGATACAGCGTGTGTGCATGTGTTCAAATTCAAACGGACATCGGGTGCCGGTGTGCTCGCAGTGAACTATGACATATGATGTGTTAGTGTTTTCAAGTGGTTCAGTACAGTTATAGCGTGTGTGCACGTGTTCAGATTCAAACAGATATCGGATGCCGGTGTGCTCATGGTGAACTACAGCATACGATGTGTCAGTGTGTTTGGGTGGTTCAGTGAAAATACAGCGTTAATGCACATGTTTAGATCCAAACAGATATCAGGTGCAAGCATGTTCACAGTCAACTACAGCATGCGGTATATCAGTATATCCGAGTTAAACAATTAAAAGGCAGAATCGACTATTGCAGTTATACATTCTACTTTGCAGAAAAATGAAACAAAGAAGAGTGTACCTCGGAGGCGCCGAAGGACAGATGTGACTCTGGCTCGGGTAGTAGGAGCTCCGATGCCACACCCCTCGCGAAGCTACTGAAGTGGCGAATGCCGTCGGGAGGCAGCACATGGATCGCCAGCCTATAGGTCGCCGGGTCGAATGGCCGGATGTGAAGTAGCAAAAGCTCGGCCTCTGGGTCCATATCTATCTCCGGGGCAGCCCCACCTTATGGAAGATCGTCCGCCATCTCGAGAATGGTGCGAAAATGGTCGGGAATGTGAAAACCGGGCGAGAATACGAAAAGTCAACTAAAAAAGTCAACCCCGAGAGGGTGGAAAATGGCCGGAAAGGTCGGGGTGCGGAAAGGCACAAAGATCGAGATGAACTCAGGGGAAACAAACCCCGAGTGGCAAAAATGGAGAAAAAGGCACCGAAACAAAGATTTGTTCGGTTCAAAATGTTCAAAACAGCGAGGAGTTCGCGAATCGAACGACGAAACGGGCCCGAAAACCAAGGAAAAACAAGGATCGAAGATGGAAAAATGACATAGAGAGGTGGGGGAGGATTTTTCGAACAAGAGGCAAGTGATAGAATAGGGTTTCAAGCCCTGTATTTAAAGACCCGTGCCGAATTGACAAAACTGCTCGGAACAAGCACTTTTCGCCGGTCGGCCATATTGTTGGCCGGTCGGCCAAATAGATGGCCGGTGGCCTTATTTTGTGGCCGGTGGATGGCTGGTGGACTCCCCTCATGGCCGGTGAGCCTCCTACACCCTTGTTTGGGTCAGATATGTGGTTTGGGGCCTTATTTTCTCAAGACAGTGCAAGAAAAGTGCATTTCCGAAGCTTAACCGGTCTCTGAGCCGTGCCTTCTGTGCATAGCACTCGAATACGTGCAAGGTGTATCCTTTTCGTATCCTTTTGTATCTTGCGGAGTTCGGAAATTGCTTTAAATACTTTGCATTGTTATGCATATCATTGTATGCGTTGCAGCGTGCATCATACTCGCATTGTCATGCACATATGTTATGCGTTGTCATGCACGCCATACTTGCATTTAGTATGCATATTCTTTAGGCCGCATCGTCATGCGTACCTCATGTGCATTGTCATGCATTTCCAAAGATGCGCGTTGTCGCGCATTCAAGATCATGTGCATTGTCATGCATTTCCAAAGATGCGCGTTGTCGCTCATTCAAGTTTATTTGCATTGCCATGCATATCAAAAGACGTGCGTTGTCACACATTCGTTTCATGCATTATCATGCACCTCAAAAGACATGCGTTGTCGCGCATCCAAGTCCATTCACATTGTCATGCATTTCAAAAAAAAAAAAAAAAAAAAAAAAAAACAAACAAACATGCATATGTCATGCATTCCACTGTAAATAGTGCATATGTCATGCATTCACTGTAAATAGTGCATATGTCATGTATTCCACTATAAATAGTGCATATGTCATGCATTCACTGTATATAGTGCATATATCATGCATCCACTGTAAACATTTACATACATTACATATTGTATATATTGCATTGTAACTTGCATGCATTCACTGCATCACCCCCGCCTATGGCTTGCGCCTTTTCGAGTTGAGCTTGGACTGGTATGTGCCCGTATTCTTCGCGTTGAAGCACGGTTATGAGATTATGTGTACGCACCTAGTGTTCTAGGTGACGGCACCGTTTCCGTGTTAAACGTGGCTTGTATGTGTCCATGCCTTTCCTAGGCAAGATTTGGTTTGGCCGCGTGCCTCATCCATTGTAAATACGACATTCCATTGCATATTGTATATATTGCATTGTAATTTGCATGCATTCACCGCATCACCCCCGCCTGTGGCTTGCGCCTTTCCGAGTTGAGCTTGGACTGGTATGTGCCTGTACTCTTCGCGTTGAAGCACGGTTATGAGATTATGTGTACGCACCTAGTGTTGTGGGTGACGGCACCGTTTCTGTGTTAAACGTGGCTTGTATGTGTCCATGCCTTTCCTAGGTAAGATTTGGTTTGGCCGCGTACCTCATCCATTGTAAATATGACATTCCATTGCATATTGTATATATTGCATTGTAACTTGCATGCATTCACTGCATCACCCCCGCCTATGGCTTGCGCCTTTCCGAGTTGAGCTTGGACTGGTATGTGCCCGTACTCTTCGCGTTGAAGCACGGTTATAAGATTATGTGTATGCACCTAGTGTTGTGGGTGACGGGACCGCTTCCATGTTAAACATGGTTTGTATGTGTCCATGCCTTTCCTAGGCAAGATTTGGTTTGGCCGCGTGCCTCATCCATTGTAAATATGACATTCCATTGCATATTGTATATAGAAAGCATTGCATGCATTTACTACATCACCTCCATTTATGGCTTGCGCCTTTCCTTGTTGAGCTTGGTCTGGTATGTGCCCGTACCTTTCATGTCGAAGCACGGTTATGAGATTATGTGTACGCACCTAGTGTTGTGGGTGACGGCACCATTTTCGTATTAGACGCGGCTTCTATGTGTCCATGCCTTTCCTAGGCATGATGTGCTTTGGCCGCAGGCCTTATCCACTGCATCCATTGCATTCTAGCTTGTGAATATTGCATTGTACATAGCTTGCATTGTCATGCATCTTTCCTTATATGCATTGTATTGCATTCTTCCTTAGCTTGCATTGTCATGCATTTCCTTACTGCATCATTTAGTATGTAGGTTTCATTGTACATAGCTTGCATTGTCATGCACTCGTTGCATTGTATATAGAAAGCATTGCATGCATTTGTTGCATCCTCCATCTACGGCTTGCGCCTTTCCTTGTTGAGCTTGGTCTGGTATGTGCCCGTACTTTTCACGTTGAAGCACGATTATGATATTATGTGTGTGCACCTAGTGTTGTGGGTGACGGCACTGTTTCCGTGTTAAACATGGTTTGTATGTGTCCATGCCTTTCCTAGGCAAGATACGGTTTGGCTGCATGCCTTATCCATTGCATATATTACATTGTAGTGTAATTTGTTGCATCCAGCATTTAGGATCAAGATCTTTCCTCAGCGGGTCATTTCCCCACTTATATCATTCCACCCAATTACTTGTATCTTGTGTTCCGTCTACACACTCATAGTTCTGCATGTGTACGCGCCTATTCCACTGCTGGTATTGTGGTTTGAGGGTGTCGGCACCTTTTCTATGGTAGGCGGACTTTGCATCTCCATCTCTTTACGATATTTGTGTGGTTTTGAACTGCTTATGTTTTGATCATGTTTTAAATGCATTGCATATCATTTGCATTGTTTATACATAGTTTTGTAAATATTGCATTATCATTTTGCATCCATTTCACATTGTTATGCGTTGTCATACATAGGTCGCATTGTCATGCACTCCTTCACTTGCGTTGTTACGCAGTCTTAACTCGCATGTCATGCATGTTGCTAACAATATTGTACCTGTTAAGTTTCTCTCTTTTACAAGCACGATATTGTATGTATGGTTCATTTGAAGCTGGCGTGACCAGACGAACCACACAGGTATTGTATTCTCCGTGTGAGACGTAGCGAGAATTACATAATTCTCTTACATCCTTTTTACATTGTAATGTAGTTGGATTTGTGTTTGATTGCTTAAAACTGTTGCATGTTTTGCTTCGTTACAGCTTTCTTTGCATGATCATAAGTTACGCTTGGCTTTGTGCATTGTTTTGCATTTTGCCCCTACCTTTGGGCGCATATCTTTGTCTGTAGCTTGTATGCTTTGTCTAAATCTTCGGCCTTGTCAAAAATGGGTCGTCTCTGGGCTTTGACATTTACTCCCGTCATTGTTATGACTTTCGAGTTCTGTCAAAGAGGGGCAACTGTAGACACCCCATTTTTGACCGTCCTTAAGACTTGGACGTCACCGTTTGAACACTCGGTGATCATCCTTGTTTGTGTTCGTCTTGAGTTCCCGGAGGTCTCGGCCACGCGCCTTGCCTCAAGACCTCTCGACTCGACTGTTTTGTGTTTGGTTTTGCACCAAACACTTGTGTTTTGCTTTTGAGGGGCAGGGAATGGCTTGTTGGCCATCCCCACACCTCACCAGCCATGGCTTGAGGCCACCGACCATTGTTTTGTTGCCATCGGCCAGATGTTTGGCCGGCCGGCACTCTTTGTGGTCGGCCGACCATTGTTTTTGCCAATTTGTCATTTTTGGCTGGCCGACCACTGTGCATCTGCTTTTGGCAGATATTTTGTGCCAGCTATGATAGCTGGCACCCACTTTGCACCCCCTCCATACACGTGTATGGAGGGATTTCACTCTTGCTTAGCTTGTTTTGTAAGCTTTGCAAGAGTGAATCTCTATAAAGAGAGGCCTTCTCCTCCCTCCCCAAGGGTTACAAAAAAGTTGCAGGGCTCTGAGATTAGGGTTTAGGATTGTGTATCTATTCTATCTCTATATCTCCTTCTCCTTCCATTTTGTGTGTGTCTAAGGTGTTTGTTCATAGTTTTGTACACAAACACCTAGTGTTACACTTTCCTTTGGCTACTGAGGTACTAAGGAGTGATTTTCAGAGTTCTTGAGCTGATCTAAGCTTGGAGAGGCTACTGGAGTGGCCCTTGTGAAGAAGGTCTTCAAGGGTAAGAACTTTACCCTTTTATTCCCCATTTTTGCATAGGATTTTAGCCATCCTTGCATCTGTTTTTAAGCTTAGTCTATAACATATACAAGTTCTGATTTTAAGTGCTTAAAATAGTTGTTTAAGGTTGCTTTGGTGTTTGGGGTTGTTTGACCCCTCTTAGGCCTTGTTTGGCCTCCATTTTGTGCTATTTTGGTGAGCTCCGGGACCACCTTGTCTTGGCCTCCCCACCACTGAAATCCAGAGAGATTTCAGTGGTGGGGATGGTGCTTTAAGGTCCTAAGAAGGAGAGGGCCATCCCCTCTCCTTGTTGTCTTCAATGTTGGCCATTTTAGCCTCATGTGTGAGCATCTTGTTTAAGTGCATGTTGGCCATGTCTTAAGTGTTATTTGTGCTTATTTTTCCATGATATAGCACTATTTTTAATTGGTTTAGACACACCATGCTTGCTTTGCATACTTGTCTTGTAATGCCATGAATTGCCTTAACATGTGCCTAGCATTTAGACTACCATGCTCACTTGTTTTGGCCTAGCTTTGTGAAGCTTTTATGCATGTTTTGATATGCCTAAGGTCTGTTTATGGTTGTTTTGGCCATCCATGACATGCTTTGTATAGCCACCTTGCATTTTGGCTTGTTAGCCTTAGGTGTGTGAGTGTTGAGGATGCATTACTTGGCTTGTTTCAGTGGTTTAACACCACTTATAGCATCATTTTAGTCCTTGTGGTATGTTTGTATGCTTGCATTTGATGCCCTTTTAATGCTTTAAAAGGCTTGTGTCTTATGCTCCATGTTTGGACCTTTATGTATGCTTCCATGTCTAGACCATTTAGATGCCATCTATGTGTGTCTTTGGTCTTGTTTAGACCTGCATTGGACCTATTTTAGGTCCTCATGGCCCTTTGGGGCTTGCTTCATATAGCTTTGGTTTAAGCCCCACTTGAGCCTTGGACATTGTTGCATGCTTGGCTTGCCTTGTTTACTTGGTTTGGCACCTTTATAACATGATTTTCAGAGCTTAGTATGCATGCCATATGTCCATGTTTGTCCCTTTTAAATGTGCTTAAAGGTTGCTCTTTGATGCTTAAGTTTTGAACCATGTATGCATGCATGTTTGTGTGTATTTTCCCTTCATTTCCTTAGCATTCGGCCATTGTTTTGGGCTTATTTAAGAGCTGCCCAAACTAGTCTAAGACCCTCATTCGCGTGTTGTTGCATGCTAGCCTTGCATGTTGTTGCATACTTGGTCTATTGGCATGTTGTTGCATGTTCAAGTGGTGTTGCATTTGGCATGCATCTTGTGTTAAGTTGCTTTACATGTTCCAATGCTAAGTCCCCTTCACATGTTGTTGCATGTTGATCATTAGCATTATTGTTACATGTCTAGCATGTTTGTTTATTTAGGTTGTGTGCCTAGTGCACATTACTTGCTTGCATTGTCATGTTGCATACTTAGCTTGCATGCGTAGGTTACATTGCATTGAGCATGCATGCCTTGCCTCTTGAAATCACCATGATAGAGGTTGGGCCTCTTATTTGTTTGGTTTTGCATTACATTTAAAATCCAAATGGCGCACTTGGTTTCTTGGGCCATCACGCATCGAAATGCGTGATTGGTGGTCCGAGAATCAAGGGCCATCCTCCTTTGAGTCATGAACATGATAAGGAGGGTGTTGGTGCACACATTTGCTTGAAATGCATTGCCATGCCATGTTTGCCCTCTGTTTCCATCAAAACAGGATTTTGCAAGCATAGATGGCCGACCGACTACACTAAGTGCTGGCCGGCCATGAATTGGTTGCCGAGAGTTCAATAGATGGTCGATGACCACTTTTCCATGGCCGGTGACCATTCCTCATGGCCGGTGACCTTCCACAGTGTCCAGAGAGTGCTCCTTGGGACTTGTGCAATTTTCAGAAGCATAAAACAGTGCAAACAGAGGCAGCTTGTGCATGGTGGTGGACTTCCGAGCGGAGTCGAGCACATATGCCTTGGACCCTCTTCTCGAGGCTGTTTTATCGCTTTATTAGCTTAGTTAATTTGCTTAACTAGTTAGTTGGTTTGTAACTATTTCATTAGCTTGTTAGTTGATTAAATTGTATTATTCTTTCGGTCCCCCCGAGCGGGGGCGAATTTGTAATAAGTGTGTGTGCATGTGTGCATGTCTTCCAATCGCCACTTCTTTCTCCCTTTTACTTACCTGCTTTTGATGGTTAGTATTAGGACATATTTAATTTAGCATCCTTATGCTATGCATGCGTGCATCCATTCATTTGTATTGCATGCACCGGGCTCGGCGCATCATACTAATTGCATAGTATTTCAAATCTAACTTGAATACGTGTTATTTGTTGCGTTCCACATGCCATCCTAGGATTGGCCGAGCCTATTCTAGTTACATTTTGTATGCGATGCATTAGCCATTCAACATGGATTTGGATCATACATTGATTACTAACAAGTTCTTTGTTTTGGCTCGGAGTACTCGGTAAGCTTTTTATGCTTTAGCATTTTGCATGAGTGTGAATGTTAACATGACAGCATGCTTACCATGAGGCTAACTGCTTAGTTGATTAACTGCCCGAATACCTGTGGGTGAAGGTTGGATTGCTTGAGTTGGAACAACTCGTTGAAATCCATGTTTTAGCCTACTTGCGAGTAGCAAAATTCAAACTGTTTTCCAAACAAGCGGATATGTAATGCTTTGTTCCAAATTAGGTGATCTAGTCTATACTTTTGTGTTGTGCGCATCACATAGTAAGATTAGCTAATAACCGGAATAAGAATGCATAATATTTTCAAAACTAGATATCATGGTTAGTAGAGGCCGATCTTTGATCTGGCGAGCGGGGGTGCTCATAGCTGACCTTCCCCAATCATACCCAAGTTCCCGAGCCGAGGCAACTTTGGTGATGACGGACACGTGGCCTTAGGCAAACGAGTCAGGGTTTCCTAAATTCCCCCATAAAAAATATTTAGGTGGCAACTTTGTATCTGGCAAAGCAGTCCATGTTTGGCACTTCTTTCAAAAAAATCTGTTTTCCAAAACGATTTGTCGGATTTAGACTCTTTGATGATTCATCGGTCTTGCATTGCACTCTGCGAGATTAGATACAGGACCGTGACATTTGAGTCCTGAACTGTAGCGTGAGGCCCACGCGGGCGCGTCTACAGTGGGCTCCCCGTGAACTGAGAGGTCTCCCATCAGTAGCAAACATTTGAGTGTTGTGTTTGTTGTTTGTTGTTTTTCTCGATTCTTGTTTTGAATCATTTTTGGGTGTAAATAGATGTGTTTAGATTATTTTACCTTTGTTTTTTCTTTGTTGAGTCGTGGTGTACTGTGGTCAGTCGTAGGCTCAATACCCGGTTAAGAACTCATTTTCAATTTCAAAAATAAATTGTTTTGTGCTCAGAGTGTCGTGCCATTCTCAACATGATCTATAAAACAAAATTCTTTCTTTTATAAATTGAATGGTCAAACCCAAGTCAAGAGTGAGAGCAATAGAACCATAACCTATTTGAAGGTACATAGGTTCCAGACTGCAAAGCAAAAGAAAAGAGGGAAAATTTGGAGCATCTTAGTGTGTTTCAATTTCAGCAAATTCCGAGACTGCATTCCAGGTGTACCTTCTCAGGCCTCGCCATTTCTTTGGAGTATGAGTGTACCTCAACCCCGAGTTCAAGCCTACTTCAAGCCAGAATGGCGATCAGAGCGGCTTGCAGATGTTACCCCTTGCTAATATGAACAGGTTATATCTTTTTGAGCATGTTACAAAGTCTCCGAGGGGTAAATCAGAGGTTGTCGCTGAACAACATCTTTTGTTCGATCTGTCATCCTGTCAAAATTACATATTTTGTTTTCTTTTATTGCATAGAATGTGCATTTTCACATATATTCATGTTGCACGCGTGCCTTGCATCGTTTACGAATCTTGCATAGAACATGCTTTCAATCTTGCATAGAATATGCTTTTCTCTCTTGCATAGAACATGCTTTTAGTTAACATCATGCATCGGTTGTCAATCTTGCATAGAACGTGCGGTGTCCCTGTATTGATTTGTAATCTTCTTCATTTGCTCATTCTGTGCATCTGTCCTACAATAATCTCACTTCGTACATCTATCGCATAATAATCTCACTTCGTACATCTATCGCATAATAATCTCACTTCGTACATCTATCGCACAATTTCAATTTAATCGCGCTATCTTGCGCATCGCACTATCTTGTGCATTCTATCTTGTATCGCACTGTTTTGTGCACCTTGCATCACACTATTTTGTGCATTTCATTTTACATCGCATTGTTTTGTGCACCTCCTTCGCACTGTCTTGTGCATTCGCATCTATTTCGTGCATTAATTTGTGTATTCTAGCTTGTATACCACTATCTTTTGCATTTTCACCTCACTAGCACTATTTTGTGCATTTCAACTTACATCACACTATCTTGTGCACCGGCATCGCACTATTTTGTGCATTTCATCTTACATCGCACTATCTTGTGCATTTCGCATTGTATCGCACTGTCTTGTGCATTTCACCTTGCATCGCGCTATTTTGTGCACCCATATAGCACTGTTTTGTGCATTCCCTTTGTATGGCACTATTTTGCGCACTTGCATCGCACTATTTTGTCCACCCAAGCACTATTTTGTGCATTCATTTCATATTTCAAACTTGTATCTCACTATTTTGTGCATTCCATTGCACTATCTTTTGCATTTCACCATACATCGCACTATCTTGTGCATTGCGCATTGCATCGCACTATCTTGTGCATTACATCGCATTATCTTGTGCATTTCATCTCACTCGCACTATCTTGTGCACTTGCATCACACTATCTTGTGCATTTCGTGTTGTATCGCACCATCTTGTGCATTTCATCTTACATCACACTATTTTGTGCATTGCATCATACTATCTTGTGCATTTCATCTTACATCGCACTATTTTGTGCATTGCATCGTACTGTCTTGTGCATTTCATCTTACGTCACACTATTTTGTGCATTGCAGTTTGTATAGCACTATTTTGTGCATTCATTCACCCTCACTCGCACTGTCTTGTGCGCCTTGTATTTTTGTATCATTCACACTGTCTTGTGCACCTGCATTGCGCTATCCTGTGCATTCCCCCCGTATCACATTACCTTGTGCACTCATTCGGTCTGGAGGCCTTAAATCCGCTAAAGGTGCAATTCCTTTGGTGTTTGGCGTGCCTGAACGACTTCTGGTGGTCTGGTATAACCACCTGATTGTGTTTGTAGTGAGTTCCTAGGAGATCAGCTGAGATGGTAGAAATTAGAGTTCAAATGGCCGAGGCCTAGAATGCAAAGGTTCGGAATTTCTGAGACTAAAGTCTGGTTTAAATACCCAGGGGTGTGTCCTCAGCTTGAAATCTATATGGCAGCCCCATAGGTTGAGGTAACTTGTATGTGCCTCAATTCTAGATACTGAACTAACATTGTCTGTCACGCTGTTGGAGAATAGGGAAAGTTGCGAACATAGCCAGGGAGAAAAGTAATACCTGTGGTTTGGAAGTTGAATCAAGAAGAGGAAGATCCACAACAACATAAGGTGAGTCATCGCCAATTGCCCCTGTAAGGTACTTCCACTTCCTAGCTGCATTATCTATCTATCATCTATTACGTCTATTACATTGCATATAGCATCTATCGCATGCATCTACGGCATCATACCACTTTATCACCTGCATCGTTTCCATGTTAGGCTTAGTTTGGCATGTGCCCATACTTTTCACGTTAAAACATAGCTATGCATGTGTATGCGCCTGTTCTGCAAGAATTGTGGTCTGAGGGTTTCGGCACCTTTGCTGTGTTAGACGTGGTTTGTTTTGTTTCCATACCTTTTCTAGGTAAGATGTGGTTCGGCCTATGCCTTATTCACTGCATCCATTGCATTGTACTTTGTTTTGTTGCATTCAGCATTTAGGATCATCATCTTTCCCGAGCAGATCACTCCTCACTTATATCATCCCACCCAATTACTTGTACTCTTTCTCTTTCTACAAAACACATAGTTTTGCATGTGCTTGCACCCTTTCACATTGAAACATGGTTCTGTTATGTGTAAGCGTCCATGCTGCACTAAGGCCAATAATGAGGATGTAGGAACTTAGCCTATGTTAGTCGTCATTTGGCTAAGCCCACTTCTTTTTTGTGATAAACGTAGTTTGATTTGCATCTCCATCCCTTTATGGTATTTGTGTGTGTTTTGCACTGCTTGTGGTTTGATTATTTTGTTACATTGTATATTGTTGCATTGTTTCATTGCAATTGTGTATCATTTTGCATTCTGCTCCTGAACTACGCTGGTTTGATTCCTTGCAAAGGGATACGTAGGCAACCTCCGGGTTCAAGCAATTGCATCTACATTTTGTTTATTTGCCCAAGTCTTACGACCTTGTCAAAATGGGTCGTCTTTGGGCTTTGACATTCACTCACATCATTTCATGACTTCGAGCTTTGTCAAAGAGGGGCAACTGTAGACACCCCATTTTTTACCGCCCTCAAGACTTGGGCGCCACTGATTGATCACTTGATGATGAGAGTTATGCTATGCAAATGTTCGATTTCTTCAGCAAAAAAAGCTCTAAATTCCAACGTTACACCCCATTTTGGACCAAAACTATTTTGACCAAAACTTTTCTTAGACCTCAAAACCCTCTCTTTCAAAATATTTTTGAAAAGTTTCTACGATGTTCCAAGGCTCG
This sequence comes from Camellia granthamiana, assembly GCA_036172215.1. Classification (NCBI taxonomy): domain Eukaryota; kingdom Viridiplantae; phylum Streptophyta; class Magnoliopsida; order Ericales; family Theaceae; genus Camellia; species Camellia granthamiana. The sequence goes on from CM069904.1 coordinate 44,896,833, forward strand.
CATTTCATTAAATGTTGCACTTTTCAGTAAACCGAGCAAGGACAAAGTGGAAATAAATGGAAGAGAGGAGAAATCTTTCAAAAATCTTTTTAAAAATCTTATTTAGAGGTTTGGAGTTGAAGAAAATTGGAGGATAGGAAAGAAACCTAGTTGGGGAAGAAGTTGGGCATAAACCGTTAAGAGGAAACCGGGAAGCCTTCACTAAATCAGGTCTATCCTTTTGTACACTTGGACTTAAGTTGTGAGGCCACCACCATTGGAAAGTGGACTTCTAGGGCTTCATTTTACATTGAAGAATCTCTTAAAGCCGAGTCCGGATGAGGGATATATGCCTGGTTGAAGTTAAGCATCAATCTGGTTAAGCCAAAATTGAGCAACCTTCACTAAAATAGGAATATCTCTTAGCACACTTAGAATTTAAGTGTGAAGCTACCACCGTTGGAAACTAGACTTTCAGGGCTTCAATTTAGACTCAAGAATGACTTGCAAAGGAGTCCGGATGAGAGAGATATGCCCATTTGAAGTCGGGCCTAGAAGTAGATTTTTTCTATGGCCGACAAGTGGCCGACAATTACCATTTGTGGACGACCCGCCACCACTGGTGGACGGTCGGCCGCCACTTCTGACCGGTCGGCCACTGGTGTAAAGCCCAGATATTTTGGCCAGCTATCCTAATTCAGATATTTTCGACCCAAGGCTCATATTTTCTATATATAGAGGACCTCCCTCTGATCTTTAAAGGTTAGAAAACATTAGGAGCGAAGAAATATTGTGGAAAATATCCTCTCTCTCTCTATAATTCTCTTTCCCTTTTGCAACTTGCGTAGCCTATGCCCAAACACACCAAACTAAACCTAGAGAGCTTCTTGCTGAGGTGATTTGAGCTTGGATTTGAGCTCTTGAAGCACTTGAGAGTGTGAAATTGGTTGGTTATGACTTTAGGGTTCATTCCTCTCCAAGAGGTATACTTCTCTTGCTTTTGCACCATCTCTACAACACTTGTTTTCCATGTTTTCTTGCTATTTTTAAGCTCTTTAAAACCTATTTTTATGGGCTGAAGCTTGTGGCTTAAGGCTATCAAAGGTAGAGGGGTTAATCACCCTTGTTTGAACCTTGTTCTCTAAGCCTTTTCACTTGTGTTTCCCAATCTTTCATCAACTTTTTTTGAGCTTTTTACCACTGATTTTCAGAGGTTTCTAGAGGTTAAAAAAGTGGTTTTGAAGTCCCAAAAATGGAGGGGTTAGCCACTCCTCCTTTGGCTTGTCTATTAGTTAAATTGTTCCATGTTTTAGCTTTCATTCTAGCACATTTTTGTACTGTTTTTGGGCTGTTTTTGGACTGTAAAAATTCTTCATTTTTGGGCTAAAACTTGGGTTTTAAGGCCATTAAATGTTGAGGGGTGGTTCACCCTTCTTTGTACCTTGTTTTGGAGGCCTTTACCCTTGTGTTTCGCACCCTTTTACTATCTGTTTTTCAGCTTTTAAACACTGAATTTTCGAGTTATTTCAGTGGCTAAAAACACTTTTTGAAGTCCAAAATTAGAGGGGTTAGCGTCCCCTCCTTGTGTTTTGTTTACTAGCCTAGCATGCTCTATGTTTTAGCCTATTATTCTAGCTTTTGTTAGCTAAATTCTAGCATGTTTTAGGGCTATTTTAGACCTGTTTTAGGACTGTTCTTAGCTGTTAGTTGCATTTGAGTCTTGTTTTGCATGATTGTAGTGTAATTGTCCTCATAAGCTTGGTATTTTAGGTCTTAGTCATCACTCATTTGAGTTGATAGCATCTTTAGGTGTTGTTTTTCACTCCATTGCAGCACTATAATCTCTGCAACCTCCCTCTTTGCTTCACTCTTTCATTTTCTTTTGAGGATTGTTTCAAGCTTGGGATCCTTTAAGCTTGAGATTGAGATTATGCTCAATGGTTTAATCCTCTTTGAGGGTTCATTACCAACGACATGATCTCTCTCTTGCCTTACATTACCCCTTGGTTGACACTTCTTTCATCTTAGAAGACACTCACCAATGGACTAATTGATTAAATAACGATTTGGTAATTAAAATGTGTAAACAAAATTGGCAAGTAAAAGTGGTAAGATAAGCACTTCTTTGTGTTGCATTGCATGTGTTGAAATCGGGCGTTAGTTTGAACACAAGGAAAATGGAACATTTCATACTCGAAAGTGATGAAATGTGCCATTTTCCTAGGTCTCCATTGCCCTTGATCATGCCTGATAGGGTGATGGTCATTTGAGTCTTGTCTTGCATTCATTAAATTTGTACAAACTTGGTTCTTTGGCCATCATGCAATGAAATTGCTTGGTTGATGGTTTGAGAGCCAAAAGTATCACTGCTTTAAACTTGTTTGATGATAAGGAGGGTAACAGCACAAACAAACCTTCAAAAAAGTACACTGTTTTGCTTTGTTTACTCTCTGTTGCAGCAAGGAAGTCCAAGCCAGCAGTAGCTGACCGGCCACCATTATTGGCCGACCGACTATCAGCAGTGGCCGACAGGCCCCACTGTCAGCCTCCAATGCAAATTCAACAGTGTGCTCCTGTGACAAAACAGAGTTGATCTAGAGAAGGAGAAAGCATAAGTGCTTCTGTGCAACAGAGGCTTGCAGCAGCAAAATAGTGGCCTTTCAGGTGAAAAATTGAGCATGCATGCGTCCCTCGTTTCCCGTGGTCTTTTAGTTAATTTGCTTAGTTAATTAGTTGTAGCTAATGCTTGCAAATGATGTAATTATTCAAGTAGATTAGTTAATTAATTCATGTTGTAATTAATTAGCTTAGTTGCTTTGTAATTAATTAGTTAAGTATTTAGCTAATTGGTTTGCTTTGTAATATTTAATTAACTTAGATAGTTAATTATTTATTTTTTTTACTTAATTAACTTAGAATAGTTAGTTAATCCTTTTAAATGTTGTAATAATTAGCTTAATTAGCCTAGTTAGTTAGTTAGCTTATATTCATTCGGACCCTCCTTCGCAAGGGCGTATTGTTGTAATAAGTGTGTGTGCGCGTATGTGTATGTCTTCCAACCCCATGTCTTTCTCCCTTTTATCACTTTCGATGGTTAGATTAGGGACATCATATTTCAAATTAGCATACCTTGTGCTTGCATCCATTCATTTGTATTGCATGCACCGAGGCTCGGCACATCATTCAAACTGCATTGCAATTTCAAATAATTCTTTGAATACGTGTTTAATCGCATGTTATCAAATTGCTCCATATGCCATATTAGTAGCCGAGCCTATTAATGGCATATTGCATGTGTTGCATTAGGCATTTTGTATAGTTAGTAATCATGTATATTTTTCGAACTCATGTTTTCCTAACTTGGAGTACTAGGTGAGTTTTATGCTTTAACATACTTGCATAAGTGTGAATGTTACCATGATTGCCATGAGGCTATATGCTTAAATACTAAACTGCATGAATGCCTGTGGATGAAGGCTTGTTGTTTAAATTGGAACGATTCAACAAATGTGCGGTTTAAGCCCTCTTTGTTGAGTGGCAAATCATTTTTAAGCCCACTTGAGGTGGTAAATTCAAACCATTTTCGCAAACAAACATGAGTTGAATTGTTCCAAATTGAGCAAATTAGTCTATACTTATATGTGCGCATCACATAGTAAAGCTATCTTAATAACCGGAATTAGAACACATAATGTTTATAAAAATTCATATAATGATTAGTAGAGACCGATCTTTGAGTGGGCGAGCGGGGGTGCTCAATTCATGACCTTCCCCTCTCGTACCTAAGTCCCCGAGCCGAGACAACTTTGGTGATGACGGACACATGGCCTTTGGCACGAGTCACGGGTTTCCTAAATTTCCCCAAAAATAAAATATTTCGGTGGCAACTCTATATCTGGCAAATCAGTCCAGTTTTGGCATTTTTGATCCTAAAATCAATTTTCCAAAAGATTTGCCGGATTTAGACTCTTTGGTGTTTATCACATTCACATTGCACTTATGAGATTAGATTCAAAGCCGTAGGAGTCCGAACTGCAGGGCTTCTTTTCGAGCTTCCAAAAGGGGCGCAAAAAAGCTGAGCTACACCCCTAAGCTCTTTGAGTTGATTGGAGGATCCGAAAGGAGACATGCCAATGCTGCTCCTACTTCAAGCTCACTACTGTTCGGGTCACTTTCAATGCTCCGCTCAGCTTCAGCAGTCAGTTCAGCCTGTTCCTCTGTATCACTGTCTTGTAGCTGCAAGTCAAAGAAAATTTCAAAACTAGGAACCCGCTGCTTCTCCGAGTTGAACCAGGGTTCAGGGAAACCGTAAAATGGGAAGTCTTCACCCTCCCAAACAAAATGACCATTTAGGGTTCCTCGGATTGGTCTGCACAAGCTCATAGCACTTCCCGGTCTGCTTAGCTCTGGCTCTGTCTGCCATCTCTTTTCCTTTCTAAACCCAATCTTCTTTGGTGGGCATATAGCCAAGACCAAAGGTATGCAGATTATGTGGCACATCGGCCAATGCAGTAACACCCTTTCGGCCACTTCTTCCCAACCCCATTCCTGGCATACGTTGGAGCTTGTTCATGAAGTAGATTGATTGAGCACTGACATACAAGCCCTCATATGATGCCCATATGGTTTGCACTGCCGGGGCCTCAGCTAGGGTAAATCCAGAGAGGCAAACATCCTCCTCGCCATGAACAATTTCCAGCACAGGTGTAGCTACCTCTGGCGGAGGATGTATAGATGAATTCCCAAACACAATAGCTACCCCTTTCCCATAGGGGTATTTCAGCATTTGGTGGAGGGTAAAGGAGACAGCTTTTACTTTGTGTAGCCACGACCTTCCTAGCAATAGGTTGAAAGTGGCCAGCATATCCAGGACATGGAACTCAATATCCTGTTGAGCTAGGCCCACTTGAACTCTGATCTGTACCGTGCCCATAACCTCTCTGCTAGTATTGTCGTACGCCCAAATCACCTGGGTTGTAGGCATGAAATCTGCTGGTTTTAAGCCAATGGCATATGCTGTACGAGATGGACAGACTTTGATTGCTGACCATATATCAACCAATACCACTGGCACCCACTTTTCTCTTCACTCCACTGATATGTATAGAGGTTTGTTATGTGCTGAACCTTCTGGTGACAGTTCTTTCCTGGAGAAGGTCAGGGCTAGATTGGCACCACCTGGGAAAACTAGTCCCATAAGCTGAATGAGCCTTCTGTAGCTCGACTTTTTCGCACTCCCTTTCGGAAGGTTTGAAAGAAAGCCCTACAGTTCGGACTCCTGCGGTTCTGATTCTAACCTCACAGCTGTAATGTGAAATTGATAAACACCAAAAATTCCAAATCCGGCAAATCGTTTGGAAAATTGATTTTGAATAAAAAATGCCAAAATTGGACTATTTTGCCAGATATAGAGTTGCCACCTAAATATTTTATTTTAGGAAAATTTAGGAAACCCATGACTAGTGCCAAAGGCCACGTGTCCGTCATTACCAAAGTTACCTCGGCTCGGGAACTTGGGTACGAGAGGGGAAGGTCATGAATTGAGCACCCCCGCTCGCCCGATCAAAGATCGGCCTCTACTAATCATGATATGATTTTTTTATCAACATTATATGTTTTTGTTCCAGTTATTAGGCTAGCATTACTATGTGATGCGCGCATACGAGTATAGACTAGTTTGCCTGAATTGGAACAACTCAATTTCATGTTTGTTTTGCAAAAAGGGTTTGATTTTGCCATCTCAAGTGGGCTTAAAGTTTGCGAATTTTCCACTTAACATAGTGGGCTTAAAACGTACATTCATTGAATCGTTCCAATTCAAACAACATGCCTTCATCCATAGGCACTCAAGCAGTTTAGTAAGTAAGTATTTAGCCTAATGGAAAGCATGCTAGTCATGGCAATCACTCACACTCATGAAAGTATGCTAAAGCATTAAAAACTCACCTAGTTCTCCAAGCTAAGATAAAACAAAAGAGTTAGAAAAACATACATGATTCCTAACTATGCAAGATGTCTAATGTAACTCATGCAATATACAATTACTAGGCTCGGTTACTAATATGGCATATGGATCGATTTTGATAACATGCGGTCTAAGCACGTATTCGGAGAAGTATTGAAATGACAATGCATTTTGAATGATGCACCGAGCCTCAGTGCATGCAATACAAGATGAATGGATGCAAGCATAAGGTATGCTAATTAAAACATGTCCCTAATCTAACCATCAAAAGTAGTTAAATAAAAGGAAGAAAGATGTGGGGTTGGAAGACATACACATTATAACATTACGCTCTCACAAAGGAGAATCTGAATGAATAAAGCTAACTAGCTAACTAATTAAAACTAAATATTACAAAAGTTGAACGAATAATTAACTAACTATCTAAGCTAATTAATTAAGAATTTAACTAGGCTAAGATAATTAAATATTACAACAAATAAATAATTAATTGCTAATTAAACTAATCAACTAGCTAACTAGTCCCGGGAAGCGAGGGAGCCCATGCATGCTCGGTTTCCACCCGAAGAATATCTACAGTCTGCTCCCAAATGCCTCTGTTTGCACAATGCTTGCACTGTTTCCTTCTCCAGATTAACTCTGCCATGCTTCACAAGCACACTGCCCAAAATTCACTGGTGGCCGGCTGGCCACCACTGAGGGGTTGCCGTCCAACACTGATAGCCTGCTGGCCAGTAACAGTGGTCGACCGGCCACTGATGACTTATCTTTTTTTTCTCTTGAAGCAAAGAACAATTTTTGGCACTAACTCAAGCTAAAACCACATTCAAGAGCTCCAAGAAGGCTTCAAGGAACCCCAACTCAAAGATGATCAACTTTGGTTAAGGAAGTGTAGGCAAAAGTGTAGTATAAGTAGACAAGTATGCATAAATTGGCAAGAGAGAGAGAGAGAGAGAGAGAGAGAGAAAGAGAGATTTTTTTTCCAAAATTTCTAACCCTCAAAAATGGGGGAGGACACCCCATGTATATAGATAAACAAGCATTTGGCTGAGAAAAATCCATCATTACACGTGTATGGAGATGAAGACAATTGTGCCAACAGCTGGAACAACTGTCAATTAAATAACTGAAAAAAGACACTGGTGGGGCCACTAGTGATGGCCAGCAGGCTACTTGGGTGGCTGGCAGCCACCAAGGGTTGCAAGCATGAAAGTTTTGGTCCAAAACAGGGCACAGAATGGATGGGGTTTGAAGGCTCAAAGACAGGGCGTTCCGCCGAGGACTTCGAGCACTAAAATGAGCACAAATAGTCATAATCATCGAGTGCACGAGCGATGACGTCCAAGTCTTGGGGACGGTCAAAAATGGGGTGTCTATAGTTGCCCCTCTTTGACAGAACTCGGAAGTCACGAAATGATGTGAGTGAATGTCAAAGCCTAGAGACGACCCATTTTGATAAGGCCGAAAGACTTGGACAAACAAACAAGACAGAAAACAAATGGTTGCGCCCCAGGCTGCTTACGTATCCCTTTGCAAGGAATCAAACCAGCATAGCTCTGGGGCGAAATGCAAACAATGCAAAATCCAAGAACATAACTTATGATCATGCAATGAGGCTGTGCAATGAAACATTTGAATGCAAATGTAATGCAACGAAAATGCGACATTTAAACAAGCCGAAACAAGGTACATCAACCTTAATCATGAAAAGAAGTAAGTAAATAAACACGTCACGTGTGGGAATCACGAGCCAAACCACATTTCATGCAAAAAAGATGTAAGAAAATTATGCAAGCTTAACTACGCATCGTGCAGGAAAGGCGAAGGGCAATGTCACCATTAGGCGCAACTGAGGTTTCAACCGAGATCCTAACGCGTTGCATGCGAGAGGAGGAAGGATGGTGTGAACACCGGGATGCACCTGAATGTTTTTAACCGAAGGGTAATGTGAACACCGGGACGCACCCGAATGTTTTTAATCAAAGAGTGGTGTGAACATCAGGACACACCCGTGTAGATCGCTCGAACTTCGCTCCGCGCGCGAGGGCGCGAATTGTGTTCTTAGCTACTACAGTTCAGACTCCTATCACGGTTCTGAATCTAATCTCACAAAGTGTAATGTAAGACTGATAAATCACCAAAGAGTCCAAATTCGGCAACTGGTTTTGAAAATTCAATTTTGAATCGAAAAGCACCAAACATGGACTGCTTTGCCAGATTTCAGAGCCGCCACCAAAATATTTTGTTTTCGGGAAATTTGGGAAACCCTGACTCGTGCCTAAGGCCACGTGTCCGTCATTACCAAAGTTGCCTCGGCTCGAGAACTTGGGTACGAGAGGGGAAGGTCCTGCAATGAGCACTGCCGCTCGCCCGATTAAAGATCGGCCTCTACTAACATGATATGTTGTTTTGAAAACACATGTGTTCTTATTCCGGTTATTAGCTAGCTTACTATGTGATGTGCACAATATACAAGTATAGACTAAATCACTCGATTTGGAACAAAACATCACATGTTTGTTTTTCAAAAAGTGGTTTGAAGTTGCTACCCTCAAGTAGGCTAAAGTGCGGATTTGCCACTCTCAAGTGGGCTTAAAACATGATGATTTGCCACTTCAAGTGGGCTTAAAACTCACATTTCAATGAATTGTTCCAATTCAAGCAATGAAGCCTTCATCCACAAGCATTCAAGTAGTTAAACACTTAAGCAGGTAGTCTCATGGCAAGCATGCTGTCATGGCAATCACTTACACGCATGCAAGGTTGCTAAAACGTAAAAGCTTACCTAGTACTCCGAGCCAAAACAGAAGCTATGTTAGAAATTAATGCATGGCCCTAGCTATGTCAAGAATGCCTAATGCAACACATGCAAAATGTAACTAAGATAGGCTCAGCTATTCTAAGATGTCATGTGAATGCAACTAGATAACATGTATTCAAATTGGTATTGAAGTACAATGCAGTTTGTATGATGCGTCGAACCCGGTGCATGCAAGACAAATGAATGACACACGCATGCAAGCATAAGGTATGCTAATCGAAATATGCCCTAATCTAACCATCAAAAGCTGATAAGTGAAAAGGAGAAAGAAGTGGGGGTTGGAAGACATGCACACACACACGCACCCTTATTACAACAATTGCCCTCTCGACGAACAGTCCGAATAAATCAACTAACTAGCTACGCTAAGCTAATTAATTACAAACCGATTTGAAACTGGCTATACTAAGCTAATTAGAATATTACAAAGATGAAATAAATTAGCTAAATACATTAACTAATTAATTACAAAACTAGCAAATTAACTAGCTAAACAAAGCAGTTAAAATGGCCTCGAGGGGAGAGAGATATGCATGCTCGATTGCCTCGCTCGGAAATCCATTGCCATGCCACCAATTGCCTCTGTTTGCACTTGATTTGATCTCTGAAAACTGCACTGACTTCCAAATTGCTTTTGCTCCATCATGGGGACCTTCTGGTGGGCTGCCGACCAGAAAAGGTGGCTGTAGACCACCTGTAGGCTAGAAAAACTGGTTGTAGACCAGAAAAAGTGGTCGGTCGACCACCTTTACTAGTCTGCCGACCAGAAAATTTGCCAAACTCCAGTTTTGCTGCAACAGAGAACAAGAAGGGGCATAGCAGTGTATTTTCAAGATATGTGTGCACAACCACCCTCCTTATCATTTCTCAAGCTCAAGGGAGTACGGTACTAGACTCTCGAGCCACCAACCGAGCATCGCAATGCACGATGGCCAAGAAACCAAGTTTGCACAAGTCAATGTCAATGAATGCACACAAATAACACATAAGGGCCTCCATCTCTATCATGCTTGATCAAGAGGGTCGGCGACCGAGAAATGTGACACCTTTCATCACTTCAAGTATGAAACCTCCCACATTTCTGGTGTTTGGATTAACGTCTGATCCAAACACAATGCAATGCAACACACATGCAAACAACATGCTTATCTATCAATGCTAGAGTGGTATGCACAAGGCTCTATCATGTAAGCAATGCATGCATGGCATGTTTAGGAGCTAAGGCATCAAGGCAAGTGAAGTGTATCACACATGAAGCATGCACTACAATGCTCAAATGGTCAAACTTACCTCATGCCACAACAATAGTAGAATCATGCTAGAAATGAGGCACCAAAAGCTACAACAACATGTTCATGCATTGGCTAGCAAGCCATACATTAAGCACAACTCTCAAATACAATGAAGAGGTGATAAATAAGAGAGTATGGCAGAGATGTAGGCATTGAAATCATATGCCAAATGATGACATATCATGCAAACAACACAAGTATGGCATGCTAGAGGACTCAAGCATTAAAGTTAGTGAGGTACACAACACTAGGATTATGCAATACTAAGCACAAACAACCAAATCAGCCCAAGACAGAGCTACAACAGGCCAAAACAGTAGCTAAAATGAACCGAGAAGATAGCATGAAAAGCAAGAAAATGATGTTCATGCATTGGCTCATAAACGAGGCATAAGGCTCAACTCTCAAACATAATTAAAGAGCGATATATATGAGTGTATGATTGAAGTATATGCTCTGAAATACTATGCCAAATGATGCCATATCATGCAAATAGCTCAAGTAAAGCATGCCAAGAGACTTGAAATACAAAGCTAGTCAAGGGCTTTACACTACAACCATGCTAATCAATGCTCAAATGACCTTAAGCACTCATAATAGACCTCAGGCAGGTCAAAATGGTAGCAAAAACATGCTAGACTTGCAACATAGATGGCAAGAAAGATATGCTCCCGTATTAGCTCACAAACAAGGCATAAGGGCACAACTCTTAAACACAATGAAAGGGTGATAAACATGAGAGTATGGAAGAAGTTTATGCTGTAAAATTACATATCAAATGAATCCATATCATGCACACATCACAAATATAGCATGCTAGTGGTCTCAAAACTCAAGACTAGTGAAGCCCTCTATGCCATAGCTATACAAAGCAAGCCCCAAAAGGCCAAGAACACTCAAAAAAGTCCTAAAGCATGTCAAAATAGTACCAAAACATGCATGGAGTATAGCCAAGACAAGCTAGAATGAGAGGCCAAAACACCAAGTACACTAGGTTAAGGAGCATGATTGCACTATAAGTGCAAGAACCAAGCAGGAGGTGATCCAACCAACTAAAATCAGAGTTGAAGCATGTTAAATAATGGCCAAAAACATGCTGGAGTGGAGCCAATACATGCTAGAATTAAAGGCTATGACATGAAGCATGTTAGGCTAGTGAGTAGGATTACACTACAAGTGTATGAAGCATGCAAGCAACAACCAAACCAGCCTAAAACAGAGTTAGAGCAGGCCCAAAAAGTCACAAAAACATGCTCAAACTAAGCCTCAATAAGGGAAAAATACATGCTCATTTGATAGGCCAACAACACATGCTAACAAGACTAGAGGAGGGGGGGACCACCCCCTCCCATTTTGGGCCTCAAAACTACCTTTCCACCACTGAAATTCCACTGGAATTCAGTGGTTTTAAGGCCAAAAAGAAGTTGTTTGAAAAGCTTGAAAGTTAGCTCAAAAGGCCTTACAAGCCAAGGAGCAAAAGGGAGGAAACACCCCCTAGCCAAACAAGACTTAAACCACCATTTTTATGCCTCAAAAATAGAGTTTCTAATAGTTCAAAACCAGCCCCAAAATAGTCCAAAACAATGGAAAAAGGATGGTGAAGCAAGCATGCAAAATAAGCTAAAAGGGAGAGAGTTCTTACCTTTGAAGCATAGCTGCAAAACAGGTCCAAAATCTGAGCCAAAACCACCTTAGGAGCTCCAAATGATCCTCAAAGAACCTTAGCCCAGTGGTGGTTAAGTTTGATCAAGGGTCTCTTTGCAAAAGTGTAGAGGATTCTAAGCTTAAGGCTCAAAACAAGAAGAGAGAGAGGCTTCTAGAGGGAGGGGCTGGAATTTTTGCTCTTCAAAATTCTAGAGAGAGAGAATTTTTGAAAGAGAGGCTCCCCAAACATGCCAACCCTTCAAAAAGATGAGATATAGCTCAATATATAGCAATATATGAGCATTGGTCGAAATATCTCAATTCAGAAATATCCAGGACAACCTGGAACAGCTGGAGCAAAATATCTGCAAATTCTAGGCTTTTTGGGAATTTCTGGCCGACTGACCACCTCTACTGGTCGACCGACCACTTTTTCTGGTCGACAAGGATCATTTATGGTCAGCATATGGTCGGCATGCTCCATTTGTGGTCGGCAGACTCCCTTAGTGGTCTGTAGCAAAAATCAGTCCTGGTCCCCAACTTGAAGCACGCCTAACTCCTTCATCTGGATGCCTTTTTAGGTCATTCTTATATGCTAATTGAAGCCCCAGAAGTAAGCTTTCCAATGGTGGAAGCCTCACATCAAAATTTCAACTATACGAAGAGATATCCCTCTTTTAGTGAAGACTGCTCAGTTTCAGTCCAACCGGATTGATCCCCTACTTCAACCAACCATATCTCCTCCATCCAGACTCGGCTTTAGGAGATTCTTGAGTGAAAAATGAATCCCTGGAAGTCTTCTTTCCAACGGTGGTGGCCTAATAGCTGAAATCCAAGTGTGCAAATGGATAGGTCTGATTTAGCGAGGGCTGCTCGACTCTCTCTTGGCGATTCATGCCCATCTTTTTCTCCAGCTTGGTTTCTTCCCTCTTCTCCTCTTTTCTTCAACTCTAAACCTCTAAACAAGATGTTTTGGAAGATTTTTCAAAGATTTCACCTCTCTTTCATTCATTTCTACTTTGTCCCTGCTCGATTTACCGAAAAGCGCAACATTTAACAAAATGCGAGCGTCGGAACATCGTAGGAACTTTGTTTCAAAAATATTTTGAAATAGAGGGTTTTAAGGTCTAAAATCTTTGGTCAAAATAGTTTTGGTCCAAAAATGGGGTATAAGGTTTGGATTTGACTCTCTCCGTGGCAAAGAAACCAAACCTTTGCACTGCACAACTTTTAACACCAAGTAAATCATCAGTAACGCCCAAATCTTAAGGGCGGTCAAAAATGGGGTGTCTATAGTTGCCCCTCTTTGATAGAGCTCAAAGTCATGAAATGACGTGAGTGAAAGTCAACGCCCAGAGATGACCCATTTTTGACAAGGCTGAAGACTTGGACAAACAAACAAAATATAGATAAATAAATGGTTGCGCTCGTAGGCTGCCTATGTATTCCATTGCAAGGAATCAAGCCAGCATAGTTCAGGGGCAAGATGCAAAATGATACATAATATAACAGAACAGTGTAAATGACATACAATGTAATGAAACAATGCAAATGATATGCAATGTAATTAAGCAATGCAAATGATATGCAATGTAATTGAGATAATCAAACCACAAGCAGTGCAAAACCACACAAATATCATAAAGGGATGGAGATGCAAAATCAAACTACGTTTAACATAGAAAAGAAGTGGGCACAAGCCGAATGACGCCTAACACAGGCTAAATGCCTACATCCTCAATACTGGCCTCAACGCATCATGGATGCTTACACATAACAGAATTGTGTTTCAACGTGAAAGGGGTGCGAGAACATGTAAAACTATGTGTTTCGCAGAGAGACCACAAAATACAAGTAATTGGGTGGCATGATATAAGTGAGGAATGATCTGCTGAGGAAAGATCATAATCCTAAATACCGGATGCAACAAAACAAAATATGATGCAACGGATGCCATCGATGAAGTGAATAAGGCGCGCGGCCAAACCATATTTTGCCTAGAAAAGGCATAGACACAAAACAGACCACGTCTAACACAGAAAAGGTGCCGACACCCTTAGACCACAATTCTCTTAGTGGAATAGGTGCGTACACATAATCACAGAACTATGCTTCAACGAAGGAAATGCATGAGCACATGCCAGACTAAGCTTAACATGGAAAGGATGCAAGCGATAAAACAGATATTGCAGTAGATGCATGCGACAGATGCTATGCAACACTTATGATAGATACGATGATGCAGCTAGGAAGCGATGCTCTCGAAAGTACCTTACAGGGGCAATTGGTGATGACTCACCTTATGCTGTTGGGGATCTCCCACTTCTTCTCAGTTGAACCACATGTACTACTTTTCTCCCTGGCTATGGTCGCAGCTTTTCCTATTCTCCAACAGGGTGACAGACTAGGTTGGTTCAGTATCCAGAATTGAGGTGCATACACATGCTATCTCAATCTATGGGGCTGGCATATAGATTTCAAGCTGAGGATACACCCCTGGGTATTTAAACTAGACTTTAGTCTCAGAAATCCCGAACCTTTGCGTTCTAGGCATGAGTCATTTGAACTCTAGTTTCCACCGTCTCAGTTGATCTCCTAGGAACTCACTGCAAACACAGGCAGGTGGCTATACCAGACCACTGGAAGTCATTCGGGCACGACAAACACCAAAGGAATTGCACCTTCAGAGGATTTAAGGTCTCCTAGACCATACGAGTGCACAAGACAGTGCGATGCAGAGTGAATGCACAAAACAGTGCTATGCAGGGTGAATGCACAAAACAGTGTGATGCAAGTGTGTGCACAAGATAGTGCTAAGACAAAGGGTGCGCAAGACAGCGTGAGCAATGCAATGCACTAACAAGTGTAGGAAAGATGTGCACGAAAGCCCGAACAATGCAATGCACTAACAAGTGCAGGTAAGATACGCAAGAAAGCGCGAACAATGCAATGCACTAACAAGTGCAGGTAAGGTGCGCAAGACAGCGTGATGCAAGTTCAATGCAAAAGATACAAGCATTTTCTATGCAAGATGAGAGCATGTAATGAAATGCACAGGATAGTGCGATGCCCAAGAAAGCGCGAGTGTAAACTGCACAAAATAGTGCGATGCGCAAGAAAGCGCGAGTGTAAACTGCGCGAGTGTAAACTGCACAAAATAGTGCGATGCGCAAGAAAGTGCGAGTGTAAACTGCACAAAACAGTGCGATGCGCCAGAGAGCACAAGTGTAAACTAAACAAAATAGTGCGATGCGCAAGAGAGTGCGAGTGTAAACTGCACAAAACTGTGCGGTGCGCAATAAAGCGCGAGTGCAAATGCAGGATTTTAAGGTCTCCCAGACCAGAGATTGCACAAGACAATGCGAGTGAGACACAAAGTGTAAGTGTACAAAACAGTGTGAGTGAGATACAATGCACAAGAAAGTGCGAGGAAGGTGCACAAAAGAAGTGCAATAAAATGCATCTTCTATGCAAGTGAGGTGCACAAAAAAATGCGATAAAATGCATGTTCTATGCAAATGAGGAAGAATGCATTTTCTATGTGAAAGATACGAGCATTTTCTATGCAAGTATGGAAGAGTGCATTTTCTATGCAAAAGATACGAGCATTTTCTATGCAAGTATGGAAGAGTGCATTTTCTATGCATGAAACAAGAGCATATTCTATGTAATATTGAAAGCATATTCTATGCAAGAAACATAAACGATGCACGACATGCATGCAACAGAAATGTATATGAAAACGCACATTCTATTTAATAGAGGGGCATCAAATATGTACTTCGGTGCCTCTGATTTAGCTCTCAAAGGACTGTAGACACCCCATTTTTGACCGTCCTCAAGACTTGGACGTCATCGTTTGAACACTTGGTGATCACCCCTGTTCGTGTTCGTTTTGAGTTCTCTGAGGTCCCGGCCACGCGCCTTGCCTCAAGACCTCTCAACTTGACTGTTTTGTGCTTGGTTGTGGACCAAGCATTTGTATTTCTGTTTTGAGGGAAGAGGGTGGCTTTTTTTCCATTTTCTCAACCCACCGGCCATGGTCTGAGGTCACCGGCCATGATTTCTTGCTGCTGGCCAATTGTATTGGCCGACCGGCACTGTATTTGGTCGGCCGGCCATGTGTGTTGGTCGACCGGCCCCTTTGTCTGGTCGAGACCTTTTCTTTGCCTTTTTCAGGCATTGTGCATGCCAGTTGTGCCAGCTGGTGAGCACAAATTCTGCCCTCCATACACGTGTATGGAGGGATTTCATTCTTACACTTAGCTTCCCTTGGAAGCTTAGATTTGGCATTCCTATAAGAGGAGGACCTCCCCTCCCTTTCTAGGGGTTGAACAACCTGTGATAAAAAATATATATCACTCTCTCTCTATATCTCCCCTTCTCTCTACATTTGTGTGTGTTTTAGTGTTCTAAAGGGTGTTTTGGTTCATATTTTTGCACTAAAGCACCTAGTATTACACCATACTTTGATTAATGGGGTGTTGAGGGTTTGATTTCAGAGTTTTTGAGTTGGTTTTGATCAGAAGGAGGTGCTGGAGTTGATGTTCTTGAAGTGTTCTTCAAGGGTGAGAACTACCCCTTTTATTCCCCATTTTGCCTTAATCTTTTAGCCTATCTTGTATGCTGTTTTAAGCTTAGTGTATAACTAATAAAAGTTATGTATTTTCATGCTTAAGATGTTTGTTTAAGGTTACCTTTGGGTTGGGGGTTGTCTACCCCCTCTTAGGCCTTGTTTGGCCTCTTTTTGTGACCTTCTTCTTGAGCTTTGGAACCCTTTTATTTTGACCTTCTCACCACTGAAATCCAGAGGATTTTCAGTGGTGGAGAAGTGGTTTTGAGGTCTTGTATAGGGGAGGGACACCCCTCTCCCCTTATGCCTCATTTGATTGCATTGTTGGCTTGTAAAGGTAGCATGTTGGTTTAATGTGTTTTAGCTTCATTTCAGTGGGTATTTGGTGTTAGTTTATCATGTTATACCTTTGTTTCATGTTGGTTCGTTGGCTTATTGCATGCATCATGCACTTGCTTTGCAATCCTCTCATTTGCCTAGACATGTATCATGCATTTAGACCATCATGCTTGCATGTTTTAGCTTGACTTCGTGAAGCTTTTATCCACGTTGTGACATGTTTAAGCTCTGCTTGGTGTTGATTTGGTCATGTTTGCCATGTTCTGTATAGCCACCATGCATTTTAGCTTGTTAGCTTTGGGTGTGTAAGTCATGAGCATGCTTTACTTGGGCTATTTTAGTGGCTTGGAATCACCCGTCATGCTATTTCAGTCCATGTTCCATGCTTTTATGCTTGCATTTGCCATCCTTTCAATGCTTTGAAGAGTTGTTGTCTTATGCTCCATGTTTGGGCCATTGTGCATACCTCTAGACTTAAGTCATTTAGGTGCCATCTAGGTGGGTATTGGGGCTTATTTTGAAATATTATAGCTCTGTTTTTCATTGCATAACCCATGCCATGTTTGGTTGGGGTAGTTCTAGTGCAATGCCTTCTTTGTGGCCTTGAATGCCCTCTATTTTGCGCCCATTTCTTAGCATGTTTCAGCCTTGTTCCATGCATGCCCTAGCCCTATTTTGGTCTGCCCTAAGACTGTTTTAAGTCATCTTGGCTCTTTGGGGCCCGGTAGGTTTGGCCATAATTCGCCCCCCCCTTTGTTAGTCTCAAGTTTTGGGCTTTATTGCATACCTTACGTGCATGGCTTGGTTGATTTGGCAACATTCCTTGCACATTTTCAGAGCTTATCACGCTCGTCATTTGTCCATATTTGTCTCTCCTTAATGGGCTTAGAAGTCGACTTCTTTTTGTGCCTAAGTGTTAGACCTTTACATGCGCATGTTTGAGTGTGTTTTGTCCATCATTTCTTGGCACTTTGGCCACTGTTTTGGTACGGTTGAGGCCTATCCATCCTTAGTGTAAGCCCATGGATCATGCACTTATGTATTGTTGTAGGCTTACCGCATTGCATGTTGTCTCATTCTTATGGTTGGTGTCATCGTTGCATGCCTATCACTTTGTATATTTGCATATCTAGGTTGCATTGTAGTATTGCATACCTATTGTATTACCATGTTGCTTGCATGTTAAGTTGCATTGTTCATGTTGCATTGATTGCATATTTCACATTGCATTTGGCATACATGCATTGCATTTTGTTTGGTTTAGGGTGTCAAACCAAACATGAGGATCAAGGGACGTTTCGTACTTAAAGTGACGAAACGTGCCCCAATCCTCAATCGCCGACACTCTTGACCCAACATGATAGAGTGTGTAGCATTCATTTGTGTGTTGCATTCATTCCATATTGATATGCACCTTTGACACCTTTGGCCATCATGCATCGAAATGCGTGATTGGTGGCTCGAGGATCGAGAACCATACTCCCTTGAGTTCTTAGCATGATGGGGAGGGTGATCGTGCATACATTTGGCTTGTAAATTCTTTGCCATGCACTGTCTGTCCTCTGCTATAGCAAAACCATTGTTCTCCAGGAAGAAATGACCGGTCGGCCACTTTCAGTGCCGGCCGACTACCAAAATCGAGCTGATGGCCCCACTTTTGGTCGATGACCATATTTCCATGGCCGGTGGTATTTTCTCTTGGCCGGTGACATCCTACAATTCTCAAGGAGTAGATCAGAAGCATATTTGGGACTCATGCAGTCTTCAGAGTCATAAAACAGTGCAAACAGAGGCAACAGAGGCATGGCTATGGGTTTCCGAGCGAGGCGAATCGTACATGCATCATCCAATCATTCGAGGCGGAGCTGCGGTGGCCTCTTTAGTTTAATGATTAGACTATTTTATAATCAATTTGTTTATTAATTAAAGGTTGTGTAATAACTAGTTTAATTAGCTTAGATTAGCTAGTTGGTTCTGTATTATTTATTCGGACCCTCTGCGTGAGGACGAACTTTGTAATAAGTGTGCGTGTGTGTGATACATGTCTTCAACCCCATGCCTTTCTCCTTTTTATTTACCAGCTTATGATGGTTAGTTTTAGGACATGTTTCAATTAGCATCTATATGTTCGCATGTTTGCATTCATTCATCTGTATTGCATGCACCGGGCTCGGCGCATCATACTAACTGCATCGTATTTCAATTCCAAGTTGAATACATGTTACCTGTAGTATCTCACATGCCATCTTAGAATAGCCGAGCCTATCTTAGTTGCATTCTTGCATGTGTTGCATTAGGCATCTCAGCATAGTTAGGATTCATGCATGTTTTCTAATTAGCTTCTTTCATTGGCTCGGAGTACTCGGTGAGTGTTTATGCTTTAGCATCCTTGCATGTGTGTGAGTGACTGCCATGATAGCATGCTTTCCATGAGGTTAACTGACTATGTGATATACCTGCCTGAATGCTTGTGGGTGAAGGTTGGATTATTTGAGTTGGAATAATTCATCGATTGTGAGTTTTAAGCCCACTTAGAGTGGCAAATCACCATGTTTTCTAAGCCCACTTGAGGGTGGCAAAATCCGCATTTTAGCCTACTTGCGAGTAGCAAACCGTTTTAAAAAACAAACATGAGATGTTTTGTTCCAACTTAGACGATCCAGTCTATACTTGTATGTTGTGCGCATTACGTAGCAATTCTATGCTAATAAGCCGGAATAAGAGCACATATGTTTTCAAAAACAAGATATCATGTTTAGTAGTGGCCGATCTTTGATCGGGCGAGCGGGGGTGCTCATTGCATGACCTTTCCCAATCGTACCCAAGTTCCCGAGCCGAGGCAACTTTGGTGATGATGGACACGTGGCCTTAGGCATGAGTCAGGGTTTCCTAAATTCCCCCAAAACAAAATATTTAGGTGGCGACTCTGTATCTGGCAAAGCAGTCCATGTTTGGCACTTCTTTCTAAAAAATCTATTTTTCAAAACGATTTGCCAGATTTGGACTCTTTGGTGATTTATCGGTCTCGCATTGCACTTTGCGAGATTAGATTCAGAACCATGACATCGAGTCCGAACTGTAGTGAGCCCAATGAACAAAACGGGATTTCTCCCGGGACATTCGCGGACGTCTACAGTTTCTGGTGACTCTGCTAGGGAGTTAGAGAACTTGACTCGAACTCATGATATCTTGTTTTGATTACACTTATGTGTTTCTTTGCATTGCATTTGCATTGGTGCGCTGAGGACACCGTGTTTGCCATCTGCTATTCCTGAACGGTTTGCCGGAGGCTCGCTTTGAGAAGCGTACCATAAGGCTGACCGGTTACGGGCTCTGCCACGATGGGAACACAAACCCCAGTTTTTACCGGGGCACCCTTTTTGACCATTCGACCTAGTGCATATCGGAATCCATAGTGACTATTCCAAGCTAGGACAGGTTGCTTACCCGATTATAGGTTGTGTAAAACCGTTGCGTGCGTAGTGAAACCCTAGCTCCTGACAAAATAGGACAGGGAAACCCTACCCCAACATAGGGGCGTTTTGGCTCTCACTTGTTTGCTATGTGCTTTTAGAGTGCGTCTCTACAGGAATGCATGTATCAGTTTACAGGTTTGGGTATCAGGCCTGAGGGCACCAGTATTGGTATTTTGGGAATCAGTTATCTGCGGGTATCAGATTCAGATTTGGGGGCAGTAATTTGGGAACAATGATCAGTGTTTGAGAAAAGTGTATTCAGCTTATCAATTGTGTGTTGTTATACCCAACTGTGTGTTGTGTTTATTTAAGCCGTTATGCTGTCCGTTTTTCTGGTTGTTTATTTCCTTATTATGCTTTATTTATCTTTTTGCTAGGTAGTTTAGCACAATTGCTTCTAACCAAGCAGATATTCCCCAAGCACTCCGGACTAGAGGTCGCAGACTCCATCGATCTGAGGATCTGGTAGACGGACAACCAGTGTTCCACTCATTACCCCCGGTTACTAGACGGAGGGCAGTTAGGCAGAGGATATCAGTTCTGTAGTTAGTTCAGAGGGCTTTGTCTACCCCACCTGAGTATAGTAGGGATCAGAGTTCTGTTTCTCCCGCAAAGAGGGAACATATACCGGCAGTACAGCTAGATCAGGGCAGTATGGCAGGAATCGAAGAAATGATGCGCCAGCTCCAGGAGAGCATGAGAACCATGCAGGAGGACGCTACTCGTCAAGCAGAATTTGCCAAACAGCAGGCCGTTATCATGGCCCAACAAGCAGAGCTAATTACCCGGCTACAGCAGCAAGCCGGAGCATCAGCTTCACACCAAGCTCCTCCCCCACCAAGAGTTCCAGTACCCGGGGAGACGACGAATGCCCAGGAGGATACAGACATCCCAACGGGGCCGGCTCCGCCCTCGATTCTACCTCAACTATCCAAGGCACCCACTCCTATTAATCAACCAGATTCTCCCTTCGAATTCGAGGTGGACCCCACGTCATTAAAAGTGAGCAAGCTTGAAAATCTATTCAAGAAATCTCAGGGTGTGAAGTCCATCTCGGACATCGAGGATGGGTATACCGACGCAGCCGTGACGCTGCCGGACAGATTTAAGATGCCACATATTGACCACTTTGATGGGTCTGGGGATCCCATGGTGCACTTACGGCTGTTTTTAGACATATTAAGGCCAATGGGCCTCACCAGACCACAGAAGCTTTCTTTATTCAGCCGGACCCTGTCCGGTGTGGCAGCCATCTGGTACGCAAAACTGGAAGACGATGTTAAAAGGAATTGGGATAAGATGGCCGAGGCTTTTGTCGCTCAGTACTCTTATAATACACAGATCGAGATCACAACCTGTGATCTCGAGACGACTAGGCCGGAGCCTAAGGAAAGTTTTTCTGACTTCGTAACCCAGTGGAGGGCGAAGGCCTCAATGATGACCACTAGGCCCACTGACAAAGATCAGATTCGGATGATTGTGCGTAATCTCCAGCCCAAGCTTATGTAGAAAATGATTGTTCTCCCCTTCCTTACCTTTTTAGATTTACATGAGATGGGGGTACAAATTGAGGATGCAATGAAACAGGGTCTGATTGACCAAGACAGAGAGCAACCCAGGAGAACCTTCAACCACAACACCAATACAGGCACAAGCAATGCCGCAACTGCCAGAGCTTCAGAGGTAAGCATGGTCACCACCACCCCCCCAAGAACCCCTGCAGCTACGCCATTCACCGGTGCGTCCTGTAGTAGTTCGTAAACAGCCAGATACATACCCAAAAGCCAAAGAACTTTCACTCCACTATACATGTCCTTGTCCAAGGCTTTAGGACTTTTGATCAGGAAAGGGCATTTAAAGCCCCTAGAGCCGCGACCGTTACCAGAAAAACTTCCCCCCTCCCATAATCCAGCCAAATACTGTGCCTTTCACTAATAGCACGGTCATGACACCGACTAATGCTTTCGATTACGTCATGAGATGCAAGATCTCGTTGATAATAGGGTGATTGTGCCTCCAGAGAAACCCAATGTCACAACCAACCCTCTCCCACCACACAACCAAGCTACACCTCTCAAACGCATCAACTTTATCCAGACCGGGGTCATGTCATACGACCCCAGCATATATATCACCCCATCTCACCTACCCAAGCCGGAGGTGTTCCTTCCTGACAGCACTGACTTGTGCATGTTGGACATCTCCCGAACCCAACCCGAACCAATGGTGGTGGCTATCAAAGACAGAATAGGGATGATTTTAGAGGAAAGTGGTACAGTGGATTCAGGGACTGAGGAATTGGGGAGCTTTGCAGAGGAGGTGTACAATCCGAGTGGCTACATTGCGTCAGCGAGTCAGATTAGGCCAAATGTGGAATTGTCAGTGGGGGTAGAAATTTGTGTACTACGGGGGGATGGACTTGATCAGAGGATAGATGACTTAGCAGTTCTGGAAGGGGACATTGCTGACCTTCAGATTTTCAACGAGTAAGAGCCCGGGGACGTGACAGTCAATTGGTTTGATTTTGAGGAGTCAGCAGAGGTCACAGGGTGGCTTGACGACCAACCAGATATTGTTGAAGAATCTCAGCTGGAAAGGGGCCCGTCAGGGGCAAGGACATCAATTGTGGCCGAAAGGGCCGAGGATCAGAATACATCGCCGGAGAGCGCCAGTGCCAAGAATTTTGCTTAGGATTTGGGCATTTTGAATACAGGGAATGTTGAATAGCAAACTGTACTGACGTAGTTGGAACAAGAAGGAATGGAAGACTCTGAGAGAGTCAGAAAAGACAAGGCCCCTGTGGGGACTGAACCTGCTATGTGCACAAAGAAAGAGCGTGCTGCGAGCACATGGACGAAAGGTACTACAAGTACAAGGATAGTTGCAACGGAGCCAGACAAGTGTCTGTCGGCTGCCGATGGCATGTGGTGGGAAGACGATGATTTATGTCTTACCCACACAGATGAGGATTGGGGGAGTAACCAACCGGACGATAGCTGGTATATTGGTGAAGTCGACCATATGACTAGGAGTGGGCGGTACTTTAAGCCCCCGCACCTAGATTAACCAGAGGCGTCCGGGAAGGACAAGGAGTCGGAGAAGCAGAAAGAGAAGTTACTTGAAGAAGAGGTCGTGCTGAAGTAGTTGAAAAAGATACAGGCAGACATCTCCATCTGGGGACTGCTTATGGCTTCATGTGTGCAGAGACAGGCTGTTCTATCGGCAATGGACAAAGCCAAACTCTCAATAGACACCACGCCTGAACAGCTGGTGGGATTGGTCTTTCCGAGAGGAGGTTCCCCGACGTTGACCTTTTCTGACAAAGAACTGCCACCTGAGGGCGCAAGTCATAACAAACCGCTCTACATCTCTGTGGAATGTAGAAGCAAATGGATACCGGTGGTTCTTGTCGACACGGGATCCGCTATTAACGTGTGCCCATCAAGGACGGCATATGCAGTCGGGTTGAAGCCCGCGGACTTCGTGCCAACAGCCCAGGTGATAAGGGCATATGATAACACAAGCAGAGAGGTGATGGGGACTGTGAAAATTCAAACTCAGGTTGGTCTGGGACAGCACGAAATTGACTTTCATGTCTTGGACGTTCCCGCAACCTTCAACCTACTTTTGGGGCGGCCGTGGCTGCACCAGGTAAAAACAGTCTCTTCCACATTGCACCAAATGTTGAAATACCCCCACGGGAAGGGGGTGGCTATTATTTTCGGGAATTCGTCAATCCATCAGCCGCCAGAAGTGTCCACACCAGTTTTGGAAATCGAGCACGGCACGGAGGATGTGTTCCTATCAAGGTTTACTCTGGCTGAGGCCCGGGTCATACAGAACATCTTAGCTGTTGATGAGGGGTTATATGTCAGCGCACAATCAGTGTACCTCATGAACAAGCTCCAACACATCCCCGGGATGGGATTGGGGAAGAGTAGCCAGAAAGGCATTGCAGTATCGGCCGAAGTGCCGCACACCCGCATACCTTTGGCTTGGGTTATCTACCTACCAAAGAGGATTGGGTGAGGAAAGGTAAGGAGATGGCTGGGAGAGCCAGAGCGAAGCAGGCGGGGAAGACTTTTGAGTTGATGCACCGACCCATCCAGGGTACCCTAAACGGACGCTTCGTCCGGGAGGGGGAGGACTTTCCATTTTGTGGCTTCCCAGAGCCATGGCTAAATGCCAAGAGGAGGCGCCTGTCGGGGTTTGAGATCTTCTTTGACCTGCAGTTATCCAGGGATGACGTTGCCGAGGAGCAGACAGACCCATCAGCTGAGGTTGAGCAGAATGAGAAAGTGGATTCTGAGAGCACCGAGATTGAAATGGGGGTAGCGCTGACTTGTCTACTTTCAGATCCTCCGATCTACAGAAGTGTTTGGGGGATAACTTCTCGGTGTCCATGATCGGAAATGAAACGGTGAGCCCACCTACAAATATTTTGGATGCATCCATCGCACCCTCTCTCATCTGGCAGTACAAGGAGGGATTTTTGTCAAGCAGCATCTGGTCAGGTAGTGAGCCAGAATCTGATTCCACCGAGTCTGTAGAGTCGGAATCAGGTTCCAGCTCGACTAAGTCTGAGTCCGGTATTCCTGGGGGTGATAACCCGGATGCCACAGTCCTGTCCAGGTCGTCCTCTTCTTTCTCTTTTGAGTCTGTTGTAACAGAGGAATCTGACGGTTTGGAAGTGCGTAATGAGAATGAAGTAGCTGTGGCTTCTGAGTACTTTTTATGTGCCTTTGATTTATTGTATTAATCAGGACTTTCAAAATTTCGATGAAAACGGTGAGGAAGAAATTCCTCCGATTTTGAAATATTTGCTAGAGCAGGAGTAGGAGAGATTTGTTAAACCTTTGGTTGATGAAATCACTACAGTTAATGTTGGTACTAAGAAGGACTCGCGGCTGGTCCAGATCGGGTCCACGTTGTTTTCAGAGGAACGCGAGCGCTTAGTCGCTTTATTAAAAGATTTCAAAGATGTTTTCGCGTGGTCCTAGGAAGACATGCCTGGAATCGATCCTGAGATTGTACAGCACCGGATCCTTCTTGACCCCGAGGCCTGACCCGTTAAACAGAAACTCAGAAGGATCCGCCCGAACTAGGCTCTCAAAATTAAAGAAGAGGTCACCAAGCAAATTGACGCAAGGTTCCTGTTGGTATCTGAGTACCCAACTTGGTTGGCCAACATTGTTCTGGTGCCGAAGAAGGATGGCAGGATCCAGGTATGCGTAGATTTCAGGGATTTGAATAGAGCCAGTCCGAAGGACGACTTTCCTTTGCCGCATATCGACGAGTTAGTAGACTTGACAGCGGGGCATGCTTTGCTTTCGTTCATGGATGGGTTTTCTGGCTACAATCAGATAGTGATGGCACCCGAAGGCCGAGAGAAGACTGCTTTCACCACCCTGTGAGGGACCTACTGTTACAGAGTGATGCCATTTGGGCTGATGAATGCTGGAGCTACATATCAACGGGCCGCGACCACGATATTACATAACATGATCTACAAAGAGGTTGAGGTGTACGTGGATGACATGATTGTCAAGTCCAAAGAAAGAGAGGGCCACTACACCGCCTTGCAAAAGTTCTTCCAAAGGATCAGAGAATTTCGGTTGCGACTGAATCCTCAGAAGTGTACGTTTGGTGTTACAGCAGGGAAAATGTTGGGATTTTTGATAACACAGAGAGGTATCGAAGTCGACCCTTCCAAAATCAAGGCCATCTTAGAAATGCCACCACCAAGGACTGAAAAGGAGGTGAGAGGCTTTATGGGTAAAGTGCAATTCATAAGATGGTTTATCTCAAAATTAACCTTGACTTGTGAACCACTTTTTGGTCTCCTGAAGAAAGGAAAGAAGTTCTAATGGGACGGCTGATGCCAAGCTGCTTTTGAACAGATCAAGCAATACTTACAAAACCCACCCGTGTTGTCACCGCCTGAGCTGGGGAAACCATTGATTTTGTACCTTTCAGTAATTGAAACTACAATGGGCTGCATGCTTGCGCAGGAGTCTGAGGACAAGGTGGAGAGAGCTATCTACTACTTGAGCAAGAAGATGTTGGATTACGAGACCCGCTACACTCCGCTCGAGAAGGCTTGTTTGGCCTTGGTATGGGCTACCAGGAAGCTGCGGCACTACCTGTTAGCTCACTCTGTAATGTTGGTTTCAAGATTAGATCCCATCAAATATCTCTTCGAGAAACCAGCACTTACGGGTAGGCTAGCCCGTTGGTTGCTTCTACTTTCTGAATTCGATCTGAAGTATGTGACTCGCAAGTCAGTAAAGAGGAGAGCGGTAGCGGAGTTCCTAGCCGATCACCCAGTTGAAGGGGATGAAGCAGTCGAGTACTTATTCCCAGATGAGGCTATTTTGCATATCGACGATGAGTTTTGGACGATGTATTTTGATGGAGCGTCAAACCAGTACGGGTATAGGATAGGGGTGTTGCTGATAGCACCCGACAAGTCCCGTATCCCTCTAGCATTTAAACTCCGGTTCAAAGTCTCGAACAACGAAGCAGAGTACGAAGCATGCATTGTTGGTTAAGAAGCAGCCCTAGAATTAGGGGCAAAACGGTTGGACGTCATCGGGGACTCGAACCTTGTTGTGTCTCAAGCAAAAGGAGACTGGAAAGTCAAAGAAGAAAAGATGAGAATCTATCATCAGACCTTGGACTTGTTGATTCCTCGGTTTGAGAAGCTGAACTTCGCTCATCTGTTAAGAGAGAATAACAGGTTCGCAGATGCACTAGCAACTCTATCTTCCATGATAGACATCCCTTTTGGAGTCCGGATGCGTCCGATCATCACTGACCAGAAGTTCGCGCCGGCTTACGAGTCGATTGCTGCCATAGAAGAAGTTCAAGATAAGAACCCCTGGTATTACGATGTCTGGAACTTCTTGGAGAAAGAAGCGTATCCACCAGGGGAAAATGCCAAGGATAAAAGGGCAATCAGAAGAATGGCTGCTCAGTTCATCATCTGTGGAGGAAAACTATATAAGAGAGGTCATCTGGGAATGCATAAGTTGTGTGTCGAGGTTGAAGAGTCGAAGCGCCTAATGGAGGCCATCCATGGAGGAGAGTGCGGAGTGCACATGAGCGGGGTGATGCTAGCCCGAAAGATCCTCAGACAAGGTTACTATTGGTCCACCATGGAGGAGGATTGTATCGGCTTTGTTCAGCGATGCCACAAATGTCAGATCCATGCAAACCGCATGAACATCCCACTATCGAAGCTATACAATATGACTTCGCCATGGCCATTTTCAGTTTGGGGAATCGACGTGATCGGGGCTGTCACTCCGAAGGGGTCTAATGGGCATGAGTTCATTCTGGTCGTGATAGACTATTTCACAAAGTGGGTCGAGGCCCAATCTTATGCGGTGTTGAAGGCTTCACACGTTGCAAAGTTCATCAGGAACAACATCATCTGTCGCTATGGGGTCCCGAACGAGATTATCTCAGATAATGGTTCCCACTTCAAGAAAGAAGTGATTGACTTGTTGAAAAAATACAACGTGGCTTTTCATAAGTCATCTACATATCGGCCGCAAACCAACGGAGTAGTCGAGGCTGCCAACAAGAACATCAAGTGTATTCTACAGAAGATGGTGGAAACTTACCGGGATTGGCCAAATAAGCTGCCATTTGCTCTGTGGGGCTACCAGACTTCAATTAGAACTTCTACTGGAGCGACTCCGTATTCATTAGTTTATGGGATGAAGGCTGTTCTACCTATTAAAATTGAAGTTCCGTCGTTGCGAGCACTGGCTGAGTGTCAGATAGCTGAGGCAGATTGGCAGCAGAGCAGGTTTGAACAACTCATGCTCTTTGACGAGCGAACTCATGCTCATGTTCAAGGTTATCAACGCAGAATTGCCAGGGCTTTTAACAAGAAGGTTAAGTCCAGGAATTTCAAAGAAGGAGATTTGGTGCTCAACGACAACCGAGCTCCCATCCATGATCCTAGGGGCAAGTTCAGACCCAATTGGATTGGTCCTTACATCATCAAGTCTATCTGGTCAGGTGGAGCTGTCGTTCTGATGGACCTAGATGGCCTAGAGTTCTCCCAACCAATCAACATGGACAAGTTGAAGAAATATTACCCCTGAGTGGCTCGCTAGGCCGAAAACCCGAAAGGGCGACCTAGGCAAAAGTTAGAGCATAGAAAAATTTGAAATTACAAAAACTGAGCTCGCAAGGTTGAAAGCCCGCAAAGGGCAGCCTTGGCAAAAGTTAGAGCGCAAAAGGTGAGGGTTAATACACGAGTGAACCTGAGCCGAACTACGTAAGGCTTGATTCCCATCTTTGGGATACATAGGCAACTTCATCCTGAAGTCCAGCCATAAACTTTTCCCCGATCAACTTTGTCCATTTGATCATCTCGATCATCTTTGTCTATTCAGCATTTAAGAGCTTCGGTTGTGATCTCCGGTGCAGTGCTATTCAGACTAGGGGCAACTTTCCAGTTGCTGGAATCCGGGATTGTGCACCTCAGTGACAGATCTCAGGCGTGTCCAGTTCTGATCCATATCGAAAATGGTTTTGAAAAGTTTTAATAAAAGTTGATTTTGCTCAAATTAATCTTTTTACGACTTAGACCATTTTTGGACCAAAGAGGAGAATTTTCAGTACCCACAACTTTCAATTTCATTGATTTCAATACAGAGTTCTCCTACTCTTGCGTACAAATTGAAGTTGCTTTTTATTACATTCATAAAGAAAACTTGAAAGTACTAATAAAGCAATAAATTCGAGGCATAGATAAGTCAGGTGTTCCTGCCCCCACTCCCAGAGCTGGTCGAAGCCTCTGATGCCAAGCTGGGCCCAACCTGTGCCTCTTCATTGAGCCAATCTATGCACTCGTCAGACAAAGTGCAACTGAAAGTGGGAGCGGGGGCCAGGAGCTCTCTAGTCCTCCATGCTGTGGCATACCGAGCAAGCTGTGCGCCTCGGACCGGAAATGCAGCTGGGTATTCTATCCCCTCTGCCGGGCAAATCTGATCATGGCCAAACTGGCGCTGGAACCGGAAAGGAAAGTAGAACACGCAGTGTGTCAAGCCAATCAACTGAATCCCAGGCTGCCGGGACATGCTGTAGCTCATTGCCGGTAGATTGAGCCAAGGGCAACGCCAAGCAATATCGTCTACAGACAAACTGCACATCCAGTCGAACCACCATCCCTCATCAAGGGCATCGACTAGACGTCGCCGGAAGAAATAGCCGCGAACTGAGTAGGATGAACAAGAATCCACAACCTGCAACTTGTCCATCAACCACACCTGGGGAGGAATGGAAAATGAGAGAATAAAGAATAGAGAGATGTACGATGAGAGAAAAGTGAGAAAAGGGTTTTGTGAGAAAAAACCGAGCCTGAGGGCCGAGTGATGTGAGTAATATATGTGAGGAAGGGTGGGAACATTACCTGCAGCAGTAGTGGACTCCCCGCAAATCTGGTCGTCTCCTGGCGATGGAAAGCATCCAAGCCCATCAATGTCTCGGCCAATGACATGGCAATGCAGCTTTTGCCCTCCCTTAAGCCTTGAGCAACTTCGATCAAACGAACGCTGGCCCAACTGAAGCCTGGAGTAAGCAAAAAATGGGACAACATGCACAAGCAAAGGGCATGTCGCCAAAAACTTTGCCAGTGATGATCACCGCGGTCACCGGCATCAGAGAAACGATGAATCAAGCTGAGAATGTCCAATTCTCCGTCGCGGATCAAAGACCGAGCGTCGTGCACTGTGAGCCCACACATTCGTCCTAAGGCTTGGACATGCCCGAAGCGAAGCTGAGGCAAAGACTTCTTCTTCATTGCGCTCGGATTCCATCAAAGCTCGTAAGTCTTCAAAGGTAGGACACATCTCTTGCCTGCCAAAACTAAAGACATGTGTTACCGGGTTCCAGAACCTTGCCGCGGCGTGGAGAAACGGAAAATGCAGCGGGGTGCGACTCAACGTGAATAGTGCATTTATGCCAAAACCTCGAAAATTCAGCTTTTCCGAGCCATCCAAGTTAGCAATCCAATTTGTGAGATTTTGGGCAAGAAACTCTTCCATTTGGTGCAAACCAGTGTTGAAATGAGGAAAACCATGAAGCTGGGGATTTTGTAGAAGATAAGATGTGAGTGGAAGACAGGTGGCAGCATTCTGGTGGTCCTTGCCATTTTTGGCCGGTTGACCAAAAATAATGCCGGTGGACCACCATTTTGGCCAGTCGGCTGGTAATTATGGCCGATGGCCATTTATTGTGGCCGATGGCCTCCTCCTTTGGCCAATGGCCTTCCCTTTTATCCTCATAATTGCCTGTTTGCTGAGTATGTTGAAAACTTGTGACTGGTTCCACTTCCGAAGCCTTTCGGTGATAATTTTGTGAAGCCATACCTCTGTTACTTCAATTTGCTTATCGAGTTGTTGTATTTTGTTTATCGAGTTGTATCGTTCTTTAAGTCTTTGCTTTGCTTATCAAGTTATATTCACACTTGGTCGGCTTATCGAGTTCTTTGTTTTGCTTATAGAGTCGTTTTGTCGTTAGTCGATTCATTACTTGATTATTACGATGCGAGTGCTTAATGATCAAAACAACGTTCAATCTCATTTACATTGTGATGCTTTGAAATGCGATACGATGCGATGCAATGCATAGAATGTACAAATGCAACACTTTTTTAACAAAAGCAGTTGTTTCGTTTTCATCATGTTTTTCTTTTTGCAAAAAGTACACAGTTCTGAGGAAAATAAAACCTGCCTGAGGCAGTACAAAGTGCTCAAACTACTAGCTAAAAGGGAAAATAAAGCAAAAAGAAAGAAAAAGCAGCGGGGTGTCTGGATCAGCATCAATCATATCAGGCACGAGAGTTTGTCCTCGTCCTCTTCCTGGACGAAGGTCCAAGAATATCACCGTCAGCTCCGTCATCTGAACTCGAGCCCGAGCCATCTCCAGTCTCATCCTCGGATGAATCCACCTACCGCCTCAGACTTATCGTCTCCTGGAATCGGTGCCCGTGAGCTGCTCCCAACATGAGTATGCCTGGCCTTGATACGGAGACGAACTGTGGTCCCTCGCCCGGCTCTCCTTGCTCCTCAGGCAGATATAGATGGTCCTCCTAGACCACCCCATGTGGCTGATGCACCTCCCACACCCTTATTTGGGTCGGTTATGTGGTTCGAAACCTTCAGTACTCGAGACAGTGCAAGAAAATGAGCTTTTGAAGCTATACCGACTTTCGTGTTAATCTCGAGCCATTGTCTTCTGTGTGCTATCCTCGGTGCACGCAAGGTGTATCCTTTCTCGAATCCTTTTGTATCTTGCGAGTTCCGTAGATCGCTTTAAACTTGTTATATTACAACGCTTTGTTATAACTGTAATAAGCGCACTCGTTACGCGTCTTTCTTTGAACAACGCCTCGTCTTGTTTTGGTTGCATCTCGATATCACGAATAGCATGCCTTCACCATACTTATGCTGAACATGGTTCATTCTTGCTTTACACATTGCATGCGCTTCCGCGCATGCTTTACTTACATGTGTTCATGCATTTTTCAAGAGGTTACACATTGCTTGCGCTTTTGCGCATGCTTTACTTACATGTGTTCATTCCTGCTATACACATTGCATACGTTTCCGCGTATGCTTTACTTACATGTGTATATTTTATTCTTTGCCTTACACATTGCATGCGTTTCCGCGCATGCTTTACTTACATGTGTTCATGCATTTTTCAAGAGGTTACACATTGTTTGCGCTTTTGCGCATGCTTTACTTACATGTGTTCATTCCTGCTATACACATTGCATACGTTTCCGCGTGTGCTTTACTTACATGTGTATATTTTATTCTTTGCTTTACACATTGCATGCGTTTCCACGCATGCTTTACTTATATGTGTTCATGCATTTTTCAGGAGGTTACACATTGCATACGTTTCCGCGTGTGCTTTAGTTACATGTGTATATTTTATTCTTTGCTTTACACATTGCATACGTTTCCGCGCATGGTTTACTTACATGTGTTCATGCATTTTTCAGGAGGTTACACATTGCTTGCGTTTTCGTGCATGCTTTACTTACATGTGTTCATTCCTACTATACACATTGCATACGTTTCCACGTGTGCTTTACTTACATGTGTATATTTTATTCTTTGCTTTACACATTGCATGCGTTTCCGCGCATGCTTTACTTACATGTGTTCATGCATTTTTCAGGAGGTTACACATTGCTTGCGCTTTTGCGCATGCTTTACTTACATGTGTTCATTCCTGCTATACACATTGCATACATTTCCGCGTGTGCTTTACTTACATGTGTATATTTTATTCTTTGCTTTACACATTGCTGTAGACGTCCCCGAACGTCCCAGGAGGGAATCTCGTTTTGTTCATTTGGGCTTGCTACAGTTCAGGACTCAATGTCACGGTCCTGTATCTAATCTCGCAGAGTGCAAATGCAAGACCGATGAATCATTAAAGAGTCCAAATCCGGCAAATCGTTTTTGAAAACAAATTTGTTGAAAAAAGTGCCAAACATGGATTGCTTTGCTAGATACAGAGTCGCCACCTAAATATTCAATTTTGGGGGAATTTAGGAAACCCTAACTCGTGCCTAAGGCCACGTGTCCGTCATCACCAAAGTTGCCTCGGCTTGGGAACTTGGGTACGATTGGGGAAGGTCACTTCGTGAGCACCCCCGCTCGCCCGATCAAAGATCGGCCTCTACTAACCATGATATCAAGTTTTGAAAATATTATGCATTCTTATTCCGGTTATTAGCCTAGATTTACTATGTGATGCGCACAGCATACAAGTATAGACTAGATCACCTGAATTGGAATGAAACATCTCATGTTTGTTTTGAAAACGGTTTGCTACTCGCAAGTAGGCTAAAATGTGGATTTGCCACCCTCAGGTGGGCTTTAGAAAACACGATGATTTGCCACTCTCAAGTGGGCTTAAAACTCACAGTCAATGCATTATTCCAATTTAGATAATCCAACCTTCACCCACAGACATTCAGGCAGGTATATCACATAAGCACATAGCCTCATGGTAAGCATGCTATCATGGCAGTCACTCACACACATGCAAGGATGCTAAAGCATAAACACTTACCGAGTACTCCAAGCCAAAACATAAGCTATGTTAGAAGTCCATGCATGATCCTAACTATGCTGAAATGCCTAATGCAACACAGGCAGGAATGTAACTACAATAGGCTCGGCTATTCTAAAGATGGAATGTGAAATGCTACAACTAAGAAGTATTCAACTCGAAATTGAAATACAATGCAGTTAGTATGATGCGCTGAGCCCGGTGCATGCAAGACAGATGAATGGATGCAAACATGCGAGCATAAGTATGCTAATTGAAACATGCCCTAAACTAACCATCATAAGCTGGTAAATAAAAGGGAGAAAGACGTGGGGTTGAAAGACATACATCACACATACGCACACTTATTACACAATTGCTCTCGCTCGGAGGGTCTAAATAAATAATACAGTTCGAATAAATAATTACAGTCCGAATAAATAATTAAATATTACAAAACCCTAATTAATTAACAGATTAACTAAGAAAGCAAATAAATTAGCGTGCAAGTCTATGGACCGCCCCAGCTCTACTCCGAATGATGAAAGATACATGCATGCTCGAGTTGCCTCGTCGGAAAATTCCTCGCGATGCCTCGATTTGGCTCTGTTTGCAATTAATCCCGGAATGTTGTGCAAAGCTCTAGAAGGCTACTGATTTCTGGTTTGCTGCAACAGAGAGCAAGAAAGGGGCATGGCAAAGTATTTTCACATATGTATGCATACCTCGATCCTCGTGCCACCAATCATGCATCTCGATGCATGATGGCCGAGGGGTTGAATTGCACGACTCGATGTGAAATGAATGCACATGACAACACAATAAGGCCTAGACTCCATCATGGGTAATCTGGAGTGTCGGCGACCGGGAATTGAGGCACGTTCCATCACTTTGGGTACGAAACGTCCCTCGTTTCCCATGTTTGGGCTAACTCCTATTCCAAACACAATGCAATAAGATGGCATACACAATGCGACTAACATGCAACCTAGCATACACAATGCTATGGACTAAAATGGCATACACAATGCACGTGACACAACATGGCATGCACAATGCACTAACATGCAACCTAGCATATGCAATGCTATGGACTAAAATGGCATACACCATGCAAGACACAACATGGCATGCACAATGCACTAACATGCAACTTAGCATACGCAATGCTATGGACTAAAATGACATACACAATGCAAGATGGACTTACACCAATATGGGTGGACCTCAGCCACACTCACACCAGTGGCCATATGATGAAAATGAGACAACCGAAATACATGCAAGCATGCACGAACGCAATGGACCGATCCTAAGGCACAACATGCAACTCTAACTAAGCATGGCAAAGGATGAAATATGGCATACAAGCATGCAATTTCCAGCTCTGAAACATGATGCACAATGGTCCTGAATCATGAAAATATGCCACACAATGCAAGCTAGATGGCCCGAATACCGAAACTAATGAAGTGCGTTACCCTAGAGGTACACAAAGCAATGCACAAATGGCAAAACCAACCCCAAACAGACCCTAGGCAGGTCTGAAATAGTGGGGAAATGGCCTAAAATGATGGCTCAGAACGCAAAGAAATGGAGCTCATTCAATGGTCCGAAAACAAGGCATTCATGCACAACTCTCAAGCACACTTAAAGAGGAGAAAACATGAGGATATAGCACTCACATAAGCTCTAAAATATGATGCAAAATGACCCCAAAGCATGAAAACACCTCAGTATATGCACGCAATGGACCTCGAAACTCAAGGCTAAGCATGGATATTGAACTACAAGCATGCAAAACAAGCATCATTCGACCATGAGACCCAAAAACAGAGCTAGGGCAGTCCAAAATACGCACAAAATCAGTTCAAGTCATAGTCAAAATGTGCTAGAATCAAGGGTCAACAAAGCATGCAAAGAAAGCTAGTGAACCATGAGTTGTACTACAACTATATGAAGTACATGAGAGCTCACCAAACCAGCCAAAAAAAGAAGTATGCCATGCCAAAATATGCCCAAAAACCCACTGAAACTCAGTCAATGCATGCAAGAATGATAGGCTCCTTTGGAGGGCCATACAAGGGGTTGTTCTACACATATATGACAGACACACAAAATGGTAAAACAACCTCTGGAAAGAGGTTATGAGGGTCCTAAAACCCCCCAAAAGGGGCCTAAAATTAGTCTAGAAAGCATGCAAGTGAAGGCCCCTTTGACAGGCCTTGAAGAAGATTACTCTACACATGCATAATAGACATCTAATATGGAAAAACCACCTCTAGACAGAGGTCATGCAGATCACAAAACTCATCAAAAATGGCTTGGAGCATGACTTTGAAACATGAAAATAGGGGCTCCTTTGTAAGGCCAACAAAGCTAGTAAAGAGAACAAGGGGTGAGAGGGTCACCCCTCTCTGATTTTGAAGCTCAAAGACACATGTTAGCCACTGAAAATCCATTGGATTTCAGTGGCTAAAAGGCCAAACCAAGGCCAACACAAATGCTCTAATGCATAGCTCAAAACATGAGGAAATGAAGCATGCAAGGGGGTAGATGACCCCCAACAGAAAAATGACCTTAATCAAACTTGAAGAGGAGCTCAAAATAATACTTTTTTTAGTTTATGATGAAGTCCAAAAATGCTTGCAAATAAGGCTAAAGAATGAAGAAAAATAAAGCTACAAAGAGGGAAATGGTGACTTACCCTTGTAGCACAGCAATGCAGTAAGCTCTGGACCAAGAAAGTGAGCTCTGGACCTCTGAAAAAGAACTCCAAGGTACTTAGGATGGTAGTGGAGGTGTTGGGTTGTGAGGTGGTGTGCAAAGGAGGGCAAGAACTTCACTCTTTGAAGCTTAAAGGGAGAGACAAAGAGAGATATATATGGTGTATGCTCTAAACTAATTGTTCAACCCTAGCAATGGAAGAGGAGGCCTCCCTTTATAGAGAAGAGAGGCCAAAGCTTCTCAAAGAAGCTTAAAACCAAGCTTAAACATCCTCCATACATATGGAGGATGCATTCTGAGGCTTCCAGCTGGCACAGCTGGCTTAAGCTCAATGAGACAAAAAAGCAGAAGGCTGGCTGACCAGTTAAGGTGGTCGGCCGACCACTCCCCTTGGTTGGCTGACCAGGTTCAAAAGGGCCAAGCAAAAAAGGTGGTCGGCCATCCCAGATTGGTGGTCTCCCAGGTGAATGCAGCTCAGTGGTGGTATGGGAGACCCGAAATTATGGCTCAAAAGTGAGGGAGACCAAGGGGTCAAAAGGGTCAAGCAGAAAAGGTGGTCGGCCTACCAAGATTGGTGGTCTCCCAGGTGAATGCAACTCAGTGGTGGTATGGGAGACTCGAAATTGTGGCTCAAAAGTGAGGGAGACCACCTACCTGCCAAGAAAAATCGGCCGACTGGGGAAAGGTGGTCTCTAAGTAGAAAAGGTGGTCTACCACCCTACTACCACCTTTCTAACAATGAAACTAGGGTCCATACCAAAAATGAATCCACACTGATGCAAAATGAGGGTTCGGGGGCCAAAACGCGCAGCCGGGGCCCCCGAAAATTGACTATTAAGCACCGGAGGTGGCGTATGACCACAAAGGTGGTCTCCCAGGCCATAGTGTCCCTCTAGGGAGAGGGAACAAGGTGTGTACCAAAAATCGGAGCAAACAGAGGTAGTTAAGCGGTCCCGAACCGAGGCACACGGCCGACGGCTCCGAAAATCGAAAACTGGTCTTTAAACGGGAAAAATGGCCTACAACCACGAAACGTAGCCTACGGCCACTGAGAGATGCTCTTCGAGACCTCTCCCTTCCTTCAGGAAGAGAAAACAAAGAAAATAGAACCTGGTTCGCAAACCGAGGCAAAGCACAAAAGAGTCCCGAAGTTCGGAGGCAAGGCTCTCAGCCGAGACTCCGCAACCTCAAAACAAGCACAATATGCATCATCACCGAGCGCTCAGCTGGTGACGTCTGAGTCTTAAGGTCAGTCAAAAATGGGGTGTCTACAATTGCATGCGTTTCCGCGCATGCTTTACTTACATGTGTCTATTCCTTGTTACACATTGTACATGTTGTCGCGTGTGCTTTACTTACATGTGTACATTTTATTCTTTGCTTTACACATTGCATGCGTTTCCGCGCGGGCTTTACTTACATGTGTATACTTATCCTTACCTTACACATTGTACACGTTGTCACGTGTACTATACTTATATGTGTTTGTGCCTTCCTAGCATTGTTATGCTTGTTTCAAATTGCATTGTTATGCGTCCTACTCAGCTCGCGTTGTCGCGCATGCCCTCCTTCCATTGTTTTGCATCCTTTCCGCATTGTCATGTGTCATCCTTAGGTTGCATTGTCATGTGTCATCCTTAGGTTGCATTGTCCTGCATCCTCCCACCTACGTTGTCTCGCACGTTACTTGCATTGTTATGCACATTTCACCAGCATTGTCACGCAATTTTCACTTGCATTGCTATGCATGTTTCTAACAAAATTGTACCTGTTAAGTTCTCTTTCTTTTTCAGGCACGATATTGAATGTACGGTTCATTTGAAGCTGGCATGACCAGACGAACCGGACAGGCACGATATTGTATGTACGGTTTATTTGAAGCTGGCACGACCAAACGAACCACACAGGTATTGTATTCTCCGCGTGAGACGTAGCGAGAATTGAATAATTCTCTTACATCTTTTCTGCATGTGATGTAGTTAGATTTGTATCCGCCTGCTTAAACTGTTGCATTTATTGTATGTATTTGCTTCGTTACAGCTCTCTTTGCATGATCATAAGTTATGTTCAACTTTATGCATGTTCTTTGCATCTTGCCCCTACCTACGGGCGCATACCTTTGCTATCTTGCGTGCTTGTCTAAGTCTTCGGCCTTGTCAAAAATGGTTCGTCTCTGTGCTTTGACACTCACTCCCGTCATTGTTATGACTTTTGAGTTCTGTCAAAGAGGGGCAACTGTAGACACCCCATTTTTGACTGTCCTCAAGACTTGGACGTCATTGTTTGAACACTTCGTGATCACCCTTATTCGTGTTCGTTTTGAGTTCTCTGAGGTCCCGGCCGCGCACCTTGCCTCAAGACCTCTCAACTTGACTGTTTTGTGCTTGGTTGTGGACCAAGCATTTGTGTTTCTATTTTGAGGGAAGAGGGTGGCTTTTTTGCCATTTCCTCAACCCACCGGCCATGGTCTGAGGTCACCGGCCATGATTTCTTGCTACCAGCCAATTGTATTGGCCGACCGACACTGTATTTGGTCGGCCGGCCATGTGTGTTGGTCGACCGGCCCCTTTATCTGGCCAAGACCTTTTCTTTGCCTTTTTCAGGCATTGTGCATGCCAGCTGTGCCAGCTGGTGAGCACAAATTCTGCCCTCCATACACGTGTATGGAGGGATTTCATTCATACACTTAGCTTCCCTTGGAAGCTTAGATTTGACATTCCTATAAGAGGAGGACCTCCCCTCGCTTTCCAGGGGTTGAACAACCTGTGATATAAAATATATATCACACTCTCTCTCTATATCTCCCATTCTCTCTACATTTGTGTATGTTTTAGTGTTCTAAAGGGTGTTTTGGTTCATATTTTCACACTAAAGCACCTAGTATTACACCATGCTTTGATTACTGAGGTGTTGAGGGTTTGATTTCAGAGTTTTTGAGTTGGTTTTGATCAGAAGGAGGTGCTGGAGTTGATGTTCTTGAAGTGTTCTTCAAGGGTGAGAACTACCCCTTTTATTCCCCATTTTACCTTAAGCTTTTAGCCTATCTTGTATGCTGTTTTAAGCTTAGTGTATAACTGATAAAAGTTATGTATTTTCATGCTTAAGATGTTTGTTTAAGGTTACTTCTGGGTTGGGGGTTGTCTACCCCCTCTTAGGCCTGGTTTGGCCTCTTTTTGTGACCTTTTTCTTGAGCTTTGGAACCCTTTTATTTTGACCTTCTCACCACTGAAATCCAGAGGATTTTCAGTGGTGGAGAAGTGGTTTTGAGGTCTTGTATAGGGGAGGGACACCCCTCTCCCCTTATGCCTCATTTGCTTGCATTGTTGGCTTGTAAAGGTAGCATGTTGGTTTAATGTGTTTTAGCTTCATTTCAGTGGGTATTTGGTGTTAGTTTATCATGTTATACCTTTGTTTCATGTTGGTTCGTTGGCTTATTGCATGCATCATGCACTTGCTTTGCAATCCTCTCATTTGCCTAGACATGTATCATGCATTTAGACCATCATGCTTGCATGTTTTAGCTTGACTTCGTGAAGCTTTTATCCACGTTGTGACATGTTTAAGCTCTTCTTGGTGTTGATTTGGTCATGTTTGCCATGTTCTGTATAGCCACCATGCATTTTAGCTTGTTAACTTTAGGTGTGTGAGTCATG
Organism: Camellia granthamiana; assembly: GCA_036172215.1. NCBI lineage: Eukaryota > Viridiplantae > Streptophyta > Magnoliopsida > Ericales > Theaceae > Camellia > Camellia granthamiana. The sequence continues at coordinate 44,936,394 of CM069904.1, forward strand.
AGCATGCTTTACTTGGCCTATTTCAGTGGCTTGGAATCAGTCGTCATGCTATTTCAGTCCATGTTTCATACTTGTATGCTTGCATTTGCCATCCTTTCAATGCTTTGAAGAGTTGTTGTCTTATGCTCCATGTTTGGGCCATTGTGCATACCTCTAGACTTAAGTCATTTAGGTGCCATCTAGGTGGGTATTGGGGCTTATTTTGAAATATTATAGCTCTGTTTTTCATTGCATAACCCATGCCATGTTTGGTTGAGGTAGTTGTAGTGGAATGCCTTCTTTGTGGCCTTGAATGCCCTCTATTTTGCGCCCATTTCTTAGCATGTTTCGGCCTTGTTCCATGCATGCCCCAGCCCTATTTTGGTCTGCCCTAAGACTGTTTTAAGTCATCTTGGCTCTTTGGGGCCCGGTGGGTTTGGCCATAGTTCGCCCCCCCCCCTTTGTTAGTCTCAAGTTTTGGGCTTTATTGCATACCTTACGTGCATGGCTTAGTTGATTTGGCATCATTCCTTGCACATTTTCAGAGCTTATCACCCTCGTCATTTGTCCATATTTGTCTCTCCTTAATGGGCTTAGAAGTCGACTCCTTTTTGTGCCTAAGTGTTGGACCTTTACATGAGCACGTTTGGGTGTGTTTTGTCCATCATTTCTTGGCACTTTGGCCACTATTTTGGTACGGCTGAGGCCTATCCATCCTTAGTGTAAGCCCATGGATCATGCACTTATGTATTGTTGTAGGCTTACCGCATTGCATGTTGTCTCATCCTTATGGTTGGTGTCATCGTTGAATGCCTATCACTTTGTATATTTGCATATCTAGGTTGCATTGTAGTATTGCATACCTATTGTATTACCATGTTGCTTGCATGTTAAGTTGCATTGTTCATGTTGCATTGATTGCATATTTCGCATTGCATTTGGCATACATGCATTGCATTTTGTTTGGTTTAGGGTGTCAAACCAAACATGAGGATCAAGGGACGTTTCGTACTTAAAGTGACGAAACGTGCCTCACTCCTCGGTCGTCGACACTCTTGACCCAACATGATAGAGTGTGTAGCATTCATTTGTGTGTTGCATTCATTCCATATTGATATGCACCTTTGACACCTTTAGCCATCATGCATCGAAATGCGTGATTGGTGGCTCGAGGATCGAGAGCCATACTCCCTTGAGTTCTTAGCATGATGGGGAGGGTGATCGTGCATACATTTGGCTTGTAAATTCTTTGCCATGCACTGTCTGTCCTCTGTTGCAGCAAAACCAATGTTCTGCAGGAAGAAATGACTGGTCGGCCACTTTCAGTGCCGGCCGACTACCAAAATCCAGCTAATGGCCCCACTTTTGGTCGATGACCATATTTCCATGGCCGGTGGTATTTTCTCTTGGCCGGTGACATCCCACAATTCTCGAGGAGTAGATCAGAAGCATATTTGGGACTCGTGCAGTCTTCAGAGTCATAAAATAGTGCAAACAGAGGCAACAGAGGCATGGCTATGGGTTTCCGAGCGAGGCGAATCGTGCATGCATCATCCAATCATTCCGAGGCGGAGCTGCGGTGGCCTCTTTAGTTTAATGATTAGACTGTTTTATAATTAATTTGTTTATTAATGAAAGGTTGTGTAATAACTAGTTTAATTAGCTTAGATTAGCTAGTTGGTTCTGTATTATTTATTCGGACCCTTCGCGAGAGGGGGAACTTTGTAATATGTGTGCGTGTGTGTGATGCATGTCTTCCAACCCCACGTCTTTCTCCCTTTTATTTACCAGCTTATGATGGTTAGTTTTAGGGCATGTTTCAATTAGCATCTATATGTTCTCATGTTTGCATTCATTCATCTGTATTGCATGCACCGGGCTCGGCGCATCATACTAACTGCATCGTATTTCAATTCCAAGTTGAATACATGTTACCTGTAGCATCTCACATGCCATCTTAGAATAGCCGAGCCTATCTTAGTTGCATTCTTGCATGTGTTGCATTAGGCATCTCAGCATAGTTAGGATTCATGCATGTTTTCTAATTAGCTTCTTTCATTAGCTCGGAGTACTCGGTGAGTGTTTATGCTTTAGCATCCTTGCATGTGTGTGAGTGACTGCCATGATAGCATGCTTTCCATGAGGTTAACTGACTATGTGATATACCTGCCTGAATACTTGTGGGTGAAGGTTGGATTATTTGAATTGGAATAATTCATCGATTGCGAGTTTTAAGCCCACTTGAGAGTGGCAAATCACCATGTTTTCTAAGCCCACTTGAGGGTGGCAAAATCCGCATTTTAGCCTACTTGCGAGTAGCAAACCGTTTTAAAAAACAAACATGAGATGTTTTGTTCCAACTTAGACGATCCAGCCTATACTTGTATGCTGTGCGCATCACGTAGCAATTCTATGCTAATAAGCCGGAATAAGAGCACATATGTTTTCAAAAACAAGATATCATGTTTAGTAGTGGCCGATCTTTGATCGGGCGAGCGGGGGACTTCATTGCATGACCTTCCCCAATCGTACGCAAGTTCCCGAGCCGAGACAACTTTGGTGATGACGGACACGTGGCCTTAGGCACGAGTCAGGGTTTCCTAAATTCCCCCAAAACAAAATATTTAGGTGGCGACTCTGTATCTGGCAAAGCAGTCCATGTTTGGCACTTCTTTCTAAAAAATCTATTTTTCAAAACGATTTGCTGGATTTGGACTCTTTGGTGATTTATCGGTCTCGCATTGCACTTTGCGGGATTAGATTCAGAACCATGACATCGAGTCCGAACTGTAGTGAGCCCAATGAACAAAACGGGATTTCTCCCGGGACGTTCGGGGATGTCTACAAGGACTTTGCAACATACTCAGCTCAAAAGGGTACACCCTGTTCATATTGGTGAGAGATAACATCTGCATGTGAAAACCACGGGTGCTGCTTGGGCTGCCATTCTGACTTAAAGTAGGCTTAAGTTTGGGGCCAAGATACACTCATACTCTAGAGAAAGGCAAGGCCTGAGAAGATGCACCTGGACTGCAGTCTCAGAATTTGCTGAAGTTGAGACATACTAAGATGCTCCAAATTTTCCCTCTTTTCTTTTGCTTTGCAACCCGGAACCTATATAGCTTTAGATAGGTCCTTGTTCTACTGTTCTCACATGACCTGGGTTGAACCCTGTAGTTCATGAAAGAAAGGATCCTGTTTTGCACATATGTGGAGAATGGCACAGCACTCTGAGCACAAAACGATTTATTTTTGAAATGAAATCAAGAAATAAGTTCTAAACCGGGTATTGAGCCTACGACTGACCACAGCCAAAACAACTCAACAAAGAGGAAAGACAAGGTAAACAACCTAAACACATCTATTGACACTCAAAATGACTCAAAACAAGAATCGAAACAAACAAAAACAACAAACACAACACTCGGATGTGTACCACCAGTGGGAGACTTCTCAATTCACAAGGAGCCTATTTCTTCGAGTATTGTTTCCCACCCTTTTCTCATTTGTGATTCTCACATCACTCTGGCACTCACTCTCTTGTTTTCTGAAAAAAGTCCTTTTATCACTTTTTCTCTCAGTGCACATTTCTCTATTCGTCAATCTCTTCTTTTTTTTTTATCCCTCCCCTGGGTGGTTGATGGATAAACAAGAAGTTGCGGGCTCTTGCCCCTAGCATTCTGCTAGATTCTCATTCTTCCGCTCAGAACAGTGAGCTTCTCCCGCAGAGGGGTTGTGGTGCAACTGGATGTGCAGCAGATCAGCAACTAACATCGGTTGACGATGCGCTTGGCTAGCTCGGATGTGATCAGACCTATCCAAATGAGGGAGTGGAATATTCTGCTCCATTCCAGTTCGTGCTTCGCACTCGGCTTAATACCTCGTTGTTTGGAGGATAAGAAAGTCTTTGGGGCCCTTTGTTGTTAGCTTTAGTTGTGCCCTTTTCTAGCGAATATGGTGCCTTTTCTGGCAAGTATGTTGACAAAGGGGAAAAGACAAGAAGCCTGACTCAACTGTGCCCTTAGTTTATCATTTTGACCATTTTTCTATTTTGGTTTTCTACTAAAACAATTTTGACCAACATGAGAGTTAGATTAACATGCTTGCTCGATTTTCTGATTCGAAATCATGCAAGTCAGGCTATGAGCACTAAAATTTTTCCTTTTTTAGGTCCAAGAAATGGTCTAGTTTTGAAAAAAATGGAATAATTTTCGAGAAAATTAGTCAACTTCATTAAAAATTCTCAAAACTGTTTTTGCAAATGGCCACTGCTCGACCAACACGGAATTTACTCTTGAGATGCACAACCTCAGATCCAAAACAATGGAAAATTGCCCATTGCCTAAATGACACCGCATAGCAACGGAAAGTTGCCCCTTGTTTGAATAGCACTGCAGCACACTGTAACCAGTTCTCATAGTGAAGATCACAACCAAATTCTTGCATATAGAAATGACAAAGATGACCAGAACAATCACATGGACACTATCGATTTGGAAGTGTTTATGGCTAGACTTCAGAATGAAGTTGCCTACGTATCCCAAAGATGGGAATCAAGCCTGACATAGTTCCGGGTTAAGGTACACTCGAGTATTAACCTCTCCTTTTGCGCTCTAACTTTTGCCAAGGCCGTCCTTTCTGGGTTTTCAATCTTGCGAGCTCTGTTTTTCTTTTCTTTTCATTTATTTTCATCTTTTCTTCTATTTTTTTTCATTTCATTTTATTTTCATTTCATTTCTTTTTCTTTTCATTTCATTTCATTCTTTGCATTTTTCCTCTTTTTTTCTTGCTCTAACTTTTGCCTGGGTCGCCCTTCCGGGTTTTCGGCCCAACGAGCCTCTCAAGGGTAAAAGGAAAAAGTGTAACACGTCCATGTTGAATAGTCGTAGGATCTCGAAGCCATCTAAATCTAGGAGAATGGCTGCTGTTTACTAATGATGTAGAAGTCCATCCAATGGGGGCTGAATTCGCCCCTAGTGTTGTGCATAGGAACTCGGTTGTCCTTCAGCAATACTTTCTTCTTCCAGCTACTGGAACTTGGCTTTCTTGCCAGTCTTCATTGGTTTGCAGAATGACCCATCTTTGAATCTTTGAGCACACCTGACATTTTTGCCCCTAGTTCAAGGGCTACTTCTAATCTAGCTTTACAAGCTTTCTTTGATCAATCTAATCTTCTTGATCTGACTTTCTTGCCCCTAGTTCGAGGGCTGCTTCAAATCTGGTCTGGTGGGCCTCCTTTGATGTCATACAACCTTATTGCCCCTTGTTCATGGGCTGCTTCAAATCTGGCCATACAAGCCTCACATTGTGGTTAACCGTTGAACATCCTGAATCAAGGTTCAAGGTTTGAAAGTAAGGGGGTCGAGTTTCGAGGCTGAGAGCGATCCTGTGCTGCACAATCTCAAGAGCGATTCTACGCATGTCTTCGCAGGACCACACAAAACATTTTTTGAAATCTTTTAAGAAAGCGACTAATCGCTCGCGCTAAAGACAATGCAGAACCAATTTGGATCAAGCCAGGATCCTTCTCAGTACTCACATTAATAAACATGATCTCATTCATCAAGGGCTTAGCATGCCTCTCTTTCCTTCAGTTGATCAAATTTTTGCAAATCCCAAGGAATTCCTCTCTCTTCGTTTTCATTACAGTGTTTGAAAAAGTTTTGTGATTTCAAGGCACGAAAAGGTAGGCGAAAATCTATGCCGTTTCATTCAAAACTTCTGGCACAACTGGCTCCATGGCAGAAATAGATGCAAAAGGGTGAAAATCACTACTGTTTCATTCAGATCTTCTGGCACAACTGGCTCCAAGGCAGAAACAGACTCAAAAGAAAGAGTGTAAAAGACAGACACAAAACAAGCAAGTGATGCCCGAGGTAACACCCCCGAAATCACCCGACTCTAACACAACATGACTGACTCGATACAACAAGATAGACTCAACTGACTCAGTACAAAAAGACTGACTCAATACAACACAACAAGACTGACCCAATACCCAAGTCAAAAAGTACAAAAACTAGCATTTGCACAATGCTCAAAACAGTGCGGCCATCCATTACATCTGGAGTAAACTGAGCGCCATCCGCAGGTGGTTCATCCCCCGATCACATAATCATATTATCCCCCACATTCATCGATCCAGTGCCGATAGACTTTGCAGGACCTGGTGCGACGATGACCTTGCTGATAAATGCCAAAACAGTAGGACCGGCGAGCCTTGCTTGGCCTTTCTTTACCTTGCCTTAGCGAAGGAAACACTAATTGCTCTTTTGCACTGAATCACGGACCTGAAAAAGTCTATCAACACAAGTCCAATGTACCCAGGGGATATCGGAGCCTTCTGAAGCTATAGTTCCAAGACTACCTTGTAAAGAAGGAAAACAAGCAACATCTCAGCCTGATTTCACCAGAACAGATATGAGCATAGCTGAATGACTGTGCTCCATACTGAGTTCTGCCTCAAAACAGATATTCTCAAACACTGATGTCCTCAGACTGATACCCAGACTTGCAAACTGATACATACATTCCTGTAGAGACACACTCTAAAAACACATATCAAGCAAGTGAGAGCAAAAATACCCCTACGGTGGGGTACGGTTTCCCTGTCCTATTTTGTCAGGAGCTAGGGTTTCACTACGCACGCATGCAGTTTCAAACAATCTACATTCGGGTAAGCAACCTGTCCTAGTTTGGAATGGTCGCTATGGCTTCCGATATGCAACTAGGTCGATTGGTCAAAAGGGTGCCTCGGAGAACCGAGGTTTGTGTTCCCATCGTGTCAGAGCCCGTAACCGGTCAGCCTTATGGCATGCTTTTCCAAGCCAACCTCTGGCAAACCGCTCAGGAATAGCAGATGGCAAACACGGTATCCTAGGTGCACCAATGCAAATGCAATGCAAAGAAACACATAAGTGTAAACAAAACAATATATCATGAGTTCGAGTCAAGTTCTCTAAATCCGCAGTAGAGTCGCCAAAAACTGTTGAACGCCCAAACTTCGCTCCACGCGCAAGGGCGGGAATTGTGTTCTTAGCTACTACAGTTTGGACTCCTGTCACGGTTCTGAATCTAATCTCACAAAGTGCAATGTAAGATTGATAAATCACCAAAGAGTCCAAATTCAACAATTGGTTTTGAAAAATCAATTTTGAATCGAAAAGCGCCAAACATGAACTGCTTTGCCAGATTTCAGAGTCGCCACCTAAATATTTTGTTTTTGGGAAATTTAGGAAACCCTAACTCGTGCCTAAGGCCACGTGTCCGTCATCACCAAAGTTACCTCGGCTCGGGAACTTGGGTACGAGAGGGAAAGGTCCTGCAATGAGCACCGCCGCTCGCCCGATCAAAGATCGGCCTCTACTAACATGATATGTTGTTTTGAAAACACATGTGTTCTTATTCCGGTTATTAGCTAGCTTACTATGTGATGCGCACAGCATATGTCACGACCTAAACCCGCCCCTAAAAGTTTGGTCTATGACTGGCCTGTACATAGGCCTCAAAACAAAATTTCAAAATAATATTTAACCATATATGGGGCCTCAGGCGGAAGCAATATCAATAGAAGACAACATCCATTGAGCTTGTGCATACATGATGGTTTAATTGGATTTAAGCATTTAAATACATTCCAAAGATACATATACAACCACAGAATTTATATAGATCTCACACACACTTACATAAGACTTACTAATTTATATGACTCCCAACAATAAATTAAGGCCTCCACGTGGAGACATACTCCAGGTGTCTTGGCAGACAGGCGAACCTTGGTACAACTCTAGTGTCAATCCCCGATGACTCACCTATAGAAAAATACATAAAACAGAATGAGCAAAGCTCAGTGAATAATAGCATTCAAACAATTTAATGATTAAACTTGAGTTGTAATATTTATAACGTATATAAGTGCAAAGGTCATATAATTACTCTTGTCTTGTAAATATTTTCAGAGCGGCCTTGGCCCCAGTCTTTAAACAGAATGGCTTTAAGCCCTTGAACAGAGTGGCATTAAGCCCTTAAACAGAATGGCAATCAGCCCTTAAACAGATCGGCATTAAGTCCTCTTCATGCATGTATGAACTCAAGAGGTGGCTCGCGCGGATTCTAGAGGTGACTCGCATTGCAGCACTTAGTTTTGTGCAGCACATTGTTTCATACTAACAGATCATACAGAATGGCCATAGGCCCAGATGTCACAGATTGGCCATGGGCCTCACATATGTCACAGAATGGCCATAAGCCTCATAACTTCCTCAAAACGGCCATAGGCCTCATAACTTTCACAGAACGGCCATAGGCCTCAGTTCACATATGTATGGACTCAAGAGATGGCTCGTACGGATTCTAGAGGTGGCTCGCATTGCAGCACTTAGTTCCGTACAGCACTTTGTTCCATACCAGAAATCAATTATATCATGTCATAGCATAAACAAAACGGATAAACAGAACAGAATAATCCCAGACTCATAGGAATACCGTTCATAATAGTGCACATAAATTTCCCCATGGTTTATCACAAGTTGACATAGTTGTCTTACATATAACAAATCATTAATAATAACTATTAACATATAAAGCAACCCATAATTCTATCTGATTAGCCATTTCAATGATTCATTATAAGATATTGAAAACATCATGTTCTTAGTAGGTGGGGCTTATGTTCACAATTGCTTCCTGTCGACAATTTGTACAGTATTGATTCATGCAGAGACATAGACAATCTACAGTTTCCAATCATTTATAACAGTTAACATAATTAACTTGCGAAGAACAGAGCGGTAATAATAAGAATTACTGATAGTAGGTAAATGTACAACTACAGTACTATTACTCACAGTGGTAGGTCTCTGATAGCGGTGGAACGATGTCCTCGTCTTGACCTACAAGTACAGTGCACAACACATAATATGAGATTATACTCGATCCTTTACTTATTCTCTTTGATCATTCAATCAATTAGCCATGGTGGTACCAAGCTCATTATTCCTTAATAAGTCATACTCCATGTCTCAGAAAACAGGAGAAATCAATGGGAAATGGTTTAGGTGAAGAAATGGTATAAAATTGGTTGACAGAAAGTGAACAATCGTCACTAATTTGGGCATAACTATTTCTTTATTTAGAATTTGGGAGTGAGACCACTTCCATTGGAAACTAGACTTCTGGGGGTTGATTTTAGGCTCAAGAATTACTCAAAACGGAGTCCCGAGGCAAAAGATATGCTTATTCAAAGTTGGCTGGACAAAGTTGTCTCTCGCACGTGCAGGTGCGGCTCTGGGCAGTGTGCAGTCCGAAAATGGCTCTTTTTGCTCCAACACTTGGTTTTTCCATTTTGAAGCTTAGTTCTTAACATAAATCACTCAAAAACATGTAAAATTGCCCTATAACATGATAAACTAACATCAACCAAGTGTAATTTCATTTCAAACAATTCAATCTTTGTCTCAAAGTTCAAGATTAATGCTTAATCTTTCATGATCTTCAAGGTTCTTAAAAACACAACACACAACCCACAAATTCACATGATTCTTGCATAATCTAAAGTTTATTTCATGATATCCATGAGCTTGAGCTCCACTCATAAACAAAATTAGAGAACTCAATTTCTAATTCCTCAAATTAGCTCAAGTAAATACATAGATAAACCTTAACCCCAAATGGGTTTAAATCTTCCAAGATCTCTATGATTTTACCAAATTGATACTTTAAACACAAGATTTCAAGATAGATTATCATACCTAACTCAATCTTTGTCTATCTCTTAGCTCTCTTCAATTCCTCCAAGTCCCATGGGTGATCTTCTTTCTTTTCCTTCAATTCTCTTCCATCATCTTCAAAGCCTCCATGGATGTTGGGAAAGTTGTCTCTCTTCCCTCTCTCCCTGTCAAGGTTTCCTCTCTCTCTCTCTTTAGATATTTTGTTTTTTTGACTCCAAAAAGATGAGTTCACCACTTATATAACTCATACACACCTATATATTTAATTATATAAGCTTTATCACAAATAAGGAGGGCCAAACACGCCCTTACGAATCACACAAAATTAAATTTCAATTAAACTTCCCACATGACTCTAAAAATTGTGCTGATCATAAATATGTCCCCTGTTCTGGTTTCTGAAGCATCTAAGGCCTTCAATTTGCAGTATAAAGTTAACCACCCAAATGTGCATTAACGAATCAGATAAATTAGATTTCCAATTAATTTTCCCAAGTAGTTCTAAAAATTCCCATTAACATACCCAAGTACTAAAATTTGATTTCTGAACCCATAAAGGTCGGTAATTTCAATTTTATGTCCGTAACTCAACAGATAAAGCTTTAATTCCAATAGATGTAATTAAATTAAAACACATCATTTCATAATTAAATAAAGATGATTTCTTATACACATTTTGGGTTCATTACAGTATACAAGTATAGACTAAATCACTCGATTTGGAACAAAACATCTCATGTTTGTTTTTCGAAAAGTGGTTTGAAGTTGCTACCCTCAAGTAGGCTAAAGTGTAGATTTGCCACCCTCAAGTGGGCTTAAAACATGATGATTTGCCACTTCAATTGGGCTTAAAACTCACATTTTGATGAATTGTTCCAATTCAAGCAATGAAGCCTTCATCCACAGGCATTCAAGTAGTTAAACACTTAAACAGGTAGCCTCATGGCAAGCATGCTGTCATGGCAATCACGCTGTCATGGCAATCACTTACACGCATACAAGGATGCTAAAGCATAAAAGCTTACCTAGTACTCCGTGCCAAAACAGAAGCTATGTTAGAAATTAATGCATGACCCTAGCTATGTCAAGAATGCCTAATGCAACACATGTAAAATGCAACTAAGATAGGCTCGGCTATTCTAAGATGTCATGTGAATGCAACTAGATAACATGTATTCAAATTGGTATTGAAATACAATGTAGTCTGTATTATGCGCCGAGCCCGATGCATGCAAGACAAATGAATGATGCACGCATGAAAGCATAAGGTATGCTAATCGAAATATGCCCTAATCTAACCATCAAAAGCTGATAAGTAAAAGGGAGAAAGAAATGGGGGTTGGAAGACATGCACACACACATGCACCCTTATTACAACAATTGCCCTCTCGACGGAGGGTCCAAATAAATCAACTAACTAGCTACGCTAAGCTAATTAATTACAAACCGAATTGAAACTGGCTATACTAAGCTAATTAGAATATTACAAAGATGAAATAAATTAGCTAAATACATTAACTAATTAATTACAAAATCAGCAAATTAACTAGCTAAACAAAGCAGTTAAAATGGCCTCGAGGGGAGGGAGATATGCATGCTCGATTGCCTCGCTCGGAAATCCATTGCCATGCCACCAATTGCCTCTGTTTGCACTTGATTTGATCTCTGAAAAGTGCACTGACTTCCAAATTGCTTCTGCTCCAACATGGGGACCTCCTGGTGGGCTGCCAACCAGAAAAGGTGGCTGTAGACCACCTGTAGGCCAGAAAAACTGGTTGTAGACCAAAAAAAGTGGTCGATCGATCACCTTTACTGGTCTGCCGACCAGAAAATTTGCCAAACTCCAGTTTTGCTGCAACAGAGAACAAGAAGGGGCATAGCAATGTATTTTCAAGATATATGTGCACAACCACCCTCCCTATCATTTCTCAAGCTCAAGGAAGTGCGGTACTCGACTCTCGGGCCACCAACCGAGCATCGCAATGCACGATGGCCGAGAAGCCAAGTTTGCACAAGTCAATGTCAATGAATGCACACAAATAACACATAAGGGCCTCCACCTCTATCATGCTTGATCAAGAGGGTCGGCAACCGAGAAATGTGACACGTTTCATCACTTCAAGTATGAAACGTCCCACATTTCTGGTGTTTGGATTAACGTCCAATCCAAACACAATGCAATGCAACACACATGCAAACAACATGCTTATCTATCAATGCTAGAGCGGTATGCACAAGGCTCTATCATGTAAGCAATGCATGCATGGCATGTTTAGGAGCTAAGGCATCAAGGAAAGTGAAATGTATCACACATGAAGCATGCACTACAATGCTCAAATGGTCAAACCTACCTCATGCCACAACAATGGTAGAATCATGCTAGAAATGAGGCACCAAAAGCTACAACAACATGTTCATGCATTGGCTAGCAACCCATACATTAAGCACAACTCTCAAATACAATGAAGAGGTGATAAATAAGAGAGTATGGTAGTGATGTAGGCATTGAAATCATATGCCAAATGATGACATATCATGCAAACAACACAAGTATGGCATGCTAGAGGACTCAAGCATTAAAGTTAGTAAGGTACACAACACTAGGATTATGCAATACTATGCACAAACAACCAAATCAGCCCAAGACAGAGCTACAACAGGCCAAAACAGTAGCTAAAATGAACCGAGAAGATAGCATGAAAAGCAAGAAAATGATGTTCATGCATTGGCTCATAAACGAGGCATAAGGCTCAACTCTCAAACACAATTAAAGAGCGATATATATGTGTGTATGATTGAAGTATATGCTCTGAAATACTATGCCAAATGATGTCATATCATGCAAATAGCTCAAGTAAAGCATGCCAAGAGACTTGAAATACAAAGCTAGTCAGGGGCTTTACACTACAACCATGCTAATCAATGATCAAATGACCTTAAGCATTCAAAACAGACCTAAGGCAGGTCAAAATGGTAGCAAAAACATGCTAGACTTACAACATAGATGGCAAGAAAGATATGCTGTCATATTAGCTCACAAACAAGGCATAAGGGCACAACTCTTAAACACAATGAAAGAGTGATAAACACGAGAGTATGGAAGAAGTTTATGCTCTGAAATTACATATCAAATGAATCCATATCATGCACACATCACAAATATAGCATGCTAGTGGTCTCAAAACTCAAGACTAGTGAAGCCCTCTATGCCATAGCGATACAAAGCAAGCCCCAAAAGGCCAAGAACACTCAAAAAAGTCCTAAAGCATATCAAAATAGTACCAAAACATGCATGGAGTATAGCCAAGACAAGCTAGAATGAGAGGCCAAAACACCAAGTACACTAGGTTAAGGAGCATGATTGCACTACAAGTGCAAGAACCAAGCAAGAGGCGATCCAACCAACTAAAATCAGAGTTGAAGCATGTTAAATAATGGCCAAAAACATGCTAGAGTGGAGCCAATACATGCTAGAATTAAAGGCTAAGACATGAAGCATGTTAGGCTAGTGAGTAGGATTACACTACAAGTGTATGAAGCATGCAAGCAACAACCAAACCAGCCTAAAATAGAGTTAGAGCAGGCCCAAAAAGTCACAAAAACATTCCCAAACTAAGCCTCAAGAAGGGAAAAATACATGCTCATTTGATAGGCCAACAACACATGCTAACAAGACAAGAGGAGGGGGGACCACCCCCTCCCATTTTGGGTCTCAAAACTACCTTTCCACCACTGAAATTCCTCTAGAATTTAGTGGCTTTAAGGCCAAAAAGAAGTTGTTTGAAAAGCTTGAAAGTTAGCTCAAAAGGCCTTACAATCCAAAGAGCAAAATGGAGGAAACACCCCCTAGCCAAACAAGACTTAAACCACCATTTTTATGCCTCAAAAACAGAGTTTCTAACAGTTCAAAACTAGCCCCAAAATAGTCAAAAACAATGGAAAAATGATGGTGAAGCAAGCATGTAAAATAAGCTAAAAGGGAGAGAGTTCTTACCCTTGAAGCATAGCTGCAAAACAGGTCCAAAATCTTAGCCAAAACCACCTTAGGAGCTCCAAATGATCCTCAAAGAACCTCAGCCCAGTGGTGGTTAAGTTTGATCAAGGGTCTCTTTGCAAAAGTGTAGAGGATTCTAAGCTTAAGGCTCAAAATAAGAAGAGAGAGAGGCTTCTAGAGGGAGGGACTGGAATTTTGCTCTTCAAAATTCTAGTGAGAGAGAATTTTTGAGAGAGAGGCTCCCCAAACTTGCCAACCCTTAAAAAATATGAGATATTGCTCAATATATAGCAATATATGAGCATTGGTCGAAATATCTCAATTCAGAAATATCCAGGACAGCCTCGAACAGCTGGAGCAAAATATCTGCACATTCTGGGCTTTCTGGAATTTCTGGCCGACCGACCACCTCCACTGGTCGACCGACCACTTTTTCTGGTCAACAAGGATCATTTTTGGTCGGCATATGGTCGGCGTGCTCCATTTGTGGTCGGCACACTCCCTTAGTGGTCTGCAGCAAAAATCAGTCCTAGTCCCCGACTTGAAGCAAGCCTAAATCCTTCATCTGGATGCCTTTTCATGTCATTCTTGTGTGCAAATTGAATCCCCGGAAGTAAGCTTTCCAATGGTGGCATCTTCACATCAAAATTCCAACTGTGTGAAGAGATATCCCTCTTTTAGTGAAGAATGCTCAGTTTCGGTCCAACTGGATTGATCCCCTACTTCAACCAACCATATCTCCTCCATCCGGACTCAGTTTTAGGAGATTCTTGAGTACAAAATGAAGCCCCGGAAGTCTTATTTCCAATGGTGGTGGCCTCATAGCTGAAATCCAAGTGTGTAAATGGATAGGTCTGATTTAGCGAGGGCTGCTCGACTCTCTCTTGGCGATTCATGCCCATCTTCTTCTCCAGCTTGGTTTCTTCCCTCTTCTCCTCTTTTCTTCAACTCCAAACCTCTAAAAAAAATGTTTTGGAAGATTTTTCAAAGGGTTCACCTCTCTTTCATTCATTTCTACTTTGTCCCTGCTCGGTTTACCGAAAAGCGCAACATTGAACAAAATGCGAGCGTCGGAACATCGTAGGAACTTTGTTTCAAAAATATTTTGAAAGAGAGGGTTTTAAAGTCTAAAATCTTTGGTCAACATACTTTTGGTCCAAAAATGGGGTATAAGGTTTGGATTTGACTTTCTCCTTGCCAAAGAAACCGAACCTTTGCATTGCACAACTTTCAACACCAAGTAAACCATCAGTAACGCCCAAGTCTTAAGGGCGGTCAAAAATGGGGTGTCTATAACCCGAATATTTTTAATTGAAGGGTGGTGTGAACATCGGGACACACTCGAATGTTTTCAACCAAAGGGTGGTGTGAACATTGGGACGCACTCGCGTGCTTTTAACTGAAGAAGCGAGAGGAGGAAGAGTAAAAGGAAGCGATCCGAAGGGCATGAATGATTTTACCTGGAGCTCCTCTGAATGAGCCTCCCTCACTTCCTGAGACTAGTTAGCTAGTTAATTAGTTTAATTAGCAATTAATTATTTATTTTTTTAATATTAATTAGTGTTAGCTAATTAGTTTGTGTTGTAATATTTAAATTAGCTTAATTAGTTGTAGCTAATTAGTTTACTCATTTAATTAGTTTAGATTAATTGAATTAGTTTGTGTTGTAATATTTAATTAGCTTAGCCTAGTTAAATTCTTAATTAATTAGCTTAGATAGTTAGTTAATCATTCGTTCAAGTTTTGTAACAATTAGCTTTAATTAGTTAGCTAGTTAGCTTTATTCATTCAGACTCTCCTTCATGAGAGCCTAATGTAATAATGTGTATGTCTTCTAACCCCACGTCTTTCTCCCTTTTATTTAACTGCTTTTGATGGTTAGATTAGGGACATGTTTCAATTAGCATACCTTATGCTTGCATCCATTCATCTTGAATTGCATGCACTGAGGCTCGGTGCATCATTCAAACTGCGTTGTCATTTCAATACTTCTATGAATACGTGCTTAGACCGCATGTTATCAAAATCGATCTATATGCCATATTAGTAGCCGAGCCTAGTAATTGCATATTGTATGAGTTGCATTAGACATCTTGTATAGGTAGGAATCATGCATATTTTTCTAACTCCTTTGTTTTATCTTAGCTTGGAGTACTATGTGAGTTTTTAATGCTTTAGCATACTTTCATGAGTGTGAGTGATTGTCATGACTAGCATGCTTGCCATGAGGCTAAATGCTTACTTGCTAAACTGCTTGAGTGGCTGTGGATGAAGGCTTGTTGTTTGAATTGGAATGATTCAATGAATGTATGTTTTAAGCCCACTATGTTGAGTAGCAAATTTGCAAACTTTGAGCTCACTTGAGATGGCAAAATAAAACCCTTTTCGCAAAACAAACATGAAATTGAGTTGTTCCAATTCAGTCAAACTAACCCATACTTGTATGTGTGTATCACGTAGTAATGCTAGCATAATAATTGGAACAAGAACATATAATGTTGATAAAAAATCATATCATGATTAGTACAGGCCGATCTTTGATCAAGTGAGCGGGGGTGCTCAATTCATGACCTTCCCCTCTCGTACCCAAGTTCCCGTGCCGAGGCAACTTTGGTGATGAAGGACACGTGGCCTTTGGCACGAGTCATGGGTTTCCTAAATTTTTCCAAAATAAAATATTTAGGTGGCGACTTTGTATCTGGCAAAGTAGTCCAATTTTGGCATTTTTTATTCAAAATCAATTTTCCAAACGATTTGTCGGATTTGGACTCTTTTGTGTTTATCAATTTCACATTGCACTTGTGAGATTAGATTTAGAACCGCAGGAGTCCAAACTGTAGGACTTTCTTTCAAACCTTCCAAAAGAGGGCGGGAAAAAGTCGAGCTATAGTTTCTGGCGACTCTGCTGGGGATTTAGAGAACTTGACTCGAACTTAGGATATGACATTTTATCTACACTTATGTGTTTCTTTGCATTTGCATTGGTGCGCCTAAGTCACTGTGTTTGCCTTCTGCTATTCTTGGACGGTTTGCCGGAGGCTTGCTTAGGCAGTGTCCTTGTGAAGCATGGCAGAGCTAATCTGGAGAAGGAAACAGTGCAAGTGTTGTGCAAACAGAGGCATTCGGGAGCAGACAACGGATATTCTTCGGGTGGAAACTGAGCATGCATGGGCCTCCCTCGCTTCCCGGGACTAGTTAGCTAGTTAATTAGTTTAATTAGCAATTAATTATATATTTGTTGTAAATTAATTAGTTGTAGCTAATTAGTTTGTATTGTAATATTTAAATTAGCTTAATTAGTTGTAGCTAATTAGTTTACTCATTTAATTAGTTTAGATTAATTAAATTAGTTTGTGTTGTAATATTTAATTAGCTTAGCCTAGTTAAATTCTTAATTAGCTTAGATAGTTAGTTAATTATTTATCCAAGTTTTGTAATAATTAGCTTTAATTAGTTAGCTAGTTAGCTTTATTCATTCAGACTCTCTTTCGTGAGAGCGTAATGTAATAATGTGTATATTTTCTAACCCCACGTCCTTCTCCCTTTTATTAAACTGCTTTTGATGGTTACACTAGGGACATGTTTTATCAAAACAAAACCAATTTCTTATCTTGCACACTTTTAGTTTCAACTTTTAGTTACTCATTTTAACTTACCAACCCATTCTTTAACCAATTAGTTCCATGGGTGAGATGCCTTCTAAAGGGAAGGAAGTGTCAAACAAGGGGTAGTTTAAGGCAAGAAAGAGATGTCATGCTGTTGGTAATGAACCCCCAAAAGAGGATTAAACCATTAAGCAATGAACCTCAATCCCAAGCTTAAACTATCCTAAGATTGAAACAACCCTCAAAGCAAATAAAGAGGGAAGAAATGAGGGAGATTGCAGAGATTATAAGTGCTGAAAATGAAGTGAGAAAATCACCAAAACATGTAATCAACTCAAACAAGTGGTGCCTAAAGGCCTAAAACACCAAGTTTGTGAGGATTATTACACTACAACTATGCAATACAAGACTCAAATGCAATAAATAACCAAAAACAGAGACAAAACAGTCTAAAATAGAGCCTAAAATATGCTGGAATTAAGCTACAAAAAGCTAGAAAATTAAGCTAACATATGGAGCTAACTAGGCTAGCAAACAAGACACAAGGAGGGGAGGGTAACCCCTCCAATTTTGGACTTCAAAACATGATTTTTCTCACTAAAAATACTTTGAAATTTAGTGCTAAAAGCCCAAGAAAAGATAGTTTGAAGGTGGGAAATAAAGGTGAAAAAGCCTTAAAAGCAACGAATAAAGAAGGGTGAGATACCCCCTAACCTTAAATGGCCTAAAACACCAATTTTAGCCCATAAAAAATAGAGTTTTTTATAGCCCCAAAACAGCCCCAAAACAGTGGAAAGAGATAGAAAAACAAGTATGCAAAGCAAGCTTAAAAGACAAGTAGTATACCTCTTAAAGCAAAGAACAATTTTAGGCACTAACTCAAGCTAAAACCACCTTCAAGAGCTCCAAGAAGGCTTCAAGGAACCTCAACTCAAAGATGATCAACTTTGGTTGAGGAAGTGTAGGCAAAAGTGTAGTATGAGTAGACAAGTATGCTCAAATTGGCGAGAGAGAGAGAGAGAGAGAGAGAGAGAGAGAGAGAGAGAGAGAGAGAGAGAGATTTTTGTTCCAAAATTTCTAACCCTCAAAAATGGGGAATAAGACCCTATATATATAGATAAACAAGCATTTGGCTGAGAAAAATTCATCCATACATGTGTATGGAGATGAAGAGAATTGTGCCAATAGTTGGAATAGCTGTCAACAAAATATTTGAAAAAATACACTAGTGGCCGGTAGCCACCAGGGGTTGCAAGCATGAAAGTTTTGGTCCAAAACAGGGCACAGAATGGATGGGATTTGAAGGCTCAAAGACAGGGCATTTCGCCGAGGACTTCGAGCACTAAAACGAGCATAAATAGTCATAATCATCGAGTGCACGAGCAATGGCGTCCAAGTCTTAGGGACGGTCAAAAATGGGGTGTCTACACACGTAGTAAACGGCTTGAAAAACATAATCAAATTGGAAAGTAGTAAATGGGAAAGTACTAACACATAGTAATCGACTAGAAAAATAGAATGGGAAAGTAGCACCACGTAGTAAACGGTTGGAAACAGAATAGGAAAGTAGTAATACGTAGTAAATGGCTGGAAAAACATATTGGGAAAGTAGTAACACATAGTAAACGGCTTAAAACAGAATGGGAAAGTAGTAACACGTAGTAAACAGGTGGAAACAGAATGGGAAAGTGTTAATGGTGGAAAAACAAAATAGGAAAGTAGTAACACGTAGTAAACAGGTGGAAACAGAATGGGAAAGTGTTAATGGTGGAAAAACAGAATGGGAAGGTAGTAACACGTAGTAAACGGCTGGAAACAGAATGGGAAACTAGTAATACGTAGTAAATGGCTGGAAAAACAGAATGGGAAAGGAGTAACACGTAGTAAATGACTGGAAACAAAATGGGAAAGTTGTAACACGTAGTAAACTGCTGGAAAAACAAAATGGGAAAATAGTAACACGTAGTAAATGACTGGAAACAGAATGAGAAAGGTGGAACGCGTAGTAAACTGCTGGAAAAACAGAATGGGAAAGTAGTAACACGTAGTAAACGGCTGGAAAAACAGAATCAAATGGGAAAGTAGTAACACGTAGTAAACGGCTAGAAAAACAGAATGGGAAAGTAGTAACACGTAGTAAACGACTGGAAAATAGAATCAAATGGGAAAGTAGTAAATGGGAAAGTAGTAACACATAGTAAACGGCTGGAAAAACAAAATCAAATGGGAAAGTAGTAAACGGAAAAGTAGTAACACTTTACGGGAAAGTAGTAACACTTTGAAAGTAACACAAGAAAAACAAAATCAAATGAGAAAGTAGTAAACGAGAAAGTAGTAACATGTAGTAAGCGGCTGGAAAAACATAATCAAATGGGAAATTACTAAATGAGAAAGTAGTAACACGTAGTAAACGACAAAAAAAACAGAATGGGAAAGTAGTAATACGTAGTAAACGGCAGGAAATAGAATGGGAAAGTTGTAACACATAGTAAATGGCTGAAAAAACAGAATGGGAAAGTAGTATCACATAGTAAACTGCTGGAAATAGAATGGGGAAGTAGTAACACGTAGTAAACGGATGGAAAAACATAATCAAATGGGAAAGACAAAATCAAATCGGAAAGTAGTAACTGGGAAAGTAGTAACACATAGTAAACGGCTGGAAAAATAGAATGGGAAAGTAGTAACACGTAGTAAATGGCTGGAAAAACAGAATGGGCAAGTAGTAACACATAGTAAACGGCTAGAAAAATATAATCAAATGGGAAAGTAGTAACACAGGAAAAACAAAATCAAATGTGAAAGTAGTAAACGACAAAGTAGTAACATTTTACGGGAAAGTAGTAACACTTTGAAAGTGAAAGTAGTAAACGGGAAAGTAGTAACACTTTGTAGGGAAGTAGTAACACTTTGAAAGTAGTAACACCGGAAAAACAAAATCAACTAGAAAAACAAAATCAAATGAGAAAGTAGGAAAGTAGTAAACGGGAAAGTAGTAACACTGGAAAAACAAAATCAACTGGGAAAGTAGGAAAGTAGTAACACTGGAAAACAAAATCAACTGGAAAAACAAAATCAAAATCAAATGGAAAAGTAGTAAACAGCTAGAAAAACATAATTAAATGGAAAAGTAGTAACACTGGAAAAACAAAATCAAATGGGAAAGTAGAAAACAGGAAAGTAGTAACACTTTACGGAAAAGTAGTAACACTTTGAAAGTAGTAACACTAGAAAAGTAAAATCAAATGGGAAAGTAGGAAAGTAGTAAATGGGAAATGTCACGACCCAAACCCACCCCTAAAAGTTTGGCATCGTAACCGGTTAGTAATCCGTGATTACCAAAGGCCTAACTATACAAATCAAACAAACAGGGCTAGCGGAAGCTAAGATATAAGAAATTAAAACGTCCAACGAGCTGTGAACTTACATGAGACAAAAGGCATTATGATAGATAGATAGATATATACATATGCACATCAAGGTATTATAAGTTTGTCAAAATACAACCAAAAGAGGGGAGATATTCCCATCAACCATGGATATAATACCAGCAGCAACCAACCATAACACGTGAGTGATTTCAAAAGGCTGCTCACTGGACCACCTACGTGCTTCAATAGATAGGAACCTCGCCATGAGGCGCAAAAGGTAGCTTAACCAAAACGGAGGTGAGATCACCGCCACTACGTCCCCTTCTGAACTGGATCACCTACATATATATACATATCAAAACGTGAGCTAGAGCCCAATGAATAACAACAGTGTAAAGAGGTTCTAAATGATGTCCTTACTGAAAAGCAAACCATAAACTTAACAGATTCTTATTTCATACAGGGACATAAATGTTTATGTGGTACATCCCATAGAAAACTAGTTCAGACGGTCTTCAAGACCGATAATCAGATGTGATGGCCATCAATATAATAAACAGGAGTTCCACAAAATGGAACTGTCAGAGATCTCTGTAACAATGTAAATATGTGCTAAGGATGCCACGAATACAGTGTAAGAACATAGGATCATCATTCACTAAGCATAATGTAAGCATGTTTAGCGCAGGGAAAGCATAAAAGCAGAAAAGAGATACTTAAGTTAAACATATCTTTACAACAGTGTTACACACTGTAGACCGCCCGAACTCCGCTCCGCGCGCGAGGGCGCGAATTGTAGTTCTAGCTACTACAGTTCGGACTCTTGTCATAGTTTTGAATCTAATCTCACAAAGTGCAATGTAAGATTGACAAATCACCAAAGAGTCTAAATCTGGCAAATCGTTTTGGAAAATCGATTTTAATCAAAAAATGCCAAACATGGACTGCTTTGCCAGATTTCAAAGTCACCACCTAAATATTTTATTTTGGGGAAATTTAGGAAACCTTGACTCGTGCCTAAGACCATGTGTCCGTCATCACCAAAGTTGCCTCGGCTCGGGAACTTGGGTACAAGAGGGGAAGGTCTGAAATGAGCACCCCCGCTCGCCCAACCAAAGATCGGCCTCTACTAACATGATATGTTGTTTTGAAAACACGTGTTCTTATTCCGATTTATTAGCTAACTTACTATGTGATGCGCACAGCATACAAGTATAGACTCAATCACAAGAATTGGAACAAAACATCTGATGTTTGTTTTTCGAAAATGGTTTGAAGTTGCTACTCGCAAGTAGGCTAAAACGTGGATTTGTCACCAAACAAGGTGGGCTTAAAACATGATGATTCGCCACTTCAAGTGGCCTTAAAACTCACATTTTGATGAATTGTCCCAATTCAAGCAATCAAGCCTTCATCTACAGGCATTCATGCAGTTAATCATTTAAGCACATAGCCTCATGGCAAGCATGCTATCATGGCAGTCACTTACACATATGCAAGGATGCTAAAGCGTAAACACTCACAGTGTACTCCGAGCCAAAACAGAAGCTAGTTAGAAATCATGCATGATCCTAGCTATGTTAAGATGCCTAATGCAACACATGCAAAAATGCAACTAAAATAGGCTCGGCTATCTAGAATGGCATATGAATGCAACACTTGATAACATACTCTGAAACACGTATTCAAGAAAGTGTATTGAAATACAATGCAGTTTGAATGATGCGTCGAGCCCGGTGCATGCAAGACAAATAAATGATGCACGCATGCAAGCATAAGGACGCTAATTGAAATATGCCCTAAAACTAACCATCAAAAGCGGATAAGTAAAAGGGAGAAAGAAATGGGATTGGCAGACATGCATCACACACACGCACACTTATTACATCATTTGCCCTCTCGACGGATGGTCCGAATAATAAGCTAACTAGCTACGCTAATTAAACTAATTATTACAAACCAAAAGTAATTAACTATTCCTAGTTAACTAATTATTACAAAACAAATCAATTAATCAAGCACATTAACTAATTAAGTACAAAACCGATGAATTAGCTAACTTAGCTAAGCAAAACAGTTAGAGGGCCTCGGGACGAGGGATGCATGCATGCTCGATCGCCTCGCATGGAAATCCATTGCTATGCCCAGAATTGCCTCTGTTTGCATTTGATTTGATCTCAGAACACTGCACAAACTTCCAGATTGCTTTTGCTCCAACATGGGGACCTCCGGGTGGGCTGCCGACCAGAAAAGGGGGCTGTAGACCATCTGTAGGCCAGAAAAACTGGTTGCAGACCAGAAAAAGTGGTCGGTCAACCCCTTTTACTGGTCTACCGACCAGAAAACTTGCCAAACTCCAGTTTTGCTGCAACAGAGAACAACAAGGGGCATAGCAGTATATTTGGAAGATATGTGTGCACAACCACCCTCCCTATCATTTCTCAAGCTCAAGAGAGTGCGGTACTCGACTCTCGGGCCACCAACTGAGCATCGTGATGCACGATGGCCAAGAAGCCAAGTTTGCACAAGTCAATATCAATGAATGCACAAATAACACATAAGAGCCTCCGCCTTTATCAAGCATGATCAAGATGGTTGGCAACCAAGAAACACAACACGTTTCATCACTTTGAGTATGAAACGTGCCACATTCCTTGTGTTCGGATTAACGTCCAATCCAAACACAATGCAACACACATAACATGCCTATCTATCAATGTTAATGTGGCACTCATGAGGTTCCATCATATAAGCAATGCATGCAAGACATGTTCGAAGGCCAAGAACATCAAAGCTAGTAAAGAGCATCTCACACAAGGCATGCAATACCAAGTTTAAATGGCTAAACCAACTATGGATAGACCTAAACCATGCCAAAACAGTGGCCTAAATGCGTTGAGATGATAGCCTGAAAGACAAGAAAATGATGTTCATGCATTAACCCATGAACAAAGCATAGAAGCACAACTCTCAAACATAATGAAGAAGTGACAAATGTGAGAGTGTAGCTACACTATATGCACTGAAATCATGTGTGAAATGATGCCAAATCATCCAAACAACACAAGGATAGCATCCTAAGGACCTTGAATCATTAGGCTAGCCAAAGCTATTGCACCACAACCATGCATAACAAGTCCCATATGACCCAAACTACTCAAAACAGAGTTGAGGCATGCTAAATCAAGGCCAAAGGCATGCTAAAACACATGCTCATTCATTGGCTCACACACAAGGCAAAATGCATAACCCTCAAGAGCAATGAAAGAGTGATAAACATGGGAGTATAGCAAAGACATAAGCTCTGAAATTACATTCCAAATGATGCCAAATCATGCACATATCACAAATAAGGCATGCTAGGAGGCTCAAAGCTTAAGGCTAGCAAAGATACTTGCACCATAGCCATATCAAGCAAGCCCCAAAGGGCTAAGATGACTCAAAACAGTCCCAAGCTAGGTCAAAACAATGCCAAAACATGCGTGGAGTAGGGCTAACACATGTTAGAATGGGAGGCATAAAGCATGACGCATGCAAGGCCAATAAGCATGATTACATTACAAGTGTAAGAAGCAAATGAGAGATGCTTTAACCAACCAAAAACAGAGTTGTACCATGGCAAAATAACACCAAAAACATGCCGAGATGGTAGCCCAAAAAAAAAAAAAAAAACTTAGGCAAGCATGCATGCCAATTGGCTCATGATTGAGGCATAAAGCATAACCCTCCAAAGCATTGAAAGAGTGATACACACGAGGGTATGACAGTGAAACATGCTCTAAAATCATATATCAAATGATGCTAAATCATGCAAATAGCCCAAGCAATGCATGCTAGTGGACTCAAAACACAAAGCTTGTGGAGGGGCTTTACACTATGGCTATACAAAGCAAAGCATACATGATCAAGACCACCCGAATCAGACCTAAAGCATGTGAAATCGTGGAAAAAAGCATGCTGAAATAGAGCCAAAACAAGCTAGAACCATAGGCCAAAGTAGTAAGCATGCTAGGCTAGTGAGTGGAATTGCACTACAAGTGCAAGGAGCATGCAAGAGGTAACCAAACCAACCTCAAACAGAGCTATATCATGGCAAAACAAGACCTGAAACATGCTAAGATAGAGCCTTATGAAGGTAGAAAAACATGCTAACTTGATAAGCCAATACCACATGCAAACAAGGTACAAAATGGGGGGACCACCCCCACCTATTTTGGGTCCCAAAACACACTTTCCACCACTGAAATTCCTCTGGAATTCAGTGGTTAAAAGGCCAAGAGAAGGTGATCTCAAAGGCCTAAAGAGATGGCACAAAACAAAGTAAAACAAGCCACCAAAGGGGGTAGACCACCCCTAACTCAAACAAAGCCTCAAACAACCATTTTTAACACTTAAAAATGAAGCTTTTTGTAGTTGACAACTAGGCCAAAATAAGCATGCAAAGGTGGCCTAAACTAATACAAAAACAAGCCTAAAAGGGGGTATATGCTTACCGTTGAAGAACCACAACAAGACAGCAACTTCTGAGGCAAAAACCAAGCTTTTGAGCTTCGAACAAACCTCCAAGTACCACAGCTCAAGAGTGAAGGTGTTTTACTAGGTGTTTAGAGCAAAAGTGTGAACAAAACTCACTTTAAGTCACAAACTAATACAAATATAGAGAAGGGTAGTCGAACGCGTGGCAAACACGAACATGCATGATAGATAGCAGTCAAACTGAACCGGAACTTCTCTTCAATGAACCGTACATACAATATCGTGCCTGCACAAGAGAGAGATTTTGACAAGTACAATGTAATAGGAACACATGATCAACGCTATATCAAGATACAATTTCAATACAAGATAAATGCGTGCACATATGACGCCAATGGAAAGGTGCATAACAATTCATAGGAGATGTGCATAACAATGCAAGTGAAACGGTGCATAACAGTGCAGCGGGAACGGTGCATAACAATGCAAGTAAAATAGTGCATAACAATGCAACTGGAATGTGCAAAACAATGCAAGGAAAACGGTGCATAACAATGCAAATAGAATGGTGCATAACAATGCAAGGGAAAAGTGCATAACAATGCAAGGGAAAAGTGCATAGCAATGCAACTAGAACGTGCATAACAATGCAACTGGAATGTGCAAAACAATGCAAGGAAAACGGTGCATAACAATGCAAGTGAAGTGTGCATAACAATGTAGGTGTAACATGCATAACAATGCAAATGAAGTGTGTATAACAATGCAGGTGTAACGTGCATAATAATGCAAGTGAAAAGGTGCATAACAATGCATTTTCAGTGCAACATCAACAACATGTTTGAACTAAAATGTCGAATAAGGAAATACACGCCGTAACGAGGCCAATTCAAACGCAACCTCCGATTTACCTCTCGGAGGGGTCACAATGTACTTAAAAAGGATACACCTTGCTCCTGACGAGTGACGCTGAGTCGTACATCAAAGACGTGAATCGAAGTTCCCACGAGGACATTTTGAGCCAAAAATAGTGAACTTTTCTTGCACTTTCTCGCGAGCCAAGGACTCCAAATAGCATAAAAACACACAGAGAGGACAATGGGACCCTGAAGACCACCCTGGAAGGCTGCCGACCACCAAAACCACCTGTAGACCACCTAGGTGGTCGGTCGACCTGAAAAACTGGTCGGTCGACCAGTTTAGTAAATCCAGGGCAGTTTGGTCTTTTGAGGTTCGTCTCTTTAAATACACAACTTCAAAACACAAATGCTCACACACACAAGGCTGAAAATCACTCCCCTTCCTCCCTAGACCCTTTTCCCTCTTAGATCCGGGCTTTGCCCGTGTTTTCCAACGCCCCACGCGAAGTTGACTCACTAAGATCTTTCGATTTCCTTCACTTTGAACCGATCAAAATTTGTTTCCGGAGC
Source organism: Camellia granthamiana (assembly GCA_036172215.1). Classification (NCBI taxonomy): domain Eukaryota; kingdom Viridiplantae; phylum Streptophyta; class Magnoliopsida; order Ericales; family Theaceae; genus Camellia; species Camellia granthamiana. The sequence goes on from CM069904.1 coordinate 44,962,980, forward strand.
TTCTTTCTCCATTTTCACCACTTGAGGTATGTTCCTCTCGAAGTTTAGCACCTTCTCCCGGGTTTTGACTTTCTTTGACTTTTTCTCTTCCCGAGAGTTGACTTTTGATGACGTTTGGCAATTTTAGCTCATTTCGCTCATTTTTGCTCATTTTGCACCTTCTTTTCAGATGGCTGATGATGCTCCATACGACGAGGGTCCTCCGGGGATGGAGAGGGAGCCTGACATCATTCCGCTGACGCCTAGGATCCGGCCTTTCGACCGTACGACGTACCGTCCTGAGGAGCACATCTTACCACCCGGCACTTTTCATCATTTTACAGACTTTGCGCGACGAACACCCACGGACTCGCTACTACAGGAGCCGGAGTCTCACCTGTCTCACTACGCACCCTAGGTGCATACTACACTCTTACATTTTCTGCGATGTATTTTATCTGCTTGTTCTGAACACATTTACATACACAGCACTTCTGCTCATCCTGAACACAGCTCACATACTGCATTTCTGCTCATTCTCAACACAGCTCACACACTGCATTTCTGCTCATTCTCAACACAGCTCACACTACATTTCTGTTCATTCTGAACACAGCTCACACACTGCATTTCTACTCATTCTGAACACAGCTCACACTGTATTTCTGCTCATTCTGAACACAGGTAGCTTCTCGTTTTACACGGGGATATGGGTCGATTATAGCGAGGGAGTGGTACATGGAGCTCCCAGACGGTGTTCAACAGATTGTTGATGAGGCAGGGTTCAACCCATTTTGCATGGGGTTATCGCGTCTTGCGGCGAGTAGGACCCTCCTGGGTGCATTGGTAAAGAGATAGTGGGACACCACCAACTCCTTTCATTTTTCAGCTACCGGGGACATGACGGTGACCCTATATGACTTTGCTATGCTGACGGGCCTCGACGTGGGAGGTCGGCCGATCCCATATGACTCCGATATGGGTAAGTGGGAGGCAGCCTGGACTTATCTACTCGGAGCCCATCCGTCGATCTACCGATCATCAGGCACAGTCAGATACACCTGGTTCACAGAGCAGTACAGAGGGACTGTGCCCGAGACTATTGAGGCCACGGAGCAGTACACCCGGGGATTCCTAATGTTCCTTCTTGGGACCACATTGTTCTCCGACAAGGGGAACACAGTTGGGCTACATCTTTTGAGTGCTCTAGTAGACCTATCCCAGGTTCGGCACTTCGATTGGGGCGGCGCTAACCTTGCCACCCTTTATTGCTATATGAGATCGACCTCCCGCAGGTGCGGAAACATAGTAGGCGGCTATTGGAGAGCCTGGGAGGTACATTCTGCCCTTTTGATTTACATTTTTGCTTTTCATTACCTGTACACTGCACACTCCACACATTACACGCATTATGTTCTGTACTCCGCATTCTGCACTCTACATTCTGCATTTTTTGTATATTCTATATGCTGACTGCCACTGTCTTGCCTTTCACAGCTGTGGGTATGCGCCTATTTCCCGACGCTTGCCCCTGATCCGGAGGTTGAGACACCACTTGAGGTGCTGTACTCGCGCAGATTTGAAGGTCGATGTCGGCCCAGACCCTGAGAGACCTTGCCATATCTCAGGCATTATTTTGACACAGTACGGGGGACCGAGGTAATCCAGAACTCTCAATTCTTCATGCTTTCAGCTTCGGTTCATCTTGTATATCTATGGCAACTAATCAATTCATGCACTTGCTATCCGTAGATCACCTGGCAGCCTTGGATAGCAATGCCAGGGTTTTCTCGCTTCCAGTTTGCTGGGGCATGGGGCGCCTCCCGATACCGGATTCCGTTTGAGGGACCAGTTGGCAGAGCTTGGTTTCTCGGGGAGTGCTTCATATGCCAGACACTGGGCCATCCAGTTTAGGAGATCCCTTCACCGCCTTCATTAGACATGCAGACCACAGAGAGTCTCTCTCCCCAGGAGGTTAGCGACCTTATGTAGGGTGCTGACGCAGTCCTTTTCCATGAGGAGGGAGAGTACACGACATACCTCCACACATACCTGATGCCCCCGCTGACAGGTGTTCGTGCCCCCATGAGGAGAGCTGCTGACATTCCTTCATCGAGCTACGCTCGAGCTACAGACATCCCTTCGACTAGCAGGGCCAGCACATCGAGAGGTAGGACTAGGGAGATGCCCCCCACTTGGCAGTGTGCTGGGTGGCCAGATCCTCTGACCGAGCTGACAGGCTGGTGGTATGGGACGCCTTATCAAATTCCACTTGAGCCTCCATTGCCGGATCATCGATATGTCAGGGCCCTTGACTCAACATCGGTGTGCTCCACAGCTTTCATCTATCATTCAGATATTTAGACATTCATTCATTCACTGATGACTTCAACTTACATCTGCAGCCTTCCACAGGATACGTTGAGGGGTTGCTTGAGGCGATGGCCTCACTTGAGTTTATGGTTTTGAGGAGAGAGACTATGTTGCACTCCCACAGCGTCCCGGTACTTTCCAGTTTCCTTGCATTTATCATACTTTTGCTGATATGTCGAAACTGAACATTTCTCTACACTAATTCACTGCATGTATAGATCATATTGGACACATCACATTCACATACTATATTTGCATGCACTCACTCTATGCACCATACTTGCATCTGATATACATACCCTGGCTGATGTATTCAAACTGCCTTTTCAGGTCACACCTCTACAGCCCGGGCCACCCGGGCCTTCTCCAGTAGCAGGGAGAGGGATCCCGACACACGGCCGAGGGAGACGTCGAGCGCCTGCTAGACGTGATGATGAGTCTAATGAGGAGGAGGAGCCAGCAAATCCTCAGTCAGAGACATCCGAGGGCGGAGGTGGTGACACCGGTTCAGGTTCTAAGGGCGGAGACGACGCCGAGGAGGATTCCGAGGATGGCGGTGGTGTAGAGGCTGCTCAGCTGAAAAGGGTGAAAAGGGCGTCTCGATTTTGAGCCAGATGGTACCGACTCAGATATTTTTCCTTTGTTTTATTTTTTGCTAGTAGTTATAGCATATTGTACAGCGTTAGGCAGTTTTATTTTCCTTAAAACTTTGTACTTTGTAAAGAGAAACCAAGATGGAATGAAAATAACTTTTTGTTCAAAAAGTGTTGCATTTGTATTTCAAGCATCGCATCACATCACACAGCATGAAAATGAGATTGATGGAATTTGAACATTCATGTATTGCCAAGTCAAGTAGTGAACCAACGTAACAAACAAAACAACTTAAAAAAAACAATTCGATAAACGAATTACAACAACTCGATTAGCAAGGAGCAACAACTCAATAAACAAATCGCAACAACTCGATAAGCAAATGCATATTGGACAAACAAAACAACAAGACGCATTCGAAGCAGAAATAAACTCAAATTTTTCAGCATTCTCAGCACACAGACAGGCTAGGGGTTCCCTGCTGGAGACAAGAAGTAGCTATAGACCACCTAAGGTCATTGTCGACCACCAAAATAGATTTTCAACCACTTTTGTGGTCTGTCGACCAGAAAAAGTGGTCGGTCGACCAGTTATGTGGGGGGGTCTCTAGATTTTGCCACCTGTCCTCCACTCAAAGCCTTATCTTCTATAAAGGCTCCAGCTTCGTGGTTCCCTCATTGTAACTTAGTTTTTGCACCAAATGGAGGCATTTCTTGCCCAAAATCTCACAAATTGGATTGCTAACTTGGATGGCTCGGAAAAGCTAAATTTTCGGGGCTTCGGAATAAATGCACTATTCACACTGAGCCACACCCCGCTGCGTTTTCCGTTCCTTCATGCCGCGGCTAGGTGTTGGAATCCGGTAACTCATGTTTTTAGCTTTGGCGGACAAGAGATGTGTCCCATTTTCGAAGACTTCCAGGCTTTGATGGAATCTCAGTGCAATGAAGAGATCTTGCCCCAATTTCGCTTCGGCCACATCCAAGCCTTAGGACGGATGTGCGGGCTCACTTTGCATGACGCTCGGTCTTTGATTTGCGACGGAGAACTGGACATTTCGAGCCTGATTCGTCGATTTTCTGACGCCGGTGACTGCGGCGATCATCACTCGCAAGGTTTTCGGCGACATGCGCTTTGCTTGTGCATGTTGTCTCATTTCTTGCTTGCCCCAGGCTTCGGTGGGTCTAGCGTCCGTTTGATTGAGGTTGCCCAAGGCTTAAAAGAGGGCAAGAGCTGCATTGCCATGACACTAGCTGAGACATTGATGGGTTTGGATGCTTTCCATCGCCGAGAGACGACTAGATTCGCGAGGAGTCCACTACTGCTGCAGGTAATGTTTCCCACCCTATCTCACATATATTTCTTACATCACTCGGCCCTCAGGCTCGATTTTTCTTTCAAAACCCTTTTCTCACTTTTCTCTCCACGTACACCTCTCTATTCTTTAATCTCTCATTTTTCATCCCTCCCCAGATATGGTTGATGGATAAGTTGAAGGTTGTGGACTCATGCCCAGCATATTCAGCTCGCGGCTATTTCTTCCAGCAACGCCTAGTTGATGCCCCAGACAAGGGATGGTGGTGCGAATGGATGTGCAGTCTGTCCACTATCAAGATTGCTTGGCGCTGCCCCTGGCTCAATCTGCTAGCGATGAGTTACAACATGTCTCGCCAGCCAGGCATTCAGCTGATTGGCCTGACACACTGTGTCTTTTACTTCCCATTTCGAATCCGGCACCAATTTGGACATGATCAGACTTGTCCGGAAGATGAGGTAGAGTACCCTGCTGCATTTCCCGTCTGAGGCTCACATCTGGCTCGGTATGCCATAGCATAGAGGACGAGAGAGCTTCTGGCCCCTGCTCCCACTTTCAGTTGCACCCTCTCTGATGAGTGCATAGCTTGGCTCGATGAAGAGGTGCAGGTTGGTCCTACTTTGGCATCAGAGGCTTTCACAAGCTCTGGGAGGGGGCGCAGGAACACCTGACTTATCCATGCCCTGAGTTTATTACTTTATCAGTACTTTCAAGTTTTCTTTATGACTGTAATAAAAAGCAACTTCAATTTGTATTCAAGAGTAGGAGAACTCTGTACTGAAATCAATGTAATTGAAGGTTGTGGGTCAATGTAATTAAAGGTTGTGGGTACTGAAAATTTTCCGTTTGGTCCAAAAATGGTCTAAGTTGTAAAAAGATTAATTTGAGCAAAATCAACTTTTATTAAAACTTTTCAAAACCATTTTCGATATGGATCACAACTGAACACGCCCGAGATCTATCACTGAGATGTACAACCCCGGGTCCAGCAATTGGAAAGTTGCCCCTAGTCTGAATAGCACTGCACTGGAGATCACAACCGAGCTCTTAAATGCAGAATAGACAAAGATGACCAACATGATCAAATGGACAAAGTTGATTTGGAAGTGTTTATGGCTGGACTTCAGAATGAAGTTGCCTACGTATCCCGAAGATGGGAATCAAGCTTTACGTAATTCGGTTCAGGTTCACTCATGTATTAACACTCTCCTTTTACGCTCTAACTTTTGCCAAGGCCGCCCTTTCTGGGTTCTCAAACCTTGCAAGCTCAGTTTTTATTATTTCAAATTTTTCATGCTCTATCTTTTGCCTAGGTCGCCCTTTCGGGTTTTCGAACTAGCAAGCCACTTAGGGATAGTATTTCTTCAACTTGTCCATGTTGATCGACTAGGAAAACTCTAGGCCATCTAGGTCCATTAGAACGACAACTCCACCCAACCAGATAGACTTCACGATGTAGGGACCAGTCCAATTGGGTCTGAACTTGCCCCTAAGGTCGTGGATGGGAGCTCGGTTGTCTTTGAACACTAGATCCCCCTCTTTCAAATTCCTGGACTTAACTTTCTTGTTGAAAGCCCTGGCAATTCTTCGTTGATAACCCTGGACATGATACAGTGCTTTCAGCCTTCTTTCATCAAAGAGCATGAGTTCTTCGAACCTGCTTTGCTGCCAATCTGCCTCAGCTATGTGACACTCAACCAATACCTGTAATGACGGAACCTCAACTTCGATAGACAGAACAACCTCCATCCCATAGACCAAGGAATACGAAGTTGCCCCAGTAGAAGTTCGAATTGAAGTCCGGCAGCCCCAAAGAGCAAATGGCAGCTTATCTGGCCAATCCTTGTAGGTTTCCACCATCTTATGCAAAATGTGCTTGATGTTCTTGTTGGCGGCCTCAACTGCTCCGTTGGTTTGCGGCCGATATGTAGATGACTTATGAAAAGCCATGTTGTACTTCTCCAACAAGTCGATCACCTCCTTCTTGAAGTGGGAACCATTATCCGAAATAATCTCATTCGGGACCCCATAGCGACAAATAATGTTGTTCCTGATGAACTTAGCAACGTGCGACGCCTTCAACACAGCGTAAGATTGGGCCTCAACCCACTTCGTGAAGCAGTCTATCACTACCAGAATGTACTTATGCCCGTTGGACCCCTTCGGAGTGACAGCCCCAATCACATCAATCCCCCAAACTAAGAACGGCCATGGTGAAGTCATGTTGTATAGCTTTGACGGCGGAATGTTCATGCGGTTTGCATGAATCTGGCATTTGTGGCATCGCCGGACAAAGCCAATACAATCCTCCTCCATGGTTGACCAGTAATAACCCTGCCTAAGGATCTCCCGGGCTAGCACGACCCTACTCATGTGTGCTCCACACTCTCCTCATTGGATGGCCTCTATTAGGTGCTTGGATTCTTCAGCATCAACGCATAGCTTATGTATCTCGAGATGACCCCTCTTGTACAATTTACCCCTGCAAATGATGAACTGAGCAGCCATTCTTTGAATTGCCCTCTTATCTTTGGCATTTACCCCTGGTGGATAAGCTTCCTTTTCCAAGAAGTTCCAGATGTCGTAGTACCAGGGGTTCTGATCTTGTATCTCATCTATGGTAGCAATCAGCTCGTAGGCCAGCACAAATTTCTGTTCAATGATGATCGGACGCATCCGGACTCCAAAGGGGATGTCTATCATAGAAGATAGAGTTGCTAATGAATCAGCGAACCTGTTATTCTCTCTTAACAGATGAGCGAAGTTCAGTTTTTCAAACCGACGAATCAGAACGTCCAAGCTCTGGTGATAGATTCTCATCTTTTCCTCTTTAACTTTCCAACCTCCTTTAGCTTGAGATACAACAAGGTTCGAGTCCCCGATGACATCCAACCGTTTTGCCCCTAGTTCCAGGGCGGCTTCTAGTCCAGCAATACATGCCTCATATTCTGCCTCATTGTTCGACACTTTGAACCAGAGTTTGAATGCTAGAGGTATACGGGAATTGTCGGGTGCTATCAGCAACACCCCTATCCCATACCCGTATTGGTTTGACGCTCTGTCAAAGTACATCGTCCAAGTCTCTTCTTTGACATATAGAATGGCCTCGTCTGGGAACAGATACTCTACTGCTTCATTTCCTTCAACTGGGTGGTAAGCTAGGAACTCCGTTACCGCTCTCCCTTTCACTGACTTGCACGTCATGTACTTTAGATCAAATTTAGAAAGCAGAAGCAACCAACGGGCTAGCCTACTCGTAAGTGCCGGTTTCTCGAAGAGATATTTGATAGGATCTAATCTCGAAACCAATATTACAGAGTGAGCTAACAGGTAATGCCTCAACTTCCTGGTAGCCTATACCAAGGCCAGACAAGCTTTCTCCAGCAAAGTGTAGCTGGTCTCGTAATCCAGCATTTTCTTGCTCAAGTAGTAGATAGCCTTCTCCACTTTGTCCTCAAACGCCTGTGCAACCATGCAGCCCATTGTCGTTTCGGTCACTGATAGCTACAAAATCAGCGGTTTCCCCAGCTCAGGCGGTGACAACACAAGTGGGTTCTGTAAATATTGCTTGATCTGCTCGAAAGCAACTTGGCATCGGTCGTCCCATTGGAACTTCTTTCCTTTCTTCAGGAGACCAAACAGTGGTTCATAAGTAAAGGTTAATTTTGCAATAAACCCTCTTATGAATTGCACTTTGCCCAGAAAGCCTCGCACCTCCTTTTCAGTCCTCGGTGGTGGCATTTCTAAGATGGCCTTGATTTTGGAAGGATCGACCTCAATACCCCTTTGTGTGATCAAGAAACCCAGCATTTTCCCTGCTGTAACACCAAATGTACATTTCTGAGGATTCAGCCGCAACCGATACTCTATGATCCGTTGGAAGAATTTTTGCAAAGTAGTGTAGTGGCCCTCTCTTTCCTTGGACTTGACAATCATGTCGTCCACGTACACCTCAACCTCTCTATAGATCATATCGTGCAAAATTGTGGTCGCAGCCCGTTGATACGTAGCCCCAGCGTTCTTTAATCCAAACGGCATCACCCTATAACAATAGGTTCCCCATGGGGTAGTGAAAGCAGTCTTCTTCCTGTCTTCTGGTGCCATCAAAATCTGATTGTAGCCTGAAAACCCATCCATGAACGAGAGCAGCGCATGCCCAGCAGTGAAGTCCACTAATTCGTCGATATGCGGCAGAGGAAAGTCGTCCTTTGGACTGGCTTTGTTCAAATCCCTAAAGTCCACACATACCCGAATTCTGCCTTCCTTCTTTGGCACTAGAACTATATTGGCCAACCAAGTAGGGTATTCAGATACCAACAAGAACCCTGCATCGATCTGTTTGGTGACATCTTCTTTGATTTTCAAAGCCCAGTCCGGGCGGATCCTTCAGAGCTTCTACTTAACAGGTCAGGCCTCTGGGTCAAAAGGGATCCGGTGCTGCACAATCTTAGGATCGATTCCAGGTATGTCTTCGTAGGACCACGCGAAAACATCTTTGAAATCTTTTAATAAAGCGACTAAGCGCTCACGCTTCTCCGAAAACAACGTGGACCCGATCTGGACCAGCCGCGGGTCCTTCTTAGTACTAACATTAATTATGGTGATTTCATCCACCAAAGGTTTTACAAACCTATCCTGCTCTTGATCAAGAAAACATTTCAAAACCAGAGGAATTTTTTCCTCGTCATTTTTATCAAAATTTTGAAAGTCTAGATTAATGCAATAAATTAAAGGCACAGAAAAGTACTCGGAAGCCACAGCCATACCATTCTCATTAATAACATCCAACCCGCCTGATTCCTCTATTACAACAAGCTCAAAGGAAAAAGAAAAAGAGGACCTGGACAGGACAGTGGCATCCTGGCTATCACCCCCAGGAATACCGGACTCAGACTTAGAAGAGCTGGAATCTGATTCCGACTCCACAGACTCAGTGGAATCAGATTCCGACTCACTACCTTACCCGGAACTGCTCGATAAAAAGCCCTCCTCGTATTGCCAGACGAGGGAGGGTGCGATGGATGCATCTAGAATGCCTGAAGATGGGCCCACAGCCGCTTCATCCCTGATCATGGAAATTGAGAAGTTATCCCCCAAGCACTCCGGTATGATCTGAGGATCTGAGAGGAGACAAGCCAGTGCTACCCCCATCCCAATTTCTGTGCTCTTGGAATCCTCCTCCTTGCACTGCTCAGCCTCAGCTGGTGGGTCTGTCTGCTCTTCAGCAACTTCATCCCCAGACAACTGAAGATAAAAAAAATTTCAAAGTCGGGCAAGCGTAGCTTCTCTGAATTCATCCAGGGCTCCAGAAAGCCACAAATGGGAAGTCTTCCCCCTCCCGGACAAAGCATCCGTTCAGGGTCCCCTGGATAGGCCTGTGCACCAACTTGTAGTGCTTCCCGAATTGCTTTGCCTTGGCTCTTCCGGCCATCTCTCTTCCCTTTCTCGCCCAATCCTCTTTGGTAGGCAGATAACCTAACCCAAAGGTACATGGGTTATGCGGCACTTCGGCCGATGCTGCAACGCCCTTCCGGCCACTTTGCTCCAATCCCATCTCGAGCATGTGCTGAAGCTTGTTCATAAGGTAGACAGACTGTGCACTGACGTATAGCCCCTCATCAATAGCTAGCATATCCTGTGCAACCCGGGCCTCAGCTAGGGTGAATCCTGACAAAAATACATCTTTTGCGCCATGCTTAATCTCCAAAACTGGTGTAGAAACCTCTGGCGGCGGATGTATCGATGAATTCCCAAAAACGATTGCCAACCTCTTCCTGTCGGGGTACTTCAGCATTTGGTGTAAGGTGGAAGAGACGGCTTTCACCTGGTGCAGCCATGGCCGCCCAAGGAGTAGATTGAAGGTTACGGGAACATCCAAGACATGAAACTCAATGTCCTGTTGCCTCGGACCAACCTAAGTCTTAATCCGTACGGTCCCCATCACCTCCTGGCTGGTATTATCTTAGGTCCGTATCACCTGGGCCATAGGCACAAAATCCGCGGGCTTCAACCCAATAGCATACGCCGTTCTCGACGGACATACATTGATTGCGGACCCCGTGTCGACCATGACCACCGGTATCCATTTCTCTCTACACTCCACAGAGATGTAGAGTGGTTTGTTATGATCTGAGCCCTCAGGCGGTAGTTCTTTGTCGGTGAAGGTCAAGGTCGGGGAAGCTCCTCCCGGGAAAACCAGCTCTACCAACTGTTCAGGTGTGGTATCAATTGAAAGTTTTGCCTTGTCCATGGCAGAAAGGACAACATGTCTGTGAACCCTCGAGGCTATAATCAGTCCCCAGATAGAGATGTCTGCTTGAATTTTCTTTAGTTGTTTCAGTACAGCCTCCTCCTCCAGCAATTTTTCTTTCTGCCTCTCTGCCTCTTTGTCCTTCCCAGACGTCTCCGGCTGGTCCAAGTGTGGGGGCTTGAAATACCGCCCACTCCTGGTCATATGGTCAACCTCCTCAACATATTAGGTGTCATCTAGTTGGTTCTGCCCCCAATCCTCGTCAGTGTGGGCAAGACGTAAGTCGTCGTCTTCCCACCACATGCCATCAGCAACCGATAGACAATTGTCCGGCTCCGTTGTAACTGTTTCTGTGATCACAGCACATTTCACCCCCGCAGGGGCTTTGGCCTTCCTAGCCCTCTCAAGATCCTCAATCTTTTCTTGCTCAAGTTGCTTCAATGCAACCTGCTGTTCAGTGTCTACCATACACAATTTGCCCAAGTCCCGAGCAAAATTCTTCGCACTGGTGCTCTCCGGCAATTCTTCCTGATTCTCGGCCATTTCGGCCACTACTGATGTTCTCGTTCCTGACGGTCCCTGTTCTGGCTGAGATTCTTTAACAACATCTGGCTGGTCATTGAGCCACCCCGTATTCTCTGCCGATCTATCCAAGTCGAATTAGTTGATGTTCATATCCCCTGAGTCCTGCTCGTTGAAGAACTGCAGATTGGCAATATCCTATTCCAGCTCTGCTAGGTCATCTAACCCCTGACCAGGTCCATCCTCCCAAACCACACTGATCTCTGCCCCAACTGGCAACTCTACCCTCGGCTTAGCCTGGTCTATTGATGTGATATAACCACTCGGGTTGTACGCAAAGCTCCTAGACCCCTCGAGCTCTGAATCAACATTCCCATCTGCCTCCAAAGTCATCCCGGTTCTGTCTTCGACAGTCACCACCACAGGTTCAGGTTGGGTTTGGGAGATGCTCAGCATGCCCAAGTCTGTGCTATCTGGGATGAACACCTTAGGCTTGGGTTGGTGGGAGGGTGTGATATATATGCGTAGGTCATATGGAATGGCCGTGGTTTGGATCAAGTTGATGTGTTTAGGTGGTGGAGCTTGGTTATGTGGTGGGAGTGGGTTGGTGGTCACATTTGGCTTCTCTGGAGGCGCAATCACCTTGTAGTCAATAAGATCCTGGATATCATGACACACTCTATAGCACGAGTCGGTGTCATGACCGTGTTATTGGTGAAAGGCACAGTATTTGGCCGGGTTATGAAAGGAAGGAAGTTTGTCTGGTTATGGCCGCGGCTCTAGGGGCTTCAAATGCCCTTTCCTTATTAGAACCGCCAGAGCTTTGGACAAAGGCATGTACAGTGGAGTAAAGGTTCTCTGGCCTCGGGGTGGATATCTGGCTATTTGTGAGTTGGTTCCGGACGCACCGGTTAAGGGTGTAGCTGTAGGTGTTTTTGGAGTGGGGGTGGTGACCATGCCCACATCAGAAGTTCTGGCAGCTGCAGCATTACTCGTGCCTGCATTCGAACTGCGTGTAAATGCCTTCTTGGGCTGTTCCCTGTCTTGGTCAATCAGACTCTGCTTCATGGCGTCCTCAATCTGTACCCTAATCTCATATAAGACGATCATTTTCTGCATCAGCTTTGGTTGGAGGTTGCGCACAACCATCCTTATCTGATCCTTCTCCAATGGCCGAGTTGTCATGATGGAGGCCTTGGCCCTCTATCGAGTGACAAAGTCAAAAAAGCCTTCTTTCGGCTCTTGCCTGGTCGCTTCAAGATCACGGGTCGTGACCTCAATCTAGGTGTTGTATGAATATTATGTGACGAAGGCCTCGGCCATTTCCTTCCAACTCCTTTTCACTGAGTCCTCCAAATGGCCGCAATACCCGACAGGGTTCGGCCGAAGAGTGATAGTTTCTGGAGTCTTGTCAAGCCTATCGGGCGCAAAATATCTGAGAACAGCCTCAAATGAACCATAGGGTAGCCCGAGCCGTCAAAACGGTCTATGTGGGGCATCTTGAATCTGTCCGGCAATGTTACCGTTGAATCAGTGTAACCATCCTCTATGTCTGGAATGGAATTGACCCCCTGGGCCCGTTTAAACAGCTTTTCAAGCTTACTCATCTTTAGAGCGGTTGGGTCCATCTCAAATTCAAACGGTGTACCTGTTAAGAAGGCTAGTGTCTTTGAAATCTACAGTAAAACTAGTGGCGAAACTGGTCCTGTTGGGGCGTCCGTATCTTCCTGGACGTTTGTAGTATCCCCGAGTGTTGGAACTCTAGGTGGGGGCGGGGGTGGATGCGAAGCAGATGCTCTAGCTTGTTGCGGTTGCTGCTGTTGCTGGAGCCTGGCAATCAGTTCTGCCTGTTGTGCCACAACCTCTGCCTGACGCACGGCAACCTCTGCCTGGCAGGCAGTATCCCGCTGCATGGCTTGCATGGTCTCTTGGAGCTGACGCATCATGTCCTCCATACTTTCCATAAAGTGCTGATCTAACTGAACAGGTGTATCTCTCTCTGTGGTAGAAACGAAAATCTCAGCCCGACTACTCACTGGTGGGGTGGACAATGATCGCTGAACCAACGACTGCTGTACCGATACTCTTTGCCTAACTGCCCTCCGTCTTGTAACCGGGGGTAATGAAAAGAACACTAGTTGTCCGTCAACTAGATCCTCGGATCGATGAAGCCTTCTACCTCTAACCCAGAGTGCTTTGGGGGATTTTGCCTCTTCGGAAGCAATGATGCTATACTACCTTGCAAAAAGATAAATAAAGCAAAATAAGGAAACAACAAGGAAAAAAACAGACAACATTTCGGCTTAAATAAACACAACACACAGTTAGTATTTGTAAGTTGAACACACTGTTCTCAACACTGATCACTACTCCCAAATCACTGCCTCAAATCTGATACCCTCAGGTAAAACTGATTCCCCTAAATACTGATGCCCACAGGCCTGATACCCAGACTTGCAAACTGATACATACAACCTGTAGAGATACACTCTAACAGCACATATCAAGCAAGTAAGAACCAAAACACCCTTATGGAGGGGTAGGGCTTCCCTGTCCTATTTCGTCAGGAGCTAGGGTTTCACTACGCACGCATCGATTTCAAACAACCTACAATCGGGTAAGCAACATGTCCTAGTTTGGAATGGTCTCTATAGATTCCGATATGTAACTAGGTCGAATGGTCAAAAAGGGTGCCTCGGTAACAACCGAGGTTTGTGTTCCCATCATGGCAGAGCCCGTAACCAGTCAGCCTTATGGCACCCTTTTCCAAGCAAGACTCCGGCAAACCATTCAGGAATAGCAGATGGCAAACACGGTATCCTAGGCGCACCAATGCAAATGCAATGCAAAGAAACACATAAGTGTAAACAAAACAACATATCATGAGCTCGAGTTAAGTTCTCTAAATCCCCAGTAGAGTCGCCAGAAACTGTAGACCGGCCGAACTCCGCTCCGCGCGCGAGGGCGCGAATTGTAGTTCTAGCTACTACAGTTCGGACTCCAGTCACAGTTCTGAATCTAATCTCACAAAATGCAATGTAAGACTGATAAATCACCAAAGAGTCCAAATCCGGCAAATCGTTTTGGAAAATCGATTTTAATCAAAAAGCGCCAAACATGGACTGCTTTGCCAAATTTCAGAGTCACCACCTAAATATTTTATTTTGGGAAAATTTAGGAAACCCTGACCCGTGCCTAAGGCCACGTGTCCATCATCACCAAAGTTGCCTCGGCTTGGGAACTTGGGTACAAGAGGGGAAGGTCCTGAAATGAGCATCCCCGCTCGCCCGACCAAAGATCGGCCTCTACTAACATGATATGTTGTTTTGAAAACACGTGTTCTTATTCCGGCTTATTAGCTAACTTACTATATGATGCGCACAACATACAAGTATAGACTCAATCACAAGAATTGGAACAAAACATCTCATGTTTATTTTTCGAAAATGGTTTGAAGTTGCTACTCGCAAGTAGGCTAAAACGCAGATTTGTCACCAAACAAGGTGGGCTTAAAACATGATAATTTGCCACTTCAAGTGGGCTTAAAACTCACATTTTGATGAATTGTCCCAATTCAAGCAATCAAGCCTTCATCCACAGGCATTCATGCAGTTAATCATTTAAGCAAATAGCCTCATGGCAAGCATGCTATCATGGCAGTCACTTACACACATGCAAGGATGCTAAAGCGTAAACACTCACAGTGTACTCCGAGCCAAAACAGAAGCTAGTTAGAAATCATGCATGATCCTAGCTATGTTAAGATGCCTAATGCAACACATGCAAAAATGCCACTAAAATAGGCTCGGCTATCTAGAATGGCATATGAATGCAACACTTGATAACATGCTCTGAAACACATATTCAAGAAAGTGTATTGAAATACAATGCAGTTTGAATAATGCGCCGAGCCCGGTGCATGCAAGACAAATGAATGATGCACGCATGCAAGCATAAGGATGCTAATTGAAATATGCCCTAAAACTAACCATCAAAAGCGGATAAGTAAAAGGGAGAAAGAAATGGGGTTGGAAGACATGCATCACACACACGCACACTTATTACAGCATTTGCCCTCTCGACAGAGGGTCCGAATAATAAGCTAACTAGCTATGCTAATTAAACTAATTATTACAAACCAAAACTAATTAACTATTCCTAGTTAACTAATTATTACAAAACAAATCAATTAATCAAGCACATTAACTAATTAAGTACAAAACCGACGAATTAGCTAACTTAGCTAAGCAAAACAATTAGAAGGCCTCGGGATGAGGGATGCATGCATGCTCGATCACCTCACTCGGAAATCCATTGCTATGCCCAGAATTGCCTTTGTTTGCATTTGATTTGATCTCAGAACACTGCACAAACTTCCAGATTGCTTCTGCTCCAACATGGGGACCTCCTGGTGGGCTGCCAACCAGAAAAGGGGGCTGTAGAACACCTGTAGGCCAGAAAAACTGGTTGTAGACCAGAAAAACTAGTCGGTGGACCACCTTTACTGGTCTGCCAACCAGAAAATTTTCCAAACTCCAGTTTTGCTACAACAGAGAACAACAAGGGGCATAACAGTGTATTTGCAAGATATGTGTGCACAACCACCCTCCCTATCATTTCTCAATCTCAAGGAAGTGCGGTACTCGACTCTCGGGCCACCAACCGAGCATCACGATGTACAATGGCTGAGAAGCTAAGTTTGCACAAGTCAATATCAATGAATGCACAAATAACACATAAGAGCCTTCGCCTCTATCATGCATGATCAAGAGGGTTGGCGACCAAGAAACGCAACATGTTTCATCACTTTGAGTATGAAACGTGCCACATTCCTTGTGTTCGAATTAATGTCCAATCCAAACACAATACAACATATGCAACATGCCTATCTATCAATGTTAATGTGGCACTCATAAGGTTCCATCATATAAGCAATGCATGCAAGACATGTTCGAAGGCCAAGAACATCAAAGCTAGTAAAGAGCATCTCACACGAGGAATGCAATACCAAGTTTAAATGGCTAAACCAACTATGGACAGACCTAAACCATGCCAAAATAGTGGCCTAAATGCGCTGAGATGATAGTATGAAAGACAAGAAAATGATGTTCATGCATTAACCCATGAACTAAGCGTAGAAGCACAACTCTCAAACATAATGAAGAAGTGACAAATATGAGAGTGTAGCTACACTATATGCACTGAAATCATGTGTGAAATGATGCCAAATCATCCAAACAACACAAGGATAGCATCCTAAGGACCTTGAATCATTAGGCTAGTCAAAGCTATTGCACTTCAACCATGCATAACAAGTCCCATACCATATGACCCAAACTACTCAAAACAGAGTTGAGGCATACTAAATCAAGGCCAAAGGCATGCTGAAACACAGGCTCAAAAGGGGAGGAAAGCATGCTCATTCATTGGCTCACACACAAGGCAAAATGCATAACCCTCAAGAGCAATGAAAGAGTGATAAACATGGGAGTATAGCAAAGACATAAGCTCTAAAATTACATTCCAAATGATGCCAAATCATGCACATATCACAAATAAGGCATGCTAGGAGGCTCAAAGCTTAAGGCTAGCACAGGTACTTGCACCATAGCCATATCAAGCAAGCCCCAAAGGGCCAAGGTGACTCAAAGCAGTCCCAAGGCAGGTCAAAACAATGCCAAAACATGCATGCGGTAGGGCTAACACATGTTAGAATGGGAGGCATAAAGCATGACGCTTGCAAGGCCAATGAGCATGATTACACTACAAGTGTAAGAAGCAAATGAAGGATGCTCTAACCAACCAAAAACAGAGTTGTATCATGGCAAAATAACACCAAAAACATGCTGAGATGGTAGCCCAAAAAAAAAACTTAGGCAAGCATGCATGCCAATTGGCTCATGATTGAGGCATAAAGCATAACCCTCCAAAGCATTGAAAGAGTGATACACACGAGGGTATGACAGTGAAACATGCTCTGAAATCATATATCAAATGATGCTAAATCATGCAAATACCCCAAGCAATGCATGCTAGTGGACTCAAAACACAAAGCTTGTAGAGGGGCTTTACACTATGGCTATACAAAGCAAAGCATACATGATCAAGACCACCTGAATCAGACCTAAAGCATGTGAAATCAGGGAAAAAAGCATGCTGAAATAGAGCCAAAACAAGCTAGAACCATAGGCCAAAGTAGTAAGCATGCTAGGCTAGTGAGTGGAATTGCACTACAAGTGCAAGGAGCATGCAAGAGGTAACCAAACCAACCTCAAACAGAGCTATATCATGGCAAAACAAGGCCTGAAACATGCTAAGATAGAGCCTTATGAAGGTAGAAAAACATGCTAACTTGATAAGCCAATAACACATGCAAACAAGGTACAAAGGGGGGGGACCACCCCCACCTATTTTGGGTCCCAAAACACACTTTCCACCACTGAAATTCCTCTAGAATTCAGTGGTTAAAAGGCCAAGAGAAGGTGATCTCAAAGGCCTAAAGAGATGGCACAAAACAAAGTAAAACAAGCCACCAAAGGGGGTAGACCACCCCTAACTCAAACAAAGCCTCAAACAACCATTTTTAACACTTAAAAATGAAGCTTTTTGTAGTTGACAACTAGGCCAAAATAAGCATGCAAAGGTGGCCTAAACTAATACAAAAACAAGCCTAAAAGGGGGTATATGCTTACCCTTGAAGAACCTCAGCAAGATAGCAACTTCTGAGGCAAAAACCAATCTTTTGAGTTTCAAACAAACCTCCAAGTACCTCAGCTCAAGAGTGAAGGTGTTTTACTAGGTGTTTAGTGCAAAAGTGTGAACAAAACTCACTTTAAGGCACAAACTAATACAAATATAGAGAGAGAGAGGGATATGTATAGCCCTAATACAAATTTTCTGAACCTTGAACAAGAGGGAGGAGGACCCCTTATATAGAATTCACGCCTCAAGCTTGTTTGACAAGCTAGAGGCTTGAAGCAATCCCTCCATACATGTATGGAGGTTGCCTTCTGTGCCCAACAGCTGGCAAGGAAAATATCTGCAGAAAATGCAGGAAGGCCGCCGACCAGTTAAAGTGGTCGACCGACCACTCCCACTAGTCGACCGACCACAAAAAGTGGTCTACAGGGAATAAAACTGGTCGGCAAGGGAGGAAGAGGGTCTACAGAGAGAGTAGAAGGTGGTGGCAGGCTGCCGACCACCTTAGGTGGTCCACAGACAACCCACCCTAGCTGGCTGACCACCAAAAGTGGCTGGTAGGGAAGAAAAGTGGTCTACAGGGGGGAAACTGGTCTACACCCCTATTCCACCCTCCAGGCAAAGGGTAACAAGGTTTGGTTCAAAAACAAACCAAAAAGGAAGAAAGACAAGAGTCCGCAAGGCAAGGCACTCAGCCGGGAGTCCCGAAAACTAGTCTACGAGCCACCACAAGTGGCCTACGAGAGGGAAAGGTAGCCTATGGCTACAAAAGTGGCCTACAAGCCTTTGTTTCCCTCTAGGCAAAGGCAGCAAGGCATGGTCCAAAAACCAGGCCAAGAGAAGAAAGTTAAGAGGTCCCGAGACAAGGCGCTCAACCGAAGGCTTCGGAAACTCAAAACGAGCACAAACATGCACAATCACCGAGTGCACAGACAATGACGTTTGAGTCTTAAGGTCGGTCAAAAATGGGGTGTCTACACACACAGTTGGCTCTGCAAAACACGTGGCTGGAGCGTGGCGTTTGACCTACATAGACAGATACAAGTATAACATGTTTACTTTACTGTGCAATTAATTAGTTGTGTTATAACTTATTGATTGGTTGGCCTAATTGTCCTTATTCTCTTTAATGTTCGTGTAATGCATATGATCGTCAAATATATGCGGAAATCATGCCAACTGAGGCTCGGAAGATGGAAAAATAAAGCAGAAAACTGAAACTGGGCCTGCTCAACAGCCGCACATACGGAGCCCCTTGGCCGCACATGCGGGACTCTCACCGCACGTGCACTGGATTGTGTAATTATTTCAGAATGCAAGGTGCTTTTGCCCTTATTTTCCGCACGTGCAACCTCCCTGCCGCACGTGCGGCCTTGCTTCCTGCACGTGCAGTTCCCCATGCCATATGTACGATTCTGGGTGTTCTAGAACCGAAATTTATGCTTTGCTTTAGAGCTTCGATCCTCCAAAAATCAAACCCAAATTTGAACAAATCAAGGCTTAAAACTTACAAAAATATGATAAAAGAGTAAATTCTGAGTTCAACCCAACATCATAAGTTCAAAGAAACTCATTGGTATTGGAAAAGAAAAGATCAAAACTTTGAGTATAACTTTCCCAACTCAAACCCATAAATTCCTTCCTCCAACTACCAAAGATTATGCAAAAGAAAGGAATTGAGCATGAATAATGCTATGTATGCCATAAACAAACATGAAGTCTTGAATTTAGGGTTCTTGACATAACCTACTGTGGAGAAGTGGTTTGGAAATACTCCAGGATCCAATCAGACGACCTTGATCCTTTGATTGCTACCTGAAAAGGGGATGAACACTCCGATCGGGGGTGCCGGAATTAGCGCTCCGACGGACAAGTTAGTATGCTCTCTCATTTACTTCTATCTCAAGTTATTTTATCTATTCTCACATACCTTTCTTTGGTTGATGTTCCTCTATTTATATTAATTTCTAGGCCCAAGGGTCTGGCCCACTCTTAATCCAGCGCATGATTGCTTATTCGGCATTCTGGTTGTGTGCCGGTACCTACTCGGCTCCTTATGTGGCCGACTTGTATATTTGACTTGAAGAGCCCTTGGACAAAGCCGAATTGTCTTTGGCCTGATCTCCAAATTAGTTTGGCTTTCCTTAGTATAAAATTATTTGGCCCCTACAATTGCCCCCCAAACATCTGACTAACACCAATTAGTCGGCACATTTGGTTTTATGTATGGAAAGTCAAAAATACGACGCTTGCACTCCTTCCAATACTGAAGCGTTAGAATGTCCACGTTTTACAAATCATTACAATTTCCCGCCCCTTCGTACGCGTCGCTCATTTAATGTGATTTGAAATTGTGTTGTCCCTTCGGATATTTTTTGAATATGCAAGGCTCTTTGTTTGGTTGCCTCTCAGCATCTCTCTCTCATTTCACGACCTCTGCAACTTCTATCTGCTCCCCATTGTCCTCTCTGCACCTAGTAAGTTCTTCTCTTCTTCGGTCCAACTCCCATTTCCTTGTTTGTTTTTTGTTTAGAGTACTTTCTATTCTGACTCGAATGGCGAAACATTTGAAAGCCCTTCTTTCTACGGATCGTGTTTCTGCTTTTCGACGCCATTTTTCCATTCCAGATGGCGTCCATCTGTCACTTGTGGCAGATAGCATAGTTGGCATGGAGAGGACTAATGCGAGTACGATCATCTTTCCTCTCATATCAATCGCTGAGGGCGGATTCCGTTTCTCCCTTCACCCATTTTTGAGGGCCATCCTTCGTTACTGGGATCTACTCCCTTCACAACCTAACGTAAACTTTTACCAAATCATAATGGGAATAGTATAATTAAATCACCGACTTAGGATTAATCTAGGAATCCCTACTATTCGGAATTGTTATGCCTTGGCGAAATCCTCTGGTCGGCAGGGACACTACTTTCTCAAGGCCAAGGACATTGATCACCATCTGGTGACTATGCTTGCCAACTCTGGTAAGTGTGTCGACGACGTCATGGTCGTTACCCGAGGCAACTGGAATTTGGCGAAAGTGAAGATTGCCTAGATCCTATGCCTAGACAAAAAGGCTAACCAGGTGGCCGTATAGTCCAATTTCTACGTGTATTTGTTATATGTTTACTCAGCTTAGATTCCATGTACTTACCGTTTCATTTGTGCAGGTAACGATTTGAAAAAAGTACTTGTCTTGGCCGACGATGCTGTGCTTGAGCAAATCAAAACAGCGTTTCAATTCTTCGGCCATCCAAACCTACAAAAGCAAGGGAGGGCCGGCCACGTCCTTCTGCGATACGAACCAACTTACGCTACCTTTTCAACCGCGGATCACATTCGGATTCCAAAGGGCAAATAGCAGCTTACGGCACTCATTGTCCCAAATTTCAAGAATCTTAGGGAGATTGCTCTTGAAGTTTCGAATTCAAAGTCGATCGCCGAGCAAATAGCCGAACAAGTTGTTGAGCAACCGAATCAGTCCAACTTGGACAGATCTGATAGTCTAGGGGAGGAGGTTGACGTGGCTCTAAATTTTGCCTTTGAGGAAGCCGGCTTCAACCTTCCATCCACTTCAGGCCGAGTAGACGTATCGTTGGAAGATGATATTTTCACCGACTTAGGGGATCTTCCCGGCAAAGATCCTGAGAACATGGCTAGGGAGTCACTTGCTTAAATGGCTAGGAGAAAAAACACCAAGAGGATGGCAGCCCGAAGGAGGGCCGAAGCTGCCCGGTCTGAACCCCCACCACCTGCTGGGGCTGAATCTTCTCCACTTGCTCTTGTTGAGGAAAAAGAGCAAATTGTTACAGCCAAAATGGGGCAAATTCTCATTGATCAACCGGACAATCTGGTGGCCGAGCACAGGGGAGAGAAACGCCCCACCGAGCACGAAGCCAACTCTTCGAAAAACCTATCTGATAAATGGTTGCGCATAGAAGAGTCAGACTTGGCTACGCCATTTATCATACAACCTAGAATAAAAAACATGCTGGTTGTTTCTGATGCATTTGCTTTGAAGGACGTCGATGTGGCCTTAAGCATGGGCTCTTCAATTTCTCTGTCGATTGACAAAGCAACCTTTCGTGCAGAGCCGGATAGCATTAGCCGCTCAATCGGCGATATTGGTATATAACTTAATCTTTTGTTTACAGCCTTTCGTTCATTTTTATGCCAACTATCTTATTATTCTTTTGTTTTACAGGCGGCGGGCAGGATAACTGAAATTGGTCGCCGTCATTATGACGCTATTGAACAAATCGACTTTCTCAAAGCCGAAGTTGAAACTAAAAAGAGCAAGGCTACGGAGGCCTCTCTTACAGCCGAGTCTAAGGTGATCAAAGCGGCAGAAGAGCAAGCGAGGGCTGATGCCGAGGCAGAGAAGGCCAAGAGCTCCAATTAACTCAGGTTGGCCTTCGAAGAAAGGGCGAACGCAAGTGATGATGCGCTCAAGTTAGCTAAGGAGGTGATTGCCAAACTTGAGGCTGATTTGGAAGAATCGAAGAAGGCAAAGGAAATTGCCGACTCCGAGATCTTCAAGGCATTCCAAACTAGGGAAAATACCGCCTTAGAAAAATACGTGAAGAAAGTACCTAAGTTCGAAAATCGGGGCTTCAAACACAGTTGGCTCAAAGCCCTAGCTGCTGCTAATGTGACATTGGAGCAGCCAATTCCATACGAGCAGCTAGAGGTTGAGCCGCTAGAGTCTAACCCTGAAGATTGAGTAGGGTCAATGTAATTTTGCTTTTTGTTTGGTATCTTCTGTACGTTGTTTTTGTAGATTTTTGGTTTATTTATTTTGATTTGAAGTTAAATATAGGGTAATTTTCATGTGTAAAATGACGACTGTTTCTACTCAATTTATTAATGAAAATTGCCTTTTTGTTTGTCTTTTGCATGTGCTAATTAATAGCTAAGTAGGGTGATGTAACTTAATTCGACGATAATATAATTGGCTATAACACAATCTACATGTGCTAATTAATAGCCAAGTAGGGTGATGTAAATTAATATACGGCGTAATAATATACGGCTCAATGCCAAACTCGACTGGCCAATTGAGATGTAATCAGATGGATAAGTCGTTCAAAAGCCGAATAATCATGTCTTGTGCCAATTTGAACATTGAAGAGCTGAATAAAACATACTGCTCGCAAAATCTACTGATCAGATGGGGCATTGTTAATATATTTATCAATAGAGGCCGAATAGATTAATGAATCTACCCTTGCCCCAGCTGATTAATGAATAAAACCGCCAAATATTGATAGTTCATGGATTGGGTGGGGAGAGTAACTTGTCGGCGCAATGCATTGTGATTGGGCCAAATAGATTAAGGAATCTGCCCTTGCCCCAGCTGATTAATGAACAGAACCGTCGAATATTGGTAGTTCATGGATTGGGCTAGGCACAGTAATGTGTCGGCGCAATGCATTGTGATTGGGCCGAGTAGATTAAGGAATCTACCCTTGCCCCAGCTGATTAATGAACAGAACTACCAAATATTGGTAGTTCATGGATTGGGTGGGGCACAGTAACTTGTCGGCATAATGCATTGCGGTTGGGTCGAATAGATTAAGGAATCTGCCCTTGCCCCAGCTGATTAATAAATAGAACCTCCGAATATTGGTAGATCATGGATTAGGTGGGGCACAGTAATGTGTCGACGCAATGCATTGAAGTGATCGCTCTGGGAACATTGCACCCGTAATTAATAAGCAGGATGGAGGCTTGGTGCACGTAGGTTTTGTGATGTGTTCAAATTCAATAGATTGCAAGAGGGAAAAGAGCATTGTGTCAAACTAGACTAGACAAATTTGGATGTCAAGAAGAATATTCTTCAATAGTAGAGGGGAGGGTAGGACACTAGCTGAACTGGACTCAGAGATGAATCGAGGTGACGAGTCTACGTAAACGAGATACAGGATGTCGGAGGAGCGTGAGAGGCGTCGCTCCCCCCATCGTAGAAGTAAGTCACCCAGGAAGGAGAGGCAGCAGCAAGGGAACTCCCCCCGTTCGCGAAGCAAAACCAGTAGGCCACCAGGCCCGTTGAGTTTTTCGGTCTTCGTTGGGAATAAACCGATGACTGAAGTGGATTCAATTATTTGTGATCCAAATGTGGCAATCAAGTTTGCTTGACAGATTTTTTCGCCATAAGTCCAGCAATCAATGGTTGGCCGGCCTTATTACGAAGTTTTTCCGGAGGGCGTCCATGGAGCGGTAAAGGGACTATACACCTCCTATGAAATCGGCATGTGTCTTTGTGCCACGCGAAGAGATATAGAGCAGAAGGACGGCCACATATGGAGCTTGCAAACTCGCGCAAAGAAAGCCAAGAATGAGCTGAAAGCTAAAGCTTCCGAAACTCAGTCAGCGAGTCAAGTGAACCCGATTGTCGGGGAAAGGGTAAACCAGCAGCTTTTGGATCATGCGATTGCCGACTGAGACACGGCGAGCATGTTTGCAAGAGAAGCAATAAGAATGAAGGCCTACGAACAAGGCTTTTTTGACGGCCGAAAAATTGGTATTGAAAAGACAAAGGAAAAGTTAGCCGAGGATGTCTGTCGATGTGAAAATCGTGGATTTAAGCATGGGTGGATCAAGGCTCTTCAAGCCGCGGGTATCGATTTGACATCACCTCTATATCGGAATTACAAATTTCCCTTTGAAGCTTATGATGCCGAGAAGACCGACGATGAAGAGGGTGCCGAATAAATTTATATGTTAATACATATTGTACCTTTAAGTTTGTCAAAAGCCATGTATTTATGCTTTATTTAATGAAACACATATTTTCTATATTGTTTCGATTAATGTTTGTATTTACTAATGACAATCATATATTAGTCCACGTCATTCTATTGCCAAATGTGGTCCTTTTGAATTCGGAGGGTCATTCGGCCATTCATGGTAATAAACGAAGGGTGCTCCGAATTCAAAGGCTCATTGTGTTGGCCAATCATGACATCCGCGAAGTGCGCTCTGAATTCGGAGACCTATTCGGCCCAAACATGGCATTCACGGATGCGGCTCTGAATTTTCAGTTGGCTAACCGTGATATCCACGAAGGGCGCCCCAAAATCGGAGGCCTATTCGGTCCAAACGTGGCATTCACGGATGGGGATTCACATTCGGAGAATTTTGTGTTGGCCAATCGTGATATCCACAAAGGGCGCTCTGAATTTGGAGGCTTATTCAGCCCAAACGTGACATCCACGTATGGGGCTACGAATTCGGAGTTGGCCAATCGTGATATCCACGAAGGGCGTTTCAAATTCGGAGGCTTATTTGGCCCAAACGTGCCATTCTTGGATGGGGCTCCGAATTCGGAGTCTTTTGTGTTGGCCAATCATGATATCCACGAAGGGCGCTCCGAATTTGAAGGCTTATTCGACCCAAACGTGGCATTCACGGATGGGGCTCCGAATTCTAAGTCTTTTGTGTTGGCCAATCGTGATATCTACGAAGGGCGCTCCGAATTCGGAGGCTTATTTGGCCGAAACGTGACATCCATGGATGGGGCTCCAAATTTGGAGTTGGCCAATCATGATATTTACGAAGGGCGCTCCGAAGGGCGCTTTGAATTCGAAGGCTTATTCGGCCCAAACGTGGCAATCTTGGATGAGACTCTGAATTCAGAGTCTTTTGTGTTGGCCAATCGTGATATCCACGAAGGGCGCTCTGAATTCGGAGGCTTATTCGGCCCAAACGTGGCATTCACGGATGGCGCTCCGAATTCGGAGTCTTTTGTGTTGTCCAATCATAATATCTATGAAGGGCGCTCCGAATTCAGTGGCTTATTCGGCCCAAACGTGACATCCACAGATGGGGCTCCGATTTTGGAGTTAGCCAATCATGATATTCACGAAGGGCGCTCCGAATTCGGAGGCTTATTTGGCCCAAATGTGGCATTCATGGATGGGGTTCCAATTTTTGAGTCTTTTGTGTTGGCCAATCGTGATATCCACAAAGGGTGCTCCGAATTCTGAGGCTTATTTGGCCCAAACGTGACATCCACGGATGGGGCTCCGAATTCGGAGTCTTTTTGTGTTGGCCAATCGTGATATCCACAAAGGGTGCTTCGAATTCGGAGGCTTATTCAATCCAAACGTGGCATTCAAGAATGGGGCTCCGAATTTGGAGTCTTTTATTCGCTACTAAACCATTATTAACGGGACTGAGGTAAGAAAGGGCACTACTTTGGGGAATTGAAAGATGTATACATAACATTTCAGTGAAAATTCAAAACAAGCTAGCATGCCATATAAGTTGGCTTAATGATAAAATTTGCGCAAATGTGTGCAATTCTAGGGGCGTGGCAAACTTCTCCCGGCCATGTCTTTGAGCCGATATGCCCCAGTTCCGGCGATTGAATCAACCTGATAAGGGCCATCCCAGTTAGGGCCTAACTTTTCGTCAGTCGGATTCTTAGTAGCAGGAAGCACTTTCTTGAGGACCAATTCGCCAGGCGTATAATGACGCAACTATACGTGCTGATTATATGATTTAGCAAGTTGTTGCTGATACCACACCATGCAAGCAAGGGCACAATCTCGGCGTTCTTCAATCAGAGTCAAGTCCAAGGCCAACATCATGTTATTACGGCCCATGTCAAAAACCTTGGATTTTAGCGTGGGTAAGCCGATCTCTAGGGGGATAATTGCCTGGGTTCCAAAGCACAAAGCGAACGGCATTTCCCCAGTGGATTGCCTTGGAGTAGTGCGATGGGCCCACAACACACTAGGCAATTCTTCGACCCATTTGCCTTTAGCTTTTTCCAAACTTTTCTTGATGCCATCTAGGATGACTTTATTGGAGGCCTCTGCTTGACCATTGCTTTGTGGATATGCCGGCGACGAAAAGTAAGGCCGAATGCCATACGTGTTGCATAATTCTCAATAAACGCCACAATCAAATTGGGTGCCGTTGTTCGAAACAAGTGCTCATGGTATGCCGAATCATGTTATGATGTTTTTCCATACAAAATGCTTAACATCGACATCATGAATATGTGTTAAGGCCTCTACTTCAACCCATTTTGTAAAATAATCTGTTGCGAAACCAGGAATCGCTTGTTGCCTAGAGCTCGTGGTAGTAGTTCGACGATATCGAGCCCCTATTGAGCGAACGGCCATGGACTAGTGATAGAGTTTAATTCCTCGGTAGACAGATGAGTTAAAGGGGAAAACTTCTGGCATTGTTCGCATTTCTTGACGTAATTCTTGGCATCTGTTCGCATGGTCGGCCAATAATACCCTTGTGTTATGGCTCGGTGGGCCAATGAGCGTTCTCCAGAATAGGCGCCACAGCTGCCTTCATGTATTTCAATTAAGAGTTCCTCAACTTTATCTGGGTGAACACATTCTAAGTATGGCCCAGAAAAGGATTTTTTTTAAGAGTTTTCCATGCTGATCCAAGTAGTATCGCAGGGCCTTATTTCGCAGTTTGTGGGCTTCTTTCTTGTCCAGTGGGAGCTTTTCTGCGGAAAGGAATGCAACGATGGGGTCCATCCAACTTGGTCCTGGTTCAATGATGTTAATCTAAACTGGTTCAGAAGTGGTAATGTTCGGCTCAGGGATGAATCCTACTTCGATTGTTCGCTTAATTTCTGAATTGATGGCAGAGGCTAGGCAAGCAAGGGCATCCGCATGCGTGTTCTGATCCCGGGTTATTTGATTCAATTCGTGGTGGTTGAATTTCGCGAGCAAGAGATTTGTCGTTTTCATATAGGGTGTCATGCGATCATTATTAGCTGCATACTCTGCTTTCAACTGGTTGATGACTAATTTTGAGTCACAGAAAACAAGCAACCACCACGCACCGAGGTGAAATGCATTCCGAAGAGCGGTTAGCAATGCTTCATATTTGGCCTCATTGTTTGATGCATCAAAGCCTAGTTTGACTGCCTGCTCAATTATTGCCCCTTCGGGGGTCATGATTACTACGCCTGCCCCACTGCCACCTTGGCTAGATGACCCGTCACAGTGCATCTGCCAAATGTCCCCAACATATACTCTCCAGTTAGGTTTAGGTTGCACTTGATCAACCTTGAAGTCGGCAAGGCATCCCATGAATTCTGCTACAAAGTCGGCGAGCACTTGCCCCTTGATGGAAGTTCTAGGTAGAAACTGGATATCATACTGGCCGAGTTCCAAAGCCCATTTCGAAATGCGCCCTGATGCTTCGGTGCTATGGAGCACCGACCGGAAGGGATAGTCTGTTAGTACCACTATGGTATGTCCCTGAAAGTAATGCATCAGTTTTCTTACAGCCATGACAAGAGCGAGGATGAGCTTTTCTAGTGGTAAATAACGTGTTTCGGCATGAGCCATTGCTTTGCTTACATAGTAAACTGGTCGCTGCTCCCCAAGTTCTTCCTTTGAAAGTACAACGCTGACCGCTCGGTCAGATACCGCTAGGTACAAAATGAGCAGATCGCCTGCCGACGGGGTTGCCAAGAGTAGTACTGATCAGAGATAAGTTTTCAAGCTGTCCAAAGTGGCCTGGCACTCAGGGGTCCATTTGAAAGCTTTGCCTTGACGAAGTGTGTGAAAGAATTGTCGACAACGATCTGTGGAACGGCTAAGAAACCTGTTGAGCGCCGCAGCCATTCCCATCAGCTTCTGAACCTCTTTGACCGACCGAGGAGAGCCAAGTTCTAGAATTGCAGTGATCAGCCTCGGGTTGGCCTCTATTCCATGGTGGTTAACAATGTAGCCGAGGAATTTGCCAGATCTGATGTCGAATGCACACTTTGAGGCGTTCAATTTCATTTTGTAGTTTCAAAGAATGCCGAATGTATCTGCCAAATCCGCTAAATGGGCTTGCTTTTCCTTGGATTTGACCACCATATCATCGATATATACTTCCACGGTGCGGCAGAGCTGTTCCTTGAACATGGCAGTAACTAGTCTCTGGTAAGTTGCCCCCGCATCCTTCAGCCCAAAAGGCATGAACTTGTAACAATAGGTTCCTCTTGGGGTGAGGAATGCTTTCTTTTCTTGATCCTTTGGATACATAGCAATTTGATGATAGCCTCTGTAGGTGTCCAAGAATCTCATGCGTTGATGATGTGTCGTCGCATTTATGAGTTGGTCTATTCTAGGGAGGGGAAAACAGTCCTTAGGACAAGCTTTGTGTAAATCCGTGAAATCCACACAAACACACCAAGATCCATTCTTCTTCTTTACAACTACGGTATTGGACAACCATGTAGGATAGGTCAATTCATGAATTGCCCCGACATCAAGCAATCGGTTAACTTCTTCAACAACGGTCGAAGCATGTTCCGCGGTTGACCGCCGACTTTTCTGAATGATTGGCTTACATTTTGGATCAACATTTAAGCGGTGCTGGGCCACAGATGGATCCACCCCTGACATCCCGTATGGTGTCCATGCAAACACGTCGAGGTTGCTGAGTAGGAAGGATACAAGCTAATGCCTGTCAACTTCGTTCAAGGAAGTGCCGATCATGAAGAACTTGTCAGGACTCCCATTAATTTTGACCCGATCCAGGTCTTCAGTTGCCTTTTCGCTGCAGATCTTCCCAATATCCTCGAGGCGCTCTCGATCCGTTACTTCAATCGAATTCACTTCCAGTTCTTTTGGTTTCTTTGCAGTAGCAACAAGGTAGCATGCCTGGGCCGATTTCTGAGAACCCCAAATCTGTTCAATGCCATATTCAGTCAGAAAACGAAGTAACTGATAGTAGGTGCTTGGCACAGCTTGCATGGTGTGCAACCAAGTTCTTCCTATGATCAGATTACATGGCGAAGGAAGTTTGACAACCATAAATTCTACATCTACTAATCTAGTGCCTGCCCGAATTGGTAGTGTGATCTTGCCCAAAGGATACTCAGGGTTAGCGTTGAAGCCAATAATAGATAATCGGCTGGCGACAAATCCGAGTCAGTGAAGCCTAGTTTAACAAACGTTTTGTAATACATTATTTCCAAAGTGCTTCCCTGATCAATGAGAACACGTTCAATGGTGAATCTGTTCACGCGTAGCTCGATAACAAAGGGATCGGTGTGGGGGAGAGTTACTCCAATCAAGTCGGTGTCGACGAAACTAATCCTCCCAGTTTCATGGGGCCATTTTGCTGGTGTGATCGGCCTATGTAGGCTAGGTTGCAACTGAATTGTCTGTATCTCGACTGATGACGGCAGGCTGTATATCATGTGAATTACACCAAGTGGAGGTGACTATGGCCGTAAGGCTACCGTGTTCGATGGATTATTCTTTCGGACGTGTTGCGCCAACCGGCCATCTTGTACCAGTTCCTCCAGGGGTCCTTAGGTGCATAACAACTGTCGGTGTCATGACCATGGTCCTTGTGGTACTCACACCGCTTGTCCCTTCCTCTTGTATCAGGAGGTCCCATCATTTTGGGCGGCCATATAAAGAACGAAAGGTGTTGAACTTTCGACAAAATCTTGCTGACCGGCTCTGCTGACTCCGTGTACTTTTTGTCCGAGCATCTTGTGCGCCTGCTATCCACTTGATATTGTTCATTTGATCGGTGTGAACATTGATCACTTGATCGACGCGAGCCACACCTTTTGTCTCGTTTAGCCAGATTCCGCAGTTCGGGGCTCCTTGACGGCATGACGCTTATCGGCTGAATGATTCCAGGCAGAGCTGTCTTAACGGCTTTCTATCCGGCTTTGACTTGCAAGGCATCGTCTTCCACTTTACAATATTTTTCAACTTTCTTCATTAATGCCCAAACTGTTTTGGGGGGCCATCTGGTCAACGAACTGCGGAGGGGACTATCAGGATGTAATCCCATTTTGAAGGCGGTGAGGGCCATGGAGTCATTGCAAGCATCATCTACCAAGTTAAAGCATTCCCAATAACGTGCCGAATATTCATGAAGGGTTTCTTCTGGTTTAATTTGTATTGCCCAGAGAGAATCAGCTTGCTTTGGCTGGGTTGCATTGGTAATGAATCTTGTCCTAAAGGACTTTTGGAGTTGATGGAAGCTTTTTATCGATGCCGGCTTCAGTTTATATTACCATCTGGCAGCCAGTAGTCCCAAACTACTCGGAAACATTCGACACACGAGGGCTTCATCATCAGCATGCAGTGTCATCGCTTGTTTATAATGACAAATATGGTCAGTGGGGTCTGATTTTCCATCATATAGGGTGAACGACGGTGCTTTAAACTTCTTGGGTAGCACAGCCCTTGTCTTCTTCATTCGAATCATCACTTCTTCTCCCTCACTTCTGTCGTACATACGGACTTCCTTCGGATGAGATGGATACATCGAATCATTCCTTCTTTCTGGGTTCCGGGGATGGTGAGTCAGAATCACTATCATAATCGTATTTCTGAAGTTGACGTCGTCGATCATCCTTCTTTCCTGAAGGTTAACCCTAGTCGTGGCATGTGGCCTGATAGGATTTGGCTAGCTCTAAGGCCAGCTCCTGGCACAGGCGCTCGTTCTCAGCCATCATGTTTTCTAGACGCTGTTCATTTTGCTTTGCTTGATCCATGATTGTCTGCATTGTCTCTTGCATCGATGTTGAAGGTGAGGTCTGGGCTATTAAGTCGAAGTTCAAGGCCCGTCGTGCGGTGATATTCTCCGGTCCAAGCTTGTTTCTTGGAGTGATGTCATCTCTTGGCGTAATGTCATCAGCAACTACCAAAGGATCATATGTTATGCCCGCCATGGATGTGCTCGAGTATTCCCACAAACGTTGCCAATTCTAAAGAAGTGGTTTGGAAATACTCCAGGATCCAGTCAAACGTCCTTGATCCTCTAATTGCTACCTGAAAAGGGGATGAACACTCTGGTCGGGAATGCCGGAATTAGCACTCTGACGGACAAGTTGGTATGCTCTCTCATTTACTTCTATCTCAAGTTATTTTATCTATTCTCAGATACCTTTCTTTGGTTAATATTCCTCTATTTATATTAACTTCTGGGCCCAAGGGTCAGTTGTGTGCATGATTGCTTATTCGGCCTTCCGGTTGTGTGCCAGTACCCACTTGGCTCCTTACGCGGCCGACTTGTGTATTTGACTTCAAGAGCCCTTGGACAGAGCCGAATTGTCTTTGGCCTGATCTCCAAATTAATTTGGCTTTCCTTAGTATAAAATTATTCGGCCCCCACACCTACACTACCTTAATTCTTAAACCAATGCAAATTCTCCCATCTCATATGTTAATTCCCAAGGTTCAGACAAGAATTCAAACCTTAGCTTATGGAATTGTGGAAGATTGACTTTAACCCTCTTGCTACTCTTCTCTTCCTCTTTTACTTCTTCTCTAAAACTCTAGAATTTTCTTTCTCTCCCTCAAGTTATATATATCTCTCTCTTCACTTGAATTCAAATATATATATAAAATATCTAAGTTACTTTGACTTAAGTTAAACCAAATTACAATCACTTCAATTAATTTTCTAGCTATAACCCAAGTTACCTTAACTCCACTTTGCCTAATTAACGTGAATTAGGCTCTAACCACCTAGTCCATTATTTAATTTGTAACCTTACAATATAACGAATCGGACATGTCTTTTTCTTAAATTAACATATCTGTCGAGCAAAGTAGAATGCACATAACACATAGTACACACTTTACACACAGATAAACATAGAATGCACATATAAACACAAAATTAGGGTAAACCACTGAATGAATAGCTAAATAGGGAGGCAGGTGTTACCGAAAAGTAGTAACACTTTGAAAGTAGTAAACCTGAAAAAACAAAATCAACTCGAAAAACAAAATCAAATGGGAAAGTAGTAAATGAGAAGGTAGTAACACTGGAAAAACAAAATCAAATGGGAAAGTAGTAATTCATCAATATATAGGCTAGTGCATTCTCCCCCTTCAACAACTTCTACTAATTCGTCTATATAGTGGCCACTCGAAAAACATAATCAAATGGGAAAGTAGTAATTCATCTATATATAGGCCAGTGTATTCTCCCCCTTCAACAACTTCTAGTAATTCATCTATATATAGGCCAGAGTATTCTCCCCCTTCAACTTGGAAGCTCAAGCCAGTTCTGCGAAGGAAGTTTCCATTAAGTACATTGTGAAACCAACTGTGAGAGCATTGGGGTCTGAAATTATCGAACACCTCTTTGTGCGACACCAGAATTTCAATCCTAGAGTTTAGTCTATGATTGTCTTCTTTGTGCTACTTGTGGTCGTGCTAAGTAAGAAGATAAATAAATCCCTTTTCATTTTTATTTTTTTTTTTTAAATTTGAATACCTCCACTTATTATGGGTTCATTAGTTTTTTAAGTCCTTATTTATGCTTGTATATATTCAATTCTTATTGTTAATATTCAATTAAAAGTATTAATCTTCTTTTATATATATTGATGACATTTGTATTCTAACTTCTATGATCTTTTAGGATTCTTATGAACGCATTCAATGATTCTATCGACTATAATGTTGGATATTTGAAATGGTGTCATTCTGTCAAATATAATTGTATTCAGTGTGGAAAAATTATGTAATGATATCAGAGCAAATATAGTGTTTTGCTTTGATTTTTGTTAATTTAAATAATAAAATTCATCACTTTATGTTAATTTACGATGTCCTGATCTGGTGTGTTTGGTTAGTTTGTACTATATTCTGAACTTATATTTGCATTTGGATCAATTTATCTACTAAAATTTCAACCTTTGATTTGTGCACAATTTGGAAATTAAAACATTTTAGCAGTTTTCATTTTCTATTAATCTATTTGGGTTGACTTGTTTACTTTGGATGAGGTTTCCTCTTGTCCAAGATGTAGACTGGAAGGTGTTGTCTGGAAAAAAGGCAAGGACAGATTCAAGATTTTGACCGGCCTACAGGAGATATGTTTTATGAATAATGTTAAAGTTTTTAAATATTTTATTCATATAAAATATTTGATAAAAACATTAATAAAGCATTTGACTTCTTAACATTTTTCATGTTTTATAAGGCTAGGCCGTGGAGTAAAGCTTTACGGACATCCAATAATATTTTGCCTCAGAAAATTAAGAAATTAGTTGAACAATCAATTTAAGAGGTTGTACATAAAACTTAACCATAACATCCTTTTAAAAACTTGTTAAACCCAAATCCCCTCCTCTCACTCTCTCTCTCTCTCTCTCTCTCTCTCTCTCTCTCTCTCTCATCCCTTCTCCCTCTCACCCAACCCAATTTCTCTCTTTATAGACCCCCAACTTCTTTCTCTTTCTTTCTTTCTTCTCTCACTGTCAGCTCCAAGACTCTCAATAAATTAAAAGCTTACCCATATCCTCTACTCTCTAAAACTGTATCTGTTTATTATTCCTTACTAAATGGAATTATTTTATATGTATATATATCTCTAGTTGTAGATAATAAAAAATGAATCCAAAAGGAGAGTGAGGTTTGGATAACACAAAATATTAGAGAAAATTGGGCAAGTAGAAAAAAGAAAGAAAAATTAAATTTTGTTCGTTCATTTTTGAAATTTTCATTTTTGAGTGAAAAGGAAGATTTTAGATGGAAAAATTAGAAGTTGCAGAGGCAATGAGTGACAATGTTGGTGATATAGTTGGTGGTTGCAGATGATGGTATGGGTTATATTGCTGTGATAGATTTACTAATGGTATGGATTTTGTCATTATGCAGAAATTAATTGAAACAAAATTAATATTACTATAATGTTGGACAGAGGATGCCGTCGATGGCCAGTGATAATGGTGGCTGGCCAAGAGAGAGAGAGAGAGATGCAAATGGGTTTGCAGAGATAACAACAGTTTGGGGACAGAGGACTTAAATAGGGTTAAATTGATAAGACTCTTTAATATGATGGCCCACTTTATCTTTTCGTATTTTTTGACGTGGTAGGATATTATTGGCAGGATATTATTGTGACGTTGCAGCACCGTGTTAAACTTATCGCCTTGACAGGGCGAAAGCATATATCGCAAAACTTTATTGAAACTATTAAAATACAATATCAGCTTTTACCGTCACAAATATTTGGGTCTATTTTGGACAACACTGTTAAAAATTAATTTCATTTTGTATGTCTTTTTAAAAAAAATATATAAAAAAATTAAATTTTAACTTATTTATTAAAATAGGTCTTAATAATAATGTCTTTAATAATAGTATCCGAGGTGGGTTCACTGGATAGGGCACAACACTAAAAGGCTTTAACCCGTGCTCGAGACTCCATTGCCTTTCAGTATGGTGCCCTTAAAAATAATTATAAATTTCATATATACCACAAGACAAAATATTAAATTATTTCAAAATAATCATAATGATTTTTTTTTTTTAATTTATAAAGTGTCGTGCATAGCGTGTAAGGAAAATTTAATGTTTTTTTATATACTTGATATTTTTAATTAAAAATAAAATTTATTGACATGACACATAAACACGACACAATAATATCAAATAATAAATGAATATGATTAGAATATCTCCAATCATTCACCAATCTTGCATCAAATTTAAATTTGATAAAAAAAAATTGTAAAAAATAGGTCCAATTATGTCATTAAACTTGTATTCTTTCATCTCTAATAAAAATCTATTTCAATATGTTCCTAGCCTTGAAAAAGAAGAAACAAAACAAAACTAAAACTGTCTGCCTTTAATTTTCTGCTTTAGGCCATTCATGTGGTAGAGCCAGCCCCTGTAAAATATTAAGTCGATTGGATAACGAAAATCACGTGTTCGAATCAATTTTGTACAGAGGGTTCCGTAGAGTGTATCATCTTTGAAAAAAATTACGTCGATCAGATAATGGAAATCATGTGTTTGGATCAATTTTGTATGGACAGTTGTATGAACAGTTTATTTTTTCACTGTCTATATAAAATTGATTTGAACTTGTGATTTCCGTTATCTAATCAACTTTTTTTTCTTTTTTTTTGCAAAAATGACATACACGACAATCCTAAAATATAAACAGTTCAAATTATCCGAACAAGACTCAAAAATAGACTCAATAAGCCGTATTAGACGGTCCAATCCGGTGGTGGATTGAACAATCCAATTCCTCAGAAAGATGTAGAGAGAGGATCTAGACACTTTAAAGTAAAAGGCCAATATAGACAAATAAAAGAGGTGTTGCTCGTTACGAGAGGTGTCACATGTCAAATCGTGGTTAATTGTCCAAATCACCCCCAACCCACCCCCTCAACCCTCTAGAACCCACTTCCCCCCTTCCCCCTAGTATAAAAGCTCCATCACAGAACCACCATTCCTACACTTGAAGATCCCCCTAGCCCCAAGTATAAAAGCTCCATCATGGAACCACCATTCCTACACTTGAAGATGAAGGAAGTTGGAGAGACCGCTGCAAGGGAAGTTTTCGTGAATTACATTATCAAACCTGCGGTGAGCAAATTGGGCTCCAAAATATTCGAACACTTCTTTGTGCGTGGCCGGAATTTCGATCATAGAATTGCGATTAAGATGTTCTTCTTTATGCTGCTCCTGGTCGTTCTATTCTACGTAAGAAGATACACAAATCCCTTTTGTTTTCTGTTTTAGATTGAAATTGGAGTTCATTAAGCCTCATTATTAACATTACATTCAATTGAAAGTATTAATTTTCTTTTATATATATTGACATATCTATATAACATGATCACTTGAGCACATATAGTGTGTTACTCAAGTGGTCATGTTACTCAAGTGACAAAAAAATACACATATAATATTATTACATCGTGCCTTTAATATTAATCTTCTTTTTTTTTTTTTTTTCATTAGACTGCCAGTAGAAATATATATATATATCAAGACTATTTTAACTCACTTTTCTAAAAAATTGAGCCCAATCTAGATTTTGGAAAGATTTTTGAAAGTTTAAGATTTTTTCATAAATTTTATACGTTTTAAGTATATTTAGATTGTGTTGATCTAAAAAATTTTAAAAAAATAAAATAAATATTGTATATTTTTCTATATATTTGTTAGTATTTAATATTTTTAAAAAAAATCATAAAAAAAAACTAAAAAACATTGATTAAAATATTTAAAAAGTCCACTACAAATATTTCAAAAACTATTTTTGAAAATTTCAAAGTGAAACAGAGTTTTAAAAATTATTTAAGAATTTTAAAAACAAACAAGTTTTGAATTTTCAAAATTTTAAAAACTATTTTTAGAATATATAACTAAACAAGTTTTTAAATTTTGTCAACTCTTTTTAAAAAGTTATTTTTCAAAATTGATTCTCATAGCGACTCCAGTTTTGACCCAATATTTTATTATGTTCTGAACTAGGGTTTCATGGTTCAATGTTGTTGTCCATCTCTTATTACCCTTGATGTTCTTTAGATTAGTCATTTGGATTGATATACATATCAAAACGTGAGCTAGAGCCCAGTGAATAACAACAGCGTAAAGACGTTCTGAATGATGTCCTTACTGAAAAGCAAACCATAAACTTAACAAATTCATATTTCATGTAGGGACATAAATGTTTATGCGGTACATCCCATAGCAAACAAGTTCAGTTGGTCTTGAAGACCGAACAGGCAGTCATGAAGGCCGGTAATCAGATGTAATGGCCATCAATATAACAAACAGAAGTTCCACAAAATGGAACTGACAGAGATCTATGTAACAATGTAAATAGGTGCTAAGGATGTTACGAATGCAGTCTAAGAACATAGGATTATCATTCATTAAGCATAATGGAAGCATGTTTAGAGCACGGAAAACATAAAGCAGAAAAGAGATACTTAAGTTAAACATATATTTACAACAGTGTTACTCACAGTTGGCTTTGCAAACACGTGGTTGGAACGTGGCATTTGACCCACGCAAAAAGATACAAGTATAACATGTTTACTTTACCATGCAATTAATTTGTTATGTTATAACTAATTGATTGGTTGGCCTAATTGCCCATATTCTCATTAATGTCCGTGTAATGCAGATGATCGTCAAATATATGCGGAAATCATGCCAACAGAGGCTCGGAAGATAGAGAAATAAAGCAGAAAATTGAAATTGGGTCTGCTAAACAGCCGCACGTGTAGAGCCCCTTGGCCGCACGTGCGGGACTCTCACCGCACGTGCGCTGCGCGTGCGCCAGCTGGTGCAATTATTTCAGAATGTAAGGTGCTTCTGCCCTTGTTTTCCGTACGTGTGGGCCTCCCTGCCGCACGCGCGGCCTTGCCTCCCGCACGTGCGGTTCCCCATGCCGCACATGTGGTTCTAGGTGTTCCAGAACCGAAATTTCTGCTCTGCTTTGGAGCTTCAATACTCCAAAAATCAAACCCAAATTTGAACAAATCAAGGCTTAAAACTTACAAAATATGATGAAAGAGTAAATTCTATGTTCAACCCAACATCAGAAATTCAAACAAATTCATTGGTATAGGAAAAAGAAAAGATCAAAACTTTGAGTGTAAGTTTCCCAACTCAAATCCATAAATTCCTTGCTCCAACTATCAAAGATTATGCAAAAGAAAGGAATTGAACATGAATAACGCTATGTATGCCATATACAAACATGAAGTCTTGAATTTAGGGTTCTTGACGTAACCTACACTACCTTAATTCTTCAACCAATGCAAATTCTCCCATCCCATATGTTAATTCCCAAGGTTGAGATAAGAATTCTTACCATAGCTTACGGAATTGTGGAAGATTGACTTTAACCCTCTTCTCCTTCTCTAAAACTCTAGAATTTTCTTTCTCTCCCTCAGGATATCTCTCTCTCTCTCTCTCTCTCTCTCTCTCTCTCTCTCTCTCTCTCTCTCTCTCTTCACTTGAATTCAAATATCTATATATAAAATATCTAAGTTACTTTGACTTAAGTTAAACCAAATTACAATCACTTCAATTAATTTTCTTGCTATAAGCCAGGTTACCTTAACTCCACTTTGTCTAATTAAGGTGAATTAGGCTCTAACCACCTAGTCCATTATTTAATTTGTAGCCTTACAATTTAACGAATTAGACAGGCCATTTTCTTAAATTAACATATCTGTCGAGCAGAGTAGAATGCACATAACACATAGTACACACTTCACACACAGATAAACATAGAATGCACATATAAACACATAATTAGGCTAAACCACAGAATGAACAGCTAAGTAGGGAGGCAAGCGTTCCAAGAATGTAGTAACACTTTGAAAGTAGTAACACTAAAAAAAAAAAAAAAAAATCAACTGGAAAAACAAAAGCAAATGGGAAAGTAGTAAACGGGAAGGTAGTAACCCTGCAAAAACAAAATCAAATGGTAAAGTAGTAATTCGTCTATATATAGGCTAGTGTATTCTCCCCCTTCAACAACTTCTACTAATTCATCTATATAGTGGCCACTAGAAAAACATAATCAAATGGGAAAGTAGTAATAAAGAAGAAATCCGTTCATATATAGGCCAATGTATTCTCCTCCATCAACAACTTCTAGTAGTTCGTCTATATATATGCCAAAGTATTCTCCCCCTTCAACTTGGAAGCTCAAGCCAGTTCTGCGAAGGAAGTTTTCATTAAGTACATTGTGAAACCAGCTGTGAGAGCATTGGGGTCTGAAATTATCGAACACCTCTTTATGCGACGCCAAAATTTCAATCCTAGAGTTTGGTCTATGATTGTCTTCTTTGTGCTACTTGGGGTCTTGCTAAGTAAGAAGACAAATAAATCCCTTTCATTTTTTTTTTTATCTGAATGCCTCCACTAATTCTGGGTTCATTAGTTTTTTTAGTCCCTATTTATGCTTGTATATATTCAATTCTTATTATTAATATTCAATTGAAAGTATTAATCTTCTTTTACATGTATTGATGACATTTGTATTCTAACTTCTATGATATTTTAGGATTCTTATGAACGCGTTCAATGATTCTATCGACTATAATGTTGGACATTTGAAATGGTGTCATTATGTTGGATATAATTGTATTTAGTGTGGAAAAATTATGAAATGATATAAGAGCAAATATACTGTTTTGCTTTGATTTTTGTTAATTTAAATAATAAAATTCATCACTTTATGTAAATTTACGATATCCCGATCTGGTGTGTTTGTTAGTGCATGTACTGTATTCTAAACTTATATTTGCATTTGGGTCGATTTATCTACTTAAATTTCAACCTTTGATTTGGCACAATTTGGAAATTAAAACATTTTAGCAGTTTTCAGTTTCTATTAATCTATTTGGGGTTGACTTGTCTGCTTTGGATGAGGTTTCCTCCTGTCTAAAATGTAGACAGGAAGGTGTTGTCTTGAAAAAGGGTAAGGACAGATTCAAGATTTTGACAGGGCCAACAGGAGATATGTTTTGTGAATAATGTTAAAGTTTTTAAATAATTTATTCATATAAAATATTTGATCAAAATTATTAATAAAGCATTTGAGTTCTTAACATTTTTCATGTTTTATAAGGCTGAGCCGTGGAGTAAAGCTTTACAGACATCCAATAATTTTTTGCCTCAGAAAATTAATAAATTAGTAGAACAATCAATTTCAGAGGTTGTACATAAAATTAACCATAACTTCCTTTTAATAACTTGTTAAACCCAAACCCCCTCCTCCTACTTTCTCTCTCTCTCTCTTTCCCTCTCTCTCTCTTCCCTTCTCTCTCTCTCCCAACTCAATTTCTCTCTCTACATACCCTAACTTCTTTCTCTTTCTTTTCTTGTGCTCTCACTGTCTGCTCTAATACTCTCAATAAATTAAAAGCTTGCCCATATCCTCGGCTCTCCAAAACTGGACCTCTTTATTAGTCCTTACTAAATGGAATTATTTTATATGTATATGTATCTCTAGTTGTAGATAACAAAAAATGAATCCAGAAAGAGAGTGAGGTTTAGATAACACAAAATATTAGATAGAAAAAAGAAAGAAAAATTGAATTTTGTTCGTTCATTTTGGAAATTTTCATTGTTGAGTGTAAATGAAGATTTTAGAAGGAAAAATTAGAAGTTGTAGAGGCAATGAGTGACAATATTGGTGATATAATTTGTGGTTGAAGATGATGGTTTGGGTTATATTGCTATGATAGATTTACTAATGGTATGGGTTTAGTCATTATGCCGAAATTAATTAATATTACCATAATGTTTTACAGGAGGATGTCGTCGATGACCGGTGATAATGGTGGCTGGCCATGAGAGAGAGACAGAGAGAGAGAGAGAGAGAGAGAGAGAGATGCAAATGGGTTTGCTGAGATGACAACAGTTTGGGGAGAGAGGACTTAAATAGGGTTAAATTGATGAGGCCTTTTAATATGATGGCCCACTTTACTTTTTAGTATTTTGTGACATGGCAGGATATTATTGTGACGTGGCAGCGCCGTGTTAAACTTATGGCCTTGACAGGGTGAAAGCATATATCTCAAAAGTTTATCGAAACTATTAAAATACAATATCAGCTTTTACCATCACAAATATTTAGGTCTATTTTGGACAACACAGTTAAAAATTAATTTCTTTTTGCATGTTTATTTTTAAAAAAAAAATTAAAAAATTAAATTTTAACTTATTTCTTAAAATAGGTCTTAATAATAATGTCTTTAATAATAGTATCCGAGGTAGGTTCAGTGGATAGGGCTCAACACTAAAAGGTTTTAACCCTTGCTTGAGACTCCATTGCCTCTCAGTATGGTGCCCTTAAAAATAATTACAAATTTCATGTATACCATAGGACAAAATATTAAATTATTTCAAAATAATTATAAAGTTTTTTTTTAAATTTATAAAGTCTCGAGCATAGCCTGTAAGGAAAATTTAAAATTTTTTTATGTACTTGATTTTTTAATCAAAAATAAAATTTATTGACATGACACACAAACACGACACGATAATATCAAATAATAAATGAATATGGTTAGAATATCTCCAATCATTCACCAAATCGTGCATCAAATTTAAATTTGATAAAAAAAATTTGGTAAAAAATAGGTCCAATTATGTCATTAAACTTGTATTCTTTCATCTCTAATAAAAATGTATTTCAATATGTTCCTAGCCTTGAAAAAGAAGAAACAAAACAAAACTAAAACAGTCTGCCTTTAATTTTTTGCTTTAGGCCATTCATGTGGTAGAGCCAGCCCCTATAAAATATTAAATAGATTGGATAACGAAAATCACGTGTTCAAATCAATTTTGTATAGAGGGTTCCGTAGAGTATATTATCTTTGCAAAAAATTAAGTCGATCAGATAACGGAAATCATGTGTTTGGATCAATTTTGTATGGACAGTTGTATGAACCGTTTGTTTTTTCACCGTCTATATAAAATTGATTTGAACATGTGATATTCGTTATATGATTGAATTATTTATTTTTATTTTTTTTGCAAAAATGACATACTCGACAATCCTAAAATATAAACAGTTCAAATTATCCAAACGAGACTTAAAAATAGATTCAATAAGCCGGATTAGATGGTCTAATCAGATGGTGGATTGAACAATCCAATTCCTCAGAAAGATGTAGAGAGAGGATGTACACGCTGTAAAGTAAATGACCAATATGGACAAATAAAAGAGGTATTGCTCATTACGAGAGGTGTCACATGTCAAATCGTGGTTAACTGTCCGAATCGCCCTAAAACCCCCCCAACCAACCACTTCCCCCCTTCTCCCTAGTACAAAAGCTCCATCACAGAACC
The DNA here is from genome assembly GCA_036172215.1 of Camellia granthamiana. NCBI lineage: Eukaryota > Viridiplantae > Streptophyta > Magnoliopsida > Ericales > Theaceae > Camellia > Camellia granthamiana. Next base: position 45,005,300 of record CM069904.1, read on the forward strand.
ATCATTCCTACACTTGAACATCCCCCCTGTCACAACCCGAACTTGCCCCTAAAAGTTTAGGCCATGACCGACCTGTACCTAGGCCTCAAAGACAAAATTTCAAAATATTTAAAGGACATTGGGGCCTAAAGCGGAAGCAAATCAAATAGTAATGTCCATTGAGCTTGTGCATACATGATAACTAAAATAATTAAAACGATGTAAACACACTAGTATACATATATATATCACACACATATACATAAAACTTAAGTAAATACAAAATTCTAACAATACAAGGTTAAAGCCTCAACACAGAGGCGCATCTTGGGTGGCTTGACTTAGCAGGTTCACAACAGAACTCATGAAGCTGACCTAAGAATGGTCTCCAGATTGATCACCTACATACAAATAAAATAAGGAGTGAGTGAAGCTCAATGAGTAATAATAAAGTGAAATGAATCAAGTGAATAATCTAGATTCAAAAGAAGCATAACACAATACTCTTCCTAATTTACGTCCTTCATAACATTATTCATGATCATATTTACCAAAATGGCCTCAGGCCCACTATATATTAGAACGGCCTCAGGCCCAATCATATATCAGAACGGCCTTGGGGCCAATCATATATCAAAATGCCCTCAGGCCCAATCATATATCAAAATGGCATCGAGCCCAATCATATATCAAAACGGCCTCGAACCCAATCATATATCATGCTATAAATAATTCACATTTCATATTCTATATTCTATTATATATTAAAACAAATATAAATGGACATATCTTTACAATATTATTACTCATAGTGGTTTAGGAGAGTAGCGGTCTCTGTCTGCAAGTGACCTGCAATCACGATTACATAACATAACATATGAATATAACCGATAGATTTCTTTTCTCTTTAATCAATTAGTTATGTTAATTCTAAACTCATTAGTCCTCAATAGGTCATAATTCGTCTATAAAAATAGGAAGAAACGAAAGGAAACTGAGTTAGATGAAGAATTAGCATGAAATCGGTAGATCGAAAGTGAACAATCTTCACTAATTTGAGTATATCTATTTGTATACTTAAAATTTGGGAGTGAGACCACCATCATTGGAAACTAGACTTCCGGGGCTTGAATTTAGGCTCAAGAATCAATTAAAACGGAGCCCGGATGCAAGAGATATGCTTATTTGAAGTTGGTTGAACATGGCTGTCCCGCACGTGCGGGAAACAAGGCCGCACATGCGGGAATTGGGCCGCACGTGTGGGACAACGTGCTTTTTTAACAGAATCAGATTTGGTGCTGGAAATGGACTGCCGCACGTGTGGGAAGCCCTGCTGCACATGCGGCTCTGGGCAAAATCTGTTGTCCGAAAATCTTGGTTGGCTTAAACACTTGTTTTTCCATTTTCTAAGCTAGGTTTCAACTCTAATCACTCAAAAACATGTAAAATTACTCTACAACATGATAAACTAACATCATTCAAGTGTAATTTCATCTCAAACAAATCAATCTTTGCCTCAAGTTCAAGATCAATGTCTTATCTTTCATAATCTTGAAAGTTCCCAAAACACAACCCACAACCACACTTGATCTTTGCATAAATCTTGTCCTATGGACAATCTGGAGTTCATTTCATATGTTATTCACAAGATGGAGCTCCAATCATTAAAAAAAACGAAAGGACCCAAGTTCTAATTTCTTAAATTTAGCTCAATTAAATACATAACACAAAACCCTAACTCAAATGGGTTTCAAATCTTCCAATTTCATTATGTCTTCATGAAATTGATGAATTAATCATAAGGATTCAAGATAGACTTCCATACCGTAGTTCAATCTTTGCCTTTCTCTTAGGTCTCTTCAATTTCCCAAGCTTCCATGGTTGATCTTCTTCCTCTCTCTTCAACCTCTTCAAACCCCCATGAATGTTGAGCTCTCTCTCTTAGAGAAGCTTTCTCTCTCTCTCTCTCTCTCTCTCTCTCTCTCTCTCTCTCTCACAGTTCTCTCCCTCTCCCTTAGATATTTTGGCTCAAAGTGATGAGTTCACTCATATCGTATATATATATATGCACATAAGCTTATCTTAATAGGGAGAGCCAAACGCACCTTTACAAATCGTACAAAATCAAATTTCAATTAAACTTCCCAGGTGACTCTAAAAATTACGCTGATCATAACTATGTACTCCGTTCTGATTTCTGAAGCCACTAAGGCCTTCAATTCACAGTGCAAAGTTAACCACCCAAACACACCTTAACGAATCAGACGAAATAAATTTCCAATTGACTTTCCCAAATAGCTCTAAAAATTCCCATTAGCATATCCATATACTCATTTTCGATTTCTGAACCCATGAAGGTCGTAAATTTCAGTTTCGAAATCGTAACTCAATAGATAATTCTTCAATTCCAACAGATATCATTAAATTAAAGCACATTAACCCATAACTAACTAAAGGTAATTTCTAATACGCATTTTGGGGTCGTTACATCCCCCCCCCCCCCCCCAAGTATAAAAACTCTATCACAGAACCACCATTTCTACACTTGAAGATGAAGGAAGTTGGAGAGACCGTTGCAAGGGAAGTTTTCGTGAATTACATTATCAAACCTACTGGAGCAAATTGGGCTCTAACATATTCGACCACCTCTTTGTGCGGGGCTGGAATTTCGATCGCAGAATTGCGATTAAGATGTTCTTCTTTATGCTGCTCCTGATCGTTTTATTCTACGTAAGAAGATACATAAATCCCTTTTGTTTTCTATTTTAGATTGAAATTAGAGTTCATTAAGCCTCATTATTAACATTACATTCAATTGAAAATATTAATTTTCTTTTATATATATTGACATATCTATATAACATGATCACTTGAGCAGATATAGTGTGTTACTCAAGTGGTCATGTTACTCAAGTGACAAAAAAAATACATATAATATCATTACATCGTGCCTTTAATATTAATCTTCTTTTTTTGTCATTAGGCTGCTAGTATATATACATATATATATATATATCAAGACTATTTTAACTCAATTTTCTAAAAAATTGAGCCCAATTTGGATTTTGGAAAGGTTTTTGAAAGTTTAAGATTTTTTAATCAATTTTATACGCTTTAAGTATATTTAGATTGTAACGCCCTCAAAATAAACCCACAATCAAACATTCAAGACATGCTTAGACATAAGAGAAGTAAGCATAATTACATTTCATCAGAGTCTTCATTACAAAATGTATTACATGTTGACAACAAAAGTAAATGCCCTATAGGCTTACAACTTTCCAAGTCAACACTTTGTTACAAAGAGAGAGTACTAACTCTACACAAAATGAGCCCTTGGCTTGATATACATGTAATACAAAAAGGAAATCACAAAAAGATGTCCCAGCCACTAAGTCTCTCAAGCTACGTCCTTGGAGGTGGCATGCTACCTGTACCTGAAAATGATGTCCCATATAGGGTGAGCCAACGCCCAGTAGAGATATGCTAAACATAATATGAGCAATAACTAAAACATTAGCGTTTGACAGATGTTTAATTCACATGAATAAATTCATAACCCGTTTCAATTACATGACAAATGTGTCCATGTTTCATTTCATTTTCAATACTTTTCCAATTTCTCAATTCATAATCCTGGCTCAGAACCTGGCCACTTTAAATGAGATTATATCTCATATCAATAACTCTTCCTTTTCATCAATTTAAATGAGATAACAACTCATATCAAAACACTTCCATAAGCATCAATAGATACACAGATTTGCTGTATCAATAACACATAAGACGCTTCCATACTTCACAAATAATACACAGATTTGCTGTATCAATAATTTAATAGATACACGTATTTGCTGTATCAATGGAGTCCATCCCCTATCTCCTCCCACATAACATTCGGTTTAGGAGTCCATCCCCTATCTTCCCCTAAACGGTGGAGTACATCCCCTATCTCCTCCCACACAATACAATGTATATAAACACATATCATATACATAATCAATCAATACATAAATTCAATGTATTATTCCAACCGTCATATTCGATGACATATTCAATTGATTAGTTTTAGTTTGCCTAATCATCATGCATTATCTACAACAATCAAGACTATCCTCCACCGATAGCCCAAAGCAGTTATTTCTAAACAGATAATAAATGCCTCAACAGATATAAAATCTCAACATTCTCAAAGTGAACGAATAATAAATCCAACTCCACCATTCTAACTCATAATGAGCCAATTCCATTATTTCCAACTCAATTTCACATTTCCATAACAATTGTCATTAATTACACTAATGACCCAAATATACCCAAACATGGCATTTTTCCCTTTTTTCTCAATATTGACCCAAAGGCTCAAATATTAACAACAACATCAACAATCCCCTTTTAAAACCCAAAATATACATATATGAGTCAAAAACAACAAAACCCCTCTTTTGAAAATAACACATTTCAAACCCTAACTTTCCAAATCAACCCATCTATACAAATAACTCAATGTCCATGTTAAAGCACATAAGAATGAGTAGGAATCCCTACCTCAAATTCGGAGCTCAAAGGGAGAAGAAGACCAAACTCAAAGTGCTCCAAACTTCAAAATTTTCGGATCAAAATGAAGCCCTCAACGATCAACACACATTTTACAAAGACACCAAGGAAGTGAATCACTCTAGCTAGATCAAACCCTAGAGAGAAGGGAGATTTTAGAGAGAAGAGCTCTCAAAATCGGTTTTGGGAAAGTAAGAGAGAGAAAGGGAAATGAAAAAGTGATCCTAAAAGGTGAAATCCCGATGTGTTATACCAGTCGCCCCGCTCGAGCGCCGCTCAAGCGTCAGACACAGACTCACGCTCGAGCGTCAAAAGCGCCGCTCGAGCGTCGATTGCACACTTCCAGAAGTTTTGCAGACATGGTCCTCGCTCGAGCGTCAAACTCCCCGCTCGAGCGGAGGAACAAAATCAAAGGGTCACGCTCGAGCGTCAAAACACCCGCTCGAGCGTCTGAAGACCTGCAGACAAAAGTACTGGGAGATGGAAATTTACGCTCGAGCGTCAAAACGCCCGCTCGAGCGGAGAAGCAACAACGAAGGGCCCGCTCAAGTGTCAAAAGCCCCGCTCAAGCATGAAGGCCAAATTCTGGGCATCAACCAATGGTTCCAAATCACAACCAACCTATTTCGAACCTGCCCAACAAAACCCAAGACTCAAATACAAAGAGTAAGGGAAGGAAATGAGAATGAGACAACAACACAACCACGGAACCAAGTCCGGAATACAATATACAAGGAAAGGAAAATCAGGATTGCTATATAGATTGAGTCGATCTAAAAAATTTTAAAAAAATAAAATAAAATTGTATATTTTTCTATATATTTGTTAGTATTTAATATTTTTTTTTTAAAAATCATAAAAAAAAATCATTGATTAAAATATTTAAAAAGTCCACTACAAATATTTCAAAAACTATTTTTGAAAATTTCAAAACGAAACAGAGTTTCAAAAATTATTTAAGAATTTGAAAAGCAAACAAGTTTTGAATTTTCAAAATTTTAAAAACTATTTTTAGAATATATAACTAAACAAGATTTTAAATTTTGTCGACTCTTTTAAAAAAGTTATTTTCAAAATTGATTCTTATAGCGACTCTAGTTTTGACCCGATATTTTACTATGTTCCAGACTCGGGTTTCATGGCTCAATGTTGTTGTCCATCTCTATTTACCCTTGTTGTTCTTTGGATTAATCATTTGGATTGATATACATATCAAAACGTGAGCTAGAGCCCAGTGAATAACAACAGTGTAAAGAGATTCCGAATGATATCCTTACTGAAAAGCAAACCATAAACTTAACAGATTCTTACTTCATAATGTTTATGTGGTATATCCCATAGCAAACTAGTCCAGGCGGTCTTGAAGACCGAATAGGCGATCATGAAGACCGGTAATCAGATGTGATGGCCATCAATATAATAAACAAAAGTTCCACAAAATCTAACTGATAGAGATCTTTGTAACAATGTAAACAAGTGCTAAGGATGCCGCGAATACAGTGTAAGAACATAGGATCATCATTCATTAAGCATAATCTAAGCATGTTTAGAGTAGGGAAAAGATAAAGCAGAAAAGCGATACTTAAGTTAAACATATCTTTACTATAGTGTTACTCACAGTTGGCTCTGCAAAACACGTGGCTGGAACGTGACGTTTGACCTACACAGACATACAAGTATGACATGTTTACTTTACCGTGCAATTAATTAGTTGTGTTATAACTTATTGATTGGTTGGCCTAATTGTCCTTATTCAATTTAATGTCTATGTAATGCATATGATCATCAAATATATGCGGAAATTTTGCCAACAGAGGCTCGGAAGATGGACAAATAAAGCAGAAAACTGAAACTGGATCTGCTAAACAGCCACACGTGTGGGACTCTCACCGCACGTGCGCCGGATGGTGCAATTATTTCATAATGCAAGGTACTTTTGCCCTTGTTTTTCCGCACGTGAGGGCCTCCCCGCCATACGTGCGACCTTGCCTCCTACATTTGCAGTTCTAGGTGTTCCAGAACCGAAATTTTCGCTTTGCTTTGGAGCTTCAATCCTCCAAAAAATCAAACCCAAATTTGAACAAATCAAGGCTTAAAACTTATAAAAACATGATGAAAGAGTAAATTCTAAGTTCAACCCAACATCATAAGTTCAAACAAACTCATTGGTATTGGAAAACAAAAGATCAAAACTTTGAGTGTAACTTTCCCAACTCAAATCCATAAATTCCTTCCTCTAACTACCAAAGATTATGCAAAAGAAAGGAATTGAACATGAATAATGCTATGTATGCCATATACAAGCATGAGGGCTTGAATTTAGGTTTCTTGACACCACCTACACTACCCTAATTCTTAAACCAATGCAAATTCTCCCATCTCATATGTTAATTCCCAAGGTTGAGAAAAGAATTCTTACCTTAGCTTATGGAATTGGTGGAAGATTAACTTTAACCCTCTTCTCTTCCTCTTCTCCTTCTTCTCTAAAACTCTAGAATTTTCTTTCTTTCCCTCAGGTTATCTCTCTCTCTCTCTCTCTCTCTCTATCTCTCTCTCTCTCTCTCTCTCTTCATTGAATTCAAATATCTAAGTTACTTTGACTTAAGTTAAACCAAATTACAATCACTTCAATTTATTTTCTTGCTATAACCCAAGTTACCTTAACTCCACTTTGTCAAATTAAAGTGAATTAGGCTCTAACCACCTAGTCCATTATTTAATTTGTAACCTTACAATATAACGAATCAGACATGTTTTTTTCTTCAATTAACATATCTGTCGAGCAAAGTAGAATGCACATAACACATAGTACACACTTCACACACAGATAAACATAGAATGCACATATAAACACATAATTAGGGTAAACCACAGAATGAACAGCTAAGTAAGGAGGCAGGCGTTGCAGAAAAGTAGTAACACTTTGAAAGTAGTAAACCTGAAAAAACAAAATCAACTGGAAAAACAAAATCAAATGGAAAAGTAGTAAACGGGAAGGTAGTAACACTGGAAAAACAAAATCAAATGGGAAAGCAGTAATTCGCCAATATATAGGCTAGTGTATTCTCCCGCTTCAACAACTTCTACTAATTCGTCCATATAGTGGCCACTCGAAAAACATAATCAAATGGGAAAGTAGTAATAAAGTAGTAATTTGTCTGTATATAGGCCAGTGTATTCTGCCCCTTCAACAACTTCTAGTAATTCTTCTATATATAGGTCAGAGTATTCTCCCCCTTCAACTTGGTAGCTCAAGCCAGCTCTACGAAGGAAGTTTTCATCATGTACATTGTGAAACCAGCTGTGAGAGCATTGGGGTCTGAAATTATCGAACACCTCTTTGTGCGACGCCAGAATTTCAATCCTAGAGTTTGGTCTATGATTGTCTTCTTTGTGCTACTTGTGGTCGTGCTAAGGAAGACGATAAATAAATCCCTTTTCAAAAATTTTTGTTGAAAATTTGAATACCCCCACTTATTCTGGGTTCATTAGGTTTTTTAGTCCTTATTTATGCTTGTATATATTCAATTCTTATTGTTAATATTCAATTGAAAGTATTAATCTTCTTATATATATATTGATGACATTTGTATTCTAACTTCTATGATATTTCAAGATTCTTATGAACGCGTTCAATGATTCTATCAACTATAATGTTGGATATTTGAAATGGTGTCATTCTGTCGGATATAATTGTATTCAGTGTGGAAAAATTATGTAATGATATCAGAGCAAATATAGTGTTTTGCTTTGATTTTTGTTAATTTAAATAATAAAATTCATCACTTTATGTTAATTTACAATGTCCCAATCTAGTGTGTTTGGGTAGTGCTTATATTGTATTCTGAACTTATATTTGCATTTGGATCAATTTATCTACTTAAATTTCAACCTTTGATTTGTGCACAATTTGGAAATTAAAACATTTTAGCAGTTTCCAGTTTCTATTAATCTATTTGGGTTGACTTGTTTGCTTTGGATGAGGTTTCCTCCTGTCCAAGATGTAGACCAGAAGGTGTTGTTTAGAAAAAAGGCAAGGACAGATTCAAGATTTTGACCGGCCTACAGAAGATATGTTTTATGAATAATGTTCAAATTTTTAAATATTTTGTTCATATAAAATATTTGATAAAAATATTAATAAAGCATTTCAGTTCTTAACATTTTTCATGTTTTATAGGGCTGAGCCGTGGAGTAAAGCTTTACAGACATCCAATAAATTTTTGCCTCGGAAAATTAATAAATTAGTAGAATAACGAATTTCAGAGGCTATACATAAAACTTAACCATAACATCCTTTTAAAAACTTGTAGAACCCAAATCCCCTCCTCCTCCTTTCTCTCTCTCTCTCTTCCCTTCTCCCTCTCACCCAACCCAATTTCTCTCTCTAGAGACGCCCAACTTCTTTCTCTTTCTTTCTTTCTTTCTTCTCCCACTGATAGCTCCAATACTCCCAATAAATTAAAACCTTATGCATATCCTCTACTCTCTAAAACTGGACCTCTTTATTATTCCCTACTAAATGGAATTATTTTATATGTATATGTATCTCCAGTTGTAGATAATAAAAAATGAATCCAAATGGAGAGTGAGGTTTGGATAACACAAAATATTAGAGAGAAATAAAAAAAAAATGGGCAAGTAGAAAAAAGAAAGAAAAATTAAATTTTGCTCGTTCATTTTGAAAATTTTCATTTTTGAGTGAAAATGAAGACTTTAGATGGAAAAATTAGAAGTTGCAGAGGCAATGAGTGACAGTGTTGGTGATATAATTGGTGGTTGAAGATGATGGTATGGGTTATATTGCGGTGATAGATTTACTAATGGTATGGGTTTAGTCATTATGCATAAATTAATTGAAGCAAAATTAATATTACTATGATGTTGGATAGGAGGATGCCGTCGCTGGCCAGTGATAATGGTGGCCGGCCATGTGAGAGAGAGAGACAGAGATGCAAATGGGTTTGCAGAGATAACAACAGTTTGGGGGAGAGAGGACTTAAATATGGTTAAATTGATAAGACTCTTCGATATGATGGCCCACTTTACTTTTTAGTATTTTTTGACGTGGTAGGATATTATTGGCAGGATATTATTGTGACGTGGCAGCACCATGTTAAACTTATGGCTTTGACAGGGCGAAAGCATATATCGCAAAAGTTTATTGAAACTATTAAAATACAATATCAGCTTTTACCGTCACAAATATTTAGGTCTATTTTGGACAACACTATTAAAAATTAATTTCTTTTTGTATGTTTATTTTAAAAAAAAAATTAAAAATTAAATTTTAACTTATTTCTTAAAATAGGTCTTAATAATAATGTCTTTAATAATAGTATTTGAGGTGGGTTCAGTGGATAGGGCTCAACACTAAAAGGCTTTAACCCGTGCTCGAGACTCCATTGCCTTTCAGTATGGTGCCCTTAAAAATATTTATAAATTTCATGTATAACACAAGACAAAATATTAAATTATTTCAAAATAATCATAATGATTTTTTTTTTTAATTTATAAAGTGTTGTGCATAGCGTGTAAGGAAAATTTAAATTTTTTTTTATATACTTCATATTTTTAATTTAAAATAAAATTTATTGACATGACAGATAAACATGACATGATAATATCAAATAATAAATGAATATGATTAAAATATCTCCAATCTTGCATCAAATTTAAATTTGATAAAAAAATTTGTAAAAAATAGGTCCAATTATTTCATTAAACTTGTATTCTTTCATCCCTAATAAAAATCTATTTCAATATGTTCCTAGCCTTGAAAAAGAAGAATCAAAACAAAACCAAAACAGTCTGCCTTTAATTTTTTGCTTTAGCCCATTCATGTGGTAGAGCCAGCCCCTGTAAAATATTATGTCGATTGGATAACGAAAATCATGTGTTCGAATCAATTTTGTATATAGGGTTCCGTAGAGTATATCATCTTTACAAAAAATTACATCGATCAGATAACGGAAATCATGTGTTTGGATCAATTTTGTATGGACAGTTGTATGAACCGTTTATTTTTTCACCGTCTACATAAAATTGATTTGAACATGTGATTTCCGTTATCTGATCAATTTTTTTTTTTTTTTTTTTTTTTGCAAAAATGACATACTCGACAATCCTAAATATATAAACAGTTCAAATTATCCAAACAAGACTCAAAAATAGACTTAATAAGCCAAATTAGACGGTTCAATCCGATGGTGGATTGAACAATCCAATTCCTTAGAAAGATGTAGAGAGAGGATGTACACGCTATAAAGTAAAAGACCAATATGGACAAATAAAAGAGGTGTTGCTCGTTACGAGAGGTGTCACATGTCAAATCGTGGTTAATTGCCAAAATCGCCCCTAACCCCCCCCCCCCCCCACAACCCACTTCCCCCCTCCCCCCCCCCCCCCCAGTATAAAAGGTCCATCACAAAACCACCATTCCTACACTTGAAAATCCCCCCAGCCCCAAGTATAAAAGCCCCATCATAGACCCAGCATTCCTACACTTGAAGATGAAGGAAGTTGGAGAGACCGCTGCAAGGGAAGTTTTCATGAATTACATTATCAAACCTGCTATGAGCAAATTGGGCTCTGAAATATTCGAACACTTCTTTGTGCGGGGCCAAAATTTTGATCGTATAATTGCGATTAAGATGTTCTTCTTTATGCTGCTCCTGGTCGTTCTATTCTACGTAAGATGATACATAAATCCCTTTTGTTTTCTGTTTTAGATTGAAATTAAAGTTCATTAAGCCTCATTATTAACATTACATTCAATTGAAAGTATTAATTTTCTTTCATATATATTGACATATCTATATAACATGATCACTTAAGCACATATAGTGTGTTAGTCAAGTGATCATGTTACTCAAGTGACAAAAAAATACACATATAATATTATTACATCATGCCTTTAATATTAATCTTCTTTTTTTTTCATTAGACTACTAGTAGATATATATATATCAAGACTATTTTAACTCACTTTTCTGAAAAATTGAGCCCAATCTGAATTTTGGAAAGGTTTTTGAAAGTTCAAGATTTTTTCATAAATTTTATAAGTTTTAAGCATATTTAGATTGAGTCGATCTAAAAAAATTTAAAAAAATAAAATAAATATTGTATATTTGTTAGTATTTAATATTTTTAAAAAAATCATAAAAAAACTAAAAAACATTGATTAAAATATTTAAAAAGTCCACTACAAATATTTCAAAAACTATTTTTGACAATTTCAAAATGAAACAGAGTTTTAAACATTATTTAAGAATTTTAAGAATTTTAAAAGCAAACAAGTTTTGAATTTTCAAAATTTTAAAAACTATTTTTAGAATATATAACTAAACAAGTTTTCAAACTTTGTCAACTTTTTTAAAAAAGTTATTTTTCAAAATTGATTCTCATAGCGACTCCAGTTTTGACCCAATATTTTATTATGTTCTGAACTAGGGTTTCATGGTTCAATGTTGTTGTCCATCTCTTATTACCCTTGTTGTTCTTTGGATTAGTCATTTGGATTGATATACATATCAAAACGTGAGCTAGAGCCCAGTGAATAACAACAGTGTAAAGACGTTATGAATGATGTCAATACTGAAAAGCAAACCGTAAACATAACAGATGGTCTTGAAGACCGAACAAGCAGTCATGAAGACCGGTAATCAGATGTAATGGCCATCAATATAATAAACAGAAGTTCCACAAAATGGAACTAACAGAGATCTATGTAACAATGTAAATAGGTGCTAAGGATGTTACGAATGCAGTCTAAGAACATAGGATCATCATTCATTAAGCATAATGGAAGCATGTTTAGAGCACGGAAAACATAAAGCAGAAAAGAGATACTTAAGTTAAACATATATTTACAACAGTGTTACTCACAGTTGGCTTTGCAAACACGTGGTTGGAACGTGGCATTTGACCCACGCAAAAAGATACAAGTATAACATGTTTACTTTACCATGCAATTAATTTGTTATGTTATAACTAATTGATTGGTTGGCCTAATTGCCCATATTCTCATTAATGTCCGTGTAATGCAGATGATCGTCAAATATATGCGGAAATCATGCCAACAGAGGCTCGGAAGATGGAGAAATAAAGCAGAAAATTGAAATTGGGTCTGCTAAACAGCCGCACGTGTAGAGCCCCTTGGCCGCACGTGCGGGACTCTCACCGCACGTGCGCTGCGCGTGCGCCAGCTGGTGCAATTATTTCAAAATGTAAGGTGCTTCTGCCCTTGTTTTCCGTACGTGTGGGCCTCCCTGCCGCACGCGCGGCCTTGCCTCCCGCACGTGCGGTTCCCCATGCCGCACATGTGGTTCTAGGTGTTCCAAAACCGAAATTTCTGCTCTGCTTTGGAGCTTCAATACTCCCAAAATCAAACCCAAATTTGAACAAATCAAGGCTTAAAACTTAGAAAATATGATGAAAGAGTAAATTCTATGTTCAACCCAACATCATAAGTTCAAACAAATTCATTGGTATAGGAAAAAGAAAAGATCAAAACTTTAAGTGTAAGTTTCCCAACTCAAATCCATAAATTCCTTGCTCCAACTACCAAAGATTATGCAAAAGAAAGGAATTGAACATGAATAATGCTATGTATGCCATATACAAACATGAAGTCTTGAATTTAGGGTTCTTGACATAACCTACACTACCCTTATTCTTCAACCAATGGAAATTCTCCCATCTCATATGTTAATTCCCAAGGTTGAGACAAGAATTCTTACCTTAGCTTATGGAATTGTGGAAGATTGACTTTAACCCTCTTCTCTTCCTCTTCTCCTTCTTCTCTAAAGCTCTAGAATTTTCTTTCTCTCCCTCAGGTTATATCTCTCTCTCGCTCTCTTCACTTGAATTCAAATATCTATATATAAAATATCTAAGTTACTTTGACTTAAGTTAAACCAAATTACAATCACTTCAATTAATTTTCTTACTATAACCCAGGTTACCTTAACTCCACTTTGTCTAATTAAGGTGAATTAGGCTCTAACCACCTAGTCCATTATTGAATTTGTAGCCTTACAATTTAACGAATTAGATAGGCCTTTTTCTTAAATTAACATATCTGTCGAGCAGAGTAGAATGCACATAACACATAGTACACACATCACACATAGATAAACATAGAATGCACATATAGACACATAATTAGGGTAAACCACAGAATGAACAGCTAAGTAGGGAGGCGAGTGTTACAGGAATGTAGTAACACTGAAAAAACAAAATCAGCTGGAAAAACAAAAGCAAATGGGAAAGTAGTAAACGCGAAGGTGGTAACACTGGAAAAACGAAATCAAATGAGAAAGTAGTAATTCGTCTATATATAGGCTAGTGTATTCTCCTCCTTCAACAACTTCTACTAATTCAACTATATAGTGGCCACTGGAAAAACAAAAAAACAAAAAAAAATCAAATGGGAAAGTTGTAATTCGTTTATATATAGGCCAGTGTGTTCTCCTCCTTCAGCAACTCCTAGTAATTCGTCTATATATAGTCCAAAGTATTCTCTCCCTTCAACTTGGAAGCTCAACCCAGTTCTGCGAAGGAAGTTTTCATTAAGTACATTGAGAAACCAGTTGTGAGAGCATTGGGGTCTGAAATTATCGAACACCTCTTTGTGTGATGCCAAAATTTCAATCCTAGAGTTTGGTCTATGATTGTCTTCTTTGTGCTACTTGTGGTTATGCTAAGTAAGAAGATAAATAAATCCCTTTGCATTTTTTATTTTTTTTTATCTGAATACCTCCACTTATTCTAGGTTCATTAGTTTTTTTAGTCCTTATTTATGCTTGTATATATTCAATTCTTATTGTTAATATTCAATTGAAAGTATTAATCTTCTTTTACATATATTGATAACATTTGTATTCTTACTTCTATGATATTTCAGGATTCTTAGGAACGTGTTCAATGATTCTATCACTATAATGTTGGATATTTGAAATGGTGTCATTCTATTGGATATAATTGTATTTAGTATGGAAAAATTATGTAATGATATTGGAGCAAATATAGTTTTTTGCTTTGATTTTTGTTAATTTAAATAATAAAATTCATCACTTTATGTTAACTTACGATGTCCCGATCTGGTGTGTTTGGTTAGTGCTTGTGCTGTATTCTAAACTTATATTTGCATTTGGGTCGGTTTATCTACTTAAATTTCAACCTTTGATTTGTGCACAATTTGGAAATTAAAACATTTTAGCAGTTTTCAGTTTCTATTAATCTATTTGGGGTTGACTTGTCTGCTACGGATAAGGTTTCCTCCTATCTAAGATGTAGACCGGAAGATGGTGTCTGGAAAGAAGGCAAGGACAGATTCATGATTTTGATAGGCCAACGGGAGATATGTTTTATGAATAATGTTAAAGTTTTTAAATATTTTATTCATATAAAATATTTGATAAAAATATTGATAAAGCATTGGAGTTCTTAACATTTTTCATGTTTTGTAAGGTTGAGCCGTGGAGTAAAGCTTTACGGACATCCAATAATTTTTTGCCTCAGAAAATTAATAAATTAGTAGAGCAATCAATTTAAGAGGCTGTACATAAAACATAGCCGTAACTTCCTTTTAAAAACTTGTTAAACCCAAACCCCCTCCTCCTGCTCTCTCTCTCTCTCCCTCTCTCTCTCTCTCTTCCCTTCTCCCTCTCACCCAACTCAGTTTCTCTCTCTACAAACCCCCAACTTCTTTCTCCTTCTTTCTTTCTGCTCGCACTATCTGTTGTAATACTCTCAATAAATTAAAATCTTACGCATATCCTCTACTCTCTAAAACTGGACCTCTTTATTATTCCTTGCTAAATGGAATTATTTTATATGTATATGTATCTCTAGTTGTAGATAATAAAAAATGAATCCAAAAGGAGAGTGAGGTTTGGATAACACAAAATATTAGAGTGAAAAAAAATTTTGGGCAAGTAGAAAAAAGAAAGAAAAATTAAATTTTGCTCGTTCATTTTGGAAATTTTCATTTTTGAGTGAAAATGGAGGTTTTACATTGAAAAATTAGAAGTTGGAGAGGCAATGAGTGATAGTGTTGGTGATATAATTGGTGGTTGAAGATGATGGTATGGGTTATATTGCTGTGATAGATTTACTAATGGTATGGGTTTAGTCATCATGCATAAATTAATTGAAACAAAATTAATATTACTATAATGTTGGACAGGAGGATGCCGTCAATGACCGATGATAATGGTGGCTAGCCATGAGAGAGAGAGAGAGAGAGAGAGAGAGAGAGAGAGAGAGGATGGGAGAAGAGAGATGCAAATGGGTTTGCAAAGATAACAACAGTTTGGGGAGAGAGGACTTAAATAGGGTTAAATTGATGAGGCCTTTTAATATGATGGCCCACTTTACTTTTTAGTATTTTGTGACATGGCAGGATATTATTGTGACATGGCAACGTCGTGTTAAACTTATGGCCTTGACAGGGCGAAAGCATATATCGCAAAAGTTTATTGAAACTATTAAAATACAATATCAGCTTTTACCATCACAAATATTTCAGTCTACTTTGGACAACACAGTTAAAAATTAATTTCTTTTTGTATGTTTCTTTTTTTTTTTAAATTAAAAAATTAAATTTTAACTTATTTCTTAAAATAGGTCTTAATAATAATGTCTTTAATAATAGTATCCGAGGTAGGTTCAGTGGATAGGGCTCAACACTAAAAGGTTTTAACCCTTGCTTGAGACTCTATTGCCTCTCAGTATGGTGCCCTTAAAAATAATTACAAATTTTGTGTATACCACAGGACAAAATATTAAATTATTTCAAAATAATTATAATGATTTTTTTTTTTAATTTATAAAGTCTTGTGCATAGCATGTAAGGAAAATTTAATTTTTTTTATGTACTTCATATTTTTAATTAAAAATAAAATTTATTGACATGACACACAAACACGACACGATAATATCAAATAATAAATGAATATGGTTAGAATATCTCCAATCATTCACGAAATCATGCATCAAATTTAAATTTGATAAAAAAAATTTGGTAAAAAATAGGTCCAATTATGTCATTAAACTTGTATTCTTTCATCTCTAATAAAAATGTATTTCAATATGTTCCTAGCCTTGAAAAAGAAGAAACAAAACAAAACTAAAACAGTCTGCCTTTAATTTTTTGCTTTAGGCCATTCATGTGGTAGAGCCAGCCCCTATAAAATATTAAGTAGATTGGATAATAGAAATCACGTGTTCAAATCAATTTTGTATAGAGGGTTCCATAGAGTATATCATCTTTGCAAAAAATTAAGTCGATCAAATAACGGAAATCATGTGTTTGGATCAATTTTGTATGGATAGTTGTATGAACCGTTTATTTTTTCACCGTCTATATAAAATTGATTTGAACATGTGATATCCGTTATCTGATTGAATTATTTCTTTTTATTTTTTTGGAAAAATGACATACTCGACAATCCTAAAATATAAACAGTTCAAATTATCCAAACGAGACTTAAAATAGATTCAATAAGCCGGATTAGCTGGTCTAATCAGATGGTGGATTGAACAATCCAATTCCTCAGAAAGATGTAGAGAGAGGATGTACACGCTGTAAAGTAAATGACCAATATGGACAAATAAAAGAGGTGTTGCTCGTTACGAGAGGTGTCACATGTCAAATCGTGGTTAACTATCCAAATCGCCCTCAAACCCCCCCCCCCAACTACCCACTTCCCCCCTTCCCCCTAGTATGAAAGCTCCATCCCAGATCCACCATTCCTACACTTGAAGATCCCTCCCCTCCCTCTCCAAGTATAAAAGCTCTATCACCGAACCACCATTTCTACACTTGAAGATGAAGGAAGTTGGAGAGACCGTTGCAAGGGAAGTTTTTGTGAATTACATTATCAAACCTACTGCAGCAAATTGGGCTCTGAAATATTCGAACAATTCTTTGTGTAGGGCCAGAATTTCGACCGCATAATTGCGATTACGATGTTCTTCTTTATGTTGCTCCTGGTCGTTTTATTCTACATAAGAACATACATAAATCCCTTTTGTTTTCTGTTTTAGATTGAAATTAGAGTTCATTAAGCCTCATTATTAACATTACATTCAATTGAAAATATTAATTTTCTTTTTTATATATTGACATATCTATATAACATGATCACTTGAGCAGATATAGTGTGTTACTCAAGTGACAAAAAAATACATATTATATCATTACATCGTGCCTTTAATATTAATCTTCTTTTTTTGTCATTAGACTGCTAGTATATATACATACATATATATATATCAAGACTATTTTAACTCATTGTCCTAAAAAATTGAGCCCAATTTGGATTTTGGAAAGGTTTTTGAAAGTTTAAGATTTTTTTCATAAATTTTATACGTTTTAAGTATATTTAGATTGAGTCGATCTAAAAAATTTTAAAAAAATAAAATAAAAATTGTATATTTTTCTATATATTTGTTAGTATTTAATATTTTTTTAAAAAATCATAAAAAAAAAAAAAACAAAAAACACATTGATTAAAATATTTAAAAAGTCCACTACAAATATTTCATAAACTATTTTAGAAAATTTCAAAACGAAACAGAGTTTCAAAAATTATTTAAGAATTTGAAAAGCAAACAAGTTTTGAATTTTCAAAATTTTAAAAACTATTTTTAGAATATATAACTAAACAAGATTTTAAATTTTGTTAACTCTTTTAAAAAATTTATTTTTCAAAATTGATTCTTATAGCGACTCTGGTTTTAACCCGATATTTTATTATGTTCCAGACTCGGGTTTCATGGCTCATCTCTATTTACCCTTGTTGTTTTTTGGATTAGTCATTTGGATTGATATACATATCAAAACGTGAGCTAGAGCCTAGTGAATAACAACAATGTAAAGAGGTGCCGAATGATATCTTTACTGAAAAGCAAACCATAAACTTAACAGATTCTTACTTCATAATGTTTATGTGGTACATCCCATAGCAAACTAGTTCAGGCGGTCTTGAAGACCGAACAGGCGATCATGAAGACCAGTAATCAGATGTGATGGCCATCAATATAATAAACAAATGTTCCACAAAATTAAACTGACAGAGATCTTTGTAACAATGTAAACAGGTGCTAAGGATGCCACGAATACAGTGTAAGAACATAGGATCATCATTCATTAAGCGTAATCTAAGCATGTTTAAAGCAGGGAAAAGATAAAGCAGAAAAGAGATACTTAACTTAAAGATATCTTTACAATAGTGTTACTCACAGTTGGCTATGCAAAACACGTGCCTGGAACGTTGCGTTTGACCTACACAAAGACACAAGTATAACATGTTTACTTTACCGTGCAATTAATTAGTTGTGTTATAACTTATTGATTGGTTGGCCTAACTGTCCTTATCCTGTTTAATGTCTGTGTAATGCATATGATCGTCAAAAATGGACAAATAGAGGCTTTATTTGTCCAACAAAGGCTCAAAAGATGGACAAATAAAACAGAAAACTAAAACTGGGTCTGCTAAACAGCCGCACGTGTGGAGCCCCTCGGCCGCACGTGCGGTACTCTCACCGCACGTGTGCCGCGCGTGCGCCTGATGGTGCAATTATTTCATAATGCAAGGTGCTTTTGCCCTTGTTTTCCGCACGTGAGGGCCTTCTTGCCGCACATGCGGCCTTGCCTCCCGCACTTACGGTTCTGGGTGTTCCAAAACTGAAATTTCTACTCTACTTTGGAGCTTCAATCCTCCAAAAAATCAAAGCCATATTTGAACAAATCAAGGCTTAAAACTTAAAAAAATATGATCAAAGAGTAAATTCTATGTTCAACCCAACATCATAAGTTCAAACAAACTCATTGGTATCGGAAAAGAAAGATCAAAACTTTGAGTGTAACTTGCCCAACTCAAATCCATAAATTCCTTCCTCCAACTACCAAAGATTATGCAAAAGAAAGGAATTGAACATGAATAATGCTATGTGTACGGGAAAGAGATACACCTTCTCGTATAATCCTGTTGATCAAGTCTGCGTTCCTCCGTGCGACGTCGTTCCACTACCTGAAAACACAAACGTGAGCTTGCCGGCGGGTGTGTGCCGGAAACCTCTCCGATGCCTAAGTCAGTCAACAAGACAAATAGGCAAAAGCTCTATGTATTCAGGGAGCAAAATTGCATTACCTCTTCTTAGGTGATATTGGTGAGCTTTTATAGGTTTCGTGTGACACAATCCTAGTAGGACTCTAACTCCTCCACGTAGAGTCCTCCTAGCATTCATACTCCTGGAGGATAATGCTTATCCTCCAACACCCCTCTCACTGCTTAAACCAAGTGAGATGGTTTCACCATGGCCGAACTTCCATATGACTGAAGTAGCTGTTAGTTCGGCCCCTTACTTTCCCTTCCCTTACCTCAGCCTTCCCATGCTAAGACCGAGCTATCCATAAGGGCTGAACCGAACTATCTTCAGAACCAAGTCCCCAAGTGGATCTAGCACACCTCAGCTTTCCATATGCTACGACCGAACTACACTTAGTCTGGTTCTCCAACCACCGTTCTTACCCCGGTTCCCCTCCATCAACCGTGATAAGGCTAAACCGAACTAACTACTAACAAAGCTTAGACCGGACTAACCTTACTACGCCATGACCGGTATAAGATAGAACATGGTGACCGATATAACTTCCTTGCGACCGGAGTAGCTTTACTTCTATTCTGGGACCGGAGTATCTTTACTTCTTATTTTGGGGCCGGAGTAGCTTTCATGGCACCGTTACTCAGCCCTTTGTACTGAGGCCCACAACGGCCCAGCTCGGCCCAATTTATATATAAATTACCCTCTCACTATGTATGCCATATACAAACATGAAGTCTTGAATTTAGGTTTCTTGACACCACCTACGCTACCCGAATTCTTAAACCAATGCAAATTCTCCCATCTCATAAGTTAATTCCCATGGTTGAGACAAGAATTCTCACCTTAGCTTATGGAATTATGGAAGATTGACTTTAACCCTCTTCTCTTTCTCTTCTCCTTCTTCTCTAAAACTCTGGAATTTTTTTTCTCTCCCTCAGGTTATATCTATCTCTCTCTCTCTCTCTCTCTCCCTTTTCACTTCAATTCAAATATCTATATATAAAATATCTAAGTTACTTTGACTTAAGTTAAACCAAATTACAATCACTTCAACAAATTTTCTTGCTATAACCCAAGTTACCTTAACTCCACTTTGTCTAATTAAGGTAAATTAGGCTCTAACCACCTAGTCCAATATTTAATTTTTAACCTTACAATATAACAAATTAGACAGGTCTTTTTCTTAAATTAACATATCTGTCGAGCAAAGTAGAATGCACATAACACATAGTACACACTTCACACACAAATAAACATAGAATGCACATATAAACACATAATTAGGGCAAACCGCAGAATGAACAGCTAAGTAGGGAGGCAGGCGTTACAAAAAAGTTGTAACACTTTGAAAATAGTAACACTGAAAAAACAAAATCAACTGGAAAAACAAAATCAAATGGGAAAGTAGTAATTCGTCTATATATAAGCTAGTGTATTGTCCCCCTTCAACAACTTCTTTAATTCGTCTATATAGTTGCCACTGGAAAAATATAATCAAATGGGAAAGCAGTAACACTGGAATAACATTGGAAAAATAAAATCAAATGGGAAAGTAGTAATAAAGTAGTAATTCTTCTATAGATAGGCCAGTGTATTCTCCCCCTTCAACAACTTCTAGTAATTCGTCTATATATAGGCCAGAGTATTCTCCCCCTTCAACTTGGAAGCTCAAGCCAGTTCAGCGAAGGAAGTTTTCATTAAGTACATTATGAAACCAGCTATGAGAGCATTGGGGTCTGAAATTATTGAACACCTCTTTGTGCGACACCATAATTTCAATCCTAGAGTTTAGTCTATGATTGTCTTCTTTGTGCTACTTTTGGTTGTGCTAAGTAAGAAGATAAATAAATCCCTTTTCATTTTATTTTATTTTTTTGAAAATTTGAATACCTCCACTTATTATGGGTTCATTAGTTTTTTTTAGTCCTTATTTATGCTTGTATATATTCAATTCTTATTGTTAATATTCAATTGAAAGTATTAGTCTTCTTTTATATATATTGATGACATTTGTATTCTAACTTCTATGATATTTCAGGATTCTTATGAACGCATTCGATGATTCTATTGACTATAATGTTCGATATTTGAAATGGTGTCATTCTATTGGGTATAATTGTATTTAGTGTGGAAAAATTATGTAATGATATTAGAGCAAATATAGTGTTTTGCTTTGATTTTTATTAATTTCAATAATAAAATTCATCACTTTATGTGAATTTTTGATTTCTCGATCTGGTGTGTTAGGTTAGTGCTTGTACTATATTCTGAACTTATATTTTCATTTGGGTCAGTTTATCTACTTAAATTTCAACCTTTGAATTGTGCACAATTTGGAAATTAAAACATTTTAGCAGTTTTCAGTTTCTATTAATCTATTTGGGGTTGACTTGTCTGCTTTGGATGAGGTTTCCTCCCGTCTAAGATGTAGACCGGAAGGTGTTGTCTGGAAAAAAGGCAAGGACATATTCAAGAATTTTGACATGCCTATAGGAGATATGTTTTATGAATAATGTTAATGTTTTTAAATATTTTATTCATATAAAATATTTGATAAAAAATATTAACAAAGCATTTGAGTTCTTAACATTTTTCATGTTTTATACGACTGAGCCGTGGACTAAAGCTTTATTGACAACCAATAATTTTTTGCCTCAGATAATTAATACATTAGTAGAACAATCAATTTTTGAGTCTATACATAAAACTTAACCATAACTTCCTTTAAAAAACTTGTTAGACCCAAATCCCCTCCTCTCTCTCTCTTTCTCTCTCTCTCTCTCTCTCTTCCCTTCTCCCTCTCACCCAACTCAATTTCTCTCTCTATAGACCCCCAACTTCTTTCTCTTTCTTTCTTTTTTCTCTCATTGTCTACTCCAATACTCTCAATAAATTAAAAGCTTACCCATATCCTCTGCTCTCTAAAACTGGACCTCTTTATTATTCCTTACTAAATGGAATTATTTTATATGTATATGTATCTCTAGTTGTAGATAATAAAAAATGAATCCAAAAAGAGAGTGAGGTTTGGATAACACAAAACGTTAGAGAGAAAAAAAAAATTGGGCAAGTAGAAAAAAGAAAGAAAAATTAAATTTTGTTCGTTCATTCTGGAAATTTTCATTTTTGAGTGAAAAGGAAGATTTTATATAGAAAAATTAGAAGTTGCGGAGGCAATGAGTGACATTGTTGGTGATATAACTAGTGGTTGAAGATGATCATATGGGTTATATTGCCGTGATAGATTTACTAGTGGTATAGGTTTAGCCATTATGCAGAAATTAATTAAAACAAAATTAATATTACTATAATGTTGAACAGGAGGATGTTGTCGATGGCCGGTGGCTAGCCATGAGAGACAGAGAGTGAGAGAGAGAGAGAGACAGAGAGGAGATAAGGGAAGAGAGATGCAAATGGGTTTGCAGAGACAACAACAGTTTGGGGAGAGAGGACTTAAATAGGGTTAAATTGATGAGACTCCTTAATATGATGGCCCACTTTACTTTTTAGTATTTTTTGACGTGGCAAGATATTATTGTGATGTGGCAGCGCCGTGTTAAACTTATGGCTTTGATAGGGCGAAAGCATATATTGCAAAAGTTTATTGAAACTATTAAAATTCAATATCAGCTTTTGCCGTCTCAAATATTTAGGTCTATTTCGGACAACACAATTAAAAACTATTTCTTTTTGTATGTTTTTTAAAAAAAAATTAAAAAATTAAATTTTAACTTATATCTCAAAATAGGTCTTAATAACAATGTCTTTAATAATAGTATCCGAGGTGGGTTCTGTGGATAGGGCTCAACACTAACAAGCTTTAACCCGTGCTCGAGACTCCATTACCTCTCAGTATGGAGCCCATAAAAATAATTATAAATTTCAAGTATACCACAAGACAAAATATTAAATAATTTCAAAATAATTATAACGATTTTTTAATTTATAAAGTCCCGTGCATAACGTGTAAGGAAAATTTAAATTTTTTTGTATACTTGATATTTTTAATTAAAAATAAAATTTGTTGACATGACGCATAAACACGACACGATAATATCAAATAATAAATGAATACGATTAGAAACTCCTTAGTAAGCTTGAGGGTACGCCTGTTGTCACCCTCATTGCAAGCTAGAGCATCTTGCACCGCTCTCACAATCTCACGTGCAAGTTCCTCGCCGACAACTGATGCTACAACGGCAGATGCTAAAGGAACCGTTGTGCCTCTACCGACACTCTTACTACCCATCCGTCCTCTATTCCCTTATGTAGACATCCTATAAAACCCAAAAAAAAAAAAACAAAACAAAACAAAACTTAATGCACAACACAACAGCCTTCCTTGAGGCATACACTTACCACCCTTAAGTTACAAGACACACTTAGCCCCGAAACATAAATTTCTATTACATATAAACAACTAAACACTTAAACACATAATCCAATCAAGTCCACAAAGATAGCCACTCATCTCAGAACTCTCAAGGAATTCCTATCAGAAACCACGTTGATCAGGCGTGTTTCTAACAAGACCTCAAAGCAAGTTCACCGACTACAAGTACTATCCAAGAAACTTAATCCCATGCTCACATAAATGCAACACATAAGTCCTAATGCTAACTATATGCAATGTCCTCACTACACATAGCAAACCCATTGTGGTAAAAACCACTTCCCACGGGCCCAAAGTATTCAAACCCAGCTCGCTTTGATACCAAGTTGTAACGCCCCGCCTTTTTATTACTCAAATTTCATTACCAAACCATTATTATAGATTCAATTTTAGAGAAAACATACAGAAACTCTTTATATTTACAAGAACACATGAATAAATATTCTCTCATCCGAGTACAGCATGAATGCAACAGGAGTTATAATTAAATAAATTGCCCGTAGACTTACATCTTTTAAATTAAGAGAAAAGGTTTAACCCTTTTACATCGATGGCATTCCACCCACAAATAAAAGGCCACATGGCCAACAAGTAAAGAAGATTCATGACCTGGAAACACTTCTCGATGTTCACCTGAAAAACGATTAGCAACGTGGGATGAACATAAAGTCCAGTAGGGATCTCAACATGATCCTAAACAATAACAACTAACAGATAGCTATGATCATGAATGCTTAGTCTCATATTATATAAATAATTTGACGGTTTATACAGAAATATACATATATAAGAACTTTTCTCAAAATCATTCATTTCATTAGATAACGTAAGCAATTCACTTTTCTTTCTTCTTCTTACATTTTTCCAAAATTCATATGACAATAAGAAATTCCTAAAAACAATTTCACCAAGCCCATTACGTTTTCTCCCACTTTCCAAACTTACACCTAATTTGCCTTTTCAAAACATGTTCACAAGCATTCGATGTCCTTCACATTGTTCACAATCTCAATACAGTACTTACGTCCATTTCCAACACATTCATATCTATCCATGTATACTTTTAGTGCAAAAGGAAACAACAAGCAACCAATAACTATCTACTCAACAAATGAGGCAACTCAGCCTTCTAGAACCATAACCATCATAACGCATAATATACCCAAATACACTGAGACAATAATGACAAATAAGTTCTGCTCTACCTGCCTTAAGTATGGTAAGACAAGGATACACCTTTCCACAATGAAATGCCAATTTACCAGACACCGGCTAGAAGGTAATGGTACCTCTGTCAAGTTTTCCAGGCGCTAGCTGGAAGGTATTGGTACCTCTCATTCTAAGCACAACCTATTCTCCAGGTGCTAGCTGTAAAGTAATGGTACCTCTCATTCTCAGTGCAGTATACGTTACCAATCATCACAACATGACAAAGTATAACCAACAAGTGTAATGCATACACACAAACTATTCAACAAAGTACAGCCAACACAAGTATAATGCATACACACAACTATTCAACACAACAATGTCATTCTCCACCGATAACCAATGACAAAACCTCTAAATGTATGTATTCAACACATGTATTATAATAATTCAACTCTCATGAGATTTTAAATCCAACAACAACAATAGTAAAATAAAATATTCATAATCCAACCTCAAGTTAATTTTTGAAATTCACATAGTGTTATCATTTCATTCTTCAATTTCAAAAATCAATTCTCTTATTTTCCAAGTTAACATACTCCACCCTTTATCCCAATCCACTCCTTTCATTGCACAAAATTAAATCCATGGATATCAAGCCACAACCCAACTCAACTTAATATAATTAATCCAAAATAATTCCAATGCTATAGTTAATTCTCTTTTTTAGCTATTAACACATTTACATAAACCATAATAACAATTTACAAACATTATTCAACTTTCTTCCTTTTTAATTTACCAAGTCAAAACATTAAATTAGGGCTTTTTCTTCTTTCAACATAAACATGCTAGATTACTCCCCAATTAACCCAAACAACAATCAATTAACAATCTCATTCCCAAATGACAAACCCTAGATCCCCTTTTCATGATTTTCAAAGAAATCCATAATGGATATGATTTTTATGCAATTAAATCTACCACATATCTATCTGTAGAAGAGGTATTGAAAAGGAGCAAAGAAATCCCTACCTCAAGATTCGAAGCTCAATATTTGAAGCTAAAGATGAAGACCCAACTTGAAACTCTAATGAAATCGCAAAACAATCGGTAGAAGTCTTGATCTATGCTTGCTCTTCACCATTCCTGAAAGATTTAGGGTGAATCTTGGGTAAATAGAAGAGAAATCAAGAGTTTGGAAGGTTAGGGTTTCGGGTTTGGAGGATGGGAGGAGAAGAGAGAGAGAAAAATAGAGTTTTAGGGCCAAAAAGTCACTTTATAATGTCTATTAGCGATGTGGTCGCTCGAGCGAAGGAAGCTTGGCTTGAGCGTACAAAATAAGCTCCTAGAATCTCTGAAAATCATGCAGTTCACTCGAGCGAGCATGCTTCCAGCACAGAAATGCAAAATTCAAATAGGTATAACTCTCTCGTCCGGACTCCGTTTAGCATCGTTCTTGTGTCCAAATTGAAGCCCCATAAGTAAGCTTTCCAATGGTTCGAACCTCACATCGAGATTCAAAGTATGGAGAGAGAAAATGATGAAAGAGTGAAAAATACTTAATAACAATTATTCAAATTTAGAGTTTCTGATTCAATCTTACCCAACCACTATGGTAACACCTCAACTAAGTCTCAAATATCAACTAAGAAGGTTCTCAATCAAGGTAATCAAAGAGTCAAATATAGTTCCATTATAATAGGAAGCACAGAGTGCTACAACCTCCCTACCTTAGGAAATTTCGTCCCCGAAATTAAGAATACACCAAAACACAAGGCAAACCGACCACAGAGCACTCAACACCCGAGCACTTAGGAAAAGAAAACTACCCTCACAACAAACCCTCTGTTAATTCTCAAAGGAGAAGAGTACTTACACGTCCCAAAAGACAACTCTCCAGCACAATAAGCTCCAACAATACCAAACACTCCTCAAAACAAAACGCACGACTAGCAATCCAAGCTAAGTCACTACTCAACATACATCATCCTAAGTAAAACAAACGATAGCGAAACTTTGTTTTAAAAAAAAAAAAAATCATTCTCTGGTATATAAAACATTTCTCAAAAGATACTCAAATTCTCACCGCTCATAATCAAAATTTATTTCTGCATTTTCCATGTAAGACTCAAAAGTTTTGTAAACATTTTTCAAAAATAAGGTGTTACCCATAACACATAACCATCCATAATTTAATTGCCAAAGACTAATCATTGAAATTCCTCATACCATTTAAATTAAATCAATTCCTCAACATTTCTGTTTTAGAAAAGCCATTAGAAGGCCATAACACTAGGAAAAATTCATTTTCGAATTCCTTTCCAATCTAACAATCGGTGAACTTTTAAGGTCACCCAACAACACCCATCACTCATATGATGATGCCACAACCAACATAAAACGTAACATTTCTGTAATAACAGTTAATAGAAATAACAACTGTGCTATCAACACAATAAGGCACAAAAAAATCCACGATTTTGTAATTTCGTTTCATTATAATCATTATCATAAATTATCAGCTACATGAGCCAAATACATACGCAAACGAAGAATCTACAACACGTTACCCCAACCCGAGGTTTTTCACTAATCCAAAACAAGTCTCACACAAGCTTCCGAACCAAATACACGAGACTCAACGCTCGCAAAATCATTCCAAGGCACCCATAACCTATCAACATTTATACACAAGCTCAAGCTTTCCTCAAGCTGACTACTTGACAACTAAACCCCGATATCAACAAACCGACTAATCAACTCGATAAACCTCTACACTCGACACCAAACACGGATGCGCTACTTAACACCATTTACTCCAAAAATGGAGTTCCACACACAAACCCCTATATTTTTTAATCTCACCGAATTCCTCAAGATCAAACCTATAACGTCCCAAATTTCTAGCTCAAATGATAAGACAACAATCATGGCTCTTTCAAGGAAAACCGAATATAAATCTCTAAACTTACATTACATGATACAATAGTTCTTCATACAACAATACATTAATCCAACAACAAGTATATAAACAAATAAATACCCCCAAGGGTTTACAAGTTTCCAAGGCTTGAGCCTGGTTACACAAAACGGTTATTCAAACCCACACAAACACAGCCCTTGGCTTACACACAGAGTCACAGCAAAATGAGAGCATTGTACTTGCAACACACATACTTCCACGCCCCTAGTTGGATGGGATCACCACATCTTTTCCTTCACAAAAATCCCATAGGGTGAACATAAAGCCCAATAGGAAATCCTTAACAAAGTATATACATTTTATACAAGTCTCAAGAGATGAAATGCACATGCCATGCTATGCCCTTTTGAAAGAAAATCACATCTTCATCTTTGAAACCATCATGCTCAATGATGTCATGTCATGCAAATTCATTTCTTCAAAACTTAACAATTCATTTCAAGAGCGGTAAATACGACTCTGGTAATCCCTAAGTCAGTGTCTGCAAGTAGACTAAACAAGTACTACTAAATTTTCATTTTTACCGGTATTAACCGGAAGGCTCGACACCTATCCGCACGGATTTTTGGTCTTTTACCCCGGACTCTCAGGCCAACTTATTCAGTATCATCTACACCACCTATCAAGACTTACCAACGTATTTACCCCAAAACGATTCCATGAAAACTTATTTTTCAACATTCTTTTCTCAATGCAAGTTTTCAAATCAATTTTCAAAGTTTAATGTAATCAAATGAATTGATATGCCAATTTCACAAGATGAATATAAATACTTTTATTCCAATTCATCATCTAAGGAATAACACAATTCCCTCTTCTCAAGTATCCTCAACAATTAGTTATTTCAACACTATTTTAACATTTTGAACAATAATTTCCAAAATGAACAACAATTCTCATATTCCCTGAAATTCATCATTTATACGAATATAAATAAGAAATTTTCCAAACATCCATTCATTTTGACACACAAAATAAATATAACAATATCATTCATGGATTTTCAGTCTTAAAAAAAAAATCCCCAAATTCTAAGTTTTCTCACCAAAACTATACAACTCAAATATTTTGAAAGAAAACTTTCCAAAATCATCTTTTCTTCAATCAACGAATATCAAAACCAATAAAATCATTTTAAAAGAACAAGAGCATACCCACTTTCAAAATCGCTCAACTTCTTGAATCAATAATCAATTTTCAAAGTTATCGAAAGATGATTTCGAAAATCATATAGATCTTGCAAAAATATATATATAACTCTAAGAAAATCCCTACTTCAAGTTTTGAAGAAGAAATAAGATGAAACCCCCAAAATCAATGATGTCGAAACTCGATCTTCACCGCACACAACGAAGCCCTCGAGAAGTTACACAACTTTGATGAAGAACTTCGGTCTAACTCCCAACGGATCTAGAGAAATTAAGGTTTTGATTTAATTTGGCGTAGGGAAATGTAGAGAGAAGGGAGAGGAAAGAGTTTTTAGAGAGAGAGAGATATACAAAAGTGATATGAAATATCCGATTCACGAACTGATATAACATGGTCCGCTCAAGCGTGGAAAGCCCCACTCGAGCGTCGAATACACCTTCCCAGTACTTTTGCAGACAGGTCAAATTTCTAGAACCAAACATTCTCCGCTGGAGCGCATAAACGGCCGCTCGAGCAGACAAGTAACTTCGAATGCATTTTGCATTTTTGCTTCGGGAGCCCTACCCCTCGACCCCGCCAAGGGGCACTGCCCCCTGGACCCCCGCGAGCTGACTGGGCAGCTCAATCCCTGACCTGCCCAATCGAAGTGGCAAAACATGAAAGAAGAGTCGAAACTGAGATCGCTACAACCTCCCCCTTTTAAGGAATTTCGTCCCCAAAATTTCAAATTGAACTACCCAAACAAAGGGGTTTCTAGCGATCAAAACCATGCTATTTCATTTTCAAATCACAATACTAACTCTCTACCAAATTCCACCATGTCCACCATGGTTATCTCATTAACAACAACCTCCTAAATATGCATAAACATGAAATTTCCTAAAAAGTAATGGCAACTCTCAACAACCTTATGCTTAAAACAACAACGCACATATCAACATGTGGTTAACAACTTTAAATATGTTTCCCTCAACACTAGGGAATATTACAAAAGAAAAGCAACTTAAGCATTTTCAAACAAACCCGGATATTTGGAGCGGACTTCTGCCTCCCGCTCCCACGTCGCTTCTTCAACCCCATGGTGTCTCCACAACACCTTTACCAACAGTATGGTTTTGCCCCGTAGCACTTGCTCCCGGGTATCTAATATTTGAACTGGTCATTCTTCGTAAGAGGCATCCTCATCTACCTCCAAATCAACCCAATCAAGCACATGAGAAGGGTTGGGTTCATACTTCCTAAGCATAGCTACATGAAATACGTTGTAAACTCCCGAAAGTTATGGTGGTAAAGCTAACCGGTATGCCACTTCCCCAATTCGCTCTAAGATCTCAAAAGGCCCAATGAACATTGGAGATAATTTACCACTCTTACCAAATCTCATCAAACCCCGCCTTGGTGAGATTTTTAAAAATACATGGTCACCAACTTCAAAAGATAAAGGTCGTCTCCTCTTATCGGCATAACTCTTCTGTCGGCTTTGGGCCGTAGCTAACCTCTTCCGAATGAGAACAACTTTCTCGGTTGTCTCTCTAATAATTTTCGGACCCAATAACGGTGCATCACCCACTTCGGCCCAACAAACCGGTGATCTACAAGGTCGACCATACAAGGCCTCAAATGGTGCCATCCCAATACTAGTGTAATAACCCTCATTCTTGTCTTAGCCACGTTCATGTGCATTTGCATGATTTTGTCTTGTTAAGCTTGCATTTGTAGACTTTGACTTGTTTTTCCTAAGTAAAGGTCCCTGTCTTGTTTTGTGCTTGTGTGTTTTGCCTAAGTGTTATATGCATGCTTTGTTCCTTGCTTGCTATCTCAAGCCTAGGTAATCTATCCTTGCTGTCTCAAGCCTAGGTCACACCTTTGAACCTCTCACACCTAGGACCATCCTGGAACCACTTTGGTTGACCTCCACCATCACCTAGGCATATTGACTGAGATGTCATCATCTAGGCCGAGATGTGTATCATCTAGGTGTCCTAGATCTTTGATCCTTGCACCTAGTGATCTTGTTCCTGGACTGGTATGACCTAGACCGAGGTGTGGTACATCTAGGCCGAGGTGTGGCATAGCTAGGTCAAGTGTTATCCTTCCTAGCCGAGATCATTGAAACCTTCTTGTCCGAAACCTATGTCCTAATCCGAGATCATTGCCTTGTTAGAGTGCCCATGCCATCTTACTTGTTGTACACACTTTGTCATACTTTTGTCTTGTCATTCTGGCACCTTTTTGAGGAGATCCAATCCGGTGATGCCACATGTCCCAGCAAAGGGTTAAGTCAGCTAGCAGTGAGAAACCCACATCATTTGTCATATCGTTGCCTTTGAAGAGAGAGAAGCTCTAGGAAGAGGAAGAGAAGTTCTTAGAGTGAGAGAGCTAGATTCCAAGCTTGATCTTCACACCTTGAACCATTAGATCCGTGTTTTGAGTTTAGATTCTTGATCTACTCTTGTTGGTCTTTATGTTAATCTGATCACATTGCATGATCTAGCATGATTCATGAGCCATGCATCGATTTAAAGTTTGTTTTAGAAAGAGAAAGTGATGTTCATGTGTTCTTGAAGAAAAACCATGTTTTGATCCGAAAGTTTGTATTAAGATCCATGTTTTTGTGTTTGTTTTCGTGAAATCTCCAAGTACGGGTACCTAGGTCCATGTTTTTGAACTCATCTCATGAAATCTCAGATTTTGGAATAAAAGATATGATTTTAGCATTCATGTTCTTCATGATTATGTTCTTCATGTTCTTCAAGAGGAAACCCAGATTTCCAGACTTCATTTGCCTAAGTGTGGTCACTAAGACCCACTCTTGCCTAGATCTCACACCTAGGCCAAGCATCGTATCTCACCTTGGCCTACCTTGCATGATCACTTGCACCTTAGCCTATCTTGCATGCACACCTAGGCCAACCACCACACACCTAGGCCGACCTTGGTACACCCTTGCCGGCACCTTGTAACATCTCGGCAGGCAGCCGCACACCTAGGCCTAGGAGACCACACCTCGGCCTAGAGGTGTGGAACCTCGACCAAGACCCCCTGAGTTCACCCAGCTAGGCCACTTTTGCCTAGATCATCTCTGTGCATCCATTCCAAGACCTGGTTGGTACCCAGCATGTTTTCCCTAGAAGAAAAATAGTGTTTTGACTCCCAGCATGTTTTCCCTAGAAGAAAAAACAGTGTTTTGACTCCCAGCATGTTTTCCCTAGAAGAAAAACAGTGTTTTAACTCCCAACACATGTTTTGCTTTGTCTTGACTTGGTTTTGGAAAGAAATGTCGGGATCTTTACCCTCATGTAAGGCGTGTTTTGAAAGTGCATTTCATAACCATCTTTGAGCATTCCTTCTTGTCTCCTTGAAGTGCATTCAGTGGACTTTTATTCTGTATTTGTAGGTCTTGGATCCTTGCCTTAATCCCTACATCCGAAGAGCTAGGTGAGCGGTATTTTTAATAAAGTTATGTTATAATATTTTGATAAAGCTTTGCTTTGCTTTGTTTTGGAAAAGTACTTGACCAAGTATGAATGATTACCCACTAGTTTTTGTATCAAGTATTATGTTTGTTTTGATGACATTCTTGGAAGGTTCTTTCGTGCTAGGGGACATTAAGCCTATGTAGCACCCATGTTTGAGATATCTCTTTGCCATCGACGGTCATGTACGGATGGTACCACCGACGGTCGGTACCACCGACGGTCTTGTACGGGTGGGTTATGTTTTGCCACCGACGGTTTTCTGGGTGGTTGTCTAACCGATTCCGGGTCAGCCATTGTAGACCGCCCGGAACTCCGCTCCGCGCGCCAGGGCGCGAATCGTTGTTCTTAGCTACTATAGTTTGGACTCCTGTCACGATTCTGAATCTAATCTCACAAAGTGCAATGCAAGACTGATAAATCACCAAAGAGTCCAAATCCGGCAAATCGTTTTGGAAAATTGATTTTAATCAAAAAGCGCCAAACATGGACTGCTTTGCCAGATTTCAGAGTCGCCACCTAAATATTTTGTTTTAGGAAATTTAGGAAACCCTGACTCGTGCCTAAGGCCACGTGTCCGTCATCACCAAAGTTGCCTCGGCTCGGGAACTTGGGTACGAGAGGGGAAGGTCCTGAAATGAGCACCCCCACTCGCCCGATCAAAGATCGGCCTCTACTAACATGATATGTTGTTTTTGAAAACACGTGTTCTTATTCCGGTTTATTAGCTAACTTACTATGTGATGCGTACAACATACAAGTATAAACTAAATCGCCCAATTTGGAACAAAACATCTCATGTTTGTTTTTCGAAAAATGGTTTGAAGTTGCTACCCTCAAGTAGGCTAAGTCGCAGATTTGCCACCCTCAAGTGGGCTTAGAAAGCAACATGATTTTTTCACCTCAAATGGGCTTTAAAACTCTCATTTTGATGAATTTTCCCAATTCAAGCAATGAAGCCTCCATCCACAGGCATTCATACAGTTATATCAGTTCAGGGCCGGCCCTGCCTTAAGGCAGGTAAGGCTTGGGCCTTAAGCCCCAAATTTTGGCCCAAAAATAGGGCCCCCAAATTTAAAAAATTATTATAGGCCCAATCTTTTTTTTTTTTTTTTTTTTTTTAGTTTTAAGATCAATTTAAAAAAGGGCCCCAAATGTTTTATTAGGCCCATGTATAATTTAGCCCATATTTATTTATAAATGTGTTTAGCCCATATTTATTAAAATGAAAATATATAAATAAATAAAAAAAAAACTGAAAATGTGTTTGGGCCCCAACCCAAAGGGCCCCAAAACTGAAAACAACTTTGGAGGCTTTAAAGGGCCCCAAAACTGAAAATGTATTTAAAGGGGCCCAAAATGTGTTTGGGCCCAACTCAACCCAAACAATGCATACAAATATAATATAATATACAATAGCATAGCAGTGAATCAGTGATAAACGAAGTGCTTCAGTTTTCATTCTTTGTTTAACAAAACAAAGGGAATCACTCTCCCTCTTGAAGGCAGGCAGCCGAAAGCAAAGCATAGACTCACTCTCCCTCTTTCACACACTCCTCCTCCCGGCAATTTACTCTCTGTCACACACTCTC
This sequence comes from Camellia granthamiana, assembly GCA_036172215.1. Lineage (NCBI taxonomy): Eukaryota > Viridiplantae > Streptophyta > Magnoliopsida > Ericales > Theaceae > Camellia > Camellia granthamiana. Next base: position 45,039,701 of record CM069904.1, read on the forward strand.
TCTCATGTAAGTCCTCTCTCTCACTATTAGATTTTATTAAATAAAATTGCCCTAATTTTTTTTTTTTATATTCTTTCTCTACCAATTAGTGGAATAATAAATTTGTCATAATTTTTTTATTACCTTCTTTATCCATTAGATTTTAGTGGAATAAATAATTTAGCCCTAATTTTTTTACCTAGGTATTTATCAGTTTTAATTAGATAATTTGTTTGTCCTAATTTTGTTTCATTAAATTATTTTTTTTATAATTTATTTGCTATCAGATCAGTGGATTGTGATTTGTGGATTGAAGTGTTTGTGATTTGTGGATTGATTTGAAGTGTTTGTGATTTGTGGATTGAAGTGTTTGTGATTATAGCCATGTTTCCTAGGAAGTATAGTTCTGGAAATGAAAAGAGAAAGAAGAGGATGAAAGTAGAACAATTAATTCAATCTCAATCAGGAGCACTTGATAAATATTTTGGTACCAAGAAACAAGTAGATATTTTGGGTTCAAATGAAAATGATGATGAAGATTTGGTAATTGAAGAGCCTACTCATTGTGTGAGTAATAATGAGAATGATGATTTGATGATTGAACAACCTAGTGAACATATGAATGAGAATGAGAATGAGAATGAAGATTTGGGGAATGTAGAATCTAATGAAAGTGAAGATGTCAATGTTGAATGTGGACCTCTAAACATTTATGACCCTAGTAATTGGGACAAGATTGATAATTCTGTTAGCAAGACATTTCAAACTGAAGACATGCATATTGATGTTGCTATACATCAATTAAAAGGACTCATTACATTTCTTGAGAAGTATAGAGAAACTGGATTTTTGGAGCCCATGATTGAAGCTAAAGAAGTTGCAATTGAAATGAAAATTGAGCCTACATTTCGTGAAAGCTGTGTCATTCGTAGAAAGAAACATTTTGATGAGAATGCTAGTGAAGAGGTTGCACAATCAGCTGAAGAATCCTTTAGAGTTAATTATTTCATATATATAATAGATCACGCTCTTTCTTCACTTAAGAGTAGATTTGAACAATTTCAAATATATGATGAAACTTTTGAATTTTTGTTTGATTTGAAGAAGTTAAATTCTACCAATGATGAGTGCTTGAAGACTTATTGTGCTAATCTTGAAGACTTTTTTAAACATGATGGGCTTATGGATATTGATGGGAGAGATTTATTTTCTGAGTTGAAAGTCTTCAAAGAAATTTTGCCAAAAGAAATCAGGTGATGAATTATTTGAAATTGATGGATGGTTGTTTTCCAAATGCCTGGATTGCATATAGAATATTATTGACTATTCCAGTTACCGTTGCCTCTGGAAAAAGAAGTTTTTCAAAGTTAAAATTGATCAAATCCTACCTTCAATCAACAATGTCACAAGAAAGATTGAATGGATTAGCTATATTGTCTATTGAAAAGGATTTGGTAGATAAATTAGATTATACAAACTTAATTAGTGATTTTGCAGCTAAAAATGCAAGAAGAGTAGTATTTAAGTGATCGTTGGGTTAATTGTAAGCTGCATATTGCTAAACTATAAAGCAACAAAACCAGTTTTTAATGTTTTGGAGTCATTGTACTGATTTCTTCCTATCTTAATATATGAAAGTAAATTTTAGTTTATAATTTTAATGATTATATGTTCAAGTATACTTAAATAAAAAAATTTGAGGATACTTATCATTTTATGCATAAATTTTTTATTAAAAAAAAATATATTCGAGGGGCCCCATTTTCACAGTGCGCCTTAGGCCCCACAAATCTCAGGGCCGGCCCTATATCAGTTAAGCATATAGCCTCATGGAAAGCATGCTATCATGGCAGCACTCACACTCATGCAAGGATACTAAAGCATAAATACTCACAGTGTACTCCGAGCCAAAAAAGAAGCTAGTTAGTAATCAATGCATGATCCTAACTATTCTAGATGCCTAATGCAACATATGCAAAATGTAACTAAGATAGGCTCGGCTATTCTAAGATCTCATGTGATTGCAACACTTGATAACATGTATTCAAATTGGTATTGAAATACAATGCAGTTTGTATGATGCGCTGAGCCCGGTGCATGCAAGACAGATGAATGATGCACGCATGCATAGCATAAGGATGCTAATTGAAATATGCCCTAAAGCTAACCATCAAAAGCGGTTAAGTAAAAGGGAGAAAGAAATGGCGGTTGAAAGACATTCACACACTCACGCACACTTATTACAACAGTTGGCCCTCTCGACGGAGGGTCTGAATGAATAAGCTAGCTAGCTACACTAAGCTAAGAAACTAATCTAATAATCTAATTAGACTAATTATTACATAATCAAATTGAAAATTAGCTACAACTAATTATTACAACACGTTAACTAATTAAACAAATTAGCTAAATTAGGAAATCAACTGAGTAAGAAAGGAAAGAAGCTGAATTGAGCTGCCACAGCTCTGCCTCGGAATGATGAATGATGCATGCTCGGTCAGTTTCGCTCAGAAATCTGTTGCCATGTCTCATGTTGCCTCTGTTTGCACTGTTTTAGACTTCTGAAAACTTTGCAAATCTCCACAACACTTCTGATCCACCTTAGGGATATACTGAGAGGCCATCGGCCAAATGGTATGGTCATCAGCCGAGGTATAAGGGTCATCGACCACTTTTGAGTCCATCGACCAAATATTGTTAGCCGATCGGCACACTGGATAGCCGATCGGCCATCTATTCTTGCAAACTGTTCCTTTTGCTGCAGCAGAGTACAAACAGAGGCATGACAATACATTTGCAAGAAAATGTTGTGCAACTACACCCCTTGTCATGTTTGAAACTCAAAGAGGTGTAGTGCTCGACTCTCGAGCCATCAATCATGCATTTCGATGCATGATGGCCAAACAGGCCGAGTCACACAATTCAATGTGAATGAAATGCACAAAAACACATAAGGGACCTAAACCTCTATCATTTTTGATCAAGAGGCCAGGCATGCACACACAATGCAATGCAGCAAGCATGCAAAATGCTATGCAATGCAACATGATTGACTTATCTAAACTAATGGCATGCCAACTCAATGCAATGCAACCTAAGCATACAAGCAAAGCTAATGCAGCATGAGTATGCCAACAACAATGTCATGCAATGCAACTAGCATATAACAACATGTAAAGACAAGCATATTAAACCAATCTAATGCATGCATGATTAACTTAACAAAGCAACACAAGCATGCAAATATGAGGCCATATAACAAGCATGCAACAACATGCAATGCAATGGGCATGCAACAACATGCAAACCACATACTCAATGGACTTAAACTAAAAATGGATAGACCTTAGCCATGCCCAAATCAATGGCCAAAATGTTGAAATGATGGCATGAAATGCAAGACAATGCATGCACATGCTCTAGCCCACCAACTAAGCATAAAAGCATAACTCTCAAAAGTGCTCAAGGAGTGACAAATGTAAGAGTGTAGAAACACTATAAGCACTGAAATAAGGTATGAAATGATGCCAAATCATTCAATCAATACAAGCATGGCATGCTAGGGTCCTTAAAGCATAAAGCTACCAAAGAGGACTTCAAAGGAGGCATGCAATACATGGTATAAAGGCATGAATCAATCATGGAAAGAGTTCAAATAGGTCTAAACAAAGACCAAAATATGCTAAGATTGAGGCACAAATGCCTAGGCATGCATGCATACACACTAAGCCACAAGCAAGGTAACAAATGCACAACCCTTAGAGGCACTCAAAGGGTGAATGAAGTGGGAACATGGCAATGCTACATGCTCTGAAATGTCATGTGGAATGATGCCAAATCATGTACATGATACAAATGAAGCATGCTATGGTGCCCAAAGCTTAAGGCTAGCAAGGCACTTGCACTACAACTATGCAAAACATGACGCATATGGAAAGGGAAACCCAAAAAAGTCCTAGAACATGTTAAAATGAGTCTAAAACATGGATGGAAGGAAGCCAAAATATGCTAGCATGAAGGGCATAAGGCATGATGGATGCAAGGCAAATAAGGTGGATTACACTACACCTATCGAGACTAAGCCTGAGATGGCTTCGCCAACAAAAATTAGAGTTATATCATGGCAAAATAACCCCAAATACACATTGAAATGATAGCTCGCAAGCTTAGGCATGAAGGCATACGCAAAGGCTCATGTTCAAGGCATAAAGGACCAACCCTTCAACGCATTGAAAGTGTGAAAGATGTGAGTGCATGGAAATGAAACATGCTCTGAAATCACATAAAAAATGATGCCAAATCATTCAAATAGGTCAAGCAATGCATGCTAGTGGACTTGATGCACAAAGCTAACAAGCTAGAATGAACCATAGCTATACAAATCATGGCATGCATGGCCAAAACAACAAAAATCAAAGCTTAATCATGCTAAAACATGACCAAAAGCTTCTTAGAGTTAAGCCAAAATCATGCTAGAATGACATGTTAAAGCATGATACACATTAGGCTAATTCATGGAATTGCACTACAAGTGCATGGAGCATGCAAGGGCCAACCAAACCAAACCTTAACAGCGGTATGACATGGCAAAACATCACCAAAAACATGCTTAAATAGAATCAAATCATGCTAGAAAGGCATGCTACTTCATGAACCATACAAAACTAGTTTGTGAGAAATACACTACAAGTGTGTAAACCATGCAAGGAGTGAGTCCACCAATCAAAATCAGAGTTATAGCATGTCAAAATAACACCAAAAACATGCTTGAACTAAGCTAATTCAAACCACAAAAGCATGCTACTTTGTAAGGCTAACAAGGCTAGCAAAGAGGATTTACACTACAAGTGCAATAAGCATGCAAGAGGTGACCAAGACAGCCAAAAATAGAGTTATGGAAGGTCTGATAAGTCAGAAAAATGAGCCTAAACAAAGCCATAAAGAAGTAAAAACACATGCTCATTTGGTTGGCTATCAACACTAGCAAGCAAGACAAGAGGAGAGGGGACCACCCTCTCCTATTTGGGCCCTCAAAACAAGGTTTTTACCACTGAAAATCCTCTGGATTTCAGTGATTCTAAGGCCAAAAGAAGTTGTTTGAAAAGTTTGAAAGTTAGCTTACAAGGCCTTACAAGTCAATGAGCAAAAGGGAGGACAACCCCCTAGCCAACCAAGGCACAAACCAAGACTTTTAGGACTGAAAAACAGAGGAAAAAAACAGAGGTTTTTTTAGTTCAACACCACCCCAAAAAACAGCCCCAAAGTAGTGTGAAAAGATGGCCAAGCAAGTGTGTAAAACAAGCTTAAAGGGAGGGAGATATTACCCTTGATGTACAGCTGCAAAACCAGCCCAAAATCTGAGCCAAAATCAGCCTTTTGGAGCTCAAACCAAGTTCCAAGGGGCCTTAGCCCAATGATGATCGAGTCTTCTTAAGGGTTGATAGGTTGAAGATGGTTGTATGCAAGCCTTCTAGCACAAATGCTCAAGAGAGGATTGTAGAGAGAGAGGTTCTAGTGTGAGAAGCTCCAAAACCTTTTGCCAAAAATGTTCACTAAATGTTCTAACCCTTGAATATGAGATATAAGGCTTCATTATAAAGCAAAATATCAAGCGTGGTCGAAAATATCTGAGCTAGGACAGGTGGCACAAGCTGGAAACAGCTGGAGGAGAAATATCTGCCAATTCTGGGCTTTCTGGATATTTTTGGCCGATCGGCCAACATTTGTGGCCGATAAGGTTCACTTTTGGCCGACCTATAGCTGCTAAGGTCAAATTGTGGCCGATGCACTTCCATAGAGGCTGATGGCAAAAATCAATCCTAGTCCCTAACTTGAAGAAAGCCTAACTCCTTCATCTTGACTCCTTTTCAGGTCATTCTTGAGCAAAACTGTAGCCCCGGAAGTCTTCTTTCCAATTATGTAAGCCTCACATCAAAATTCCATGTGTGCTAAGAGATATCCCTCTTTTAGTAAAAGCTGCTCAGTTTCGGTCCAACCGGAATGATGCCGAACTTCAACCAATCATATCTCCCCCATCCGGACTCAGCTTTAGGAGATTCTTAAGTGAAAAATGAAGCCCCGGAAGTAAGATTTCCAACGGTGGTGGCATCATAGCTTAAATCCAAATATACAAAAGGATAGGCCCGATTTAGCGAGGGTTACCCGACTCTCTCTTAACGGTCCATGCCCATCTTTTTCCCCAACTTGGTTTCTTCCCCCTTCTCCTCTTTTCTTCAACTACAAACCCCTAAACAAGGTGTTTTGAAAGATTTGCCAAAGATTTCATCTCTCTTTCATTCATATCCACTTTGTCCTTGCTCAGTTTACCGAAAAATGCAACATTTGACAAAATGCGAGCGTCAGAACATCGTAGGAACTTTATTTCAAAAATATTTTGAAAGAGAGGATTTTAAGGTCTAAAAACCATTCAAAATAGCTTTGGTCCAAAATGGGGTGTGAGGTTTGGATTTGACTCTCCTCTCGCCGAAGAAATTGACCCTTTTGTACTGCACATCTTTCATCACCAAGGAAACCATCAGTAGCGCCCAAGTCTTAAGAGCGGTCAAAAATGGGGTGTCTACAGCCACCAACGGTCGTGAACGGGTGTGCTTCGACTCCGGGATGGTTATTCCTTTGTTTTGTCAAGAATGTCATCCTTTATATTATTTAGATGTTATTAAACATCCAAGAAGCTTTGAAAGACTTTGATTGATGAACTTGATTCATCCCATGTTTTGTTACAAGCTATGATATGTATTGTTTTGATAAAGATCTCGGATATCATTCATTCAAACGTTTATTACTAATATCATTCACTGAGTATCCAAGCTCACTCTCCCCTTTATATATATGTAGGTGACGAGCAAGAAGGCGGTGACGCCTAAGATGTTATGTTTTGATTCATGTTTTGCATCATCTTGAAGATTATGCTTCTTAGTTTGTAACTCATTTCTTTTTGTATATTTCGACTTGAGAAGCCTTTTGATCAAGATGTAACATGTACTATATATTATTTGTTTCCAAGTTGTAAACCATGTTAAGATGTATAGCATTTCATTTGATCTATGCTCAGCTCTTACGGACTACTTAGATTTAAATTGCTTCCACACATGTAAGCCCCATATGTATACTCTGATTGTGTGTGAATTTTTGTAAATTGGCCTTTGGTAATCTCGGATTATTGGCCGTCACGGCACCGTTCTACTAGGGGCGGAATAGGGTCGTGACAACTAGCTTGGTAACTATTGCTGTAAGCAAACTCAATCAATGGTAAATGCCTTTCCCAAGGCCCCTTAAATCCAAGTACACAAGCTCTAAGCATGTCCTCCAAAATCTGAATGGTACGTTCCGACTGTCCATCGGTTTGAGGATGATAAGCGGTGCTAAGAGTCAACTTAGTTCCCAACGCTTCTTGAAGGCTTTGCCATAACCAGGCAGTAAAACGAGGATCCCTATCCGACACAATAGTCACAGGGACTCCATGAAGTTGAACTATCTCTCTAATGTACAACTCTGCCAAGCGTTCAACTGAGTTGCTAGTGCACATCGGAATGAAATGGGTAGACTTAATCAACCTATCAACAATCACCCAAACGGCGTCATTGCCTTGTTGTGTTCTAGGAAGCCCAACTACAAAATCCATGATAACATGCTTTCATTTCCACTCGGCTATCGGTAAGGGTTGTAACAAACCCGCTGGTCTTTGGTGTTCAGCCTTCACTTGTTGACAAGTAAGGCACTTCGATACAAATAAAGCGACATCCCGTTTCATACCCCTCCACCAAAACTGACGACTAAGATCATGATACCTTTTAGTGCCTCCCGGGTGTACCGCAAGGTGTGAGTGATGGAACTCCCGAAGTACTTCCTTTCTACAAGATTCTGGTACAAACAAACGGTCTAAGTAACGTACACTCAGATCCGAGTGAACGTTCAAACCTTTCTCTTCCTTTCCATTGGAAATCTTAACATGGATTGATTCCACATCACGGTCTCCTCGTTGTGCCTCTATGACCTTACTAACCAAGGTCAGTTGAGCATTCAAAGTAAACAAGGTAGCACTCTCTTCGGACTCACCCAAGTGCGAATCAAACTTGCCAATAACATCTAGCATATCCCATTCCCGAATGGCCACACTTGCCAAACTACTCACAGATTTTCCACTCAAAGCATCGGCCACCACATTGGCCTTCCCTGGATGATAGTGTAACTCAAAGTCATAATCCTCTATAAATTCCATCCACCTCCATTGTCATAAATTCAAGTCTTTTTGAGAAAACAAATACTTTAGACTCTTATGATCGGAGAAGACTTCAAACTTCTCACCGTACAAGTAATGCTTCCAAATTTTCAAAGCAAAAATCACCACTGCTAATTCTAGATCATGGGTGGGATAATTTTTCTCATGAGTTTTCAATTGTCGTGAACCGTAGGCCACAACTTTTCTCTCTTGCATCAAGACACAACTAAGTCCATCCCCAAACGCATCACAATAGACAGTGTAATTCAAACGCCTTTCCAGAATTATCAAAACCGGTGCGGTAGTCAATCTAGCCTTAAGCTCTTGGAATGACTTTTCACAAGCCTCACTCCACACAAATTTGATACCCTTTCTAGTAAACCTAGCCAAAGGTGCAGGTAGTCTAGAGAAGTCCCTTACAAAATGTCAATAATACCTCGCTAATCCCAAGAAACTCCGGATTTCAAAAACATTCTTGGGTTGTTCCCAGTCCTGTACGGCATCTATCTTTGAGGAGTCAGCAGTCACTCCTTCTCTAGACACTACATGCCCCAAAAACTTCACTTCTGTTAACCAAAACTCGCATTTTTCAAATTTGGCATACAATTGGTGGTCACTAAGTAAACCCAGCACTACCTGCAAGTGAGTCTCATGTTCCTCTTCAGAGGTTGAATAAATCAAGATGTCATCCAAAAAGACGACCACAATACAATCCAAGTATTCCCAAAAAATTATGTTCATCAAATCCATAAAGGAAGCCGGTGCATTGGTCAACCCAAAAGGCATTACAAGGAATTCATAGTGGCCATAACGAGTACGAAAGGTCATCTTCTGAATGTCCTCCTCCCGAACTCTCAACTGATGGTACCCCAACCATAAATCGATTTTTGAGAAGCAACAAGACCCTCTAAGTTGGTCAAACAAATCATCTATTATGGGTAGAGGATATTTGTTCTTAACTGTAACTCTATTCAACTTGCGGTAATCAATACACAAATGCAATGACCCATCCTTCTTCTTCGCAAAGAGAGCCGGCGCTCCCCAAGGTGATGTACTAGGGCGAATGAAGCCCTTGTCTAAAATTTCTTGGAGTTGAATCTTCAACTCATGCAATTCGGTGGGTGCAAATCTATACGGTGACATGGAAATCAGTGTTGTGCCAGGCACTAATTCAATAGAGAACTCGATCTCCCGATGAGGTGGTAAACTAGTAAGATCTTCTGGAAAGACATCCGGGTATTCACAAACTACCCTTGGTAACTCAACACGAGCTCGTCACTCTCACTATCCAAGAGAGTTGCAAGAAGGCCACTAAGCTTGCTCCTACTACGAGGGTCAACAACTGGAGACAAGGCTCTATCAACTCGGTTCCCCAGAAAATAGAAATGATCACCACCTGAAGTGCACGCTGTAATTCTCTGACGGTAACAATCAATCATAGCTTGATAAGAACACAACCAGTCCATGCCTAAAATGACATCAAAACTCGACATATCTAGCAACACAAAAGCAAACGGAAGTTGACGCTCGGCAACTTCTATTTCACAATCACGACAACCCCGATCTAAATCAACTGTACCCCCAACAGGTGACTCTACTCTGAGTAGAGGCACTAACCATGCTACCTCTAACCCCAATGTAGAAGCAAAAGAAGTAGATATAAATGAATGAGACGCACCCGTGTCTATCAATACATTAGCCAAAGAATTACACACAACAAAAATACCTCTCACAACTGAGGATTCTGGCAACTGCTCTGGCACGGTAACAGTATACAAGCGCCCCTGTGGCCCCTGATTGACTTGCTCCCCTCTCGGAGCATGGGCCTATCGTACTGACTAAGCCGAAGCGTCTCCCTGATTAACTCGCGAAGCTTGGATTGATTGAGCCTGCTGGTGGCTCTGAGTCTGCCTCGGCCCTGATGTGCCAGATGCGCCTCCTAACTGTGGGCAAGTTCTCTTCATATGCCCCGACTGACCACACTGATAACAATTAAACCCTTGACCTTTATTCTGACACTGAGATTGACTTTGAGATCGGTTAGGTGGTGGTACTATTAACTGCCCTCCTCCTTTCTGTGGGCATGAGAAGGCTTTATGACCTAGTTGGCCGCACTAGAAACACGAGAAGCTACTCAATGCACTTTGTCCCGGACCTGCACTAGGCAAAGGAAAAGTGGATCTAGACTGCTGTGGTTGGGACTAGGATGGATAGGTGTTCCTGCTCTTCTTGTTCTGTCTATAGTCTCATTGAGACTCTTGGCCCCTAGACCTCGAACTCTGAAGCCTCTCCTCCTCGGCTTGAATGGAAATTTCTACGTGCGTCACTGTCTCCACTAGACGGTTGTAGACATCCCATTTTTGACCGTCCTCAAGACTTGGACGTCATCATTTGAACACCCGATGATTGTGTTTGCTCGTGTTTGTTTAGAGTCCCCGAAGGTCTCGGCCGAGCACCTTGCCTTGGAGCCTTTAATCTTGTCTGTTTTGTTCTTGGTTGTGGACCAAGAGCTTGTTGCTTCAATTCTGGAGGAGAAGGTGGCCTGTCAGCCATCCCCATAGCCTGTCGGCCACCAGTGGTGGCCTGTCGGCAATGTTGATGGCCGGTTGGCTACATTGATGGCCAGTCGGCCACTGATGATGGCCGACAACCATTTTTCTCCTTTTTCAGATATTTATTTGCCAACTATGCCAGCTGTTGTTCACTGATGCTCATCTCCATACATGTGTATGGAGGGATGAATACAAGCCTTTAGCTTGATTTTCTATATATAGGAGGGTCTCTCCCCCATTTGGGAGGTTGGATTTTTTTTGAGCAAATTTTCTCTCTCTCTCTCTAGAATTCTCTCTATGTCCTCTTGTTTGTGCTTGATAATTGATTTTCTCTACACTTTTGCACAAAGACCCTTAATCAAACATCCTCATCTTGGAACTGAGGTTCTTTGAGGCTTAGTTTAAGCTCCTAAGGGTGGTTTTAGCTCAGAATTGTGGCTATTTTGTGTTGTGCTTTGAGAGGTATAGGACTTGCCTTGTAGACTTTATTTTGATTACTTGTTTAGCCATCTTTTTATACTATTTTTGGCCTAGTTTTCAACTACAAAAAACACTGACTTTTGAAGCTTAATATGGTAGTTTGAGGTCATTTTGTGCTAAGGGGTTGTCCACCCTTCTTGTTGCTTAATTGTGAAATTTTTTGCACCGTCTTTTAGCATATTAAAATCAAAATTTTTGGGCCTTTAAACCACTGAAATTCAGAGTTATTTCAGTGGTGGAAAACATGTTTTGAAGTCCAAAAATGGAGGGGTTGGCCTCCTCTCCTTGTGTCTCACTTGCATGCCTTGTTAGCATCCTATGGTAGCATGTTTTTGTGGTTTAACTTAGCTTAATTCAAGCATGTTTTAGCTACTATTTTGACTGGTTTTAACTTTGTTTTGGGCTGTCTTAGTCATATGAGCCTTGTTTTGCATAGTTATAGTGCAAATAGCTTCACTAGCTTGGCATCCTAACCCTTCAAACTTGATTTGCTTGTGATGGTTGCATGTTGACGTGTCTTTTTACATGTAATTTTAGTGTTTATAGCTCTATCACATAGTCATTTGCTTCACTCTTTCATTACTTTTTTTGGAGTTGCCCTTGAGTCTTGTTTGCAAGCTAACATGTGAACATGTTTTTCTAGCCTTTTGTGCCTTAATCTCAGCAAGTTTAAGCCACTGTTTTGGCATATTTTAACTCTGTTCTGAGCTAGTTTGGTCAGTTGAGGCTTGTATTGCATGGCTATAATGTAATGGTCTTCATTAGCTTAATGAGTTAGGCTCTTAAACATGACTTGCATGTGTTGCTTGCATGATTTAGTGTCATTTTGCATGCCATGTCAGCATTGAAATATCTACAACCTCCCTCTATTCTTCACTCTTTACTTTGTTTTGAAAGTGGTTTTGAGCCGCTTGTTGGCTTGAGTGTCGAATTGAGACCGTCATGCCTAATGGTTTAATTCCTTTGGGAATTCATTACCAATAGCATGAGGCCTCTTTCATGCTCAAGGTACTTGTGGCTTAAGCCCTCTTTCCATTAGAGGACTCTCATCTTTTGGACTTAACCGATTAAAGAATGGATCAGTAATTAAAATGAGTAAATAAAACGTGACAAGTAAAACTTGAGCAAGTTAAGCATGTTGTGTTGCATTGCATGTGTGTGGATCGGACGTTAATCCAAACACAAGGAAAATGGGATGTTTCATACTCAAAGTGATGAAACGTGTCATTTTTCTTGGTCACCGTCACCGTCACCCTTGATCATGCATGATAGGGTGGTGGTTGTTTTGGTCTTGTTTGTGCATTCATTGACCTTGTACAAGCTTGGTTTTCTAGCCATCATGCATTGAGAATGCTTAGTTGATGGCTTGAGAGCCAAGAGCTACACTTCTTTGAGCTTGAGAGATGATAAGGAGGGTAGCAGTACATACATTTCTTGGAAATGCATTGCTTTGCCTCTGTTTGCTCTCTGTTGTAGCAAAAGGAGAAGTCCAGAAAAGGGGGTGGCCGACCGGCCACTTGAAGTAGCCAACCGACCACTTAAGCTAGCCGACTGGCCAGTTGAGGTGGTCAACAGCCACTTTTGTAGCTGACCGGCCACCAGTGAGTTTTTGCAAAAATGTGTTCCTGTGTTGGAGCAAAGGCAATCTGGAAGTTGGAACAGTTTTCAGAAATCAAACGGGTGTAAACAGAGGCATCCAATGGCAAGGCAAGGGCATTTTTGGGCAGAGCAACGGAGCATGCATGTGTCCCTCGCCTTCAAGGCAATTTACTTGCTTTGTTTAAATTGCTTTAGTTAGTTAGCGTAGCTAATTATTCAATTCAACTGTTGTACTTAATTAGCTTAGCATAGCTAGTTATTCAATTCGGTTTGTAATAATTAGCTAGAATAGTTAATTAGTTTCATGTTGTAATAATTAACTTAGCTTAGTGTAACTTAGCTTATTCATTCGGACCCTTCTTCGTGAGGGCGCAATGTTGTAATAAGTGTGCGTGCGTGTGTGCATGTCTTCCAACCCCACGTCTTTCTCCCTTTTATTTATCCGCTTTCGATGGTTAGATTAGGGACATATTTCGATTAGCATACCTTATGCTTGCATGTTTGCATCATTCATTTTGTCTTGCATGCACCGAGGCTTGGCGCATCATTCAAACTACATTGTATTTCAATACTTATTTGAATACGTGTTTCAAAGCATGTTATTAAATTGTATTATATGCCTTACTAGTAGCCGAGCCTATTAATTGCATTATTGCATGTGTTGCATTAGGCATTTTGTATAGTTAAGATCATGCATCTTTCTAACTAGCTTTTGTTTTGGCTTGGAGTACTCTGTAAGTTTTACGCTTTAGCATACTTGTATGAGTGTGAGTGTTGCCATGTTTCGCATGCTTGCCATGAGGCTATTTGCTTATTTGCTAAACTGCATGAATGTCTGTGGATGAAGGCTTGGTTGCTTAAATTGGGACAATTCAATGAATGACAGTTTTTTTTAGCCCATTTTGCGAAGTGGCAAATAATGTTTTAAGCCCACTTGAGGTGGCAAATCCGCGTTTTAGCCCACTTGAGGGTGGCAACTTCAAACCATTTTCGAAAACAAACATGAGTTATTTTGTTCCAATTCTTGCAATCTAAGTCTATACTTGATTGTGTGCGCATCACATAGTAAAGTTAGCTAATAACCAGATAAGAACACATGAAGTTTATAAAACAACATATCATGATTAGTAGAGGCCGATCCTTTGATCGGGCGAGCAGGGGTGCTCATTTCAGGACCTTCCCCTCTCGTACCTAAGTTCCCGAGCCAAGGCAACTTTGGTGATGACGGACACGTAGCCTTTGGCACGAGTCAGGGTTTCCTAAATTTTTCCAAAATAAAATATTTAGGTGGCGACTCTGTAATCTGGAAAAAGCATTCCAGTTTTGCCATTATTTGATTCAAGATCTGATTTTCCAAAAATGATTTGCTGGATTGGACTCTTTGGTGTTTATCAGTTTCACATTGCACTTTGTGAGACTAGATTCAGAACCGTGACAGGAGTCCAAACTGTAGGACCAATCCGAGCTCTCCGAAAGGGGGCGCAAAAAAGTCGAGCTACAGACAGTCATATTCCCGAATCATATTTCCGACAAGCTTGAACATAATTTTTGTTTTCAATTTCTTTTCAAATTCAATGCAACGGCACTCTTCCGTTGCCACCAACTCTGGTGCAAATATGGACAAACTAGAGAAGACTGCCTCAAACTCGGCCATGGGCATGTCGAGTTGTTTGAGGTCTTTAAACTCTTGCCTCAATCTCTTCTTAACAGTGGGAGGTATATACTTATCTTAGAAAGCAACCGCAAAGGCTTCCCATGTCGGCTCCACTCTACCCTTGGCATATTTCCACCATTGACCCACGTCTCCCTTAAGGTAGTAACTCGCTAGAGTCACTCTTAGTTCACTATCTTCAATGTGAAGCGTCTCAAATGTCTTCACAGTTTGTTCGAGCCACTCATCCGCTTTGGCCCGCAAGAACTCTCTAGTAAGGAAGCTCGCCCTTGACTCTGCGGTGTTCTCTCGAGCTTGATTCTCCACCCTCAACAAGTTCATAGAGTCTCTTAAAGCCCCTGCCATTTCTCGAGCTAGGGCCTCCATTGTGGTTTAACCCACTTGTCCCACCTGCTCAACCACATTAGCTTGGCCTGCTTGCTCGGCCATATTAGCTTGGCCGAACCCTTCTTCTTGCACCGGAACCCTATGGACCAGTACCTCATGCACACCTCGGCGAGCCCTACCACACCTCCTGCCTCTACCACCATGGACTTGACCTCTTCCTGACATCCTATAAATGACAATAGAATTAATTTAGCACACCAACCCACACGTGCCCGCAGCTTGCCTTACACGTTTGATCACAATAATGCTCTATATTCCTCTACCATATAACAATTAAATTTCACCCCACATAAGCATTTGGTCATGTAAACACATACGGATTATACTATTATGATGAGATTCGTCCCACGAAAAACCAAGAATTCTTAGTAGAATGAGTATTGATCAAGTACCCTTCTAATAAGACCTCAAGGAATTTAACAGGCGCAAACAACATCCCAAAAGTCCAATCCCATACCCATTTTGTCACATAAACATGTTATCACATAGTCACAAAATGCGTAACACTTCCTGAGCATGCTAAATGAACCCATTGTGGTTAAACAACCACTTCCCACGAGCTCCAAGTATTCAAACCCGGTAGCTCTGATACCAAGTTGTAACGCCCCAAATTTCTAGCCCAAATGATAAGACAACAATCATGGCTCTTTCAAGGAAAACCGAATATAAATCTCCAAACTTACATTACATGATACAATAGTTCTTCATGCAACAATACATTAATCCAACAACAAGTATATAAATAAATAAATACCCCCAAGGGTTTACAAGTTTTCAAGACTTGAGCCTAGTTACACAAAACAGTCATTCAAACCCACACAAACGCAGCCCTTGGCTTACACACAGAGTCACAGCAAAATGAGAGCATTGTACTCCCAATACACATACTTTCACACCCCTAGTTGGTTGGGATAATCACATCTTTTCCTGCACAAAAATCCTGTGGCGTGAGTATAAAACCCAGTAGGAAATCCTTAACAAAGTATATACATTTTATACGAGGCTCAAGAGATGAAATGCACATGTCATGCTATGCCCTTTTGAAATAAAATCACATCTTCATCTTTGAAAGCCATCATGCTCAATGATGTCATGCAATTTCATTTCTTCAAAACTTAACAATTCATTTCAAGAGCGGTAAATACAACTCTGGTAATCCCTAGGTCGGAGTCTGCAAGTAGACTATACAAGTACTACCAAATTGTTATTTTTACCGATATTAACCGGAAGGCTCAACACCTATCTTTTCGGTCTTTCACCCCAGACTCTCAGGCCAACTTATTCAGTATCATCTACACCACCTATCAAGACTTACCAATGTATCTACCCCAAAACCATTCCATGAAAACTTGTTTCTCAACATTCTTTTCTCAATGTAAGTTTTCAAATCAACTTTCAAAGTTTAATGTAATCAAATGAATTGATATGCCAATTTCACAAGATGAATATAAATACTTTTATTCCAATTCATCATCCAAGGAATAACACAATTCCCTCTTCTCAAGTATCCTCAACAATTAGTTATTTCAAGACTATTTCAACATTTTGAACAATAATTTCCGAAATGAACAACAATTCTCATATTCCCTGAAATTCATCATTTATATGAATATAAATAAGAAATTTTCCAAACATCCATTTATTTTGACACACAAAATAAATATAACAATATCATTCATGGATTTTCAGTCTTCAAAAAAAAATTCCCTAAATTCTAGGTTTTCTCACCAAAACTATACAACTCAAATCTTTTGAAAAAAAAACTTTCCAAAATCATCTTTTCTTCAATCAACAAAGATCAAAACCCATAAGATCATTTTAAAAGAACAAGAGACAAACCCACTTTCAAAATCACTCAACTTCTTGAATCAACAATCAATTTTCAAAGTTATCGAAAGATGATTTCGAAAATCATATAGATCTTGCAAAAATATATATATAACTCTAAGAAAGTCCCTACCTCAAGTTTTGAAGAAAAAATGAGATGAAACCCCTAAAATCAACGATGTCAAAACTCGATTTTCACCGCACACAACGAAGCCATCGAGAAGTTACACAACTTTGATGAAGAACTTTGGTCTAACTCCCAACGGATCTTGAGAAATCAAGGTTTTGATCCAATTTGGCGTAGGGAAATGTAGAGAGAAGCGAGAGGAAAGGGTTTTTAGAGAGAGATATACAAAAGTGATCTGAAATATCAGATTCACAAACGGATATAACATGGTCCGCTCGAGCGTGGAAAGCCCCACTCGAGCGTCGAATACACCTTCTCAGTACTTTTGCAGATAGGTCAAACTTCTGGAACCAAACATTCTCCGCTCGAGCGCATAAACGGCCACTCCAGCGGACAAGCAACTTCAAATGCATTTTGCATTTTTGCTTCGGGGACACTGCCGCTCGACCCCCGCGAGCTAACCGAGCAGCTCAATCCCCGACCTGCCTAGTCGAAGTTGCAAAACATGAAAGAAGGGTCAAAACCAGGATCGCTACAAAACCATACTCATTGTTCCTAAGGACATCATAGTAAGCATGACTTTACATCACAAGACTGACATAGTCAATGGCAATCACACAATCCCTAATGCATAAAACAATTTTGACCAATGCTACCCTTGTTACCCGAGAACACAAACTATTCTTCCTTCCAAGGAATACTTCACGCATCTACTCACAAAATTCTAACTCCACCCAATATCTAATAACACCACCAACCCATTTCACCCACACATAATTACCAACTTATAACAAATCACAACACGAACACTACCCCTATTCATGATTTATAGAATCACAACAAACTCACTAACCAACAAAACCCAAAACACTAAACAACACATCAGTACCATTCTCACTAACCCGAGATACAAATCTCACACTCCTTCTAACATTCTCACATAACTTTGCCAATACCACAAAACTCTAAAGCCCCATATTCCCTTAAACTCAACATATCCAAAGCCTTATAACTCGACCCTTACAATACCACCACACCAATCACAGTAACCCACAGATCCCCATTCTCAACAAACAACTTCCAAACTGAACAAGGCTCAAAGGCCATCACATAACTATCTTATAATTTAATACCAAACACACAACAACACTAGGATCATCGATCCCATTAATAACTTATCATTACATATATATAAAAGAGAGTTCGAGATTCATTTCATGCCCCAACACAGGAGGATAAACAAACAACAATATATATATACAACACATAATCATGATGTCTCAGCATCCAACAGTACACCTGTCAACAACAAAAAGATTCACATATTAAGTCACCGGCCTTCAATACAAAAGCCCCTCTGTAGGGTAATACTACTGTGTTAGCTGATAAATCGACCCTCGCGTGGCTCTTGAAGCCTGGCCTGCCCATTTCTGGTACCGATACCGCCCCTAACTGGGCTGATGGGACTAAGACTGACTAGGTTTTGAAACACCCGAAAAATTCACACGCAAAGGGCATAACATCTAACATGGCCCAGCTAACCACAATCAAAACAAACAGCAGACTCCCTACTCTAAGACTGGCCTGAAGCCTGAACCTCCCTGGACCTCCCAATGGAAGAGTCTGAAACCCCTAACAAAGATAAGGATTGAGCCTGGGACTAAGCATGTGCTCGCCTCCACCTCTTACTGAGACTAGAGTGCTTATGAACCATAGGAGTTGCCGAGGTGGCCTCCTCTCTAACCCAACCAACACTCATGACCATGGCATCTACATGGGTCGCTGCCTCAACTAGAGCATAGTAATTCTTCCATAGAGATCCAGCTACTTTCTCCCGGATATCACTACACAAGCGCCTCTCAAACTCATAACAACGATGCTCCTCTCTTGCCACCAACTCTGGAGCAAACCTTGACAAACTAGTAAACCGCATCTCAAACTATGCAACTGGAGTAGCATCCTGACACAACTCAACAAACTGTTCCCTCAACCTTTCTCAAGCAGAATGAGGGAAATACTTGGCCAAAAAGGCATTGGTAAAAGCAACCCAAGTATTACCTACAGCGTCCTTAGCGTACTTCCACCAATAACCTGCATCTCCCTTCAATTGGAAAGTCACCAAAGAAATCCTCAACCCCTCGTCCTTGACTTTGAGAATATCAAGAGTCTTGGTAATCTGTTCCAACCAACTATCCGCCTCCAACAGTTTAGCCTCCTCCAAAAACTATAGAGGATTAGAGCGAAGAAACTCCTTAGTAAGCTTAAGGGTACGCATGTTGTCATCCTCATTGTGAGCTAGAGCATCTTGCACCACTCTCACAATCTTGCGTGCAACTTCCTCGCCGACAGGCGATACTGCAACACGGATGCTAAAGGAACCGTTGTGCCTCTACCGACACTCTTACTACCCATACGTCCTCTATTTCCTTGTGTAGACATCCTATAAAACCCAAAAACAAAACAAAACCAAACTTAGTGCACAACACAACAGCCTTCCTCAAGGCACACACTTACCACCCTTAAGTTACAAGACACACTTAGCCCCGAAACATACATTTCTATTACATATAAACAGCTAAACACTTAAACACATAATCCAATCAAGTCCACAAAGATAGCCACTCATCCCGAAACTCTCAAGGAATTCCTATCAAAAACCATGTTGATCAGGAGTGTTTCTAACAAGACCTCCAAGCAAGTTCACCGGCTACAAGTACTATCCAAGAAACTTAATCCCATGCTCACATAAATGCAACATATAAGTCCTAACACTTATGCTAACTATATGCAATGTCCTCACTACACATAGCAAACCCATTGTGGTAAAAACCACTTCCCACGAGCCCAAAGTATTCAAACCCGGCTCGCTCTGATACCAAGTTGTAACGCCCTGCCTTTTTATTACTCGGATTCCATTACCAAACCATTATTATAGATTCAATTTCAACGAAAACATATGGAAACTCTTTATATTTACAAGAACACATGAATAAATATTCTCTCATCCGAGTACAGCAAGAATATAACAGAAGTTATAATTAAATAAATTGTCCGTAGGCTTACATCTTTTAAATTAACAGAAAGGGTTTAACCTTTTTACATCGATGGCATTCCACCCACAAATAAAAGGCCCCGTGGCCAACAAGTAAAGAAGATCTATGACCTTGAAACACTTCTTGACGTTCACCTGAAAAAGGATTAACAACGTGGGATAAACATAAAGTCCAGTAGGGATCTCAACATGATCCTAAACAATAACAACTTACAGATAGCTATGATCATGAATGCTTAGTCTCATACTATAGAAATAATGTGACGGTTTATATAGAAATATACGTATATAAGAACTTTTCTCAAAATCATTCATTTCATTCAATAACGTAAGCAATTCACTTTTCTTTCTTCTTGTTACCTTTTTCCAAAATTCATATGACAATAACAAATTCCTGAAAACAGTTTCACCAAGCCCATTACGTTTTCTCCCACTTTCCGGACTTACACCTAATTTTCCTTTTCAAAACATGTTCACAAGCATTCGATGTCCTTCACATTGTTCACAATCTCAATACAGTACTTACGTTCGTTTCCAACACATTCATATATATACATGTATACCTTTAGCACAAAAGGAAACAACAAGTAACCAATAACTATCTACTCAACAAATGAGGCAACTCGGCCTTCTAGAACCATAACCATCATAACGCATAATATACCCAGATACACTGAGACAATAATGACAAATAAGTTCTGCTCTACCTGCCTTAAATACGGTAAGACAAGGATACACCTTTCCACAATGAAATGCCAATTTACCAGACACCGGCTGGAAGGTAATGGTACCTCTACCAAGTTCTCCAGGCGCTAGCTGGAAGGTACTGGTACCTCTCATTCTAAGCGCAACCTATTCTCCAGGCGCTTGCTGGAAGGTAATGGTACCTCTCATTCTCAGTGCAGTACACATTACCAATCATCACAACATGACAAAGTATAACCAACAAGTCTAATGCATACACACAAACTATTCAACAAAGTACAACCAACACAAGTGTAATGCATACACACAACTATTGAACACAACAATGTCATCCTCCACCGATGACCATTGACAAAACCTCTAAATGTATGTATTCAACACACGTATTGTAATGATTCAACTCTCATGAGATTTTAAATCCAACAACAACAATAGTAAAATAAAATATTCATAATCCAACCTCAAGTTAATTTTTGAAATTCACATAGTATTATCATTTCGTTCTTCCATTTCAAAAATCAATTCTCTTATTTTCCAAGTTAACATACTCCACCCTTTATCCCAATCCACTCTTTTCATTGCACAAAATTAAATCCATGGATATCAAGCCCCAACCCAACTCAACTTAATATAATCAATCCAAAATAATTCCAATGCTATGGTTAATTATCTCTTTTAGCTATTAACACATTTACACAAACCATAATAACAATTTACAAACATTATTCAACTTTACCCCATTTTAATTTACGAAGTCAAAACATTAAATTAGGGCTTTTTCTTCTTTCAACATAAACATGCTAGATTACTCCCCAATTAACCCAAACAACAATCAATTTAACAATCTCATTCCCAAATGACAAACCCTAGATCCCCTTTTCATGATTTTCAAAGAAATCCATAATGGATATTATTTTTATGCAATTAAATCTACCACATATCTATCTGTAGAAGACGTATTGAAAAAGAGCAAAGAAATCCCTACCTCAAGATTCGAAGCTCAATATTTGAAGCTAAAGATGAAGACCCAACTTGAAACTCCAATGAAATCGCAAAACAATCGATAGAAGTCTTGATCTATGCTTGCTCTTCAACATTCCTGAAAGATTTAGGGTGAATCTTGGGTAAATAGAAGAGAAATCAAGAGTTTGGAAGGTTAGGGTTTCGGGTTTGGAGGATGGAAGGAGAAGAGAGAGAGAAAAATAGAGTTTTAGGGCCAAAAAGTCACTTTATAATGTCTGTTAGCGACGTGGTAGCTCGAGCGAAAGAAGCTTGGCTCGAGCGTACAAAATAAGCTCCCAGAATTTCTTAAATTCGTGCAATTCACTCGAGCGAAGAAAAGCTCGCTCAAGCGAGCATGCTTCCAACACAGAAATGCAAAATTCAAATAGGTATAACTCTCTCGTCCGAACTCCGTTTAGGGTCGTTCTTGTGTCCAAATTGAAGCCCCAGAAGTAAGCTTTCCAATGGTCCTAGCCTCATATCAAGATTCAAAGTATGGAGAGAAAAAATGATGAAAGAGTGAAAATTATCAATGGCAATTATTCAAATTTAGATTTTTTGATTCAATCTTTCCTAACCACTATGGTAACACCTCAACCAACTCTCAAATATCAACTAAGATGGTTCTCAACCAAGGAAATCAAAGAATCAAATATAGTTAATTTATGATAGGAAGCACAAAGTGCTACACCCTCCTCCTCATTTCTCTGTCTCTCTCTCTCTCCCTCTCTTCCCTTCTCCCGCTCACCCAACTCAATTTCTCTCTCTACAGACCCCCAACTTCTTTCTCTTTCTTTCTTTCTTTCTTCTCTCACTGTCTGCTCTAATACTCTCAATAAATTAAAGGCTTACCCATATCCTCTCCTCTCTAAAACTGGACCTTTTTGTTATTTCCTACTAAAAGGAATTATTTTATATGTATATGTATCTCTAGTTGTAGATATTAAAAAATGAATCCAAAAAGAGAGTGAGGTTTGGATAACACAAAATATTAGACAGAAAAAAAAAAAAAAAAAATTGGGCAAGTAGAAAAAAGAAAGAAAAATTAAATTTTGTTCGTTCATATTGGAAATTTTCATTTTTGAGTGAAAAGGAAGATTTTAGATGGAAAAATTAGAAGTTGTAGAGGCAATGAGTGACAGTGTTGAGTGACAGTGTTGGTGATATAATTGGGGGTTAAAGATGATGGTATGGGTTATATAACTGTGATAGATTTACTAATGGTTTGGGTTTAGTCATTATGCAGAAATTAATTGAAACGAAATTAATATTACTATAATGTTGGACAGGAGGATGCTGTCGATCGCCGATGATAATGGTGGCTGGCCATGAGAGAGAGAGAGAGAGAGAGAGAGAGAGAGAGAGAGAGAAATGATGAGGGAAGAGAGATGCAAATGGGTTTGCAGAGATAACAACAGTTTGGGGAGAGAGGACCTAAATAGGGTTAAATTGATGAGACCTTTTAATATGATGGCCCACTTTACTTTTTAGTATTTTGTGACGTAGTAGGATATTATTGTGACGTGGCAGCGCCCTGTTAAACTTATGGCCTTGACAGGGCGAAAGTATATATCGCAAAAGTTTTTTGAAGCTAGTAAAATACAATATCAGCTTTTACCATCACAAATATTTAGGTCTAGTTTTGACAACATAGTTAAAAATTAATTTCTTTCTGTACGTTATTTTAAAAAGAAATTAAAAAATTAATTTTTAACTTATTTCTTAAAATAGGTCTTAGTAATAATGTCTTTAATAATAGTATCCGAGGTGGGTTCAATGGATAGGGCTCGACACTAAAAGGTTTTAACCAGTGCTTGAGATTCCATTGCCTCTCAATATGGTGCCCTTAAAAAGAATTATAAATTTCATGTATACCACAAGACAAAATATTAAATTATTTCAAAATAATTATAATGAGTTTTTTTTTAATTTATAAAGTCTTGTGCATAGTGTGAAAGAAAAATTAAATTTTTTTTTATATATTTGATAATTTTAATTAAAAATAAAATTTATTAACATGACACATAAACACGACACAAATATCAAATAATAAATGAATATGATTAGAATATCTCCAATCATTCACCAAATCTTGCATCAAATTTAAATTTGATTAAAAAATTGGTAAAAAATCGGTCCAATTATTTCATTAAACTAGTATTCTTTCATCTCTAATAAAAATATATTTCAATATGCTCCTAGCCTTGAAAAAGAAGAAACAAAACAAAACTAAAACAGTCTGCCTTTAATTTTTTGCTTTAGGCCATTCATGTGGTAGAGCCAGCCCCTGTAAAATATTAAGTCGATTCGATAACGGAAATCACGTGTTCGAATCAATTTTGTATAGAGGGTTCCATAGAGTATATCATCTTTGCAAAAAATTAAGTCGATCAGATAACAGAAATCATGTGAGGATCAATTTTGTATGGACAGTTGTATGTACCGTTTATTTTTTCACCGTCTATATAAAATTGATTTAAACATATGATTTTCGTTATCTGATCGGCCTTTTTTTTCTTTTGGTTGCAAAAATGACATACTCGACAATCCTAAAATATAAACAGTTCAAATTATCCGAACGAGACTCAAAAATAGACTCAATAAGCCAGATTAGATGGTCCAATCTGATGGTGGATTGAACAATCGAATTCCTCAGAAAGATGTAAAGAGAGAATGTACACGCTGTAAAGTAAAAGACCAATATGGACAAATAAAAGAGGTGTTGCTCGTTACGAGAGGTGTCACGTGTCAAATCATGGTTAATTGTCCAAATCGCTCCCAAACCCCCCCTCCCCCCCACCACCACCCACTTCCCCCCTCTCCCTAGTATAAAAGCTCCATCATAGAACCACCATTCCTACACTTGAAGATCCCCCCCCCCCCCCCAAAAAAAAGTATAAAAGCTTCATCACAGAACCACCATTCCTACACTTGAAGATGAAGGAAGTTGAAGAGACCACTGCAAGGGAAGTTTTCCTGAATTACATTATCAAACCTGCTGTGAGCAAATTGAGCTCTGAAATATTCAAACACTTCTGTGTGCGGGGCCGGAATTTCGATCGCAGAACTTCGATTAAGATGTTCTTCTTTATGCTGCTCCTGGCCGTTCTATTCTACGTAAGAAGATACATAAATCCCTTTTGTTTTCTGTTTTAGATTGAAATTAGAGTTCATTAAGCCTCATTATTAACATTAGATTCAATTGAAAGTATTAATTTTCTTTTTTATATATTGACATATCTATATAACATGATCACTTGAGCACATATAGTGTGTTACTCAAGTGGTCATGTTACTCAAGTGAAAAAAAAAATACACATAATATTATTACATCGTGCCTTTAATATTATTCTTCTTTTTTTGTCATTAGACTGCTAGTGTATACATTTATATATATATATCAAGACTATTTTAACTCACTTTTCTGAAAAATTGAGTCCAATTTGGATTTTGGAAAGGTTTTTGAAAGTTTAAGATTTTTTCACAAATTTTATACGTTTTCAGTATATTTAGATTGAGTCGATCTAAAAAATTTTAAAAAAATAAAATAAAAATTGTATATTTTTCTGTATATTTGTTAGTATTTAATATTTTTTTAAAAAAATCATAAAAAAACAAAAAAATATTGATTAAAATATTTAAAAGGTCCACTACAAATATTTCAAAAGTTATTTTTGAAAATTTCAAAACGAAACAGAGTTTTAAAAATTATTTAAGAGTTTAAAAAACAAACAAGTTTTGAATTCTCAAAATTTTAAAAACTATTTTTAGAATATATAACTAAACAAGTTTTAAATTTTGTCAACTCTTTCAAAAAATTTATTTTTCAAAATTGATTCTTATAGCGACTCTGGTTTTGACCCAATATTTTATTATGTTCTGGACTCGGGTTTCATGGTTCAATGTTATTGTCCATCTCTTATTATCCTTGTTGTTCTTTGGATTAAACATTTGGATTGATATACATATCAAAACGTGAGCTAAAGCCAGTGAATAACAACAGTGTAAAGAGGCTCTGAATGATGTCCTTACTGAAAAGCGAACCATAAACTTAACAGATTCTTATTTCATACAAGGACATAAATATGGGAAACTAGTTCAGGCGGTCTTGAAGACCAAACAGGCGGTCATGAAGACTGGTAATCAGATGTGATGGCCATCATTATAATAAACAGGAGTTCCACAAAATGGAATTCACAGAGATCTCTATAACAATGTAAATAGGTGCTAAGGATGCCACGAATATAGTATAAGAACATAGGATCATCATTCATTAAGCGCAATCTAAGCATGTTTAGAGCAGGGAAAAGATAAAGCAGAAAAGAGATACTTAAGTTAAACTTATCTTTACAACAGTGTTACTCACAGTTGGCTCTGCAAAACACGTGGCTGGAACACAGTGTTTGACCTACACAGATAGATACAAGTATAACATGTTCACTTTACTGTGCAATTAATTAGTTGTGTTATAACTTATTGATTAGTTGGCGTAATTGTCCTTATTCTCTTTAATGTCCGTGTAATGCATTTCATTGTCAAATATATGCGAAAATCATGCCAACATAGGCACGGAAGATCCAGACACTAAGCAAAAAACTGAAACTGGGTCTGCTAAACAGCCGCACGTACAGAGCACCTTGGCCGCACGTGCGAGACTCTCACCGCACATGCACCGGATAGTGCAATTATTTCAGAATGCAAGGTGCTTCTACCCTTATTTTTCGCACGTGTGGGCCTCCTCGCCGCACGTACAGCCGTGCCTCCCACACGTACAGTTCCCCATGCCGCACGTGCGGTTCTGGGTGTTCCAGAACCAAAATTTCTACTCTGCTTTGGAGCATCAATGCTCCAAAAATCAAACCCAAATTTGAACGAATCAAGGCTTAAAACATACAAAAATAAGGTGAAAGAGTAAATTCTAAGTTCAACCCAACATCATAAGTTCAAACAAACTCATTGGTATTGGAAAAGAAAAGATCAAAACTTTGAGTATAACTTTCCCAACCCAAATCCGTAAATTCCTTCCTCCAACTACCAAAGATTATGCAAAACTTTGAGTGTAACTTTCCCAACCCAAATCCATAAATTTCGTCCTCCAACTACCAAAGATTATGCAAAAGAAAGAAATTGAACATGAATAATTCCCAAATCCATACACAAACATGAAGTCTTGAATTTAGCATTCTTGACATAACCTACACTACCCTAATTCTTAAACCAATGCAAATTCTCCCATCTCATATGTTAATTCCCAAGGTTGAGACAAGAATTCTTACCTTAGCTTATGGAATTGTGGAAGATTGACTTTAACCCTCTTGCTACCCTTATATTCCTCTTCTCCTTCTTCTCTAAAACTCTAGAATTTTGTTTCTCTCCCTCAGGTTATCTCTCTCTCTCTCTCTCTCTCTCTCTCTCTCTCTCTCTTCACTTGAATTCAAATATCAATATAGAAAATATCTAAGTTACTTTGACTTAAGTTAAACCAAATTACAATCACTTTAATTAATTTTCTTGCTATAACCCAAGTTACCTTAACTCCACTTTGTCTAGTTAAGGTGAATTAGGGTCTAACCGCCTAGTCCATTATTTAATTTGTAACCTTACAATTTAACGAATCGGACAGGTCTTTTTCTTCAATTAACATATCTGTCGAGCATAGTAGAATGCACATAACACATAGTACACACTTCACACACAGATAAACATAGAATGCACAAATAGACACATAATTAGAGTAAACCACAGAATGAATAGCTAAGTAGGGAGACGGGCATTACAGGAAAGTAGTAACACTTTGAAAGTAGTAACACTGGAAAAAAAAAATCAACTGGAAAAACAAAATCAAATGGGAAAGTAGTAATTTGCCTATATATAGGCTAGTGTATTCTCTCCCTTCCACAACTTCTACTAATTTGCCTATATAGCGGCCACTGGAAAAACATAATCAAATGGGAAAGTAGTAACACTGGAATAACACCGAAAAAACATAATCAAATGGGAAAGTAGTAATAAAGTAGTAATTCGTCTATATATAGGGCAGTGTATTCTCCCCCTTCAACAACTTCTAGTAATTCGTCTATATATAGGGCAGTGTATTCTCCCACTTCAACAACTTCTAGTAATTCGTCTATATATAGGCCAGAGTATTCTCCCCCTTCAACTTGGAAGCTCAAGCCAGTTCTGCAAAGGAAGTTTTCATTAAGTACATTGTGAAACCAGCTGTGAGAGCATTGGGGTCAAAAATTATCAAACACTTCTTTGTGCGACGCCAGAATTTCAATCCTAGAGTTTGGTCTATGATTGTGTTCTTTGTGCTACTTGTGGTCGTGCTAAGTAAGAAAATAAATAAATCCCTTTTCATTTTTTTTATTTTTTTATTTTTTGAAAATTTGAATACCTCCACTTATTCTGGGTTCATTAGTTTTTTAAGCCCTTATTTATGCTTGTATATATTCAATTCTTATTGTTAATATTCAATTGAAAGTATTAATCTTCTTTTATATATATTGATGACATTTGTATTCTAACTTCTATGATATTTCAGGATTCTTATGAACGCGTTCAATGATTCTATCGACTATAATGTTGGATATTTGAAATGGTGTCATTCTGTTGGATATAATTGTATTTAGTGTAGAAAAATTATGTAATGATATCCGAGCAAATATAGTGTTTTGCTTTGATTTTTATTAATTTAAATAATAAAATTCATCACTTTATGTTAATTTACGA
The DNA here is from genome assembly GCA_036172215.1 of Camellia granthamiana. NCBI lineage: Eukaryota > Viridiplantae > Streptophyta > Magnoliopsida > Ericales > Theaceae > Camellia > Camellia granthamiana. The sequence continues at coordinate 45,068,054 of CM069904.1, forward strand.
TGTCCCAATCTGGTGTTTTTGGTTAGTGCTTGTACTATATTTTGAATTAATATTTGCATTTGGGTCGGTTTATCTACTTAAATTTCAACCTTTGATTTGTGCACAATTTGGAAATTAAAACATTTTAGCAATTTTCAGTTTCTATTAATCTATTTGGGGTTGACTTGTCTGCTTTGGATGAGGTTTCCTCCTGTCTAAGATGTAGACCGGAAGGTGTTGTCTGGAAAAAAGGCAAGGATAGATTCAAGATTTTGACCGGCCTATGGGAGATATGTTTTATGAATAATGTTAAAGTTTTTTAATATTTTATTCATATAAAATATTTGATAAAAATATTAATAAAGCATTTGAGTTCTTAACATTTTTCATGTTTTATACAGCTAAGCCGTGGAGTAAAGCTTTACAGACATCCAATAATTTTTTGCCTCGAAAAATTAATAAATTAGTAGAACAATCAATTTAAGAGGTTGTACATGAAACTTAACCATAACTTCCTTTTAAAATCTTGTTAAACCCAAATCCCCTCCTTCTCATTTCTCTCTCTCTCTCTCTCTCTTCCCTTCTCCCTCTTACCCAACTCAATTTCTCTCTCTATAGGCCCCCAACTTCTTTCTCTTTCTTTCTTTCTTCTCTCACTGTCTGCTCCAATACTCTCAATAAATTAAAAGCTTACCCATATCCTTTGCTCTCTAAAACTGGACCGCTTTATTATTCCTTACTATATGGAATTATTTTATACGCATATATATCTCTAGTTGTAGATAACAAAAAATGAATCCAAAAAGAAAGTGAGGTTTGGATAACACAAAATATTAGAGAGAGAAAAAAATTTGGGCGAGTAGAAAAAAGAAAGAAAAATTAAATTTTGTTCGTTCATTTTGGAAATTTTCTTTTTTGAGTGAAAAGGAAGATTTTTGATGGAAAAATTAGAAGTTGCAGAGGCAATGAGTGACAGTGTTGGTGATATAATTGGTGGTTGAAGATGATGGTATGGGTTATATTGCTGTGATAGATTTACTAATGGTGTGGGTTTGGTCATTATGCAAAAATTAATTGAAACAAAATTAATATTACTATAATGTTGGACATGAGGATGCCGTCGATGGCCGGTGATAATGGTGGCTGGCCATGTGAGAGAGAGACAGAGAGAGAGAAATGATGAGGGAAGAGAGATGCAAATGGGTTTGCAAAGATAACAACAGTTCGGGAAGAGAGGACTTAAATAGGGTTAAAGTGATGAGACGCTTTAATATGATGGCCCACTTTACTTTTTTAGTATTTTGTGACGTGGCAGGATATTATTGTCAGGATATTATTGTGACGTGGCAGCGCTGTGTTAAACTTATGGCTTTGACAGGACGAAGGCATATATCGCAAAAGTTTATTGAAACTATTAAAATACAATATCTGCTTTTACCATCACAAATATTTATGTCTATTTTTGACAACACAGTTAAAAATTAATTTCTTTTTGTATGTTTTTTATAAAAAAAAATAAAAAATTAACTTTTAACTTATTTCTTAAAATAGGTCTTAATAATAATGTCTTTAATAATAGTATCCGAGGTGGGTTCAGTGGATAGGGCTCAACACTAAAAGGTTTTAACCCGTGCTCGAGACTCCATTGCCTCTCAGTATGGTGCCCTTAAAAATAATTATAAATTTCATGTATACCACAAGACAAAATATTAAATTATTTCAAAATAATTTGTAATGATTTTTTTAAAATTTATAAAGTCTCGTGCATAGCGTTTAAGGAAAATTTAAAATTTTTTATATACTTGATATTTTTAATTAAAAATAAAATTTATTGACATGACACATAAACACGACATGATAATATCAAATAATAAATAAATATGATTAGAATATCTCCAATCATTCACCAAATCTTGCATCAAATTTAAATTTGGTAAAAAGTAGGTCCAATTATTTCATTAAACTAGTATTCTTTCATCTCTAATAAAAATCTATTTCAATACGTTCCTAGCCTTGAAAAAGAAGAAACAAAACAAAACTAAAATAGTTTGCCTTTAATTTTTGGCTTTAGGCCATTCATGTGGTAGAGCTAGCCCCGTAAAATATTAAGTCAATTGGATAACAGAAATCATGTGTTCGAATCAATTTTGTATAGAGGGTTCCGTAGAGTATATCATCTTTGCAAAAAATTAAGTCGATCAGATAACGGAAATCAGGTGTTTGGATCAATTATGTATGGACAGTTGTATGAACCGTTTATTTTTTTACCGTCTATATAAAATTGATTTCAACATGTGATTTCCGTTATCTGATCGACTTATTTTTTTAAATTTTTTTTGGCAAAAATGACATACTCGACAATCCTAAAATGTAAATAGTTCAAATTATCCAAACGAGACTCAAAAATAGACATAATAAGCCGGATTAGATGGTCCAATCCGATGGTGGGTTGAACAATCCAATTCCTCAAAAAGATGTAGAGAGACGATGTACACGTTGTAATTAAACGACCAATATGGACAAATAAAAGAGGTGTTGCCCGTTACGAGAGGTGTCACATGTCAAATCGTGGTTAATTGTCCAAATCACCCCCAAACACCCCCTTCCCAACCACCTGCTTCCCCCCTCCCCCCTAGAATAAAAGCTCCATCACAGAACCACCATTGCTACACTTGAAGATCCCCCCATCCCCTCGGAAGTATAAAAGCTCTATCACAGAACCACCATTCCTACACTTGAAGATGAAAGAAGTTGGAGAGACTGCTGCAAGGGATGTTTTTGTGAATTACATTATCAAACCTACTGTGAGCAAATTGGGCTCTGAAATATTCGAACATTTCTTTGTGCAGGGCTGGAATTTCGATCGCAAAATTGCAATTAAGATGTTCTTCTTTTTGTTGCTCCTGGTCGTTCTATTCTACGTAAGAAGATACATAAATCCCTTTTGTTTTCTGTTTTAGATTCAAATTAGAGTTCATTAAGCCTCATTATTAACATTACATTCAATGGGAAGTATTAATTTTCTTTTATATATATTGACATATCTAGATAACATGATCACTTGAGCACATATAGTGTGTTACTCAAGTGGTCATGTTACTCAAGTGACAAAAAATACACATGTAATATTATTAGATCGTGCCTTTAATATTAATCTTCTTTTTTTGTCATTAGACTGCTAGTGTGTATATATATATATCAATACTATTTTAACTCACTTTTTCTGAAAAATTGAGCCCAATTTGGATTTTGGAAAGGTTTTTGAAAGTTTAAGATTTTTTCATAAATTTTACACGTTTTTAGTATATTTAGATTGAGTCGATCTAAAAAAATTTTAAAAAATAAAATAAAAATTGTATATTTTTCTATATATTCGTTAGTATTTAATATTTTTTTAAAAAACATCATAAAAGAACAAAAAAACATTGATTAAAATATTTAAAAAGGGCACTACAAATATTTCAAAAACTATTTTTGAAAATTTCAAAATGAAACAGAGTTTCAAAAATTATTTAAGAATTTGAAAAGCAAACAAGTTTTGAATTTTCAAAATTTTAAAAACAATTTTTAGAATATATAACTAAACAAGTTTTAAATTTTGTCAACTCTTTTTAAAAAGTTATTTTTCAAAATTGATTATTATAGCGACTCCGGTTTTGACCCGATATTTTATTATATTCCGGACTCGGGTTTCATGGTTCAATGTTATTGTCCATCTCTTATTACCCTTGTTGTTCTTTGGATTAGTCATTTGGATCGATATACATATCGAAACGTTAGCTAGAGCCTAGTGAATAACAACAGTGTAAAGAGGTTCCGAATGATGTCCTTACTGTAAAGCGAACCATAAACTTAACAGATTCTTATTTCATACAGGGACATAAATGTTTATGTGGTACATCCCATAGAAAATTAGTTCAGGCGGTCCTAAAGACCGAACAGGCGGTCATGAAGACCGGTAATCAAATGTGATGGCCATCAATATAATAAACAAGAGTTCCACAAAATGGAACTGACAGAGATCTCTGTAACAATGTAAACATGTGCTAAGGATGACACGAATACAGTGTAAGAACATAGGATCATCATTCATTAAGCATAATCTAAGCATGTTTAGAGCAGGGAAAAAATAAAGCAGAAAAGACATACTTAAGTTAAACATATCTTTACAACAATGTTACTCACAGTTGGCTCTGCAAAACACGTGGCTGGAACGTGGCGTTTGACCTACACAGACATATACAAGTATTACTTTACCGTGTAGTTACTTAGTTGTGTTATAACTTATTGATTGGTTGGCCTAATTGTCCTTATTCTCTTTAATGTCTGTGTAATGCATATGATCGTCAAATATATGTGGAAATCATGCCAATGGAGGCTCGAAAGATGGAGAAATAAAGCAGAAAACTGAAACTGGGTTTGCTAAACAGCCACACGTGCGGAGCCCCTTGGCCGCACGTACGGGACTCTCACTGCACGTGTGCCGCGCGTGCACCGCATGGTGCAATTATTTCAGAATGCAAGGTGCTTCTGCCCTTGTTTTTCGCATGTGCGAGCCTCCCCGCCGCACGTGCGGTTCCCCATGCCGCACGTGCAATTTTGGGTGTTCCAAAATTGAAATTTCTACTCTGCTTTGGAGCTTCATTACTCCAAAAATCAAACCCAAATTTGAACAAATCGAGGCTTAAAACTTACAAAAATATGATGAAAGAGTAAATTCTAAGCTCAACCCAACATCATAAATTCAAACAAACTCATTGCTATTGGAAAAGAAAAGATCAAAACTTTGAGTGTAACTTTCCCAACTCAAATCCATAAATTGCTTCCTCCAACTACCAAAGATTATGTAAAAGAAAGGAATTGAACATGAATAATGCTATGTATGCCATATACAAACATGAAATCTTGAATTTAGGGTTCTTGACATAACCTACACTACCCTAATTCTTCAACCACTGCAAATTCTCCCATCTCATATATTAATTCCCAAGGTTGAGACAAGAATTCTTACCTTAGCTTATGGAATTGTGGAAGATTGACTTTAACCCTCTTGTTACTGTTCTCTTCCTCTTCTTCTTCTTCTTCTCTAAAACTCTAGAATTTTCTTTCTCTCCCTCAGGTTATATCTCCCTCTCTCTTCACTTGAATTCAAATATCTATATATAAAATATCTAAGTTATGACTTAAGTTAAACCAAATTACAATCACTTCAATTAATTTTATTACTATCACCCAAGTTACCTTAACTCCACTTTGTCTAATTAAGGTGAATTAGGCTCTAACCACCTAGTCCATTATTTAATTTGTAACCTTACTATTTAACGAATCAGACAGGTTTTTTCTTAAATTAACATATCTGTCGAGCAGAGTAGAATGCACATAATACATAGTACACACTTCACACACAGATAAACATAGAATGGACATATAGACACATAATTAGTGTAAACCACAGAATGCACAGCTAAGTAGGGAGACGGGCGTTGCAGGAAAGTAACACTTTGAAAGTAGTTACACTGAAAAAGCAAAATCAAATGGAAAAGTAGTAAACGGGAAGGTAATAACACTGGAAAAACAAAATCAAATGGGAAAGTAGTAATTCGTCTATATATAGCCTAGTGTATTCTCCCCCTTCAGCAACTTCTACCAAGTCGTCTATATTGTGGCCACTGGAAAAACATAATCAAATGGGAAAGTAGTAATAAACTAGTAATTCGTCTATATATAGGCCAATGTATTCTCCCCCTTCAACAACTTTTAGTAATTCGTCTATATATAGGCCAGAGTATTCTCCCACTTTAACTTGGAAGCTCAAGCCAGTTCTGCAAAGGAAGTTTTCATTAAGTACATTGTGAAACCAGCTATGAGAGCATTGGGGTCTGAAATTATCGAGCAACTCCTTGTGCGACGCCAGAATTTCAATCCCAGAGTTTGGTCTATGATTGTCTTCTTTGTGCTACTTGTGGTCGTGCTAAGTAAGAAAATAAATAAATCCCTTTTCATTTTTATTTTTATTTTTTTTTTTTTGAAAATTTGAATACCTCCGCTTATTCTGGGTTCATTAGTTTTTTTAGTCTTTATTTATGCTTGTATATGTTCAATTCGTATTGTTAATATTCAATTGAAAGTATTAATCTTCTTTTATATATATTGATGACATTTGTATTCTAACTTCTATAATATTTCAGGATTCTTATGAACGCGTTCAATGATTCTATCGACTATAATGTTGGATATTTGAAATGGTGTCATTCTGTTGGATATAATTGTATTTAGTGTGGAAAAATTATATAATGATATCAGAGCAAATATAGTGTGTTGCTTTGATTTTTATTAATTTAAATAATAAAATTCATCACTTTATGTTAATTTATGATGTCCCGATCTAGTGTGTTTGGTTAGTGCTTGTACTATATTCGGAACTTATGTTTGCATTTGGGTCGATTTATCTTCTTAAATTTCAACCTTTGATTTGTGCACAATTTGGAAATTAAAACATTTTAGCAGTTTTCAGTATCTATTAATCTATTTGGGGTAGATTTGTCTGCTTTGGATGAGGTTTCCTCCTGTCTAAGATGTAGATCAGAAGGTGTTGTTTGGAAAAAGGCAAGGACAGATTCAAGATTTTGACCAACCTACGGGAGATATGTTTTTATGAATAATGTTAAAGTTTTTAAATATTTTATTCATATAAAATATTTGATAAAAATATTAATAAAGCATTTGAGTTCTTAACATTTTTCATGTTTTATACGGCTGAGCCATGGAGTAAAGGTTTACGCGCATCCAATAATTTTTGCCTCAAAAAATTAATAAATTAGTAAAACAGTCAATTTAAGAGGCTGTGCATAAAACTTAACCTTAACTTCCTTTTAAAAACTTGTTAAACCAAAATCCCCTCCTCCTCCTCCTCTCTCTCTCTCTCTCTCTCTCTCTTCCCTTCTCGCTCTCACCTTACTCAATTTCTCTCTACAAATCCCCAACTTCTTTCTCTTTCTTTCTTTCTTCTCTCACTGTCTGCTCCAATACTCTCAATAATTTAAAAGCTTACCCATATCCTTTGCTCTCTAAAACTGGACCTCTTTATTATTCCTTACTAAATGGAATTATTTTATATGTATATGTATCTCTAGTTGTAGATAACAAAAAATGAATCCAAAAAGAGAGTGAGGTTTGGATAACACAAAATATTAGAGAGAAAAAAAATTTGGGTAAGTAGAAAAAAGAAAGAAAAATTAAATTTTGTTTGTTCATTTTGGAAATTTTCATTTTCGAGTGAAAAGGAAGATTTTAGATGGAAAAATTAGAAGTTACAGAGGCAATGAGTGACAGTGTTGGTGATATAATTGGTGGTTGAAAATGATGGTATGGGTTATATTTTTGTGATAGATTTACTAATGGTATGGTTTTAGTCATTATGCAAAAATTAATTGAAACAAAAATAATATTACTATAATGTTGGATAGGAGGGTGCTGTCGATGGCCGGTGATAATGGTGGCTGGCAACGCGAGAGAGAGAGAGAGAGAGAGAGAGAGAGAGAGAGAGAGAGAGAGAAATGATGCGGGAAAAGAGATGCAAATGGGTTTGCAAAGATAACAACAGTTTAGGGAGAGGACTTAAATAGGGTTAAAGTGGTGAGACTCTTTAATATGATGGCCCACTTTACTTTTTAGTATTTTGTGATGTGGCAGGATATTATCGTGACGTGGCAGCGCCGTGTTAAACTTATGGCCTTGACAGGGCAAAAGCATACATCGCAAAAATTTATAGAAACTATTAAAATACAATATCAGCTTTTACCGTCACAAATACTTAGGTCTATTTTTGACAGCACAGTTTAAAATTAATTTCTTTTTGTATGTTTTTTATAATAAAAAAAATTAAAAGATTAACTTTTAACTTATTTCTTAAAATAGGTCTTTTAATAATAATGTCTTTAATAATAGTTTCCGAGGTGGGCTCAGTGGATAGGGCTCAACACTAAAAGGCTTAAACCCGTGCTCGAGACTCCAATGCCTCTCAGTATGGTGCCCTTAAAAATAATTATAAATTTCATGTATACCACAAGACAAAATATTAAATTATTTCAAAATAATTATAATGATTTTTGTTTTTAATTTATAAAGTCTCGTGCATAGCGTGTAAGGAAAATTTAAAATTTTTTAATATACTTGATATTTTTAGTTAAAAATAAAATTTATTGACATGACACATAAACACAACACGATAATATCAAATAATAAATGAATATGATTAGAATATCTCTAATCATTCACCAAATCTTGCATCAAATTTAAATTTGATAAAAAATTTGGTAAAAAACAGGTCCAATTATTTCATTAAACTTGTATTCTTTCATCTCTAATAAAATCGATTTCAATATGTTCCAAGCCTTGAAAAAGAAGAAACAAAACAAAACCAAAACAGTCTGCCTTTAATTTTTTGCTTTAGGTCATTCATGTGGTAGAGCCAGCCCCTGTCAAATATTAAGTTGATTGGATAACGAAAATCACGTGCTCGAATCAATTTTGTATAGAGGGTTCCGTAGAGTATATCATCTTTGCAAAAAATTTCGTCGATCAGATAATAGAAATCATGTGTTTGGATCAATTTTGTACCGACAGTTGTATGATCCGTTTAGTTTTTCACCGTCTATATAAAATTGATTTAAACATGTGATTTCCGTTATCTGATCAACTTCTTTTCTTTTCTTTTCTTTTCTTTTTGGCAAAAATGACATACTGGACAATCCTAAAATATATACTATTCAAATTATCCAAACGAGACTCAAAAATAGACTCAATAAGCCGGATTAGATGGTCCAATCCGATGGTGGATTGAACAATCCAATTCCTCAGAAAGACGTAGAGAGAGGATGTACACACTGTGAAGTAAAAGACCAATATGGACAAATAAAAGAGGTGTTGCTCGTTACGAGAGGTGTCACATGTCAAATATTGGTTAATTGTCCAAATCGCCCCCAACCACCCACTTCCCCCCTCCCCTCTAGTATAAAAGCTCCATCGCAAAACCACCATTCCTACACTTGAAGATCCCCTCCCCCCCTCCACCAAAGTATAAACGCTCTATCACAGAACCACCATTCCTACACTTGAAGATGAAGGAAGTTAGAGAGACCGATGCAAGGGAAGTTTTCGTGAATTACATTATCAAACCTGCTATGAGCAAATTAGGCTCTGAAATATTCGAACACTTCTTTGTGCGGGGCCGGATTTCGATCACAGAATTTTGATTAAGATGTTCCTCTTTATGCTGCTCCTAGTCGTTCTATTCTACGTAAGAAGATACATAAATCCCTTTTGTTTTCTGTTTTAGATTGAATTAGAGTTCATTAAGCCTCATTATTAACATTACATTCAATTGAAAGTATTAATTTTCTTTTATACATATTGACATATCTATATAACATGATCACTTTAGCACATATAGTATGTTACTCAAGTGGTCATGTTACTCAAGTGACAAAAAAAATACACATATAATATTATTACATTGTGCCTTTAATATTAATCTTCTTTTTTCTGTCATTAGACTAGTAGTATATATATATATATCAAGACTATTTTAACTCACTTTTCTAAAAAATTGAGCCCAATTTGGATTTTGGAAAGGTTTTTGAAAGTTTAAGATTTTTTCATAAATTTTATACGTTTTAAGTATATTTAGATTGAGTCGATCTAAAAAAAAATTTAAAAATAAAATAAAAATTGTATATTTTTCTATATGTTTATTCGTATTTAATATTTTTAAAAAAATCATAAAACAAACTGAAAAACATTGATTAAAATATTTAAAAAGTCCACTACAAATATTTCAAAAACTATTTTTGAAAATTTCAAAACGAAACAGAGTTTTAAAATTTATTTAAGAATTTAAAAAGCAAGCAAGTTTTGAATTTTCAAAATTTTAAAAACTATTTTTAGAATATATAACTAAACAAGTTTTTAAATTTTGTCAACTCTTTTAAAAAAGTTATTTTTCAAAATGGATTCTTATAGCGACTCCGGTTTTGACCCGATATTTTATTATGTTTCGGACTTGGGTTTCATGGTTCAATGTTGTTGTCCATCTCTTATTACCCTTGTTGTTCTTTGGATTAGTCATTTGGATTGATATACATATCAAAACGTGAGCTAGAGCCCAGTGAATAACAACAGTGTAAAGAGGTTCCAAATGATGTCCTTACTGAAAAGCAAACCACAAACTTAACAGATTCTTATTTCATACAGGGACATAAATTGTAACGCCCCCAAAATAATACAAATAATCGGACTCATAAGTGAAGTGAGCATAATAGAATTGGTATACTTTCATTCATCAGAGTTCATATTACCAAAGATAATACATGCAATAAACATTTGTAAATGTTCATCCTGAATGTATAGCATGTAATGCCAGTTAATAACAACAAAACAAATGCGCTACAAGCTTACATCTTTCTAAGACATTACTTAGTTACAACAAAAGAAAGTCACAAGTTCTGCACATATATAAAGCCCTTGGCTTGAATAAACATTTAAACACAAAACACAAAATAGAGCCTCCAGCTCCTAAGTCCTCCCAAGCTACGTCCTTGGAGGAGGTATGTCACCGGTACCTGAAAATGGTTTCCCAAGTAGGGTGAGCCAAAACCCAGTAGAAACAGTCTATCACAATATATGAGGTTTAACGAAGATATAAGTGTTAGAGATATGACATATTCAATGTTTACGACAAATGCACATTCTTCACATGACCACACGGTACCAATATTCACATCTCAATCCATTTCCATTTATTCATTTCAAGTTAATTCACTTTATTTCAATTCATAGGCCAAGTTTATAATTCTCCGAATAACCCAACTGAGACTACAACTCAGTGGTTCTCAATTAACATAACTATCTTACAAGCACTTCAATCTTGCCATTTTATGGAAATTTCGTCCGCGGGATCGGTACCCATGTATACACATAATTTCGGGACTTTCACCCTAGACACTCTGACCAACTTAATTTCAATGGAGTCCATCCCCTATCTCCTTCCAAAACACGTAGTACATCCCATTGCTCCTCCCAAAACATTATACATATACAATGTATTTAAAAGTACCGTCATATTCAATGACTATCAATTATATATATTCAATGCCTTAACATATTGTCATATTCAATGACACAATTAAATGATTAGTTTCAATTCAACTAATCCTCATGCTGTTTCTACAACAATCATAATTATCCTCCACCGATAGCCCAATACATATATTTCTAAACAGGTACTCAATCTCAAGACATATAATTTATTCAAGTTTCCATAGGTGAGTGGTTTAGACAAATTCAACAACACCATTCATCTATACTTTCCCCCAATTTCACATTTTCGATGCCAATTTCATTATTTATACAAAATAATTATTCAAGACATATTAGGGCAAATTTTCCCCTTTTTCAAATATTAACCCATAGACTAAAATCCACTATTCTAACACAAGATAACCTCATATCCAAAACCCCATAATCATTTATGTAACACAACATAGAAACCCCTCATTTCAATTTGAATCCAAACCCTACATTTACTCAAATACTCCCAAAATTTCACCATTTATACATAGCAACAAATAACTAGGATAAAAATCATATCAAGGTGTAGAATATCCCTACCTCAAGTGTAGATGTCCAAAGGAGAAGTGGAGAAAGCTCAAAGGTGACCAAACTCAGCTTTATTCGGATCAAATGGAAGCCCACGGGATGCTCTATCTTTTTATCAAAGGGAGTAGAGTAGAGAGACCCTTAGATCCTAGGGGATTTGTAGAGAGAAGTCAAATTTTAGAGGAAGAAGGGCTGATCTAGGGTTTTTGAGTGAAAAGACACCAAAAAGTGATGTAAAAATGAGTTGCTGCGAACTGATATACGCGAGGCTCACTCGAGCGAAAGAGTTGTCGCTCGAGCGACCAGACACAATAAGTGTCCTCGCTCGAGCGCAAGAAGAGTCATACGAGGGCAGAAAACAAATTCCCAGAAGTTTTGCAGACAGAAGACCGTCACTCGAGCACAAGAGTACTCACTTGAGTGAACAATGACACCCTCCCAGTATCTCTGCAGGCCTGAGAAAATACTGGAAGATCACAAAGCTCGATCGAGCGCAAGAAGCTTTGCTCAAGCGAAGAAGCCAAAATCTGGGCAACATCAATCTAGACCAACTAGCAGCCAACCTGTTCAAAACATGCCCAAGATATCCCAATACTCAAACTCAAATAGTGGAAGGAACAAAAGAAATGGATAACGATATTAAACCATGAAACCCGAGTACGGGATACAACAATAGTCAGGTCAAAACCGAGATCGCTATATAATGTTTATGTGGTACATCCCATAGCAAACTAGTTCAGGCGGTCTTGAAGACCGAACAAGCGGTAATGAAGACCGGTAATCAGATGTGATGGCCATCAACATAATAAACAGGAGTTCCACAAAATGGAACTGACAGAGATCTCTGTAACAATGTAAGCAGGTGCTAAGGATGCCACGAATACAGTGTAAGAACATAGGATCATCATTTATTAAGCGTAATATAAGTATGTTTAGAGCAAGGAAAAGATAAAACAAAAAAGAGATACTTAAGTTAAACATATCTTTACAACAGTGTTACTCACAGTTAGGTCTGCAAAACACGTGGCCGGAACGTGGCGTTTGACCTACACAGATAGATACAAGTATAACATGTATACTTTACCGTGCAATTAATTAGCTGTGTTATAACTTATTGATTAGTTGGCCTAATTGTCCTTCTTCTCTTTAATGTCCGTGTAATGCATATGATCGTCAAATATATGTAGAAATCATGCCAACAGAGGCTCGGAAGATGGAGAAATAAAGCAGAAAACTAAAACTGGGTGTGCTAAACAACTACACGTGCAAAGCCCCTTAGCCGCACGTACGGGATTCTCATCGCACGTGCGTCGCACGTGCGTCGCGCGTGCGCCGGATGGTGCAATTATTTAAGAATGCAAGGTGTTTCTGCCATTGTTTTTCATACGTGAGGGCCTCCCTGTAACGCCCCAAAAAACATACAATGGATATAATAATAACCATGGCTCTTAAGAGATACGGAAACACTTTCCATTACATGATCTCAATGTTTATACAAAATAATCCCACATGCGGTTATACATTCAATGAATTCTAGTACATGAATATATAGCATGTAGACCATTCAATCAAAAATAAATAAATGCCCTCAAGGGCTTACAAATTCCAAGGCTTAAGCCCGGTTACACAAAAGATGGTTTCTCGAACCCACACATATATAGCCCTTGGCTTACAAAAATATGGTCACAACAAAATAGAGCCTCGTGCTCTCAATACATACATCCACTCCCTAGTTTGGCGAATTCACGACGTCTTGTCCTGCACCAAAATCCCATAGGGTGAGCATAAAGCCCAATAGGAAATTCTTAACAAAGCATATACATTTTATACAAGCCTCATAAAAAGGAATGCATATGCCATGCTATGCTTTTGACATTAAAATCACATTATTATCTTTTGAAAATCCTTTATGCTCAATGATATCTTGAAATCACAACAATGCATAAATTATCAATTTAATTCAAGGGGCGGTAAATACGACTCTGGTAATCCCTAGGTTGGTGTCTGCAAGTAAGCATAACTAGCTCTACGAAAAACCCAATGTACCGGTTGCTAAATGGAAAGGAAGTGGTACCTCCTCCGCACGTGTTTTCGGTCTTTCACCCTGGACACTCAGGCCAACTTAATCAATTTTATCTACACCCCTTATCTGGACTTACCAACGTATTTACCCCATAACCTTTCAATAAGTTTCATTTCACAACATTTCTTTCTCAATGTAAAAGTTTTCAAATCTCAACTCAAAATGTGCAACTATGCAATATTAGAAATGCCAATACAATATATGCCAAAGCAAAATAATAATCTTCCATTAACAATATTTTTCCCATAATTCCTCCACTTCGATCACAATTCCCATTTTCCTTTCCAATGCGATTTCATCAAATGTCACATATGAATATATATATGTGATAACCCTGTTTCATATTATGCTAGTTAATCTTAATTATGATTGTGATTATGTGTTTAATATGATTTTGGGTGCCATTTATATGATTATATATGGTTTTGGCTTTATATCTGTTTACTGTGGGAAAATCTGTTCAACTTACTATTACAAACTGAAAATTGAAGGCCTTATCGGCCACAAAAACCGAAATTGACTATGCCATTGCGATTGGCGTAATTTTTAGAGCCTATGGTGAAATTTAATTGAAAACTGATTTGGAACGAAATAATTAGATTCAGAACGATTAAATTAAGCTCAATTACTTAGCCTAGATCAAATTTGATTAGGCCAACATATATAAGTGGCCTATTTGTATTTATGAGCAATGTTTTGAGCTCATTTCCTCTCCTTTAGCCGGGATCACTCTAGAGAGAGAGGGGGGGCAAGTTAGAGAGAGAGAGAGTGTGTGTGAAGGCAATTGAAGCTTTGATCAAGAAGCTTCGAAATCTTGAAGATTAACTCAAGAATTAACCATAATTTGGAAGATTTGAGCTTCTAGGTGAGTAATTGGTTATGAATTCATAAGTTTGAGGTTATAATTTTGTGAATTCAAGTTAGATGGTAATCAAGAACATAATTTGAGTTGAAATTGATGAATTTGGAGCTTGTATGTACATGCATGTGCATAATTGCCATGATTTTATACATTCAAACATGAATCATGTTGAACAAGAAGGATTGAGCACCAAATCTCACATGCATGCATAATTTTCATGAGTTTCATGATTATAAGTGTCATTTGTATCATTTGAAATAGAGATGAAGTCAAGAATTGACATGTATGCATGATAGATAAGGATATGGAATTTGTATGAAGTTAAGTACATGGGTTTTGAAAATTATGAAAAGAATTCAAAATAATTTATGAGGTGGACCATGATTTTGGTCAATTGGTTCCAAATTACTCATGTTCTTGTGTTATATGATGTCCTTCCCTACTTTTGTGTCAAAAACATGAGTTTTGAACCTTTAAACATTGAGTTTGAACTTCAAGAACAAATCTGGAAATTCCAGAATTTGGCATGTCCGCTCGAGCGGAGAAATAGCCGCTCGAGCGTGAAATGTTAGTTCCCAAAACTTTTGCAAACATTGATGTCCGCTCGAGCGAGGAGAGTCATGCTCGAGTGTCAGTCACATGTTTCAACTCTCAGCTCGAGCGTCCGAAGTCACGCTCGAGCGCAAAAATGAGGCAACCAGTACTTTTGCAAACAAAAGGGGATCCGCTCAAGTGTCGAAAGCTGCGCTCGAACGGGGATCCCTGTTTCAGAAATTTTGAAAAGATTGTTTTGTGTTTCATTTTTCGTTCTCTTTCATTTCTCAGCACTCTTAGGCATGCATTGAGCATTGTGAATGGATTAAGAAGATATAAAAGAGGCCTATGAAGAATATATGAATTTAGAACGGATTGAATTGCTTGTGACCCATTATGTCTATGAAATGTGTAGGGTCAGGCACAAGGGAAAATCATCCAGCGGATCACTGTGAGTAATATCTTAGTAAAGAAATTTGAAGTATGTCATTTGTCCAATTGTTTACTCTTATTCAAGTTTCATGAGTTTGTTAATTTGAAAGGTGGACAATATTCGTCATGCTGAATGTTTGGGCCAAAGGCCATTTGACATGAATGATTGGGCCAAAGACCATTGGACATAAATGATTGGGCCAAAGGCCGTTTGACATAAGTGATTGGGCCAGAGGCCGTTGGACATGAATGATTGGGCCAGAGGCCATTCGATATAAATGAATTGGGCCCAAGGCCGTTGGTTAAAAACAAGTGGGCCAAAGGCCGTTTGATATGTTCAGGCTCGAAGCCGTGTAACGCACCAATTGGAAACATGAATGGGTTTAAGACCGTTTGATATATCTGTTTCGAATTTCATTCATGTACTCTCTTTATTTGATATTATTCACTGTGCTTTTGCTCACTCTCATTCATGTGTATGTAGGTGAGCCAAGAGATGTTCAAACCCAGCCTTGGTGAAGTATGTGAGAAACAGTCAAAGTTTTGAGAAGTCAGCCCTAACGTCTCACGCACGAGACTTGTTTTTGCCCTTTTGTTCTTTTGTTATATCTTTGCTAAGTGGGCGAAAACGTTGAATCACCTTTGTATATATGTTTTGTTTGGCTGACTGTATGACTGAAAGTTCCTGGATATAGATTAGCTCTATGGGTATGTGTCAGTTATTACGAAATATTTTTGGAATGATTTTGCTATATCATGTAAGCACAGCTCTATGGACAAAGTTTTTATTCTTGCTTCCGTTTTTGCCCCTTAACTCTTTTGAGATATGTTTGAGAATTGTTTGAGGCCGTAGGAAATCCCTTGATTACTGGCCGGTTATGACCTTAATCCATGGGGGCGGGTTCGGGTTATGACAATATATATATATATCTATCCAAGTGTGGCAACATTTCCACATTTCATGTGTTGTCAACAATTTGCCATTTCATAACTATATAAGTACTTACACTTAAACAATAAGTTCAAAACAAAATCCCCAAATCCTCATACATCAAGAAAATTGCAATTTTGCAAACAATAATATGAAATTTCCACTCATACATTCATTTAGCACAAGAAAATCCATAGATTCTCAACATCTTCCAAAAACCCCCAAATTTCTAGGTTTTTCATCAAAACTGGACATTCCCTCATCCCTTGGTGGAATCCCACCAAAATCATCTTTCTTAAATCAATGTGATTCAAATCTTCAAGAAAATCATTTAAAGAACACAAGAGATGAACCCATTTTCAAAACCACCAATATGCTTGAGCCAGAAACCACATTTTCAATGCAACCAATGGAAATCTCAAAACTTACATAAACTTGCAAAAATATATATATAACTCTAAGAAAAATCCCTACCTCAAGCTTTGGAGAAGAAGAGAGAAGAAACCCCCAAAATCAATGGTGTAGAAACTTGATCTTCACTGCACACAACGAAGCCCTCAAGAAGTTATCCAACTTTGACGAAGAAACTATGGGCAAAACTCTCATAGATTTAAAGAGATCAAGGATTTGATCTTATTTGGTGTAGGAAATGTAGAGAGAAGTTAGAGAAAAGAGTTTTTAGAGAGAGAGAGAGACATACAACAAAAGTGAGATACAATAAGCCTAAAGAGAAGAAAAAACAAAATTTTCAGACTCACCTACCACCGCACGTGCGGCACCCATGCCCGCACGTGCGGCCTTCATCCCCGCACATGCAGCCCTTCCTCTCCCGCACCTACTACTTCTCGTGCATTTATTTCAATATGCACCTAGGTCACCCCCTCTGCTTTCTACACGTGCAGCCTCACCTCTCGCACTTGCGGTCCCTCTCCGCACGTGCAGCCCAAGCCCCCGCACCTGCGGGTCTGGTCCTCCAGCCTAGAAAATTCTCGGCTCCACTCCCGACACTCCGAACCTGACCTCGCACCCTCCGGAATAAGTGAAGTACTCGGGATCGAACTAAATACAAACAAAAATTTTAAGAAGGAGCTTTCAACAACAACGTACCCGGCATAACTTAAAAAAGAACGAGACGAATTACGTACTGATCATCACAACCTCCCCACCATAGGAAATTTCATCCCCGAAATTAAATCAACCACTTGAACAAATAGTTTCTAGGAATTACAACCACTTTGTTACAATTTCAAATCACAAAATAGATCTTGAACCAGCATTTACTATTACCACCCTAACTACCTCAATAACTACAACCGCTTATGGCAACATAAGTATGAAACTTTCTAGCAAGGTATCTGTGGGGAAATATTTTCTGAGTACCGACACGTGGCAAGGTGATACCAACGTGTCAGCCGAGGTGCCACGTGTTCTGGTCGTTATGCCGAAGTAATCTCGGTGTTGTCGAGGTTTTCTCTGAAGATGTCGGAATTCGAGATGAGCAGATAAGGGACAAGAGTCCCAGAATGAAGAAAGACTTCAAGATGGATAAGGATAGTAGTCTTAGGGAGTCTATCCTTATCTCTTGCAGAGTCCAAAGTAAGCACTGAATGGAAGTCCACAGAAGTCAGGTTTCTAGTAGGACTAGGATTGAGTAAACTATAAAAGGGAGGCACCCCCATGGGTCTACGGTATGCAATTTATGCTTTGAGCAGTGAATTTAGCACTTGATTATCTTTGAGAGATATACTGACTTGATCGTCGGAATACCCCCAGGTGGCGAACCACCACCGGAGTCTTCTTTTTCTGTTGCAGGTTAGCTAAAAGCCATCTATTCTGCTGGTGCTCTCCAGTTGATTACTAAGCGGGCAGTGTGATCAGAAAATCACTCACACAATTTGGCGCCGTCTGTGGGAAAGATAGGAGAATAGATGGCCAGTAACGGACAGAAAGAAAGGATTGGGGACGACACTCCTGCTAGGAGTAGGAGACCTATTGACCTTGATGTCATAGGAGACGAATACAATGCAGAAACTCGTGACCAGAATCACGGAGTAAAGGACGTCGGCCAGACTAGCGACGCACCAAAGAAACCAGATCGAAGTGGCTACTACAACGAAGACGACCTCCAGGTATGGAAGGATAGATGCCTGCGAAGGGACGAAGAGATGAAGGAGATGGCAAACAAACTGGCAGACCTGCAGTCGGTCGTCAATTTCATGATGCAAAATAACGTCATGCAGTCGCCGTTCCCATTGCAGGACACGCCAATTCCAGCAGCCAATGCCCAGAAGAGAGGGCAGAGAACAATCCCCGTAGCCCCTCAGCACAACGGGAGCGAAAGACACTCTCACCGACCTTCTAGGGAGGTCGGACGAAGGGAGCCAAGAAGAGAAGAATCACGGAGGACGCATCACACAAAGGAGGCAGACCCCAAGGGACATCGGCATGTTCAGGGGCAGGCGTTGTGCTTTGACACAACTCATGGAGAAGGGTCGAAGAGGACTCACCACGAGGCCGAAAGTAGTGCACCGAAGAGACTGAAAGCAGGAGATAGCCGAGCTCCTGGGAGGACAAAAGAGGATTTAAGAGATTACCTCAAAAGGAAGCAACAGAATGACTATGCCGAGGTAACTTCCCCAGATAAGCCGAGGACACCATTCTCAGTGGAATTGGACAGGTTTGAGGCGCCGAAGAGATTCAGTATGCCGAGGTTTCAAATATACGATGGTAAGTCAGACCCAAACTTCCACGTCGGATTATATTTGAACTCGATGGCATTATATAGTGGGAACGAGCCGTTGCTCTGCAAAGTGTTCCCCTCATCCTTTAGGGAGATTGCATCAGATTGGTTCCACAAACTACCAAAGGGAAGCGTAAAAACTTGGGAAGGCCTAGCCGAGATGTTTGTGGCTAGGTTCGTGACAAACAAACTACAGCCATTAAGGGTTGACGCATTGATGGCTCTGAAGATCGGTAAGGATGAAGGCCTCAGGGCCTATGCAAAAAGATACTATGAGGTATTCAACCGAATACCAGAATGTAACCAAGAAGTGGCGGTCGTGTCATTCAAGAACGGCTTAAAAGACAACTGCCCACTACGGAAATCTTTGGCAAAAACTTTGCCAAAAAGCATGGAAGAGCTCATGGCGAGAATTGAGAAGTATGCCAGAGCCGAGGAAGACACGTCGGGGGATAAAGAGATAAAGCCAGAGAAAGGAAACGGCTCGCCGAAGCGAGGCCGAGGTAACAACGGGTCGAACAAGCACGAAGCAGAACTGAGGGCTGCCCAGGCAGTGACAACTGTGTTTCGAACTCCGATTCACAAAGTCCTGGATCAAATTCGGAACCAGCCCTATTTCAGAGCACCAGCAAGGGCACCAGGGGAATTTATGGGGAGGAACGTTGGCAGGCGTTGTGCCTACCACAATGAAGAGGGGCACACAACTCAGGGTTGCAGAGCCCTGAAAGCACACTTGGAAGACTTGGTAAGACAAGGCCATCTGAGAGACCTGGTCGACGAGACTAGAACAAGAGAAGAACAGGCAAGATTGCCTCAAGCACTAGCAGCTCCGCCTCCCCCAGCACAGCAACCTCAGGCAGGAGGACCTCGGGTAGTCAATGTGATTCACTTAAAGGTTGACGAGAATGAAATCAGAGGGGAGACCCAGAAGGTAAAACACCTACAACGTATCTATCAAATCGGGGAGAAAAGACATCGGGCAGAAGAATGCCAGGGGCCAACGATAACATTTACTGAAGCCGACCTAGAGATGGTCCAGCATCCGCATAATGATGCCTTGGTAGTATCCCTCCAGGTTGGGGAGTGCCAAGTGAAATGCATCCTGATTGATCAAGGCAGCTCTTGTAACATCATATACGTCCGATGTTACAAGGTGCTCGGCCTTCACCCGGACGATATGGAACAATCCAATGGCCCAATGGTTGGGTTCAATGGAACACTGACATGGCCACTGGGAGCAGTAAACTTGGAGGTGCAGGCTGGCACCAGGAAGATCAAGACAGAATTCACCGTCATCGACACACCCTCCCCTTACAACATCATCTTGGGAAGGCCATGGTTACATGCGATGGGGCAGTTCCCTCAACATTGCATCAACTATTGTGATTCCCAATAGAACATGGGATAGAGGAAGTCAGGGGCGATCAGCTGCAGGTGAAGAATTACTCCATGGCAGCAATGAAGTCTACTTGCAGCATACGAGAGCCAGAAAAGGAAGAAATTGAAGATGAGGACGTGGAAGTCCTAGAAGACATCGGCAAGGAGCCAGCCGAGAAGAGTGAAGAGGCACGAAAAAAAATCCTCGTCCAGGATGGGGATGAAGAACGCTTCTTTCTTCTCGGCTCGGGCTTAGCCGAAGAAGAGGAAAAAGAGTTGGATGCTTTTCTGCGAGCAAATATTAAGGTGTTTGCTTGGACACCTTACGAAATGCCTGGCATCGACCCCGAGGTCACTTGCCACAAACTGAATGTTGACAGGTCGGCCAAACCTGTAATTCAATAAGCCAGAAGCCCGACATTGAAGCACGTCGAAGCGGTAGAAGAAGAACTAGACATACTTCTAGAGGCTAGGGCCATCAGAAAAGTTCACTACCCGACATGGCTGTCCAATACAGTAGTGGTAAAGAAGAAGAACGGTAAATGGAGGGTCTGTGTAGACTTTACCAGTTTAAACAAGGCCTGTCCCAAAGACAGCTTCCCTCTACCCAAAATTGACCAGCTAGTGGATGCCACTTCGGGGCATGGAAGGATGAGCTTCCTGGATGCCTACAGGGGGTATCACCAGATAGCTATGGACCTAGCAGATGAAGAGAAGACTGCATTTATCACTCCCAAAGGGCTATACTGCTACAGAGTGATGCCCTTTGGATTGAAAAACGCAGGAGCCACCTACCAAAGATTGGTAACCAAGATGTTCAAGCACCTGATTGGCCGAACAGTAGAAGTCTACATTGACGACATGGTCGTTAAGTCCAAGAAGCCTGAGGGTCATCTCGCCGATCTAAAAGCAGTCTTTGAAATCCTTAAAACATATCAGCTCCGACTCAATGCATCGAAGTGTGCATTTGGAGTTGGATCTGGTAAGTTTCTAGGATACCTGGTGACCAGGAGGGGCATTGAGGCCAGTCCAGATCAGATCAAGGCCATCCTAGAGCTGAAGAGCCCAACGTCGGCAAAACAGGTACAGATGCTAACTGGAAGGGCCGTAGCCCTGAACAGGTTTATAAGCAGAAGCTCAGACAAGTGCAAACCCTTCTTCAAATTAGTGAAGAAAGCCACAGACTTTCTTTGGACAGAGGAGTGCGAAGAAGCATTAGCCGATCTGAAGAAGTACCTAACCACAGCTCTAGTTCTTTCAAATCCAGAACCTGGGGAGGAGCTGTTCCTGTACTTAGCAGTTTCAGAACATGCGATTAGTGCAGTACTAATCCGAGAAGAAAAAGGGAAGCAAAAGGCTGTGTACTATGTAAGCAAAACCCTAGCCGATGCAGAAACAAGGTATCTACCCTTAGAGAAATTGGCACTGGCTCTAGTAATGGCTTCAAAGAAGTTGAACCATTACTTCCAGGCCCATAAAATTGTGGTACTAACAGAGCATCCATTAAAGTCCCTATTGCAGCAGGGAGACTTGACAGGAAGAATAGCCAGATGGGCAGTCGCCCTAGGCCAATATGATCTAGAGTACAGGCCCAGAACTGCAATCAAAGTCCAGGTTTTGGCCGACTTCGTGGCCAAGTTCACGCCAGAGTCCATCAAACATCGGGCTCCGTTGAGCCAAGACAGACAATGCCCAAACAAGCAAGCAGAAGCCCAGCCAAAGGCTAAAGAACATAGGAAAGATGAGAAACCTAGACCCTGCAGCATTTACATCGGCGACTCCTTTCAACTGTTCATTGATGGGAGTTCAAACCGGCAAGGAGCGGGAGCAGGAGTACTACTAATATCTCCAGATGGAGAAATATTAGAACGGTCTATTCGATTGGGGTTCAAGGCCTCAAACAATGAGGCTGAATATGAAGCATTGATTGCAGGACTGAAGCTAGCAGCAGCAATACAAGCAGATGAGGTAATAGTTTTTTGTGATTCACAACTGATAGTTAACCAGACAACGAGCGAGTTTGTAGCCCGAGATGAAAGAATGTCGGCCTACGCAAAAAAGGTCATCAGGCTGGCAGCCTTATTCCAAAACTGCCGACTGCTTCAAGTCAGCCAAGATGATAACAACCATGCTGATGCATTGGCCAACCTAGCTAGTGCAATACAACCAGGAAAGGCAAGGACAATAATGATTGAATACTTGTCGGGCCCGAGCATTGAACCAATAATCACAAAGCGTGAAGCAATGTGCGTAGACATGGGACCTAGCTGGATGGACACAATTGTTGCGTTCCTGAAAGAAGGAAAGCTGCCGGATGACCACAAGGAGGCACACAAGATCAGATTAAAGTCGGCAAGATTCAGTCTGACAGCAGAAGGACATCTCTACAGAAGGTCCTTCACTGGACCCCTCTTAAGGTGCGTACACCCTCTGCAGGTTGAAGATTTCTTGTATGAAATTCATGAAGGAATTTGTGGAAGCCACACAGGGGGCAGATCGCTAGCTCACAGGGCCATTGCCCAGGGGTATTGGTGGCCCTACATGCAAAAAGATGCAGAAGCCTACGTGAAGAAGTGTGAACAATGCCAAAGGTTTGCACCTTTGATACACCAGCCAGCTGCTGACCTAAACCCTGTATCCAGTCCTTGGCCATTTGCTCAATGGGGAATGGATCTCGTTGGGCAATTGCCCCAAGCAACTGGGCAAAGGAAGTACCTGCTGGTAGCAACAGATTACTTCACAAAGTGGATAGAAGCAGAACCTCTTGCCAAGATCTGAGATGTGGATGTCAAGAACTTTATATGGAGAAACATCATCACCAGATTTGGGATTTCAAGAGCAATTGTTGCAGACAATGGGACACAATTTGACAGTAAGCTGATCAAAAACTTCTGTGCAAAGTTTAAGATCAAGAACTACTTTTCAACCCCAAGTTTTCCACAAAGCAATGGACAAGCAGAAGCATCCAACAAAGTAATTCTAGATGGGATAAAGAAGAGGCTATAGGCAGCAAAAGGGAAGTGGGTAGACGAATTGCCCAAGGTACTCTGGGCATATCGGACTACGCTGAGAAGATCAACAGGGGAATCACCCTTTGCCATGGCTTATGGCACAAAAGCAGTCATCCCATTGGAGGTTGGCATCCCAGGGATCAGAACCCAGGGAGTTGAGAACGGGACTAAGGATGTACTCTTAGCCCGAGATCTGGATCTTCTAGAAGAAAGAAGAGAGAAGGCTGCAATACAGCTTGCAGCATACCAGCAACAGCTTGCTAGAGCTTATAACAAGAAGGTTAATCCAAGGGAATTTCAAGTCGGCGACCTAGTCCTGAGAAAAGTCGTCGGCAACAAGAAGGATCCCAGGGAGGGCAAGCTTGGCCCAAACTAGGAAGGACCCTACAGAATCACTTCGGTATTGGGCAATGGGGCATATCGGGTTGAAGATAATGAGGGCAAAGCATTGCCAAGACCCTGGAACACTTGTAATTTGAAATTTTTCTATCATTAGATGTTGCTTTATTTTTTGCTGATGTCATTAATAAAATCTTAGCAGAATTCTCCACAACTTGTGAAACTATGCATAATAATGTTTTTGAATAATGAGAACCCAAGTGGAACTCAGGTTCACATTGGGGGCAGAGAGAAGATAGAAACACTTAACACTTGTTGAAATTTGTAGCAATTTACAAGTTGAAGTTAAGCCGAGATAATTGTTTATCTTCACTTGTTGAAATTTGTAGCAATTTACAAGTTGAAGTTAAGCCGAGATAATTGTTTATCTTCACTTGTTGAAAATTGTAGCAATTTACAAGTTGAAGTTAAACTGAAGTGATGCTTAACACTTGTTGAAATTTGTAGCAATTTAGAAGTTGAAGTTAAGCCGAGATAATTGTTTATCTTCACTTGTTGAAATTTGTAGCAATTTACAAGTTGAAATTAAGCTGAAGTGATGCTTAACACTTGTTGAAATTTGTAGCAATTTACAAGTTGAAGTTAAGCCGAGATAATTGTTTATCTTCACTTGTTGAAATTTGTAGCAATTTACAAGTTGAAGTTAAACCGAGATCATTGTTAACCGAGGTAACTCACCCCGAGAAGGTTGCACAAAGAAGGAAGAATATATTAAAAGACTTGCAAAATATTCTAAGTATAGAATCATGCAGAAACAATCAAGAGAAGACAAAGGTACAAGCATTCAAGAGAAGGAAAGTTGAATTAGATATTCAAAGAACAAGGAGGCACGTCGGCCATTTGCAAAGCTTACATTGTCTGAAAAACAAAAATTACAAGACTACAAAAGACAAAAGAAGAAAAACATGAAAATTAAGGTTCCTCAGCATCAGCAGTAACTTGCGATAAGACCTCGGAAGGCTGTTGAGAAGCCACCTCGGCCGCCTTTTCCGTCGCCAGCTCGGCGTCAATTTCTGCCAGAGTTTCGTTAATACTCTTCTCGGCTAGAAGAACATCGGATGATACCTGCTCAAGGGCAGCTTCC
The DNA here is from genome assembly GCA_036172215.1 of Camellia granthamiana. Lineage (NCBI taxonomy): Eukaryota > Viridiplantae > Streptophyta > Magnoliopsida > Ericales > Theaceae > Camellia > Camellia granthamiana. The sequence continues at coordinate 45,093,141 of CM069904.1, forward strand.
TTGGGAACCTCCTCAACCTCCTCATCTTGAGTCAAGTCAAGGACTTGCTCATTTTGAGGAGGGGACTTGGCCCCAGTAGCCTCCTTGGATTTCCTTACCAAGGCCTCATCCTCATCTTGATCCTTAGATTCAGAATCATCATCAGATTGAGCAGGAGGTGGTGGCGGAGGGAATGGAAGAGGAATTGCGTCGGCACTCCGAAGAGGCGAGTCCTCGAGGACATTAAGCTTTTTCAGAAGGGACATCCAACCAAGGGAGAAACCCCTGTTGCATGCCTGCTTCACTTGTTGCTCATAGTCCTCCGTGACATCGGCCATGCCCTGGGCATATGCCTTCTCATCGGCATCTTTGATTTCGGCCACTTTGGTGGCTAAGGCATCTTGGAGCTCCTTCTGGGCCTGGGCCACCTTGTCCTCGGCCTCTTTCAGCTGGGCCTGAAGAACTTTGTTTATTGCCTCAGTGGCACCGACATTTTCCTCGGCTTCGTCTTTCTCCTTGATGGCGACCTCGGCCTGGTCCTCCAGCATCTTCATTTTTTATTGCAAGTTTTTGTTGGTTTTCTGAAGTGTAGAAACCTCCCTCTTCTTCTCGGCGAGCCTCTCGTGATTCTCGAAAGATTGCATTGAGAAAGAATGGGCATACTGGATGGCCTGAAATAAAATAGAAATATCAAAAAAATATTCTAAGTATGAAATGAAGAAAAAGTACCAGACAAAAACACTTACTTGAACAGAGTGTTGAAGCATCAAAGCATAGTTTTCATATTCACTGTACCCGGCGTTCCGCTCCAGATCGCCTGGAAGAAGCAGAGCGGTACTAAGTGCAACGCCGACGTTGATATCATCGACGCTGTCACTTGCCATGACAGGCTTGTCTTCCAAAGTAATTGCGGGGGCCCAGGGAGCATCAGGTTTTTTCGACCCCGAGGTCGTTCCAGAGGATGACCTCGGCCTTTTTGACTTGGTGGATTCGGAGGGAAGGGTTTCAGCGAACCTCTTCGTAGGGACAGAGGCAGTCTTTTCACTTGGAGCCAGCTTGGAAATTGGCAAAGTGTCTTTAGTCTCAACCTGAGTCACTTTGGCCTTTGGTTGAGCCTTCTTAACTCTTTTTAGCTTGGGTGGAAGCTGGGTTTGTGTTGGTAGAGCATCAACGTCAGTTGGGATATTGGCTAAGAGATCTTTGGCCACAGGTTTTGCGCAACCCATCTCGGCTGCAAGGATAAGACGTCTACGACGTTTGCGTTGAGATGGTGGGATTAGGTATTGAGCCGAAGTAGACGGCTGTTCTACTGGATCGGATGTTGATCCTTGGTCTGTCCGAGATGTTGATACGGCTTGTGGAGTTGTGGCAGAGGGAGGAGATAAGCTCTTCTTTTTTCTCTTGGGAACGTCGGGAAGAGTTGATTTGTATGTCGGAATGAAATTAAGAAGCAGAGGCGCCTTCCGTTTTTGGACCAGCAAGTCCAAGAGTTTCTTCAAATCCTTGCTGAGAACAAAGGATTGGCGAAAGTTCTTTGGTGGCTGACGGCGAGCTGCAAGGGAAAACAGACATTAGAAACAGGTAAAGTATTAAAGACTTGAAAAGAAACAACCAAGTATTAACACTGGGCTCTTACCCTTGCCCTCTAAAATTGATCGGGGTAGAGGGAAGAGATGGAGATCCTCATCTGGAGCAAACTCCCAATTTCCTGAGGTAATGAAGTAATCGTCTCCAGCCCCCTTGTTGGAGTCTGGGAGGTCGGCTACGATTTTGAACTCTGTGGATCTCGGCTTAAGATAATAAATGTAGCCTTTTTCTTTCAAGTTAAGGCTGCACATAGTATAGCAGTATTGAACGTCGGTTAAGGTGATCCTAACGTTTTCCTGTTTAGCTAAGGCTATGATACCGTTGATCACTCGATAAGAATTAATAGCAAGTTGCATAGGGTTCAACTTATAATAATGGAGAATCTCACGAAACAGGATGTTGAGTGGAAACCGAAGTCCACACTCAATAGAGGCAACTACGGGGAAGGGCATGGAGTTGTCAGTAGGCATGATGGAGTCATCATCCCCAGCCAACCTCAAATGGACGTCGGCTAGGATTTCAAACTCTTGTCTAAAGTATTCTAGTTTGGATGGGGTGTTTACCCTATGCCTCCACATACCCATAACGTCGGCCTAAATTAGAAGGACTGGGTTTCAGAAGAGAGATGATCTAAAAAAGGTTTTGTGAACCTTGGCTAAGACCTAGGTGTATATTGATGCAAGAAGTTGTGAAGATTGTTTTAGTTTTGACGGGTTCTACAGTCAAATCCCAAACCTAGATCTGTGAAGGCGAAGATTGAAGACACAAATCTGGAAAACAGAAAAGCAAGAATGAAGTTTCAGAATCAAGAACAGAGGTGGGGCTATCAAAAGCACAGAAAATACAAGGAGTATAAGGTCAAGAACAGTGACAAAAGCGCAAGAAAGTGGTAAAACAGTGCGTGTGTTCAATATTTAGGCAAAAGCAGAATCATGGAATAAATACATTCAGATATATGGTTCGCAAGGTAAATGTTTGAACAAAACAGTAATAACAACAAGTAAATCAAAAATTGAAAAACGAAAGGAACCGTTGCTCACCAGAAAAAATGGAGCCGGTATGAAGATTGCCGAAGTCTGACGACAATAACAGAATGGCGAAAGCTTCACAGGAAGGGAGAAAGGAAGGCAGTTACAAAGCTTGATAACTGGAACAATGGCGTATTCAAGAGCTTGAGAGAGAAAAGGCAAGAGAATCGAATGCAAAGTAAGGAGACGAAAGAAGAGAAAAACAAGTTTTGTCAAAATATTTTTGAAACGGCGGCAAAAGAAGGCATTAAATGCGCATAGAGCAACGCATACGTCAGACGGCGCACACAAAGAAGACGATTCACAGGCGCATCAGAAACACGATCCAATGAGGATCAAATGCGTAAATGAAACAGTTGAAAAGTAATGCTTCACAGCTCACACGCATGAAGAAGTCCATGGGGAAATCTTGTTCACAAGAAGACATGTTGGCCTGAAATAAATGATCTCGGCAGAAGATGTTTTAGCCGACACACTGGAAAGAAGTACCGATATAGGTTCCATCACCTTAGAATACCGAGGTAATACAACCTAGGGGGCAGTTGTGGGGAAATATTTTCTGAGTACCGACACGTGGCAAGGTGACACCGACGTGTCAGCCGAGGTGCCACGCGTTCTGGTCGTTATGCCGAGGTAATCTCGGTGTTGCCGAGGTTTTCTCCGAAGATGTCGGAATCCGAGATGAGCAGATAAGGGACAAGAGTCCCAGAATGAAGAAAGACTTCAAGATGGATAAGGATAGTAGTCTTAGGAAGTCTATCCTTATCTCTTGCAGAGTCCAAAGTAAGCACTGAATGGGAGTCCACAGAAGTCAGGTTTCTAGTAGGACTAGGATTGAGTAAACTATAAAAGAGAGGCACCCCCATGGGTCTACAGTATGCAATTTATGCTTTGAGCAGTGAATTTAGCACTTGATTATCTTTAAGAGATATACTGACTTGATCGTCGGAGTACCCCGGGGTGGCGAACCACCACCGGAGTCTTCTTTTTCTGTTGCAGGTTAGCTAAAAGCCATCTTTTCTGCCGGTGCTCTCCAGTTGATTACTAAGCGGGCAGTGTGATCAAAAAATCACTCACACAGTATCAATCCACAACAATTTCATGTTTAAAATAGCAATACATATAACAACATAAAACCAACATTTTTGATACATTTCCCTCCAACACTAGGGAATATTACAAATTAAAATAACTAAGCATTTCCAAACAAATCTGGATATTTGGAGCGGACCTCCGCTTCCCGTTCCCAAGTTGCTTCTTCAACCCCATGGTGTCTCCACAACACTTTTACCAACGGTATAGTTTTACCCCGTAGCACTTGCTCCCCGGTGTCTAGTATTTGGACTGGTCGTTCTTCGTAAGAGGCATCCTCATCTACCTCCAAATCAACCCAATCAAGTACATGAGGAGGGTCGGGCTCATACTTCCTAAGCATAGATACATGAAACACATTGTGAACCCCCGAAAGTTGTGGCGGTAAAGCTAGCCGGTATGCCACTTCCCCAATTCTCTCCAATATCTCGAAAGGCCCAATGAACCTCGGAGATAATTTACCACTCTTACCAAATCTCATCAAGCCCCACCTTGGTGAGATTTTAAGAAACACATGGTCACCAACTTCGAAAGATAAAGGTTGTCTCCTCTTATCGGCATAACTTTTTTGCCGGCTTTGAGCCGTAGCTAACCTCTTCCGAATGAGAGCAACTTTCTCGATCGTCTCTCTAACAATTTCTAGACCCAACAACAGTGTATCACCCACCTCAGCCCAACAAACCGGTGATCTACAAGGTTGGCCATACAAGGCCTCAAATGGTGCCATCTCAATGCTAGCTTGATAACTATTGTTATAGGCGAACTCAATCAATGGTAAGTGCCTCTCCCAAGACCCCTTAAAATCAAGGATGCAAGCTCTAAGCATGTCCTCCAAAATCTGAATAGTACGTTCCGACTGTCCATTGGTTTGAGGATGATAAGTGGTGCTCAAGGTCAACTTAGTCCCCAACCCGTCCTGAAGGCTTTGCCACAACCAGGCAGTAAAACGAGGATCTCTATCTGATACAGTGGTTACAGGAACTCCATGAAGTCAAACTATTTCTCTAATGTACAACTCTGCCAAATGCTCAACTGAGTCGTCGGTGTGCATCGGAATGAAATGCATAGACTTTTTCAACCTATCAACAATTACCCAAACAGCATTATTGCCTCACTGTGTTCTATGAAGCCCAACTACAAAATCCATGGTAACGTGCTCCCACTTCCACTCAGCTATCGGTAAGGGTTATAACAAACCTACTGGTCTTTAGTGTTCGGCCTTCACTTGTTGACAAGTAAGGCACCTCGATACAAATAAAGTGACATACCGCTTCATACCCCTCCACCAAAACTGACGACTAAGATCATGATACATTTTGGTGCCTCCCAAATGTACCGCAAGGCGTGAGTGATGGAACTCCCGAAGTACGTCCTCTCTACAAGATTCTGGTACAAACAAATGGTGTATATAACATACACTTAGATCGAGTGAATGTTCAAACCCTTCTCTTCCTTCCCGTTGGAAATTCTATCACAAATTGACTCTACTTCACGGTCTCCTTGTTGTGCCTCAATGACCTTACTAATCAAGGTAGGTTGAGCACTCAAAGTGAACAAAGTTGCACTCTCACCGGACTCACCCAAGTGCAAATCAAACTTGCTGATATCACCAAGCATAATCCATTCCCGAACGGCCACACTTGCCAAGCTACTAACCGATTTCCAACTCAAAGCATCGGCCACTATATTGGCCTTCCCCGGGTGATAGTGTATTTTAAAGTTGTAATCCTCCATAAATTCCTTCCATCTCCGTTGGCGTAAATTCAAGTCTTTTTAGGAAAACAAATACTTTAGGCTCTTATGATCGGAGAAAACCTTAAACTTCTCGCCATACAAATAATGCCTCCAAATTTTCAAGACAAAAATTACCGCCGCTAATTCCAAGTCATGGGTGGGGTAGTTCTTCTCATGAGTTTTCAATTGTCATGAACCGTAGGCCACAACCTTTCCCCTTTGAATCAAGACACAACCAAGCCCATCCCGAGACGCATAGCAATAAACGGTGTAACCCAAATCTCTTTTAAGAATTATCAAGACCGGTGCGGTAGTCAATCTAGTTTTGAGTTCTTAGAATGACCTTTTACAAGCCTCACTCCACACAAATTTGACATCTTTTCTAGTCAACCTAGCCAAAGGTGCAGCTAGTCTAGAGAAGTCCTTTACAAAACGTCGATAATACCCCGCCAATCCCAAGAAACTCCGGATCTCAAAAACATTTTTGGGTTGTCCCCAATCCTGCATGGCATCTATCTTCGAGGAGTCTACAGTTACTCCCTCTCTCGACACCACATGCTCCAAAGACTTCACCTCGGTTAGCCAAAATTCACTTTTCTCAAATTTGGCATACAATTGGTGCTCCCTAAGTAAATCAAGTACTACCCACAAGTGAGCATCGTGTTCCTCCTCAGAGGTCGAATAAATTAGGATGTCGTCTACAAAGACAACCACAAAACGATCCAAGTATTCTCGAAAAATCCGGTTCATCAAATCCATAAAGGAAGCCGGTGCATTAGTTAACCCAAAAGGCATTACAAGAATTCATAGTGGCCATAACGCGTACGAAAGGCCGTTTTCTGAATGTCCTCCTCCTGGACTCTCAACTGATGATACCCCGACCTCAAATCTATCTTTGAGGAACAAGAAGACCCTCTAAGTTGGTCAAACAAATCATCTATTCTGAGTAGATGATACTTGTTCTTACCGGTAACCCAGTTCAACTTGTGGTAATCAATGCATAACCGCAAGGATCTGTCGTTCTTCTTCGCAAAGAAAGCTGGTGCTCCCTAAAGCGATGTACTAGGGCGAATAAAGCCCTTGTCTAAAAGCTCCTGGAGTTGAATCTTCAACTCATGTAATTCGATGGGTGCAAATCTATACGGTGCCATGGAAATCGGTGTCGTGCCAGGCACTAAGTCAATGGAGAACTCGATCTCCTGGTGTGGTGGTAAACTAGTAAGATCCTCGGGAAAGACATCCGGGTATTCGCAAACTACCATTGGCAATTCAACACGGGCCCCGTCACTCTCACTATCCAAGAGAGTTACAAGAAAGCCACTAAGCTTGCTCCTACTACGAGGGTCAAAAATTGGTGACAAGACCCCATCAACCCGATCCCCCATAAAATAAAAACAATCACCACTCGATGTGCACACTATAACTCTCTGACAGTAACAGTCAATCACAGCTTGGTATGAAGATAACCAATCCATGCCTAGAATAACATCAAAACTCGACATGTCTAACAATACAAAAGCAAACGAAAGTCGACGCCCGACAACCTCTATCTCGCAACCACGACACCTCTGATCTAAGTCAACTGTACCCCCAACTGGTGACTCTACTCTGAGCGGAGACGCTAACCGTGCCAACTCTAACCCCAATGCACAAGCAAATGCAGTAGATATAAATGAATGAGATGCATCCGTATCTATCAACACATTAGCCAAGGAATTACACATAACAAAAATACTTCTCACAACTGAGGATCCTGGTAACTGCTCTAGCGCGATAACAGCATATACACGCCCCTGTGGCATCTGATCAACTTACTCATCTCTCTAAGCATAGGCCTGATGCACTGACTGAGCCAAAGCGGCTCCTTGATTAGCTCGTGCAGTCTAGACTGAGTGAGCCTACTGGTGGCTCTGTGTCTGCCTCGACCCTGATGCACCAGATACAGGCAAACCCTCTTCTTGTGCCCCGACTGACCACACTGATAGCAAGTAAGTCCTTGCCCTCTACTCTGAGACTGACTCTGGGATCGATTAGGTGGTGGTGGTGGCAACATCTGTTGTCCTCCCCCCTTCTATGGGCATGAAAAGGCCTTATGACCCAGTTGGCCACACTTAAAACATGAAAAACCACTTGGTGCACTCTTCTCTGTGCCCGCACTAGGAAAAAATAAGGTGGATCTAGACTGCTGTGGTTGGGACTGGGGTGAAAATTTCTACTCTTCTTGTTGGGTCTATAGTCCCCTTGTGACCCTTGACCCCTCAACCGCGAACCCTTAAGTCTCTCCTCATCGGCCTCTACAGTAATCTCTAATATGTGTCGCTGCCGCCACAAGACGGTCATAGTTTCGAATCATGTTCCCAGCAACCTTCAACAAAATCTTGGTTCTCAACTTCTTCTCAAATTCAATGCAACGGCGCTCTTCCTTTGCCACTAACTCCGGTGCAAATTGGGACAAACTGGAGAAGGCCGATTCAAACTCGGCTATGGACATGTTAAGTTGGTTGAGGTTTTGAAATTCTTGCCTCAACCTCTCCCTAGCAGTGGGAGGTAGAGACTTATCTTGGAAGGCTACCACAAATGCTTCCCACGTCAGCTCTACTCGACCCTTGGCATACTTCCACCATTGTCTCACATCTCCTTTGAGATAGTAAATCACTAGAGTCACCCTTAACTTGCTATCCTCAATGTGAAGCATCTCGAATGTCTTCACTGTTTGCTCGAGCCACTCATCTTCTTTCTTGGGCTCGGGGCCACCATGGAACTCATCCGGTTTGGCCCGCAAAAACTCTCTAGTAAGGAAACTCACCCTTGTCTCTACGGTGTTATCCCAGGCTTGGTTCTCTGCCCTCAATATGTTCATCGATTCCCTCAAAGCCCCCGCCATTTCTCGGGCTAAGGCCCCCATTGCGGCTTGTCCCGCTTGCCCCGGAATTTCTGCTTGTCCCACTTGCTCGGCCACATTAGCTTGGCCTGCTTGTCCGGCCGCATTAGCTTGGCCGAATTCCTCCTCTTGTACCGAGACCTCATGGACAGGTACTTCATGCACACCCTGGCGAGCCCTACCACGTCTCCCGCTTGTACCACCACGAGCTTTACCCCTTCCTGACATCCTAATTAAGGAACAACGTAGATAATTTAGTACACAATCCCAAATGAGCTCACAACTTGCCTTACACGTACGACCACAATAATTCTATATACTTATCTACCATACAAACATTTAATTTCACTCCACATAAGCACTTAGTCACGTAAGCACATACGGATTATTCTTTTGTGATGAAATTTGTCCCACGAAAAACCAAGAATTCTTAGTAGAATGAGTATTGATCAAGTACCCTTCTAATAAGACCTCAAGGAATTTAATAGGCGCAAACAACATCCCAAAAGTCCAATCCCATACCCATCTAGTCATATAAACATGTTATCGCATAGTCACAAAACAGAAGACATCTCCTAATCATGCGAAATGAGCCCACTGTGGTATAACAACCACTTCCCACAAGCTCCAAGTATTCAAACCCGGTAGCTCTGATACCAAGTTTTAACGCCCCAAAAAAAATACAATGGATATAATAACAACCATGGCTCCTAAGAGATACAGAATTATCCCCAACACTTTCCATTACATGATCTCAATGTTTATACAAAATAATCCCACATGCGGTTATACATTCAATGAATTCTAGTACATAAATCTATAGCATGTAGAGCATTCAATCAAAAATGCCCTCAAGGGCTTACAAATTCCAAGGCTTAAGCCCGATTACACAAAAGATGGTTTCTCGAACCCACACATATATAGCCCTTGGCTTACAAAAATATGGTCACAACAAAATAGAGCCTCGTGCTCTCAATACATACATCCACACCCTAGTTTAGCGGATTCACGACGTCTTTTCCTGCACCAAAATCCCATAGGGTGAGCATAAAGCCCAGTAGGAAATTCTTAACAAAGTATATACATTTTATACAAGCCTCATAAAAAGGAATGCATATGCCATGAAATGCTTTTGACATGAAAATCACATTATTATCTTTTGAAAATCCTTTCTGCTCAATGATATCTTGAAATCTCAACAATGCATAAATTATCAATTTAATTCAAGGGGTGGTAAATACGACTCCAGTAATCCCGAGGTTGGTGTCTACAAGTAGGCGTAACCAGCTCTACGAAGACCCCACTTTACCGGTTGCTAACCGAAAGGGAAATGGTACCTCCTCCACGCGTGTTTTCAGTCTTTCACCTCGGACATTTAGGCCAACTTAATCAATTTCATCTACACCCCTATCTGGACTTACCAACTTATTTACCCCATAACCTTTCAATAAGTTTCATTTCACAACATTTCTTTCTCAATGTAAAAGTTTTCAAATCTCAACTCAAAACTTGCAACTATGCAATATTAGAAATGCCAATACAATATATGCCAAAGTAAAATAATAATCTTCCATTAACAATATTTTCCTCACAATTCCTCCATTTCGATCACAATTCCCATTTTCCTTCCCAATGCGATTTCATCAAATATCACATATGAATATATATATATATATCCAAGTGTGGCAACATTTCCACATTTCATGTGTTGTCAACAATTTGCCATTTCATAACTATATAAGTACTTACACTTAAACAATAAGTTCAAAACAAAATCCCCAAATCCTCATGCACCAAGAAAATTGTCATTTTGCAAACAATAATATGAAATTACCACTCATACATTCATTTAGCACAAGAAAATCCATAGATTCTCAACATCTTCCAAAAACCAACAAATTTCTAGGTTTTTCATCAAAACTAGGCATTCCTTCATCCCTTGGTGGAATCCCACCAAAATCATCTTTCTTAAATCAATGTGATTCAAATCTTCAAGAAAATCATTTAAAGAACACAAGAGGTGAACCCATTTTCAAAACCACCAATATTCTTGAGCCAAAAACCACATTTTCAATGCCACCAATGGAAATCTCAAAACTTACATAAACTTGCAAAAATATATATATAACTCTAAGAAAAATCCCTACCTCAAGCTTTGGAGAAGAATAAAGAAGAAACCCCCAAAATCAACGGTGTGGAAACTTGATCTCCACCGCACACAACGAAGCCCTCAAGAAGTTCTCCAACTTTGACGAAGAAACTGTGGGCAAAACTCTAATGGATTTAAAGAGATCAAGGATTTGATCTTATTTGGTGTAGGAAATGTAGAGAGAAAGGAGAGAAAAGAGTTTTTAGAGAAAGAGAGATACAACAAAAGTGAGATGCAATCATCCCAAAGAGAAGAAAAAATAAAATTTTCAGACCCACCTACCACCGCACGTGCAGCACCCATGCCCACATGTGCGGAGCGTGCCTCCCGTACCGGCGACCTTCATCCCCGCACGTGCGGCCCTCCCTCTTCGGCACCTGCTATTTCTCGTGCATTTATTTCAATATGCACCCAGGTCACCCCCTACTTTCCGCACGTGCAGCCTCACCTCCCGCACGTGCGGACCCTCTTCGCATGTACGGCCCAACCCCCGGACGTGTGGCTCTGGTCCTCCAGCCCAGAAAATTCTCAGCTCCACTCCCGACACTCCGAACCCGACCTCGTACCCTCCAGAATAGGTGAAGTACTCGGGATCGAACTAAATACAAATGAAGATTTTAAGAAGGAGCTTTCAACAACAATGTACCCGTCATAACTTAAAGAGGAACGAGATGAATTACATACCAGTCATCACACTCCCCGCCAAACGTGCGGCCTTCCCTCCCACACGTGCGGTTCCCCATGTTGCACGTATGGTTTTGGGTGTTCCAAAACCAAAATTTCTGCTCTTCTTTGGAGCTTCAATCTTTCAAAAATCAACCCCAAATTTGAACAAATCTAGGCTTAAAACTTACAAAAATATGATGAAAGAGTAAATTCTAAGTTCAACCCAACATAATAAGTTCAAACAAACTCATTGGTATTGGAAAAGAAAAGATCAAAACTTTGAGTGTAACTTTCCCAACTCAAATCCATAAATTCCTTCCTCAAACTACCAAAGATTATGCAAAAGAAAGGAATTGAACATGAATAATGCTATGTATGCCATATACGAACATGAAGTCTTGAATTTAGGGTTCTTGACACAACCTTCACAACCCTAATTCTTCAACCAGTGCAAAATCTCCCATCTCATTTGTTAATTCCCAAGGTTGAGACAAGAATTCTTACCTTAGCTTATGGAATTGTGGAAGATTGACTTTAACCCTCTTGCTACTCTTCTCTTCCCTTTCTCCTTCTTCTCTAAAACTCTAGAATTTTCTTTCTCTCCCTCAAGTTATATATATATCTCTCTCTCTCTCTTCACTTGAATTCAAATATCTATATATAAAATATCTAAGTTACTTTGAAATAAGTTAAACCAAATTACAATCACTTCAATTAATTTTCTTGCTATAACCCAAGTTACCTTAACTCCACTTTGTCTAAATAAGGTGAATTAGGCTCTAACCACCTAGTCCATTATTTAATTTGTAACCTTAGAATTTAACGAATCAGACAGGTCATTTTCTTAAATTAACATTTCTGTCGAGCAAAGTAGAATGCACATAACACATAGTACACACTTCACACACAGATAAACATAGAATGCGCATATAGACACATAATTAGGGTAAACCATAGAATGAATAGCAAAGTGGGGAGGCGGGCGTTACAGGAAAGTAGTAACACTGAAAAAACAAAATGAACTCGAAAAACAAAATCAAATGGGGAAGTAGTAATTCGTCTATATATAGGCTAGTGTATTCTCCCCCTTCAACAACTTCTACTAATTCGTCTATATAGTGGCCACTAGAAAAACATAATCAAATGGGAAAGTAGTAACACTGGAATAACACTGGAAAAACAAAATCAAATGTGAAAATAGTAATAAAGTAGTAATTCGTCTATATATAGGCCAGTTTATTTTCCCCCTTCAACAATTTCTAGTAATTCGTCTATATATAGGCCGGAGTATTCTCCCCCTTCAACTTAGAAGCTCAAGCCAGTTCTGCGAAGGAAGTTTTCATTAAGTACATTGTGAAACTAGCTGTGAGAGCATTGGGGTCTAAAATTATCGAACACCACTTTGTGCGACGCCAGAATTTCAATCCTAGTGTTTCGTCTATGATTGTATTCTTTGTGCTACTTGTGGTCGTGCAAAGTAAGAAGATAAATAAATCCCTTTTCATTTTTTATTTTTTATTTTTGAAAATTTGAATGCCTCCACTTATTCTGGGTTCATTAGTTTTTTTGGTCCTTATTTATGCTTGTATATATTCAATTCTTATTGTTAATATTCAATTGAAAGTATTAATCTTCTTTTATATATATTGATGACATTTGTATTCTAACTTCTATGATATTTTAGGATTCTTATGAACGCGTTCAAAGATTCTATCGACTATAATGTTGGATATTTGAAATGGTGTCATTCTGTTGGATATAATTGTATTTAGTGTGGAAAAGTTATGTAATGATATCAAATTCATCACTTTATGTTAATTTACAATGTCCCGATCTAGTGTTTTGGTTAGTGCTACTACTATATTTTGAACTTATATTTGCATTTGGGTCGGTTTACCTACTTAAATTTCAATCTTTGATTTGTGCACAATTTGGAAATTAAAACATTTTAGCAGTTTTCAGTTTCTATTAATCTATTTGGGGCTAACTTGTCTGCTTTGGATAAGGTTTCCTCCCGTCTAAGATGTTGACCGGAAGGTGTTGTCTGGAAAAAAGGCAAGGACAGATTCAAGATTTTGACCGGCCTACAGGAGATATGTTTTATGAATAATGTTAAAGTTTTTAAATATTTTATTCATATAAAATATTTGATAAAAATATTAATAAAATATTTGCGTTCTTAGCATTTTTCATGTTTTATACGGCTAAGCCGTGGAGTAAAGCTTTACGGACATCTAATAATTTTTTGCCTTGGAAAATTAATAAATTAGTAGAACAATCAATTTAAGAGGCTATACATGAAGCTTAACCATAACTTCCTTTTAAAAACTTGTTAAACCCAAATCCCCTCCTCTCTCTCTCTGTCTCTCTCCCTCTTCCCTTCTCCCTCTCACCCAATTCAATTTCTCTCTCTACAGACCCCTAACGTCTTTCTCTTTCTTTCTTTCTTCTCTCACTGTCTGCTCCAATACTCTCAATAAATTAAAAGCTTACCCATATCCTCTACTCTCTAAAACTAGACCTCTTTATTATTCCTTACCAAATGAAATTATTTTATATGCATATGTATCTCTAGTTGTAGATAATAAAAAATGAATCCAAAAAGAGAGTGAGGTTTGGATAACACAAAATATTGGAGAGAAAAAAAAAATTTAGGCAAGTAGAAAGAAATAAAAAAACTGAAATCGGGTCTGCTAAACAGCTGCACATGCGGAGCCCCTTGGCCGTATGTACGGGACTCTCACCACACGTGCACCACGCGTGCACCAGATGGTGCAATTATTTCAGAATGCAAGGTGCTTCTACCATTTTTTTCCGCACGTGCGGCCTTGCCTCCCATACGTGCGGTTCCCCATGCTGCATGTGCAGTTCTGGGTGTTCAAGAACCAAAATTTTTGCTCTGCATTGGAGCTTTAATACTCCAAAAATCAAACCCAAATTTGAACAAATCAAGGCTTAAAACTTACAAAAATAAGATGAAAGAGTAAATTCTAAGTTCAACCCAACATCATAAGTTTAAACAAACTCATTGGTATTGGAAAAGAAAATATCAAAACTTTAAGTGTAACTTTCCCAACTCAAATCCATAAATTCCTTCCTCTAACTACCAAAGATTATGCAAAAGAAAGGAATTTATAGCGATCCCGATTTTGACCAACCTTTGTTATATTCCAGACTCATGTTCCGTGGTTTAATATTGTTATCTGTGTCTTGTTTTCCTCTTTTGTCTTTGGGTTTGAGTATTGGAATGTTTTAGGCATGTTTGGAACAGGTTGGTCGTTAGTTGGTCTTAATTGTTGTTGCCCAGAATTTTGCTTCTTCGCTTGTGCGAGGTTTCTTGTGCTCGAGCGAGCCTTGTGAAATTTGCTTCTTCACTTAAGCGAGGTTTCTTGCGCCCGAGCGAGTTTTGAGGGTCCTCGGGTTTCCTTCCCAGACACAGCATTTCTGGGCTCGCTCAAGCGAGGGTGTGCGTCTGTGAAATACTTGAAGGTATATATTCTACGCTCGAGCGAGGTCACTTGTTGTGTCTGGTCGCTCGAGCGACCTCTCATTCGCTCAAGCGAGGATCGCGTATATCAGTTCGTAGCAGAGCTTTTTGTATCACTTTTTGTATCTCTTTTCACCCAAAACCCTAATCCGGCATCCTCTCTCTCTAAAACACACACTCTCTCTCTCTACAAATACTCCTTGATCTAAGCACCTCTACCCTACTTCCTTTGAGAAAAATGTGGAGCATCTTGTGGGCTTCCATTCTATCCGAACAAAGCTAGGTTTTGTGCACTTTTGAAGATCTCCTTCTTCTCCTTTGAGCTTCTACACTTGAGACAGGGATGTTCTACACATTAATATGGTTTTTAACCTAGGTATTTATTATTTTGTATAAATTGTGGGATTTGGGAAGGTTGTGCTGAAGTTAGGGTTTGGATTCAAAATTGAAATAGGGGTTTTTATATTGGGCTGCATGAATATATATGGGGTATTGAATATGAGGTTATATGGGTTAAAATGATGAAATTTGGACTTGAGATTGATATTTGAAAAAGGGAAAAAATTGTCGTAATTTGTGCTTAATAATTATTTTGTATAAATAATGAAATTGATATGGGAAATATGAAATTGGGAGGTTATATGAATGAATGGTGTAGTTGGATTTGTTAAATCACTCACCTATGGGAATTTGATAGATTATCTGTTTAAAAGATTGTATATCTGTTTAGAAATATCTGTTTTAGGCTATCGGTGGAGGATAGCTGTGATTGTTATAGAAACTGCATGTGGATTAGGTGAATTGAAACCTATCTTTTAATTTACCTCATTGAATATGATGGCATGATCGAGATATTGAAAAGGTGTCATGGATAGTCATTGTATATGACGATGTTTTAATATATTGTATATGTATCTTTGTTTGAGAGGAGATAGGGGATGTACTCCATTGTTTGGGAGGAGATAGGGATGGACTCCATTTTAAAATTAAGTTGGCCGAAGTGTCCAGAATGAAAGTCTCGAAATCTTATAATTATGGGTGTCAATTCCCTCATATGTAAATTCTGTAAAATGGCATGTTGAAGAGTTTTGAATAATAGATGTTGTTAAAGTGTGAACCAATGAATTGTAATTTCATTTGGTGTGTTTAGATGACAATGAACTTGACTCATAAATTGAATTAAAATGGATGGATGGAAACGGATTGAGATGTGAAAATCTACGTTGAATGGTCTTGGAAAGAATATAAGTTGGTCATGAACATTGAATACAATTATACTTGGCATTTATATCTTAGTTAAATCTCATATATTGTGTTAGTTTTTCTCTACTGGGCTTTGGCTCACCCTACTTGGGAAACCATTTTCAGGTACAGGTGACATGCCTCCTCCAATGGGCGTAACTTGGGAGGACTAGGGGCTAAAGGCTTTATTTTTGTTATGATATGTTTAAATGTTTATTCAAGCCGAGGGCTTTACATATATAGAGCTTAGGACTCTTCCTTTTGTTGTAACCAAGTGATAACTTGGAAAGATGTAAGCCCGTAGGGCATTTATTTTGTTGTTGTTAATCTACTATTACATGCTATAGATTCAGGATAAACATTTATGAATATATAATGCATGCAATACCCTTTTTGTAATATAAACTCTGATGAATGAAGTATACCATTTTATTATGTTCATAGATCTTATGGAATGGATTAATTGTATTATATTTTGGGGGCGTTACAACTTGGTATCAGAGCGTACTGGGTTTGAATACTTTGGGTACGTAGGAAGTGGTTAGTACCACAATGGGTTTGTCTCGCTTGTTAGAGACTTAAGTATGACTGATATGTGCTTATATGATAACATGTTTATGTGACTATATGGGTATGGGATTTAATTTCTAGGATGTTGATCGGGTCCATGGGTTTCTGGGAGTCCTGTTGGAAAGGCACTTGATCACTGTCATTTCTAACTGGAACTTTAGCGACCCCATGGGATGGTCATTATCCAGAAATGAAATTCGTATGTGTTTATGTGATTATGTGCTTACGTGGAGTGAATTACAGTTGTCTATCATATTAGGACATGAGTGAATTAGCTTCGGCACACTTGTAAATGTGTTAATCTCCTTGTTATCTTCATTAGGATGTCAGGACGAGGTCCTGGCAGTAGGCGTGGTAGGCCTAGGAGGCATAAGATGCCTATACCGAATGAGATTCCAAGATAGGAGGAAGGAGTTGGTCAGGCCAATGTGGCCGAGCCAATGGGTCAACAGGCCATGGGCGCCTTAGCCTGTGTAATGGCCGGAGCATTGAGGGAATCCATGGACATTCTCAAGGCTGAGAATCAAGTCCAAGCCCAAGTAGCTGAAGCTGGGTCGTCTTTTCTGAAGAGGAAGTTCTTCCAGTCGAATCCAGACGAGTTTTTGGGTGATCCCAAGGAGCCACTGAAGGCTGATGAGTGGTTGGAACAGATGACGAAGATGTTTGAGATGCTTAGCATTGAAGACGGAGGTTTGAGAGTGACCTTGGCGTCCTTCCAACTGAAGGGAGACGCGGGTCAGTGGTGGAAATATGCGCGGGGGCGCATTGGTCGGACTTGGGAAGCCTTTGTTGATGCTTTCCAGGACAAGTACTTACCTGCTACTGTAAGGGAGAAGCTGAGGGATCAGTTTTCTCAGCTCAAACAGTTAAACACATCAGTGGCTGAGTTTGAAGCCACTTTCACTAGCCTGTCTAGGTTTGAACCGGAGCTAGTGGAGATTGAGGAACGCCGTTTTTTGGAATTTGAGAAGAAACTACGGACCGAGCTCATGTTTAGAATGGTCAGATCCATGATTAGGGACTATGGCTTCCTTGTGGAGGTTACAGCCCATCTTGAGACCATCATGCATATGGAGGAGAAAATGATGACGGGCTCCAAGAGGAGTCAGGATGGACAGGGGGACGGTAAGAGGTAGAGGGGTTTTAACCCACAGCAGTCCCAAGGAGCACATTCGAGATCTACCTTTCCAGTGCCGAGTTCGGGTTCTAGGAGAGGTGGTAAGGAAGACATCACTTGTTTCAAGAATGGCCAGCAGGGCCACAAGTCTCCAGCTTGCCCACAGAGGGGAGGAGGGTAGCGAGCAGCATCATCTTTGGCCTGTTCTCAGGGCCAGAGTCAGGGCAGAGGCCAGCCTCTCGCTTATTATCAGTGCGGGCAAGCTGGGCACCTGAAGAGGTTTTGTCCACAGTTGGGTGGTACACCTGGTGCTTCTGGTTCGGGGCAGACACAGAGTCACCAGCCAACACAATCAGTACAGGCCTCGAGGGCCAATCAGGGAGCCTCTTCGGCTCAGTCAGTGTAGCAGTCTTCTGCTCCAAGGGATAAGCAGGTAGATTAGAGACCTACGAGGCACGTGTATGCTGTTACCACTAGTATGTAAATCCCCACTAGTATGTACCTATAATAATTATTGTGTTAATGTACATAAAAGAGGAAAAGGATGGTGAAATTTATTGTGATAAATACTATTTTTCTTTTTTAAGATGTTAGTGGTGGTTATAATCTTTCATGTGCTAATAACTCTAAAATGGTTTGGTCATAATGTAGAAGCTGGATGGTGAGGATGTAAGAATTGTGGACTATTTTGATATGATTGCAGGAACAAGCACTGGCGGTCTTGTGACTGCTATGTTAACTGCTCCAAACGAAAATAATTGCCCGGTGTTTGCAGCTAAAGATATTAAAGACTTTTACCTTGACAATTGTCCCAAAATAATCCCACAAAAGAGGTAATAATTACAAACAATTAAGAATTTTTGTATAAATTTTTCATACAAAATATTATATATAGCAGTTTTTATCCTGTTATTTCAAACTAAAACACATACCAATATTAGTTATAAAAATTATTTTTGTGGATTCTTTTCTTTTTCCATTCAATGATGGTGATACTATGTAGTGGGAGTATTAACATGTTAAAACTTTAAAACAAACAACTCTATATTTCCTCAGGCTACAAAGGCAATCAAAGCCTTATTAAGACCAAAATATGATGGGAAGAATCTCTGTGAAGTAGTTAAGGAAAAGCTTGGGGAGACAAAATTACATCAGACATTGACTAATATTTGCAATTCCAACTTTCGACATTAAGACCCTCCAACCAACCATTTTTTCCACCTATGAGGTATATCATCAATTGTTTATAACTATGAGAATTTTGATACTAAAATTCAAAGTGATTGTTTGGATTAAACATAGTGCTGATTATTGGCCAAGGATTCTCTATCATTAATTCTTGGATAAATTACACTGTTAGTCTCTATACTTTGATTCTTATGTCATTTTGATCATTCTAATTTCAATTTTGAGTCTAAGCTTTTATTTTTATCTCAAATTGGTCCAATTGCTAGTATTTTTTTATTGCAAATGCACGCATGAGCTACACATCATATTTTTAGAAACAAAATTATAAACTTGATCAACTTAGTGATTTAATTTCAACCAATTCAATGAAATTTTTTTGTCAAACTTTAACGACATTATTAATTGGACCAAATTGAAGTAAAATTTAAAATTAAAAGTCAAAATTGAGCCAATTAAAATTGTATGAACTAAAATGACACAAGCGACAAACTATAGGAATTACCGGTGTAATTTGTCCTTAATGTTTACTATTCTTTATCTCAAAGCACTATAGTCATTGAATTATGAATATGAATGTATGTGTAAGAATTTCGAGACATAATCCAACAATTGTGAATATTTGAGATGTGAAATATGAGAATTTAAGATAAGAGGACATAGAAATTTGAGACTGAGAATCCCGTGTCGTAATTTCTTATTATAAAATTTATATTTCATGGTTTAGGTGAACTATAAGCCAACCTTGGATGCCTTACTCTCAGATATATGCATTGCAACCTCGGCTTTCCAGCCCATTCTTTCGAAACCAAAGACCCCACTGGAACTGTGAGAGAATTTAGCCTAATTGATAGCGGCATGGCAGCAAATTATCCGGTATTTATCAAATTTGATTAACAATAACTTTCAACTCTTATCTATTTATTTTCTTTGAGCATTTCCACTTATGTAAGTAATTTTATGTTTCAGACTTTGATTGCTATAGGAGAGGTAACGAAGCAAATCATGAGGAAAAGTGCAGAATATTTTGCTATAAAACAAATGGACTATGGTCGGCTTCTAGTAATATCATTGGGGACGCTGGGCAGAAATACAGTGCAATTGGAGCAGCTAAATGGGGTTTGATAGGATGGTTAACAAATGGTAGTTCTACCCCTTTAATAGATGTGTTTACTCAAGCCAGTTCTGACACCTTAGTGTGGTTTTTCAAGACCTCCACTCTGAAAAAAATTATCTACGAATTCAGGTAAAAAGGGGTAAAAATTGATAATAAAACAAAAAAAAAAACTTTTGGTGACGCTTACTGTATTACCACAAATATATTTGAATCATTTATTTGTTTGAGTGGGATCCATACAAATGAATGGTGCAAATGTGTTTGGCATATTTGTCGAGTCTGTGATACCGTTGATGGCACTAAATAATTTTTCACTCATCAACAAAGATTAGAAAATGAAAAATGATTTATGTCACATGATGGTTTTTACTGATTTTATCATCGTTCTACATATTGACAAGCAATATATGTATATATATATCTAGATAATAGTAAGACCCATCATTATATTTAAATCCAAAAAATATAGTGTCAATATTTTGAAATTATTTACGCTTAATTAGTATGATATGGGTCATCTTCAAAATAATTATCATATACACGTTTCAATTTCTACATATTCTTTTGAGTATAGAATATTGCTTCTTTTTTTTCTTTTTCTTTTTTAAAAAAAATATATGATAAATCATACAATAACAGTTCTAAAAAGTTG
Source organism: Camellia granthamiana (assembly GCA_036172215.1). Classification (NCBI taxonomy): domain Eukaryota; kingdom Viridiplantae; phylum Streptophyta; class Magnoliopsida; order Ericales; family Theaceae; genus Camellia; species Camellia granthamiana. The sequence goes on from CM069904.1 coordinate 45,113,627, forward strand.
TTCTTCTCAACCATGCTCATTGACATGGACACAATTGAATCAAAATGCAAGATGACACATTAACTGGGGATGTATCTTTTGTTGATATAGCGACAGAGAAAAATTTAGAAGATCTTGTTAAAGTTGGTGAAAGATTACTAAAAAAACCAGTTTCCAGAGTAAATTTGATGACTGGTCTCATAGAGCCTTATGATGAAGAGACTAATGAAGATGCTCTCCGAAGGTATAATTGTCGCTCGAGCAGAGAACTGTTATTCCCAGTATCTCGCAAGTTGCAGACGAGATCACTCGAGCGAAGAAATTGTCGCTCGAGGGTAAAATGTGAGCTCCCAGTATTTTCACTAAAAATTATTTAAAAGTTAATTGCCCAACTTGCCCCTAACATAGAGAATTGATATTTATATGTTACTTTTCACAATTCATCTTGTATTTTAAAAGTGAAGTATGAGTAAGAATTTCTTAATTATATATTGTGTAGCATGACCATTTTGGCTTAAGCAACTACTTTTTTCTTTTGGTTATAAAATGGGAGCCGAGGCCCCAAAAGAAAAAGAATTACAAAGAAATTAGGCAAAGGGATCCAAGTCCCTGTCGATCTAAATCTAACAAAAAAATAGTGGTTGGAGGAGCTCGAAGAACTTGTCGAGGAGTCACATGGTATCTAGCTTGTTGGGCCAAACAATCAATGCAAGCATTAGCTTCGTGACTAATCCTTTGAAGGTGACATTTCCAACGGCTTAATCTCTAACGAGGTTCATTGTCAAGGCATAGGCTCTTTTTCATGCTTAGGATCACTTCTCGTTTGACGTTTCTTCTCATTTAGTGGACTTAACCATCATTTTGGACAAATTGATTAAAGAATGGCAAAGACTAACACAATTGGCCTAAAATCAATGAACTGACGTAAAGAAAATGTTTATAGTTGGTTGGATTCGATTGGACGTTATGCCTGTAGACGTCGCCGAACGTTCCCGAGAGGATGAGTCCCGTTCTGTTCATTTTGGGGTCACTACAGTACGGACTCAAGTTGTCACGGTTCTTAATCTGAACCAAAGAGTCCAAATCCGGCAAATCGTTTTGAGAAAACAGATTTTTAGAAAGAAGTGCCAAACATGGACTGCTTTGCCAGATACAGAGTCGCCACCTAAATATTTTATTTTGGGAAATTTAGGAAACCCTGACTCGTTGCCTAAGGCCACGTGTCCGTCATCACCAAAGTTGCCTCGGCTCAGGAACTTGGGTACGATTGGGGAAGGTCACTTCGTGAGCACCCCCGCTCGCCCGATCAAAGATCGGCCTCTACTAACCATGATATCTAGTTTTGAAAACATTATGCGTTCTTATTCCGGTTATTAGCCTAGATTTACTACGTGATGCGCACAGCATACAAGTATAGACTGGATCGCCTGAATTGGAACAAAACATTTCATGTTTGTCTTTGAAAGATGGTTTGCTACTCGCAAGTAGGCTTAAAACGCAGATTTTGCCACCCTCAGGTGGGCTTAGAAAACATGGTTTTGCCACTATCTAGTGGGTTTAAAAAATCCACAGTGAATGAATTGTTCCAATCCAAATAACCCAACCTTTACCCACAGGCATTCAGGCAGTTATATGACATAAGCACATAGCCTCATGGTAAGCATGCTATCATGGCAGGCACTCACACGCATGCAAGAATGCTAAAGCATAAAACTTACCGAGTACTCCAAGCCAAAACAGAAGCTATGTTAGAAATCCATGCATGATCCTAACTATACAGAAATGCCTAATGCAACACATGCAAAATGCAACTAAGATAGGCGCGGCTTTTCTAAACATGGCATATGAAATGCTACAGCTAACATGTATTCAACTCGGAATTGAAATACAATGCAGTGAGTATGATGCACCGAGCCCGGTACATGCAAAATAGATGAATGAATGCAAACATGCTATCATACTGTATGCTAATTGAAACATGCCCTAATCTAACCATCATAAACTGGTAAATAAAAGGGAGAAAGACGTGGGGTTGGAAGACATACATCACACGCACGCACACTTATTACAACATTGCCCTCGCTCGGAGGGTCCGAATAAATAATACAGTCCCAAATAAATAGTACAGTCCGAATAAGTACAAAACCCTAATTAATTAACAAATTAATCTAGGAAAGCAGTAAATTAGCATGCAAGCCTATGGACTGCCTCAGCTCTACTCCGGATGATGGATGATGCACGCTTGAGTTGTTTTGCGCGGAAATCCATTGCAATGCCCCGGTTTGCCTCTGTTTGCAATTAATCTCGGAATGTTGCACGAAGTTCCAAAAGACTGCCGGTTTCTACTTTGCTGCAACAGAGAGCAAGAAAGGGGCATGGCAATGTATTTTCGCATATGTATGCTTGACTACTCTTCAGGGAGTGTAGTCCTCGATCCTCGTGCCACCAATCACGCATGTCGATGCATGATGGCCGAGGAGTCGAATTTCACGACTCGATGTGGAATGAATGCACATGTAAACACAACAAGACCTAAACTCCATCATCGGTAATCCGGAGTGTCGGCGACTGGGAATTGAGACACGTTCCGTCACTCGGAGTACGAAACGTCCCTCGTTTCCCGTGCTCGGGCTAACTCCTATCCCAAACACAATGCAGATGAGATGGCATGCACGATGCGACTAACATACAACCTAGCATACGCAATGCTATGAAATGGCATACACAATGCTTGATGTGACATGGCATACACGATGCTCTATCATGCAACCTAGCATACGCAATGCTATGGACCGAAATGGCATATACAATGCACGATGGACTTACACCAACATGAGTGGACCTCAGCCACACTCACATTAGTGGCCATGAGATGAAAATGAGACACTCGAGATGCACGCACACATGCACGCAAACCGAGGACCGATCTTAAGGCACAAAGGCCACTCTAACAAGGCATGGCAAGGCATGGAATATGGCATACAAACATGCAAGTTCCAGCACTGAAATGTGATGCAAAATGATCCCGAAACATGGAAACATGGCACCCGATGCATGGAATGGTCCCGAAACACAAAACTAGGCACATGCATTGACCTATAGCTATACAAAGCATGCATTATTTGATCATGAAGCATGAAGACAGAACCAAGGCAATCCCAAAACATGAACATTTCTAGTTCAAAGTATGGCCAAAAGATGCTAGCAAGATGGACTAAAATAGCATGCAACTTTAACTAGCAAATATGGTTTACATGGCATGTATATGAAGCATGTGAGAACTCATCAAACCAGCAAAAATCAGTGAATAAAAAATACTAAAACATGCCCAAATAACCTTTGAAATGCAGCCAACACATACACAAATGATGGGTTCTTTTAGAGGGCAAACAAAGAGATTATTAAGCACATGCATCAAGGACACTTAGCATAGCCAAATCAACTCTGAAAATCAAATATGATAGCCCTAAAACTCATCAAATTGACCCTGAAATCAGTCTCGGAAACATGCAAAGAAAGGCCTCTTTGAAAGGCCTTGAATGGGATTTCTCTACACATGCAACATAGACATAAAATATGGCCAAAGGGGCCTCGGACAGAGCTGAGGCAGACCTTAAAACACTCAGAATGAGGCCTGGAAAGTGACTTCGATGCATGCAAAATAGGATCCCTTTGGAAGGCCAAACATGCTAGTAAAGAGAATGAGAGATGAGAGGGTCACCCCTCTATGATTTTGGAGCTCAAAAACACATCAAGGCCACTGAAAATCCACTGGATTTCAGTGGTTAAGAGGCCAAACCATGGCCAATGCAAGTGCTCTAATGCATAGCCCTAATCATGGAGGAATGAAGCATGCATAGGGGAAGATGATCCCAAACAGCAATGGGACCTTAAGAAAACATGGAGATGATGTCAAAACAAGACTTTTTTCAGTTTAGGTCAAGGTCCAAAAGGGCTTACAAATAAGGCTAATGTATCATGCAAAAACAGCCCTAAAAGAGAGATTGAACAAACAGGGCAGCAAAAGGCCTCAAACAGCAAAGAGCCCTTCAACAAAGTTGAAGAGGAACTCAAAATAAGGCACTTTACAGTTTGGCTTGAAGCCCATAAATGCTCAAAAACAAGGCTAATATATCATGCAAGATAAGGGCCAAAAGAGGGATAAAGCACAAAGGGTGGGTAGAAGACCTCAAACAGAGAAAAGTCCTTTATCAAACATGAAGATGAGCTCAAAATAAGACTATTTTCAGTTCAGGTCGAAGCCCAAAAATGCTTGCAAGTATAGCTTATAGATGAAGCAAAAAAATGCAAGTTTAAGGGAAATAGGTGATTACCCTTTAAGATCAGCAAATCAGGAGCTTTTGGTCCAAAATTCTGAGCTTTCAACCTCTTCAAATGGCCTCCAAGGTGCTGGAATGAGTGATGGAGGTGGTAGTTTATGAGGTGTAGAGTAAATATGCAAGACAAAGGGTGTTTTGGAGGTTTGAAGTATAGATATAGGAGGTGTATGTATAAATGCCCTAGCTGGTTTTTTGTAACCCTTTGAAATGGAGCTAGGGGGCTGGCTTTATAGAGGAGAGGCCAAGGGAAAAGGGGGGGAAAACCAAATTCAAATTTCCCCCCCAAAAGGGCAGATCCCCGGGCAGGGGTCTGGGTCAAAACAGCTGGCACAGCTGTAAGGAACCAGGAGAGAGGAATTTGGCCGGCCAGGTTCAGGAGGTTCAGGTGGCCAGCCGGCCACCTCCCCTGGCCGGCCGGCCAGGGTAAAAAGGGTCAAGCTCAATTAGTGGCCGGCCACCCCAAAAAGATGGCCTCCCATGTGTGTGCAACACAGCTATGTGGAGAAAAACTAGGAAATATAACCCTGGAGAGAGAAAAACCAACTTTCTAGAGGGCTTCAAAAGGGTCAGGAAGAGTTGATGGCCGGCCTATCCATATTGGTGGCCTCCCAGGTGTGTACAACACAATGGTGTGGAGGAAAGTCAAAAAAATTGGTCCGGGAATGGGAAAAGTCAGCTTTCTAGTGGGAAAAACGGGCGATGAAGAGCGATGAAGGAATAAAGCTCGTAGTCAGAACAATTGCTGGCCTCCCACCTTCCTATGACCTTTCTAACAATGAAAATAAGGTCTCCACCAAAAATGAACCCAAACCGATGCAAAACGAAGGTTCGGGGGCCAAAATGCGCAGTCCGGGGCCCCGAAAACTGACTATTAAGCACCGGAGGTGGCTTTCAACCACGAAGTTGGTCTCTCGGACCCCAGTGTCCCTCAAAAGGGAGGACATAAGATGTGTGCCAAAAACGGGAGCAAACGGAGGTGGTTAAGCGGTCCCGAACCGAGGCACGCGGCCGACGGCTCCGAAAACCGGAAATCGGGCTCCAAACGGGATAAATGGCCTACGACCACAAAACGTAGCCTACGGCCACTGAGGGATGGTCAACGAGACCTCTCCCTTCCTTCAGGAAGAGAAAATGAAGAAAATAGGGCCTGGTTCGCAAATCGAGGCAAAGCACAAAAGAGCCCCGAAGTCCAGAGGCAAGGCTCGCGGCCGAGATTCCGCAACTTCAGAACAAGCACAATATGCAACATCACCGAGCGCTCAGTTGGTGACGTCTGAGTCTTAAGATCGGTCAAAAATGGGGTGTCTACAGTTGCCCCTCTTTGACAGAACTTGGAAGTCATAAGTGACGGGAGTGAATGTCAAAGCCCAGAGACGACCCATTTTTGATAAGGCCGAAGACTTGGACAAACAAACAAAATATAGACAAATAAACGGTTGCGCCCGCAGGCTGCCTACGTATCCCTTTACAAGGAATCAAACCAGCGTAGTTCAGGGGCAGGATGCAAAATGATATGTAGGAAGATTTTGATAATTGGACTTATACGCTACGTGAAGCCGGTTTGAAGATTGGACTTATACGCTAAGCGAAGCCGGTTTGAAGATTGGACTTATACGCTACGCAAGGCCGGTTTGAAAATTCAGGATTTATGCAATGCACTGTAATGACTAAAATGCAATGTGATAGCCAGAAAGCGAAGGCACCTTATAGGGGCAATTTGGCAATGACTCACCTTGGTAATGTCCTACCTCATGCTGATGTGGGAATCTTCCCTTTCTTCTCTGTTGAACCACAAGTACCATTTTTCTCCCTAACTATGGTCGCAGCTTTCCCTATTCTCCAACAGGGTGACAGACTAGGTTGATTCAGTATCCAGAATTGAGGCGCATACATATGCTATCTCAATCTATGGGGCTGCCATACAGATTTCAAGCCGAGGATATACCCCTGGGTATTTAAACCAGACTTTAGTCTCGGAAATCCCGAACCTTTGCGTTCTAGGCATGAGCCATTCGAACTCTAGTTTCCACCGTCTCAGTTGGTCTCCTAGGAACTCACCGCTAACACAGGCAGGTGGCTATACCAGACCACTGGAAGTCGTTCGGGCATGACAAACACCAAAGGAATTGCACCTTTAGAGGATTTAAGCTCTCCTAGACCAAAGAGTGCACAAGACAGTGCGATGCAGAGTGAATGCATAAAACAGTGCTAAACAGATGCACAAAATAGTGTAATGCTAAAACAGTACGAGCAGGGTGAACGCACAAAACAGTGTGATACAGATAAGGTGCGCAAGATAACACGATGCAATGCATTAACAAGTGCAGGTAAGGTGCGCTAGATAGCGCGATGCAATGCATGCACAATGCAAGTAATGGTCACAGCGCAAGATAGCGCGATGCAATATACTAACAAGTGCAGGTGAGGTGCGCAAGATAGCACGAATGATACAATGCACAAAATAGTGCGATACGCTAAACAACGCGGTTGATTTGAAATGCACAAGATAGTGCGATGTGATATGCAAAGCACAAGACAGTGCGATGGAGGTGCGCAAAATAGCGCGAATGATAAACTACACAAAACAGTACGATGCGCAAAATAGCACGAATGTAAACTGCACAAAACAGTGCGATTGAGGTGCGCAAAATAGCGCAAATGATAAAATACACAAAACAGTGCGATGCGCAAAATAGCGCGAATGTAAACTGCACAAAACAGTGCGATTGGGGTGCGCAAAATAGCGCGAATGATAAATTGCACAAAACAGTGCGATGCGCAAAATAGCGCGAATGTTCATAAATGCACAAAACAGTGCGATACGCTAAACAGCGCGAGTGATTAGAAATGCACAAAACAGTGCGATACGCTAAACAGCGCGAATGATTTGAAATGCACAAGACAGTGTGATACGCTAAACAGCGCGATACGCTAAACAGCACGAGTGATTTGAAATGCACAAGATAGTGCGATAAAATGCATCTTCTATGCAAGTATGGGGGCATTTTCCATGCAAAAGATACGAGCATTTTCTATGCAAGTATGGAAGCACATTCTATGCAATATTGAAAGCAAGCATATTCTGTGCATGAAACAAGCAAAGCATATTCTATGCGGAATCATAACGACGCGCGGCACGCATGCAACAACAGTGTATATGAAAGTTCACATTCTATGCAGTAGAGGAGCATCAAATATGTACTCTGGTGCCTTTGATTTGCCTCTTAGAGGACTTCGCAACACACTCAGCTCAAAAAGGGCACACCCTGTTCATATTGGCGAGAGATAACATCTGCATGTGAAACCCTCGGGTGCTGCTTGGACTGCCATTCTGACTTGAAGCAGGCTTACACTTGGGGGTTGAGATACACTCATACTCTAGAGAAATGGCGAGGGCTGAGAAGGTGCACCTGGAATGCAGTCTCAGATTTTGCTAAAGTTAAAACATGCTAAGATGCTCCAAATTTTCCCTCTTTTCTTTTGCTTTGCAGTCCGGAACCTATATAGCTTCAGATAGGTCCTTGTTTTACTATTCTGACATGACCCGGGTTGAACCCTGCGGCTTTATGAAAGAATTGATCCTTTTTTGCACAAATGTGGAGAATGACACGGCACTCTGAGCACAAAACGATTTTTGAAATTGAAATGAGAAAAGGGTTCTCAACCGGGTATTGAGCCTACAACTGCCCACAGCCAAAACGACTCAACAATGGAAAACAAAGGTAGAACAACCTAAACACAACTCAACAAAGGAAAAACAAGGTAAAATGACCTAAACACATTTGTTGACACTCAAACGACTCAAAACAAGAATCGAGACAAACAAAACACACAAACACAACACTCAGCTGTGTTACAAAGGCGAGAGACCGCTCGGTGCACGAGGAGCCAGTTTCTCCGGGCATTGTTTCCCGCCCTTTCTCATTTGTGATTCTCACATCACTTGGCCCTCAAGCTCTATTTTTCTGAAAAAGCCCTTTCCTCACTTTTTTCTCTCAGCGCACATCTCTCTATTCTTCAATCTCTCATTTTCTTATCCCTCCCCTAGGTGGTTGATGGATAAGCAGGAAGTTGTGGCTCTTGCCCCTGGTATTCAGCTAGATTCTTCTTCTTCTGCACGCAGCTAGTGAGTTTCTCCCACAGAGGGGTTGTGCTACAACTGGGCGTGTAGCAAATCCGCAGCTGACATCGGTTGACGATGCTCTGCTGGGGAGTTTGGACGTGATCAGATCTATCCAGATGAGGGAGTGGAATATCTTGATCCATTCCAATTCATGCTTCACACATGGCCTGATACCTCGCTGTTTGGAGGGTGAGAGAGCTTTCAGCCCTTTTGCTGTGCCCTTTTTTGGCGAATACGGTGCCCTGTCCGGCAAGTATTGTGACAATGGGGAAAAGACAGAACACCTGACTCAACTGTGCCCCTAGTTCATCATTTCGACCATTTTTTGTTTTTGCTTTCTACTAAAACAGTTTTGACTAACATGAGAGTTAGATTAACATGCTTGTTCAACTTTTTGATTTGAAATCACGCAAGTCAGGCTATGAGCACTGAAAATTTTCCTTTTTTGGGTCCAAGAAATGGTCCAGTTTTTTAGAAAAATGGGATAATTTTCGAGAGAATTAGTCAACCTCAGTAAAAATTCTCAAAAACTATTTCGCAAACGGCCATTGCTCAACGAGCACGGAACCTACTCTTGAGATGCACAACCTCAGATCTGAAGGAAAATTGCCCCTTGCTTGAAGAGAGCTACATGGCAACGGAAAGTTGCCCCTTGTTTGAATGACGCCGCAGCATACTGAATGGCAACAGAAAGTTGCTCCTTGTTTGGATAGCACCGCAGCGCATTGTAGTCAGTCCTCAGAGTGACGAACACAACCAAATTCTTGGATTCAGAGAAAGCAAAGATGATCAAAACCATTACATGGACACAGTCAAATTTTGAAGTGTTTTACGGCTGGACTTTAGAATGAAGTTGCCTACGTATCCCAAAGATGGGAATCAAGCCTCACGTAGTTTCGGGGTTAAGGTACACTCGGGTACTAACCTCTCCTTTTGCACTCTAACTTTTGCCAAGGCCGCCCTTCCGGGTTTTCAACCTTGCGAGCTCTGTTCTTCTTTTCTTTTCAATTCTTTTCATTTCATCTCTTTTTTTCTTTTTCTTTTTCTTTTTTTTTTTCATCTTTCTTCTTTTCTTCTTCTTTTTTTTCTTTTTTGCATTTTTCTCTTTTTTTTTTTTGTTCTTCTTCTTCTTTTTCTTGCTCTAACTTTTGCCTGGGTCGCCCTTCCGGGTTTTCGGCCCAGCAAGCCTCTCAAGGGTAAAAGTGTAGCTTTGTCCATGCCAAATGGTTTTGAGATCCTGAAGTCATCTGGATTCAGGAGAACGGCTGTTGTTCGCTGACGATGCAGGAGTCCATCCAATGGGGTCTGAATTGCCCCTAGTGTTATGGATAGGAACTCAGTTGTTTTTCAGCAATACTTCCTTCTTTCCTCCCTTCTGGGGTTTGGCATTCTTGCTGACCTTCTTTGATTTGTGGAATGATCCCTCTTCGGCTCTTCAAGCACATTTGAAATTCTTTGCCCCTAGTTCCAGGGGTGCTTCTGATCTAGCTTTGCAAGCTTCTTTTGATGACATCTGATCTTCTTAATTTGACTTTCTTGCCTCTTGTTCGAGGGCTGCTTTGAATCTGGCCACACATGCCTCACGTTGTAGTTGACTATTGAACATTTTGAATTTAAGTCCAAGGTTTGACAATGAGGGGTCGAGTCTTGAGGCTGAGAGCGATCCTAGGCTGCACAACCTCAAGAGTGATTCCACACAGGTCTTCGCAAGATCGCGCGAAACAGTTTTTGAAATCTTTTAAGAAAGCGACAAATCGCTCGCGCTGAAGACAATGTAGAACCAATCTGGATCAAGTTAGGATCCTTCTCAGTACTCACATTAACAAGCATGATCTTGATCATTAAGGGCTTAGCATGCCTCTCTTCCTCATAATTGATCAAATTTTGCAAAACCCGAGGAATTCCTTCCTCTTCGTTTTTATCACAATGTTTCAAAAAAAGGTTTTGGAAAACTTAGGTCGATGCAATGAATTCAAGGCACAGAAAAGACACAGCTTCTAGTCAAATACTGCCATCTCATTTGGAATTTCTGGTACAATTGGCACATGGCAGAAGCAAACACAAAAGCATGAAAAACCACTGCTGTTCATTCAAATCTATTGGCGTTACTGGCTCCAAGGCAGAAACAGACTCAAAACAAAACGAAAAGACAAACATAAAACAAAATGGTGACGCCCGAGGTGACACCCCCCAGAATCACCCGACTCCTGTATAACAGGACTGACTCGATACAACAAGACAGACCCAAAACAAAAGAGACTGACTCAAAACAAAAAGACAGACTCAGAACAAAACAACAAGACCTACCCAATACCCAAGTCAGAAAGCACAAAAGCTAGCATTCGCAAATGCTCAAAACAGTGCATGCCATCCACCATATCTGGAGTAAACTGAGCGCTGCCCGCAGGTGGTTCATCCCCCCAATCACATCACATTATCCCCCAAGTTCACCGATCCAGTGCCAATAGACTTTGCAGAGCTTGGCGGGAGGACAACTCCGTTGTCAAACAGATCCTGTACTTCATGGCGAAGACGGAAGCAGTCGTCGGTAGTATGGCCAGTTTGCTGATGGTATGCGCAGTACTGGGTAGCATCATGTGTAGCCGGAAGAGGGTTCGGGAGAAGCCGAGGCTCAAGGGGTTTGAGATGGCCTTGTCCAACAAGGATTTGGAGAGCTTTGGACAAAGGCATATAGAGGGCATGGAAGACCCTCCGACCTCGGGGTTGGTACTTCTGGGTTTGTGGATTTTTGCTGGGCGCACCAGCAAAGGGATTGGCAAGTGCTGGCCTGGCTTGCTGATCTCTTCCGAGTGGAGGATTAGAGCTAACAGGATCATTTCTGGTGCGACGGCCCTTTTCCTGGTTTTCCCCTTGATTCAGACTGCCCCCAACTTGAGTGGCAAAAGTATCATCCACAGTTTTTGCAACCACTGCAAGCACTTGCTGTTTGTTCAGTCCTTCGGCTTTCCAAGCCTCAACAGCGAACAGAAGATGTTCATGGGGATCCATGCCCGCCCCTACCTTGTTCTTTCCACTCACCTCCACTTTGCCAATGGATTGGCCTCCCTCAAATGCAACCCGCCCCAAGACTGGGGAGCCTTTTGACATGAAATTCCCAGTATGTGGTGTGGTCGATGATGGAGCCAATGTCCCGGAGGCCAGATCTGTCACAGTTCTTTGAAGATCTTTAATCATTCCCATCAACTCAGAAGTAGTGGGTTCACGGGTTTGAGATGATTGGGGTTCAAGTGTGCCCATCATGCATAAGTCCATGCTTTCTGGAATGAACACCTCAGGCTTGGGTAGATGGGCCGGGGTGATGTATATGCTGGGGTCATAGGTGGATGGCAGTATATGGATGAGATTGAGGTAGGCAGGAGATGTTTGGTTATTGGGGTCTGAAGGTGGAGCTATCGTCCGATTGTCGATGAGATTTTGGACCTCATGACGGAGGCGGTAGCAACGGTTGGTGCCATGACCGCGCTGCTGATCGTACACACAGTATTTGAAGGGATTATGTCTGGCTGGGAGTGGGTCAGGCAGAGGTTGAGGATCGAGGGGTTTGAGATACCCTCTTTCCATCAAGACTTTTAGTGCGCTAGTCAGGCTTATATAGAGAGGGGTGAAAGTTCGGCCCTAAGCTCGGGTTGGGCCGGCGGTTTGTAGGCTTGGTTCGGCAAAAGGGTCGGCTGTGGCAACTGTATTGATTTCGGTGGGTTTGGGAATAGTGCTACTACCAGTATTGGTACTTCCTGCAAAAACCCTCCTTGTCGGTTCACTTGTTCTGGGAATAATCCCACTGTTGAACACATTCTCGATCTGAACCCCCAGTTCATGCAAACTTTTGAAAGTGAATAGTGGAGCGACTATCAACTTTTTCAACATATCATGCTCGAGGTTTCGCACCATCATCTGCACTTGATCCCTCTCGGAAGGCCAATCTATCATCTGTGTTGCCTTTGCTCTCCATCTTGCAACAAATTCCACAAAAGGCTCTGTTGGGTTTTGACGGGTTGTTTCAAGCTCTTGCATGGTCATTTCAACTTGGGTATTGTAAGAATACTGATCAACAAAGGCCTCAGCCAATTCTTCCCAGTTTTGCTTCACTGTATCTTCCAATTTAGCGTACCAAGTGGCTGCTACACCCGACAGGGTTCTTCCATACAGAGAGAGTTTCTGTGGCTTAGTCAGTCCCATCGGCTTCAGGACATCTAAGAAAAGTCGGATATGTACCATTGGATCTCCAGACCCGTCGAAACGGTCAATATATGGCATTTTGAATTTGTCTGGGAGCCGTACGGCAGACTCGGTGTACCCATCCTCAATGTCGGGAATGGAGTTAAGGCCCTGTGCCTTTTTGAATTGCTTCTCAAGGTTTGCGATTTTCACCGCGGTCTGATCGAGGTCACTAGCATCAAGGGGATAAAGCCTCTCATTAGGCTGTACCAGGGGTCTGAAAACCCGGGCTTGAGTCAGCCTTTCTCGAGGATTCGGACACTGCAAATCTCCAATTGGCAGAAGTGGGTCAAAGTTCGGCTGGGGTCCTAAAGCTGGATGTAAGGTAGATGCCCCAGATGGGCGCTGCATTTCAATACTGGTCTCAGCCTGCATGGTAGTTCCCTGATTTAACGCTGCTATGACGGCCACAAATTCTTCTGAACCCTGTGCCATCACGGTCTGTTGAGCCTGAACAAAGGTGATGTGACTGGTGACTGACGAATCAGATGAACCGGTGAGCCCTGACTGGCCTTTCTTTGCCTTGCCCCAGCGAAAGAACACTGGTTGCCCTTGAATTGAATTTCTGACCTAACAAAGTCTATCAGCGCTAGTCCAATGTACCCGGGGGATATCGAAGCCTTCTAAAGCTATAGTTCCAGGACTACCTAGCAAAAGAGAAAACATGCAGCATCTCAGACCGATTTCGCCAAAACAGATATGAGCATAACTGAACGACTGTGCCCTCTACTGAATTCTGCCCAAATCTCTGCCCCTGCAAACTGATACCCTCAGGTAAACTGAATCCCAAAATACTGAACTGGTGCCCGCAGGCCTGATGCCCAAACTTGTAAACTGATACATGCATTCCTGTAAAGACGCACTCTAAAAGCACATAACAGATAAGTGAGAGCCAAAACACCCCTATGTTGGGGTAAGGTTTCCCTATCCTATTTTGTCAGGAGCTAGGGTTTCACTATGCACGCAGCGGTCTCAAACAACCTATATCGGGTAAGCAACCTGTCCTAGCTTGGAATGGTCACTATGGATTTCGATATGCACTAGGTCGAATGGTCGAAAAGGGTGCCCCGATAAGGCCGGGGTTTGTGTTCCCATACTGGCAGAGCCCGTAACCGGTAAGCTTTATGGCACGCAGCCTCTGGCAAACCGCTCAGGAATAGCAGATGGCAAACACGGTGTCCTAGGCGCACCAATGCACATGCAATGCAAAGAAACACATAAGTGTAGTCAAAACCAGATATCATGAGTTCGAGTCAAGTTCTCTAAATCCCCAGCGGAGTCGCCAGAAACTGTAGACGTTCCCGAACGTCCCCGGGAGGATGAGTCCCGTTCTGTTCATTTAGGGGTCACTACAGTACGGACTCAAGTTGTCACGGTTCTTAATCTGAACCAAAGAGTCCAAATCTGGCAAATCATTTTGAGAAAACAGATTTTTAGAAAGAAGTGCCAAACATGGACTGCTTTGCCAGATACAGAGTCGCCACCTAAATATTTTATTTTGGGAAATTTAGGAAACCCTGACTCGTTGCCTAAGGCCACGTGTCCGTCATCACCAAAGTTACCTCAGCTCGGGAACTTGGGTACGATTGGAGAAGGTCACTTCGTGAGCACCCCCGCTCGCCCGATCAAAGATCGGCCTCTACTAACCATGATATCTAGTTTTGAAAACATTATGCGTTCTTATTCCGGTTATTAGCCTAGATTTACTACGTGATGCGCACAGCATACAAGTATAGACTGGATCGCCTGAATTGGAACAAAACATTTCATGTTTGTTTTTGAAAGATGGTTTGCTACTCGCAAGTAGGCTTAAAATGCAGATTTTGCCACCCTCAGGTGGGCTTAGAAAACATGGTTTTGCCACTATCTAGTGGGCTTAAAAAATCCACAGTGAATGAATTGTTCCAATCCAAATAACCCAACCTTCACCCATAGGCATTCAGGCAGTTATATCACATAAGCACATAGCCTCATGGTAAGCATGCTATCATGGCAGTCACTCACACGCATGCAAGGATGCTAAAGCATAAAACTTACCGAGTACTCCAAGCCAAAACAGAAGCTATGTTAGAAATCCATGCATGATCCTAACTATATAGAAATGCCTAATGCAACACATGCAAAATGCAACTAAGATAGGCTCGGCTTTTCTAAACATGGCATATGAAATGCTACAGCTAACATGTATTCAACTCGGAATTGAAATACAATACAGTGAGTATGATGCGCCGAGCCTTGTGCATGCGAAACAGATGAATGAATGCAAACATGCTATCATACTGTATGCTAATTGAAACATGCCCTAATCTAACAATCATAAGCTGGTAAATAAAAGGGAGAAAGACATGGGGTTGGAAGACATACATCACACGCACGCACACTTATTACAACATTGCCCTCGCTCGGAGGGTCCGAATAAATAATACAGTCCCAAATAAATAGTACAGTCCGAATAAGTACAAAACCCTAATTAATTAACAAATTAATCTAGAAACGCAGTAAATTAGCATGCAAGCCTATGGACTGCCTCAGCTCTGCTCCGGATGATGGATGATGCACGCTTGAGTTGTTTTGCGCGGAAATCCATTGCGATGCCCCGGTTTGCCTCTGTTTGCAATTAATCTCGAAATGTTGCACGAAGTTCCAAAAGACTGCCGGTTTCTGATTTGCTGCAACAGAGAGCAAGAAAGGGGCATGGCAATGTATTTTCGCATATGTATGCTTGACTACTCTTCAGGAAGTGTAGTCCTCGATCCTCGTGCCACCAATCACGCATGTCGATGCATGATGGCCGAGGAGTCAAATTGCACGACTCGATGTGGAGTGAATGCACATATAAACACAACAAGACCTAAACTCCATCATGGGTAATCCGGAGTGTCGGCGACTAGGAATTGAGACACGTTCCGTCACTCGGAGTACGAAACGTCCCTCGTTTCCGTGCTCGGGCTAACTCTATCCCAAACACAATGCAGATGAGATGGCATGCACGATGCGACTAACATACAACCTAGCATACGCAATGCTATGAAATGGCATACACAATGCTTGATGTGACATGGCATACACGATGCTCTATCATGCAACCTAGCATACGCAATGCTATGGACCGAAATGGCATACACAATGCACGATAGACTTACACCAACATGAGTGGACCTCAGCCACACTCACATTAGTGGCCATGAGATGAAAATGAGACACTCGAGATGCACGCACACATGCACGCAAACCGAGGACCGATCTTAAGGCACAAAGGCCACTCTAACAAGGCATGGCAAGGCATGGAATATGGCATACAAACATGCAAGTTCCAACACTGAAATGTGATGCAAAATGATCCCGAAACATGGAAACATGGCACCCAATGCATGGAATGGTCCCGAAACACAAAACTAGGCACATGCATTGACCTATAGCTATACAAAGCATGCATTATTTGATCATGAAGCATGAAGACAGAACCAAGCCAATACCAAAACATGAACATTTCTAGTTCAAAGCATGGCCAAAAGATGCTAGCAAGATGGACTAAAATAGCCTGCAACTTTAACTAGCAAACATGGTTTACATGGCATGTATATGAAGCAGGTGAGAACTCATCAAACCAGCAAAAATCAATGAATAAAAAATGCTAAAACATGCCCAAATAACCTCTAAAATGCAGCCAACACATGCACAAATGATGGGTTCTTTTAGAGGGCAAACAAAGGGGTTATTAAGCACATGCATCAAGGACACTTAGCATAGCCAAATCAACTCTGAAAATCAAATATGATAGCCCTAAAACTCATCAAATTGATCCTGAAATCAGTCTCGGAAACATGCAAAGAAAGGCCTCTTTGAAAGGCCTTGAATGGGATTTCTCTACACATGCAACATAGACATAAAATATGGCCAAAGGGGCCTCGGACAGAGCTGAGGCAGACCTCAAAACACTCAGAATGAGGCCTGGAAAGTGACTTCGATGCATGCAAAATAGGATCCCTTTGGAAGGCCAAACATGCTAGTAAAGAGAATGAGGGGTGAGAGGGTCACCCCTCTATGATTTTGGAGCTCAAAGACACATCAAGGCCACTGAAAATCCACTGGATTTTAGTGGTTAAGAGGCTAAACCATGGCCAATGCAAGTGCTCTAATGCATAGCCCTAATCATGGAGGAATGAAGCATGCATAGGGGAAGATGATCCCAAACAGCAATGGGACCTTAAGAAAATATGGAGATGATGTCAAAACAAGACTTTTTTCAGTTTAGGTCGAGGTCCAAAAGGGCTTACAAATAAGGCTAATGTATCATGCAAAAACAGTCCTAAAAGAGAGATTGAACAAACAGGGCAGCAAAAGGCCTCAAACAGCAAAGAGCCCTTCAACAAAGTTGAAGAGGTGCTCAAGATAAGGCACTTTACAGTTTGGCTCAAAGCCCAGAAATGCTCACAAACAAGGCTAATATATCATGCAAGATAAGGGCCAAAAGAGGGATAAAGCACAAAGGGTGGGTAGAAGACCTCAAACAGAGAAAAGTCCTTGATCAAACATGAAGATGAGCTCAAAATAAGACTATTTTCAGTTCAGGTCGAGGCTCAAAAATGCTTGCAAGTATAGCTTATAGATGAAGCAAAAAAATGCAAGTTTAAGGGAAATAGGTGCTTACCCTTTAAGATCAGCAAATCATGAGCTTTTGGTCCAAAATTCTGAGCTTTCAACCTCTTCAAATGGCCTCCAAGGTGCTGGAATGAGTGATGGAGGTGGTAGGTTATGAGGTGTAGGGTAAATATGCAAGACAAAGGGTGTTTTGGAGGTTTGAAGCATAGATATAGGAGGTGTATGTATAAATGCCCTAGCTGGTTTTTTGTGACCCTTTGAAATGGAGCTGGGGGCTGGCTTTATAGAGGAGAGACCAAGGGAAAAGGGGAGGAAAACCAAATTCAAATTTCCCCCCCAAAAGGGCAGATCCCCGGGCAGGGGTCTGGATCAAAACAGCTGGCACAACTGTAAGGAACCAGGAGAGAGGAATTTGGCCGGCCAGGTTCAGGAGGTTCAGGTGGCCGGCTGGCTACCTCCCCTGGCCGGCCGGCCAGGGTCAAAAGGGTCAAGCTCAATTAGTGGCCGGCCACCCCAAAAAGATGGCCTCCCATATGTGTGCAACACAGCTATGTGGAGAAAAACTAGGAAATATAACCCTGGAGAGAGAAAAACCAACTTTCTAGAGGGCTTCAAAAGGGTCAGAAAGAGTTGGTGGCCGGCCTATCCATATTGGTGGCCTCCCAGGTGTGTACAACACAATGGTGTGGAGGAAAGTCAAAAAAATTGGTCCGGGAATGGGAAAAGTCAGCTTTCTAGTGGGAAAAACGGGCGATGAAGAGTGATGAAGGAATAAAGCTGGTAGTCAGAACAATTGCTGGCCTCCCACCTTCCTACGACCTTTCTAACAATGAAAATAAGGTCTCCACCAAAAATGAACCCAAACCGATGCAAAACGAAGGTTCGAGGGCCAAAACGCGCAGTCCGGGGCCCCGAAAACTGACTATTAAGCACCGGAGGTGGCGTTCGACCACGAAGTTGGTCTCTCGGACCCCAGTGTCCCTCAAAATGGAGGAAATAAGATGTGTGCCACCGGAGCAAACGGAGGTGGTTAAGCGGTCCCGAACCGAGGCACGCGGTCGACGGCTCTGAAAATCGGAAATCGAGCTCCAAACGGGATAAATGGCCTACGACCACAAAATGTAGCCTACGGCCACTAAGGGATGGTCAACGAGACCTCTCCCTTCCTTTGGGAAGAGAAAACAAAGAAAATAGGGCCTGGTTCACAAACCGAGGCAAAGCACAAAAGAGCCCCGAACTCCGGAGGCATGGCTCGCGACCGAGATTCCGCAACTTCAGAACAAGCACCATATGCAACATCACCGAGCGCTCAGTTGGTGACGTCTGAGTCTTAAGGTCGGTCAAAAATGGGGTGTCTACAATGCCGAGTCCATCGTTTCGAGAATTATCATCTATCAATCCATGATATGTTGATAAGACTTGGTGACTTTCCTCTTTGAGCCTTCATGATAGGAGGGAAGGGTGGTTTTCCATTGCATTTATTAAATTTTGTCCAAACGTGCTTGAAATCATCAAGCCATCAAATTGTGCTTATTGGTGGTTTTGGACTCGAAATCATTCTTCTCTTGAGTTCCCCATGATAGAGTAGTGCATAAGGGATAAACAGAACCTAGAAGGGCTCTGTTTGCACTATTCTTACCTGAGAGCACAAAAACAGTTTTGACATAAAATTAGGGCACAGCCGGCTCTTTTTGGACCTGACCGGATCTCATTTGGGGCCAGTCGACTCCCAATGTTCGGCAAGCTGTGAGTTTTTTGCATAAACAAAGGCAATGGCTGAGGGTGAAGCAAAGCAGTCAGGCAGACAGAGCAACTTCTAGACACTATGCATGCAATCGTTGTGCCTCATTGTTACTTGTATTTGTATTATCATATTATTGTCGTGTAATTAGTATTAATATAATATCTTTGTTGTAATAAATTAGATAGTTAGCTTAGTGTCCCTTGAATTTGTAATAAGTAGTTAATTAACTTAGCTAGTTAGTTACTTAATTCATTTATTCAAATTTGTAATAATTACTAATTCAGACACTCGGACACTTATTCGGACCCTCTTGCATGAGGGCAAATATGTAATAATGATGTATGTCTTCCAATCCCCATTACTTTCTCCCTTTTATTTACCCACTTATAATGGTAACATAGAACATCATGTTTACTTAGCATTTTTCATGTTTGCATACACTCGTCTCACATGCATTAGGGTTCAACTCATCATACTAACCAATGTCAATTTCATCATTGCTTGAATACATGATCTATCACATGTCTTGAATTGAATCATATACCATGCTAGTAGTCGAGCCTATTAATTGCATGATTGTATTGCGTCGCATTAGTCATTTTGCATTGGTTAGAGGCATGCATGCTTTTGCTTTATTTTGGCTAGCCTTGAAGTACTAGGTGAGTGTTTTTGTTTTAGCATACCGCATTGTTTGTTCGTGTTTCCATATCGAGCATGTTTCCATGAGGCTAATTAATTAAGTGATATACCTGTTTGAATACCAGTGGATGAAGGCTAATTGTTAAAATTGAAAGGGATTGATTAATGTACATACAAGCGAACTTTTTGAAGTGACGCATATCCAAAATAATTTTCAAACAAACATAAAATCAAAATGTTCTAACTTTTGCAATGATTATTCAAAGCATGAGAAAGAAACCTATGCTCAATGGCTTAATCTCTACGGAGGTTCATCGTCAAGGCATAGGCTCTCTTTCATGCTTAGGACCACTTCTCGTTCGACGTTTCTTCTCATTTGGTGGACTTAACCATCACTTTGGAAAAATTGATTAAAGAATGCCAAAGACTAACAAAATTGGCCTAAAATCAAAGAAACCGACATAAAGAAAATGTTTAGAGTTGGTTGGATTTGGCCGAACGTTATACCGAGTCCATCGTTTCGAGAATTATCACGTATCAATCCATGATATGTTGATAAGACTTGGCACGTGTCTACTTTCTTCTTTGAGCCTTCATGATAGGAGGGAACGGTGGTTTTCCATTGCATTTATTAAATTTTGTTCAAACATGCTCGAAATTATCAAGCCATCAAATTGTGCTTATTGGTGGTTTTGGACTCGAAATCGTTCCTCTCTTGAGTTCCCCTTGACAGAGAAATGCAGAAGGGATAAACAAAACCTAGAAGGGCTCTGTCTGCACTGTTCTTACCTCATACCACAAAAACAGTTTTGACATAAAATTAGGGCACGGCCAGCTCTTTTTGGACCCGACCGGATCTCATTTGGGGTCGGCCGGCTCCTAATGTTTAGTAAGCAGTGAGTTTTTTGCAAAAACATAGGTTAGTGGCTGAGGGTGAGGTAGAGCAGTCTGAGCAGACAGAGCAGCTTTTAGACACTGTGCATGCAATCGTTGTGCCTCATTGTTACTTGTATTTGTATTATTATACTATTTTCGTGTAATTAGTATTGATATAATATCTTTGTTATAATAAATTAGATAGTTAGCTTAGTGTCCCTTGAATTTGTAATAAGTAATTAATTAACTTAGCTAGCTAGTTATTTAACTCATTTATTCAAATTTGTAATAATTAGTTAATTCGGACACTCGGACACTTTTTCGGACCCTCTTGCATAAGGGCAAATATGTAATAATGGTGTATGTCTTCCAATCCCCATTTCTTTCTCCCTTTTATTTACCCGCTTATAATGGTAACATGGAACATCATGTTTACTTAGCACTTCTCATGTTTGCATACACTCGTCGCACATGCATTCGGGTTCAGCTCGTCATACTAATTGATGTCAATTTCATCATTGCTTGAATACATAATCTATCACATGTCTTAAATTGAATCATATACCATGCTAGTAGTCGAGCCTATTAATTGCATGATTGTATGGCGTCCCATTAGTCATTTTGCATTGGTTAGAGGCATGCTTGCTTTCTAATTATTTTGGCTTGTCTTGGAGTACTAAGTGAGTGTTTATTGTTTTAGCATACTGCATTATATGTTCATGTTGCCATATCGAGCATGTTTCCATGAGGCTAATTGATTAAGAGATATACCTGTTTGAATGGCAGTGGATGAAGGCTAATCGCTAAAATTAAGAGGTATTGATTAATGTACATATGAGCCCACTTTTCCAAGTGATGCATATCCAAAACAATTTTCAAACAAACATAAAATTAAAATGTTCCAACTTTTGCAACGATTATTCAAAGCATGAGAAAGAAACCTATGCTCAATGGCTTAATCTCTACGAAGGTTCATCGTCAAGGCATAGCCTCTCTTTCATACTTAGGATCACTTTTCGTTTGACGTTTCTTCTCATTTAGTGGACTTAACCATCACTTTGGATAAATTGATTAAAGAATGGCAAAGACTAACAAAATTGGCCTAAAATCAATGAAACCGACATAAAGAAAATGTTTAGAATTGGTTAGATTCGGCCGGATGTTATGCCGAGTCCATCATTCCGAAAATTATCACATATCAATCTATGATATGTTGATAAGACTTGACGCGCGTCTACTTTCCTCTTTGAGCCTTCATGATATAAGGGAAAGGTGGTTTTCCATTACATTTATTAAATTTTGTCCAAACATGCTCGAAATCATCAAGCCATCCAATTGTGCTTATTGGTGGTTTTGGACTCGAAATCGTTCTTCTCTTGAGTTCCCGTGATAGAGAAGTGCAGAAGGGATAAACAGAACCTAGAAGGGCTCTGTCTGCACTGTTCTTACCTCAGAGCACAAAAACAGTTTTGACATAAAAGTAGGGCACGGCCGGCTCTTTTCGGACCCAACCAGATCTCATTTGGGTCCGGCAGGCCCCCAATGTTTGACAAGTAGTGAGTTTTTTTGCAGAAATAGAGGGCAATGGCTAAGGGTGAGGCACAGCAGTCTGGGCAGACAGAACAGCTTCTAGACACTGTGCATGCAATCGTTGTGCCTCATTGTTACTTGTATTTGTATTGTTATATTATTGTCGTGTAATTAGTATTGATATAATATCTTTGTTGCAATAAATTAGATAGTTAGCTTAGTGTCCCTTGAATTTTTAATAAGTAGTTAATTAACTTAGCTAGTTGGTTATTTAATTTATTTATTTAAATTTGTAATAATTAGTTAATTCGGACGCTCAAACACTTATTCGGACCCTCTTGCATGAGGGCAAATATGTAATAATGGTGTATGTCTTCCAATCCTCATTTCTTTCTCCCTTTTATTTACCCGCTTATAATGGTAGCATAGAACATCATGTTTACTTAGCATTTCTCATGTTCGCATACACTCGTCTCACATGCACTAGAGTTCGGCTCATCATACTAACCAATGTCAATTTCATCATTGCTTGAATACATGATCTATCACGTGTCTTGAATTGAATCATATACCATGCTAGTAGTGGAGCCTATTAATTGTATGATTGTATTGCGTCGCATTAGTCATTTTGAATTGGTTAGAGGCATGCATGCTTTCTAATTATTTTGCTTTATTTTGGCTTGCCTTGGAGTACTAGGTGAGTGTTTATTGTTTTAGCAAACCGCATTGTATGTTCGTGTTACCATATCGAGCATGTTTCCATGAGGCTAATTGATTAAGTGATATACCTGTTTGAATACCAGTGGATGAAGGCTAATTGCTAAAATTGGGAGGTATTGATTAATGTACATACAAGCCCACTTTTCCAAGTGATGCATATCCAAAACAATTTTCAGATAAACATAAAATCAAAATGTTCCAACTTTTGCAACGGTTATTCAAAGCATAAGAAAGAAACATATGCTCAATGGCTTAATCTCTACAGAGGTTCATCATCAAGGCATAGGCTCTCTTTCATGCTTAGGATCACTTCTCGTTTGATGTTTCTTCTCATTTAGTGGACTTAACCTTCACTTTGGACTAATTGATTAAAGAATGGCAAAGACTAACAAAATTGGCCTAAAATCAATGAAACCGACATAAAGAAAATGTTTAGAGTTGGTTGGATTCTGCCGGACGTTATGTTGAGTCCATCGTTTCGAGAATTATCACCTATCAATCCATGATATGTTGATAAGACTTGGCGCGTATCTACTTTCCTCTTTGAGCCTTCAAGATAAGAGGGAAGGGTGGTTCCATTGCATTTATTAAGTTTTGTCCAAACGTGCTCGAAATCATCAAGCCATCAAATTGTGGTTATTGGTGGTTTTGGACTCAAAATCGTTCTTCTCTTGAGTTCCCTATGACAGAGAAGTGCAAAAAGGATAAACAGAACCTAGAAGGGCTCTGTCTGCACTGTTCTTACCTCAGAGCACAAAAATAGTTTTGACATAAAATTAGGGCACGACCGGCTCTTTTTGGACCCGGCCGGATCTTATTTCTAGTTCTTATCTCAACTTGATAGAATGTTTGGGTTTGGTAGGCCTATTTTTTAATCGATTTCAGTGATCCGAATTGTTCACTTTTTGAGGATTCGTTGAGTAGAATATTCATGCAAAAAATTAAAATAATTAGACATTAGTAACTATATGTTTGAATCATATATATTTTTAAAAAATGGATAATAAATATAATTTCAAGAATAGCCATTTATTTTTTATAATAAAAATGTGATTCAAACATCTAGCTACCGATGTCCAATCATCTTATTTTTTGCATAAATATTCTATTCAACGAGTTATAAAAAGTGAATGGTTCGAATCACCGAAATTGGTCCCAATATTGACCTATCAAGCCCAAATGCTCTCTCAAGTTGAGATGGCCAACGTGAGAGAAGCCCAACCCATTCATTTTAACTTTCTTATCTCCTCAATTCTGAAGCCTCTTCTCTCTCTCTCTCTCTCTCTCTCTCTCTCTCTCTCTCTCTCTCTCCACTCAAACGTCTCTATCTTTTTCCTTTCTCACCTACCCACCGACTCACCTTCCTCACCCCCTCCTCTCTCTCTTTTCAGAAACAAATCCTATTGGAAAATTGGTTTTATATAAGCTTATTTTGGGCCAACTTTGAGTCCAAAATTGAGTGGGCCCCAAACGTCTTTTGGGGTGGGTCTGAAAAGGTGACGTGTTCCTTACCATGTGGGAAGTCACACGGTGAAGACGGTTCGTCAAAACCATTTATGAGTGAATGGAAATTTGACGTCGTTTTCGGGTTCGTGGAATGGACATTTAAAGAATTAAATGTGGGTTTCTTTGTAAAGCTTGTCCCACATTGAAACTTGAAGAGAACTTATGTATGTATATAAGTTCTAGGTGACAATACTTGGGTTGCGCCCCAAGGGGCACCCCAAGTTTGCAGAAGGGAGGAGTTATAGACAAAGTGAACCTTAGCCCAAACCACCACACGCGCGTGCATGCCACCGCTATCCGTCCAGTTGTGGGTCGGATTAGTTCTTATATTAATTTTTTGGACAAAATTCATTTGAATTTTTTCAAAAAAATATTTGCAGGAAAATTTAATTTAATTCAAATTTGAATTTGAATTTTTCTGTCCAGTGTTACCTCCTCAAGTACAAATTCCATAACAGGTTTAAACAGTCCAAACAGGTTGCCAATCTGTTGAACCCCGGACAGATTCTGTTTCTGCCCAAACAGATTCAAATCTGTTGCAGTTTTCCAACAGATAGAAACTGCCCAACATTATCTGTTGCACCTGTTCATTCAAAAAATCCACCTGTTCAGTTTGATTTTCAGACCTGTTCAGGTCTATATATAGCAGGCAATTTTCCAGCAGTAAGGCAATCCTAAATTCTTCATTTTCCTTTTACTTTTGCTCTCTTGCTTGATATAATCTTCATATTAATTTTAGGAAAAATTCAGAGAGTAAGAACACAGGTTTTTGTTCGCCGAACAAGTTGTTTGGAGTGCTACTACAATTTGTGAAGATCATTGTATCCTGGGAGATAGACGCCAGTTAGCCGTAAGCACCGTAGCGAAGCGAATCTGTCTTAAGGACAAAGTGTCACACACTCAACTTGATCTTTTTATTATTCATTTGGTTCGGTAAAATAAATTCAGTAAGTTATTTATTTTATTTGTTTGATTTAGTTTCAATTTATTTTTTACACAGAAGATTGTTCCAACAAATCCGTCCATCTCTTACTCCCCCTCATCTTTATTTCTCTTCTTTTTTTTTCTGAAACAGATCTATCCATTTCTCTCTCTCTCTCTCTCTCTCTCTCTCTCTCTTTTCTACCCACCATCATTCTATTGATGATGTGATAGTGGTGGTGGATGAGCACAAAAATAACAGTGGTGGCGACAATAAGCGATGGTAGGAGTGGTGGTTGCGACTGCAATGAGCAATGACAACAACACTAATCAATAGTGGCAATCCCTCTCTTGCTTTTTCTTAATTTTCTCTCATCAAGTCTAATTCTAATTGTAAGAAATATATGTACATATTTATATATGAGTGTTAAGTTTGTTATTTTGAAATTTTAATTCCATTTTTGTAATATATTTTTCTACTCTTATCGGTTCTTCGAAATCCACCGAACCGATTGCCAAACTGATTTTTTTGATTCAGTCAATTTCAAACCCTAGTTTGGTCGATGATAGTTGACTAATTCCCTAACTCAAAGGTGTCAATTTAGATTCCTAGCCAAGGATAAACCCGAACCGAACTGACTCGTAGACACCCCTAACTACTATAGTAAGTCATTGAGCAATGACGAAGCAATTATCATGACTACTTTTTTGTACCCATCTGAGTGCTTAGCACTCAAGTAAATAGAAGTATTTTTAGATCCATATTCATCTAAAAAGTATAATTAATTAATTAAATTATTAAAAAAAATTTACAAAAAATAAATAAAAAGTTGAATAAAAATTTGTGTGCATTTTTCATTTATTTTTAATGATTTTTTTTTTCATATTTTAGTGTTTTTTTTTTCACTTTTTAAATGTATGTAATTTTGATTCATCTAACAAGTAAATAAATATATAAAAAATAAAAAATAAAAACAGGGAATAAAATATTACAAAAATGATCATTTTATTAAATAAATAAATCATACTCGCATAACAAAAAAAATTATTTTACTAATAAATAAATCATTAAATCAATTAATAATTTTAATGATATAAAAACCTATCTTTCAATTAACAATTTTGATAATTTTATTATTGCTTAGGAGAATAATTAGATTTTTTTTTTTTTTTTTTTTATTCTGTTAACTTAAAAATTCTAACAAGGGGTAGTTATAATTTTCAGAACTATAAAAGACAATTGATATTTTAAACAAACTTTAAGGGTGTGTTTGTAATTTATCAAAAAACAAAAGATTCATCCGTGCTAAGACTTTTCGCATAATTACAAACAAACAAACAAACAAAAAAAAATAACATTCATCCAAATTAGTCTAACCAGCTAAAGTGAAAGGGAAAAATAGGAGAGCAAAATACAAGCCTTGAAAGATGAATTTTCCAAAATACCCCTCAAAACAATCCCCCAAAAAAATAAAAAACCAATCAAGGGTAAAATGAGAAGCCATACTAAACTTGGATAGTCTCAGTATAGATATATGGTGAAAATAACTGTGACAAATAAATGGTAACCATAACATGGGGTGGGGGGGGGGGGGGGGGATGATCAATTTTCTTTACTTTTTCAATATTTTAAAAATTAAATGATGAGGAACATCCATTACCACAATTTATGTTGCATACAAATCAACATGACAAGGATTTTCCTATAATTAGAGCATCTCCAATGGCTTGCCATTGGAGTTGTTATTGTCAAATTATGGCAACAGTTTATAGAAAGCCACCTTCAATGGTAAGTTTTAATAGCTGCTATCTTTGACAAATGCCAAAAGTTGTGTCAAATATGACACTAGCTTTGTTAGCTACCAAAGCTGGCAAGTCAGCTTCAACCAACTGTTTCCCCCTCCCTCCCTCCTTTTCTCATCATTCTTTTCAAACACCGAAGCAAAAATCACCCAAAAATCACCCAAAAATAAAAATATAAGCAAAATTTCTGGAATAAAAAAATAAAATTGAACAATTTCAAGCAAGTAAACAAAATTTCAAACAAAAGCAATTTCAAGCAAGCAAGCAAAATTGAACAATTTCAAATAGAAGAAAATAAGCAAAATTTCAATTTCAGCAATTTCAAGCAAAAAAAATTAAAAATTAAAAATTAAAAAAAAAATTAAATTGAACACAGTGAAGTCAAAAAAAAATACCTGACAGAAATGGTCTTCAATACGGTTAATCTTCTTCGTGTTTTTTGGATGCTCTTGATTAGGGTTTCAGGTTAGGGTTTCAATCGTTTGAGATCGGCGGTTTAGAACGAGGGAGAGAGAGAGAGATCAAAGAGGAAGAATGTGAAAGATAAGGGGTATTGGTGGAGAAGAGGGTTGAAGATCAGAGAAGGATCCGAAGGGTTTGAGAGTTGGAGATCGCCGATGGAAATTGGTGATGGTTCTGTTGGTTGTGGTGGTAGTGGTTCCTTTCATTATGGTGATGAAGAAGGTGAGAGACAAAGGGAGAAAAGCGTTGGAGAACAGAGGACATTTGAGGTTTGATGGTTGGAGATCAGCGAAGGTTGAGGGTGGTGGTTGTGGTAATGAAGAAGATGAGACACAGAGGGAGAGAGTGAGTGAGGAAATCTACAATCGGTAAGACAGAGAGATGGGTAGAGAGCGATAGAGCAGAATTGGGAGTAGAGATAGGTAGAGAGAGAGCAAAGATGGGTACTTTCTAGAATTAAGAGAGACAGAGTGATAGAGAGATAAAAGAGACGGAGAGATAAAGAAATAAGAGAGATAAGAGAGAAAGAACAATCTGGACCATGGGATTATTTAATCCCACAGTGCTCTTTTGTCGTTGGAATACACAAATTGAGCAACGGCTGTTTTTTCTCCCTCCAATTGAGAAATGTTTGAAACAGTTGGTTTTTAATGGTTATAATTTAAACGAATAAAAAAAACCGTCATATTTTTACTCCATATAAAACTAAACAACCAATCTCAATTTGAATACACATTATCTTTAATCTACATAAATTTTTTTTTTTTTCCCACACAATCAGTATAGAAGGTTCATCGAAAACAAAGAGAGAAAAATCATTCACCACTCAAGAAGATGTTACAATTTATAGAGCTTGGTATCACATTATTAAAGACCCAATTGTTGGAAATTCGCAATCTCATGCTCATTTTTGAGAAAAAAATTTTGAAAATTATTACTTACTCCAGAATGATCACTCAAGAACACAAGTGTCCATCTCATTTCAATGGGGTGTAATCATGAAATGTTGTAACAAATTCGTGAGTATTTGGCACAAGTCGAAAATTTACACTCCAATGGGATGTCTTAAGTTGATATAATAAATTTTCATCTTCATTTATTATGTTAGTTTTTTTTATTTTGTCTCATATAAAAATTAACTAATTAATTAATTTAATATTTTATTAATACAGATACTTCAAGCAAAACTTTTATACCATCAAGATGAAAACAAATATTTTGCTTTTGAACATTGTTTGCCAATCTTGCAAAACAATATCAGGTTCCAATAAACGCAGTAAAGTCAAAGATACATACACCGTATTTTCCCAATTCAGGCCCCTAATTCCCTATGGATAACTGCATTTCTTTTGAAGACGACAACAGTCCAAGTGTTTGTAATAATCTAACTGTTGGTAATAATCCAATCGGTGAATGTAGTGTCTCTGCAAGCGGTAAAAGACCTATGGGTAAGAAATCTGCAAAAGAATTGCTTTGGAAAAGTGAAGCTGTTCAAGCTGAAATATACAGATATAACAATTTGTTGGAGACATTTAACCAACACCTTACTGAGAAGGAAATGAAAAAAGTTGAAAGCGAAGAAAAAATGATTCAAGCATTACAAAAGATAAAAGAACTAGAGATCAAAAAGAAAACAATTGCAGAAGATAAGAGAGCTTGAGATTAAAAAGAAAGAGTGTTTGATAATGACTATGGACATTTCTCATTTGTACCCTCAGACAAAAGCATATTACATAATGCGCAAAAAATGAAATTTTCACCAAGTGGTCGGCACATGCCAGCAACCCAAATTACTATTTTCCCCTGCCTCTTGATGAGTAATTACGGGAAAATATATTTTTTAATTTTGTAATGTCATTTATTTTTCAATGTAATTTTGAGTATTTTATATTTCAATTTACGAGTGAATTATATTTAATTTATTTTAGAAATTTTTTAATTTTTTATATTTGTCTAGTCGGGAAGAATGTAAATATATAATTTTTTTTTTTTTACAAACAGTTAAAAAAGATTACAAAAGACAAAAAATAAACCAAAAAAAAAAATACTAATAAATTTATATCCAAACAACACCTACAAACTTGGAGAGAAAGTTGATTGAAATTTGTCAAAATAACATGTGACCATTAGAGCACCATTGCTATAATTTGACAAAATAACACTATTCATTACCAAATTATAGCAATGACTGCTATTTTAACAAACACCATTAGAGATGCTCTAATCCATTGTCCAAATAGTAACCATTTGGTAGGTAGGGCGTCTTTAGCTTTCCAAGTTGTGTTTTTATCCAATCACCAAGCGTTCTCTTACCTCGAGTACATTCTAAAAATGTAGTCATCAACTAAGTCCGTAATGCTACACTTACCACACTTTCCTATTCATTGACACATTTCAATCAACTCAATTTACTGGCATCTACACCGAAATGTGCATAAGTGGCTTCCAAATTGTGAAACAACATCCACTAGACCTCCGTAACCCGCCACTGCTGTAACCTGTACAAAACGAAGTTCAACATGAGATGCTCAGTGGAGCAATAATATGTGGCTCATAAGCAGTTAACTTTATTTACTTTTTTCATACTATACAATATTGAGTCAAGCAAAAACCAGTAAGTTGGAACAGCAATGACTAGTCTTAACTTTGTGAGTGTAATAGGTTTGGTAATTTTTTGCTGTTGCAATTAGAGAAGTGCTTTCGCGGACTCTTTACTGCTGAAATACCTTTAATTATTTCTTCACTGACAAATTTTTTTGATGACAAACCTCTGGACATCAAAGTGCTTTAAAGTTGTCGCAAAACACACCCTAAACCACTTCCAAACAAAAGACCCCACAAAGCAGGGCCTTTGTTTTCACAAATTCACCTCTCCTCTCCCTATTGTGTCTGTTTTTTTGTTTTGTTTTGTTTTATTTTAACCCTAGGTCATGCAAGCCCGATTTTTATTTCAACAACATTAATACAAGTGGAAATATTACTAGTGACAATTGACCAGCAAGGGTTATCTGTGAAAAAGTCAACACTACAAAAGAAATAATAACAATCGGGTCAATTGATCAGCATAAAAGCAGAGAGTCAAAGCGGAACATACACCCGCTGGATGAAGGGAAATGGAAAATGCTGATTGAGGTGCACATTGTATCCGTGAAAGAATAGCCCCATTCATATCATAGCGACTGAGTAATGGTTCTGCTCCAACAGCCAATATCTGAGAAGATAAAACATTATTAGGAAAAAAAGAAGGTTGGAAAACTAATCGTGCATAAAAGATATAGATATAATCATACAAGAACTGAATAATTGATAGTGCAATCACATCATATTCAAAAGAAGTTACAGGTTTAAATAAAATTGTAATGCACATCAGGTAAGTGGTTATAGGAACAAGAATCGAAAGCATTGGAAAAGCAGAGAAGGATATGGGTTAAAGTATCAATTGGCTTAAAACTGGTAAAGAATAGAAAAAAGGGAAAGGAATAAGCAAGCATAACATGAAGAACCTGCCATACAGTATTTAATAATTATTTAGAAGAGAAATGTCCAAGAACTAAGAGCCAAGACAACTAAGGTTTAATAGATCAACTTTCCTCAAAAGTGTTTATTCTTCTTATATTTAAATAAGGAAAAGGTGGTGGGGGTGGGAAAGAGTGGTGTGGGCAAGCTGAAAATCTTCATATGAAACCGTAGAATTAAATTCTAGGACTTGCAAATTCTCAGATGAGTGAAAACATATATCATTCAATGAACTTATGCAGTATTTAATAATATTTAGAAGAGAAATGTCCTAGAACTAATATAGCCGAGACAAATGAGGTTCAATAGATCAACCTAAGGGTAAAATTGTAACATCCACCAATCAAAATCAACAATTTATGTAACAGGCACAGTTATATTACACAAACACACAGACATGTAGAACAGAATTCTTGAACTTGCAAATTCTTGTATGAGTTTAATAAGTGAATTTGATATCACCTAAACTTTTATGTCGGCAGTATTTTAGTGAGACCTTGTCCCCCATAAATATTAACCTTTCAAAATTAATTAAACATTAATGGGATTTAGACAAATGACAAGAAAAGGAAGAACTTACTTGATTATCATCAAATGAAATATCTTGGATAGAAGCATGAGTGGATATCCTCGAAATGCACTCACGAGCAGGAAGATTCCAAACCGAAAAAGTCCGGCCATTGCCACAAGCCTATAGGTAATCAAGTAGATTACAGTCTAAGCCACATCAAAATAGCAGGAGAATAATTATTTTTTTTTTTTTTTTTCTTTGGTAAAGTAGGGCTATATTTCCATACCATAAATTTATGTTACAGTTACTCTGGCCCCTGGGTATAACATAAATACACCCACAATATACATAGATTAATTATCAAGCATCACAAAGTTGAGGCTTAAAATATTAATGATAAAACAATAAACTACACAAAGTACAAATATTTACAACTGACGCATTAGTAAATATGCATGAGCAAATATGCATTGCATGAAATACATCCAGAGAGAATCAAGATCTTGACATTTACATTGTAGTTAGCAAAAAAACTACTAATTTTGTAATATTAAACAGAAATAAAAGTAGTCTATATGCTATCCAGTGAGAAAATTAGCCATTATAATTGCATTTTCTAGCACATAAATGCTATAATTAAGAGAAATATTTTTTACATGTATTAAAGTTTCTAAATTTGAATTTCCAAAACATGAAAATTGGCTGTTATAATTATTAATATTATATGTATTTTTGAGTATGTAAATGCTGTAATTAAGAGGAACATTTTTGACATCATATTGAGTTTCAAGTTTTGAATTTCCAAAACATGCCCTGAATAACATCAGATGAGGACCCAAAACATTCAAATACTTGGTATATTACTTCCCTTTAACCAACATAGAGTGCATCAGACGTGTGTTAAAACCAGGCTCAAAAATATCTAAACTTGAACTCAATTAGACGTGTGTGAGGAATAAAGCTGTTAGTAAAGGATCCACCTTCTACACTAATCCAAAGTAGTGTTCCATCTATTACTTCTAAATTTCAGGTGAGTGAAAGGAAAACCATAACGGGAGTTGGATTAAGATGCACCAATCATAATAAAAATGGCCGGAAACACCGTTCAAAAAAGTGAATAAATGCTACATCCTTCCACAAAGTGTCAATCATCTAAAATTAGGATTCATTTCTTTTAGGGTGATATGCACAAGTGTTACAAGACTCATAACCAAAGAACCAAAATAACCCCCTAGTCTGTCAAACAACATCACTTCCACATCCATGAAAAACCTTCTTTAGCAACTTAAACCATGCTTTCAAATGTCACAAACAGATTTCCATGAACAAGAACAAGTTATTTCACCCCCCTCCCCCTGGCCATTAGAATGCCATAAATTCACATATCATCATCACTCTTTAAGCTACAACAAAGGTAATTCAAAAATTAGTAGTAAGAGGTTCACATCATACATCTAAGAATTAAGGTGTTTATGGATACTTTACCCATTACAAGCCAAATAGATTCATTTTACACCAAAAAAAACCTTTAAAATTATGACAAACCCAAGATGGCAAGCAACTGATCAACCATATATCTTCACTGCATGAACTTACCAACCAGCTCTCACTTGCATCAAGAGCAATGCAACTGACAAATGGAAAGAACTCTTTCAACTTCTTATCCTTCCCTGGGTCAATTACTTGAATACACTTTCCACTTTTGCAATCTACAGAAAACCATATATTACATGCCATAAAGTACAGTCAAGTGTAGTTAAACGATAAAAAAACAACCGTGTAGATTAGTGTGTTGCAGCAAAAATTAGAGCAAACAAGATAGACATCTTCTCAAGTTAGCTTCTGGCCTAGTATCCTTGTAATACATAAAATTTACCCCATATTCGTGCTGTCCCATCTTCTGATCCAGTTATAATCTGAAAACAGAAAAGGTAACCAAAACAAATAGAACAAATCAAATAGGAATGCTATTTTAATGCAGCATCCAGGATTTACATGAAGTGACGCAGCCCAGCCTCCAAACAACAAAACATACAGGCATTGAGACAGACTATATGATATTTTCAAAGAACATAAATTCATCCACACATTTAGAAGCTTAGAAAAACTAAAACATTCAAAAAAAAATTGAAGTTCCTTTGAATTGCTTTACTAAAATCAGTCTATGCATTGGGGAGGATGGGTTTTGGGGATAGATGGAGATGGTGGATTCGGTTTTGCATTTCTACTGTTCGGATGTCGGTTATGGTGAATGGCACGCCTAAAGGTTTTTTCCCGACATATAGGGATCTTCGGCAAGGCAATCCTTTGTCTCCATTATTATTTATTTTGGTTATGGAGGCTTTGAGCTGTTTATTGGTTAGAGCAGTTCAAGGGGGTTTGTTGACAGGCTTTTGAGGTAGCGAGGGTGCCAGCAGACAGTTTAGTGGTGTCTCATCTATTTTATACCGATGACGTTCTTATTTTTTGTGGGACAGATGCAGCTCAGATTGGGTACTTGAGATGTGTTCTGTTGTGTTTTGAGGCAAGTTCAAGACTTACGGTGAATCTGGCAAAATCTAAGATGATTCCGGTGAGCGAGGTAGGGCTATTACTAGTCTTCGCAGCTATTTTGGGATGTAAGGTGGCTACTTTACCAGTTTCTTACTTGGATTTACCATTTGCGTCAGTACTTGTTGAAAGGGGGGTGGGTTACTTTGGTGAAGAGTGTGCTTATGAGTATTCCGAATTATTTTATGTCTATGCATGCGATCCCTATGGCAGTTGCTAAGAGGATAGAGAAATTGCAGAGGGACTTCTTATTGGGGGGGGGGGGGGGGGGGGAGGCTTTTCATTATCATCTAGTAGCGTGGGATCGGGTTTGTGTTCCTAAGGAGAATGGTGGATTGGGGGTTCGGAGTTTGGTTACGTTTAATTTGGCCCTCTTGGGAAAGTGGTTGTGACGGTTTGTGGGGGAAAGGGAGAGGTTGTGGAGGAGGGTGGTAGTGGCTAAGTATGGTTTGGGGAAGGAGGAATCGTGCACAGATCGGGTGCGGGAGTCGCATGGCTAGAGTTTGTGGAAGGGGATTTGGTTAGAGCACTGGGAGTACTAGAAACGAATTCGCTTCAAGGTTAAGGTGGGGGATCGGGTTTTCTATTTTGGTGTGATAGATGGTGTGGTGAGGTCACTTTAGAGGAGATGTTTCCTTTGATTTTCCGTATTGCTATTGACCCGGACGCGATGATGGCATCTTATGGGTTTGGTCAAGGGCAGGTGATTGTTTGGAACATCCAGTTGCAGCGTGAGGTTCAGGATTGGGAGATGGGTTAACTGGTTGATCTTCTAGGATTTTTGTATAGGGGGTGTGGTGGGGGACCTAGGGAGGATACTTTGGTGTGGGCTTGTTCGAAGTCCAAAGGGATTTTCTCGGTGGCTTCGTATTATTGTGAGCTTGTGGGAGGGGCAGCGATTTCGTTTGCTTGGAAGAGTGTATGGGTGATAGGGCCTCCGTCCAAGGTTGCTTTCTTTGCTTCGACTGTGACTTTAAGACGTATTTTGACTATTAATAATTTGATTCGACGCCGTCACATTCTGGTCAATTGGTGTTGTATGTGTTGTAGAGATGTAGAGTCGGTGGATCAATTGCCCATCCATTGCTCCGTTGCGTCTCGGCTTAGGTTTCTTATTGTTGGGTTGTTTGGGTTGGGTTGGGTTGGGTTTGGGTTCAATTCTGGAGGTTCTCATGAGTTGGAGGGGGGTGAGCGTTGGAAGACAACGGCGGAAGGGGTGGATGATTGCATCTCAGTGTTTGATGTGGCTGATTTGATTGGAGTGCAGTAGACGTACTTTCCAGGGTTGCCTTGGTTGGAGAGTAGACTACTTTTGGTTCTTCATAGTTGGGTTACAGTTTCGGTGGATCCGGATGTGTTGGGTTTTGTTATATTTTGTGGATTAGATGACTGCTTAGTTTTTGGTACTTTTAGCCTCTTGAGGGCTCTATTTTTGTATTCTTTCTTTGCACCGCCTCGATGCTTTTTAATAATATCTTATTATTTATTTATCCAAAAAAAAATAAAAAATCAGTCTATGGCACCAACTAATCAATTAAAACACTAAAACAGCACATTGATAGCTGATCTGTCCAAATGAGTGACAGCTTTCCATCTATCTGCAGATTAGGCAGATTGAAAGTGGCAACTCAACAGTTGACAAACTGCAATATTGATTTTGTGGTACATTCATCTTCTCTACCCATAAGTTTTAATCCCAAGTGGCCTACTCAGACATTTTCTTGATAATCTTCTAAAAAAATGTTTATCATGCTGCAGAGGATAGTCACACTCTCCTCACCACAAAGTGAGCAGGAAACAAAAGACTTGTGGGCTTTTCTTTTTCTTTTTTCTTTTTTTGTTGAAAAATTAATAATAAAAATTGCATTATCTTATTTACCATTTATATGATATATATATATGTACGTATGTTAACATATACATTGATAGATGCATATGAATACCAATTCTGGTCATAATGCAGAGAAATATGATTTTCTAAAGTCTGCTGTTCTCACTCTGGTAACCTAGAATAGCGCCTTCATGTGATATAATAGAACAAAAACATACTCCCTCCGTCCCAAAATATTAGTATCTTATTCCATTTTTCATTGTCCCAAAATATTAGTCCCTTTTTAAAAATCAAGTACAAAAATTATATAAATTTCTTATTTTGCCCTTCTTTTAAATTCATTAACATAAAAAGTATAATTACGACATTGATATTTCCCAAAAAAATGTACCATCACAGGGTAATTTTGGAAAATCACTTTTTTTAAAGTACAATAATTGTACTACCAAAAAAAGTTGGATTCCCCAAAAGGAACCATTATTTTGGGACAAAAGGAGTAAGAGAGAAGAAAAAAAGAAAGAAACAATATAAGACAAAAAAAAAAAAAAAAAACACATCAGTTGACATGGTTCACAATGAGGAACATAGAGGAAGAAGATCAGTGCTAAGACAAAAGGAGAAAACTGGACCTGATTGCCAGAATTACGGGCAACAATACAATGCAAGTAGTCTGAGTGCCCCTTGAAAACCATTTTGATTTCACTTTTCTCCTGAAAATTTTCAGTATACACATTGAATCAAAGCATTTGTCATAAAAATAAATAAATAAATAAAAAGGAAATAGAAAATAACAAAAAGAAGGGAAGGGCAGCAAGGGAAAGAACCAAGAACATATATAAAGCATTCTAAAGTAAAACAAAACCATCAAAGTTCTTGCAAGCAAATATGAGTAGGCAATATTTTCACCTTGAATAAATACATACCACATCCCAGCAATACGCACAAGAATCACCAGCAGCCGCAAAAATGGATCCACCCTATTGTAGGAGAAAGAAAAAGAGAGAAAAAAGAAAGAAAGAGCTCACTATCAGTTGACTCACATACTTCGTAATTCAAGAGCTCGATCAATCACATGATTGATGCCAGGAAAGCAAACAATCATGACAAGACACATGCAAACTTTGAAAAAAGGAAGATTATACATGCAAAAGAAAAGCCAGGAGCAAGACTAATTTTTCATATGTTTTAATGTAAACATAAATTACTATGAGCCACAGAAACCACAAAAACGCAACCCATTACTTATCACAAAATAAATAAATAAATTTTGTGGCACCAATGCAAATAAGTAGCATTAGAATATATATATATATATATCTTGTAAACCTGATTATCAACAGCAATGGAATTGTTCTCTGGGATCGGAGAAAGAGCACCCCACGGACCTCTGTAAGAAAACAGAAAGATATGAAATGAATTTTAAGGTAATAAATGGAGTGAACTTAATATTAAGCAAATGAATACACACAAATTGGCAACAGCAACTGAAAAACACACTGTCACTCTTTAGCAGACAAAGCACATAAAAAGAGAGGTAAGAATAGCAGAAAAAGCAAACACTTCCAAGCATGACTTAGAATTATCCAACCATCAACTTAGTATATAAAATTTCAATTTTATTGCAAAGATACTTGTATTGTTAATAGATCATTAACAATCAGTACACAAAGCCTTGTTTAGTTCTGATGTGGAAACAAATACATACTCCTGATGGAGATGTGAGCTTGCAGTCACATTACAACAGAACCCCAAGGGATGCATTGCATTACCCACCCTTCCAACATCTAGACACAAAATCATGGCTATAAATGGGTGTATATGATAAGGCACCTTCAGATATGCAATGCAATTTAACTTTGTCAGAGTTTGTGCATGTATGAACAAGAACTAAGAGCTGCCCATTGGTAATTTTAGATATATGATTACATAACAATAATAAATTGGAGGAACTAAAGAGAAAGAGGACAATAAACACATTTTGCTCATTTTGGGAAGTATGTTCCTTAAGTAAGAATGCAACTAGTCACTGGTTAGAAAAAAAAGTTACCACCAACAATAAGGTGTCCTAACTTATATAGCTTCACCATTACGTTACACAAAATAGTATTTCAGTTTAGCAGAATTCAGTTTCTTCCACATAGTTGGGCAAATTTTTGCCATGGCCATAAAAGTAACAGGACTGCCTGTGATGGGTTTACACTAGAACTAACATGCAACAAGTGAGGCAAGCACAAATGACAACCCCCCTATGAAGTGTGGACATGGATATGAATACGAGATGATACGGATACTGCAATACGACAAAACCTAAAAAAATAAGATACTAGTACAGCCATAATTTGTTAGTAAATTGTTTTTTTATATAATTTTAGTATTGTATTATACAAAAGCTAAAAGGAATGGTGAGAAACCAATCCTTTAAGAAGTAGGTATAAGTTTAAGAGCTAAAGGCCAACACTTTACTTTTTTTTTAATAGGTCCTATGAATTTTTCATTTTAACATCAAGTCTAAACTGTTTTTGTTGCCATAATAATATTTTTGTTTCATATTTAAATGTGTTATATGCAGAAGTGTTATAGACAAGTTTACTTGCTTGTTTAATTGTTGAAATCCAATTTTAGTATCCATCATCCAATCTAAATAAGACCTAAGAACATCGTCCATTAGCCATATAAGGATTGTAGGAGTGCCACCATCGGCAAACGACCCATCCACTTATCCCTCTACATATCCTCATAATTTACGTGATGTAACACTTTCTTATTCATTCTTACTAATTAAAGAAGCACTATTTTGAAAGGCGCGCACACAAAGCACACTTAAGGCATGCGCCTCAAGCTTAGGCGCAAGGCACACGCCTTATGTGTTTCATTTAAATTTTTGCCTCCAGTCTTATTTTTTGTTGGGGATTTGGTCAAAACCCCCTCACATAATAAAATTTTAATGCGCTAAGGACATGCACAAAAAAATTTCCTTGAAAAGTCCAACAAATATCACTATTATCAAAATATTAAACTTTAAAATAATGTAACTTTTGATGTAGATGTCGGTTTTTAATAAAATTAATATTTTTAAAATTCTCTCATCAAGATCTATCAAATAAGATCCATATTAAATATGAAATTCTTAAATATATATATTACAGTTGAAATTGATATAAACAGTAACAGTAACAGTAACATGTTACTCTGTTTGATAGTAACATGTTACTCTGGCAATATTGTCCAAGAAAGAAAATATATATATATATTTGACTTTGTCCTTACTCAATTATGTGTTTTCTCCTTAGGGGGTTTATGAAGAAAAACAAATTGGACTATCCTTTTCAACAAACAAGGGTCCAATGGAGAGATTTTGACTAAATTTCCCTTTTTTGTTTTGTAGCTATAGGGAATGACAACCTCTTCAATATAAAATGCAAAACACATACTTTGAACTCTAATTTCATATCAAAAAAAGCCTTAGGCATTGAGCAAAAATTCTGGGATTGTAAGATATATGACATTGGGATTCCTTTCAATGTAGTGATTTATGACAGTTTTTAGGGCAATGATTGAAGCTATCGGGCAATTTGATCCAAGTTTAAAACCACCAAGTTACCATTTGGTGTGAGTTCTTTATCTTTAAAAAAAAAAAAGAAAAAAAAAAAAAAAGGTGAATAATGTCAACTTGAAGCACGGATACTTCAAATAGGGTGACGTATCCGTATCAGATACTGATACTTGTTGGCTACTCGCGGACATGTATCAGATACTTCTTAATTAATTTTTCATTAATTTTGGAGTATCAGATATTTAATTTTGAAGTATCGGATACTCTAAATCATGTATTACTTGTTTTACGAAATTAGAATTGTAGTATTTCTTACATAATATTATAATATAATATAGTTGCAAGAATAAATGTAAGAATATTTTTCTAATATTTTGTTTAGTTTTTTGATGAGAAGAACATAGTGAGTTAAATAATAGAATTTGTCAAATTGATGTATCCTAATTGTTTCTTATATAACTACATAGAAAGTAAGGATTAACAAAAGAATATAACAATAGTAAAATTAAATAGCAATAAATAAATAAACAAGTAGACTTGAATATAATATTTTTTACTAGTGTCAAGAGAAAAGACATAGACAAGTTGTTGATTATTTTATGATTGTAATATAAACATAAATAAAATATTTGCCAGATCTATTGAAAATTTGAAAGGTAAACAAGCAACTAGCTTGCTTTAATACATAATTCTTTAAGGTTAGTATTTTTCATTATAAATTATATTATGATTTCTTAGCATTCTTTAGCTTATGCGTAACTCATTACTAATAATTTTAAAAAATATATTTTTCACAAACATATCCTACTCATACCCATATCCTATTTTTTTAGGTTTTATTGTATCGCCGTATCCATATCATATCGTATTCATATCTATGCTTCCTAAAATGTCAATAAATTGATGAAGTAACACAGAGTACTGGGCAAAGTATGCATGTTCTATAATGTGGGTGAACGGATAGAAGAAATATTGGTTTTTATTGGATGTAAATATAATGTTTTATGACTTTTGTTGGATATTATGTTTGTGATTTTTAGAAGGTTCAATATTATTTTTAAGGACTTTCTGGAATGTTGAATGCTATTTTTATTGTATTTGAAAAGTTGAATGTTGTTTTATGATTTTTGCAATTCTAGTAATATTTGTTTATACTGAAAACGTTGCCTATATTAAAATTTTGCTTATCTTCTACAACTTGTGTCTCACTTTGGTAGGCGCGCGCCTTGCTCTCCAGGAGACCTTAGCGCCTCGATGCGCCTAGAGCTTTTTAAACACTATTAAAAAAGTACGAATTGGATATGCAATACATGTATTATGACACATTTACAAAGGAAAATTCTATTTGAACACCATCATATATCTCAGTATACATCATCTTCTAAGTTCACACCTAATTTGAATTTTTGGTTTTTACTCAATTCACACCATCAAATAATACCAAAATACTATCTTCTTCCCCAATTTCAAACCCTAACCCTACCCCCACTACCCGTTCCACCACTAGAGCCCCCTTTCCTCTTCCTTACTTCCTTCTTCTTCTTCTACTACAAACCTTAGATCTAGAAACCAAATCTCTCTCTCTCTCTCTCTCTCTCTCTCTCTTCACGGGGTGGGGGTTGCGGGGGTAGTGCATCGTGGGAGTGGGGGTTTGAAATGATGGTGGTCGTGTTGGTGGGGGTTGGGATAGAGGTGATTGCAATGGCGAGGCATGGTGGGGTAGTGGGGTTAGGAGGGCTATGATGGGGGTTGGGGGGCTGCAATGGTAGTTGAGGAGAGTTGTGGTAGTGGTAGCTAGGAACAATAAGCAGAGGTGGGGGCTGGGAGGTAGAGGCCGATGGTGATGGTGGGGTGGCGGGTGGCGTATATTGAGAAATTAGGGTTTATAATTTCGTCCAAAAGAGCAATGTACTTGAGGAACAAAAATGTAATTAAAAATAATAGAGAGATGGTGTATACTAATTTGAACAGTGGTGTGCAAACATAATTTCCCTTTACAAGGATATATCAATTCAATAAATTCTGAAAAAGTAGAATACAAATGAGCTTGCTTGTTTTCATTTTTCAGAAAACACTTTTCAGAAAATTCTACTTTCTTATTTTCTGTGTTTTCTTGTTTTTACTGAATTTTTTTAATATTTTAAGCAATTTTTTTACTTTTTAGACACACCTAACATAAATACACCTAAAAAGTAAAAAAATTGTAAAAAAAATCTTTTAAAAATTCACTAAATACCAAAAATACAAAAAAAATACAAGAATTCAGTACATTTTTTGTAT
The DNA here is from genome assembly GCA_036172215.1 of Camellia granthamiana. Lineage (NCBI taxonomy): Eukaryota > Viridiplantae > Streptophyta > Magnoliopsida > Ericales > Theaceae > Camellia > Camellia granthamiana. Next base: position 45,155,349 of record CM069904.1, read on the forward strand.
TTCTATGTATTTATTAATTTTTTAAAATATTTTTTCATAAATTTTTTACTTTTGTAGATACATCTAACTAAGGTGCATCTAAAAAAATAAAAAAAATGTTTAAAATTTAAAAAATATTCACTAAAAACAAAAGAATACGAAAACCAAAAAACTCAGTTTTCAAAAAACTTAATCCAGAAAACTCAAACTAAACACACTGAATTTAATCTCACCATTTTCTTCTTCTCTAAGACGTAAACAAAGTATTGAAAAGTTATTCACATATTTATCCTAACAAATATACTCTAATGTTATGCAAGAATTATTATCATCTCAATTTCATAATAGTTCAAATGCGTGACCTAAAGTATCTGATACTCTAAGAAGCACGGGCATGAATACAAATACGGATACGGATGCGGACACGGGGCACGGGGATTTTAAAAAAATAGAGACACGGACACGAAGGAGACATGGCAATAAAATGTTTTTATATATTTTTATTTGCTATTCAGATTAATATTACATCCACAAACAATTAATATTAACAAAAACTAACTCTAATTCTTTTTTCTTTTCCTTTTTCTTTTTATTTATTAAAAAAAAAATACTTTTAAATTAACACTTACAGTTTATATTTTTTTTTTTATGGATGATCTATTAAGTATTAAATATAAGAAAAAATAATAAACATTCAGCATTTATCAAAAGCACTAAATAAAATAGGGAAAACAAGACAAATTGACATGTCCCTAGTGTGCCCCGAAGTGTCTGCTGAAAATAAATTAATTAAAAAAGAGGACACGCCATGTGGTGTGTCCCATCCGTGCCCCCGAAGTGTCTGTGTGTCCCCGAAGTGTCCATGTGTCCGACATGGATACGTCACTTGTTTTGAAGTGTCAGTGCTTCATAGCCAATACTTCTCAAAATTAGAGAAAATTAATATCAAGTATTGGATAAGTTTAAGAATTATCAAATACGTATCCACAATCATGCATATTTCAAGTTCAAGATAACTAACTTATGTTGAGGATTCACCAAGTCAAGTACTGGCTTCAAATGGCCTCCTGCAAACATAAAAATAAATCACAAATGAAACATATAAAAAACACCCATATTCAACATTGATCAGAAAAAGTACCATATCACTTCGAAATTAAATCAAACCACAATTTAAACTAGCAACATATCATTTCCAATTGAGCAAACAATTCTAATCATAATGATTGGAACAGTCAAAATGGATAATGTTCCTTGATCTAAGTTCGATGTCAACCAAAATGGACACAGATATACCAATCTGACCTAAATGATCAGCCATGCAAGATGGTGGGAGGAGTAATAAGTATCAGGCAAGAAACGCAACTCTCTACAATTCCTCAAAAAAAGCATAAGTCAAGATGAAACCTTCAGGTGGAAACACACTGTTACTTTGCAAACAATATGGTACAAGTAAAACAAAGATGTTTTGGGGAAGATGTTAAAGCCTCATGCCCATCAAATCTCTATATTTGTAAAGACAGTCCCTGATAATGACAGAATAAAATCCCTATGTTGTGATATCTGCCCAGATCAATAATCAATCATTAGTCTTCCTCAAGCTCCAAGGTAACCAATAAGAGGAGGTTTGTATGCAACTAACATCAAATTCAAAATCATGTAGAATGAAATACGAAGGTTTTTCTTTTTTCTTTCTCCCAAAACCACATAATTAGGATCTGTTTGGTAACCATTACGTTTACAGTGTTCTATTTATATTTATAAAAATTTAAAAACCTACCGTATAAACTTGTTTGGTAAATTTTTGTGTTTATAAATTGAAGGTCTCAGTTATTAGATTTGGCCTAAAAAATGCAAACTCACAAATCTTTTTACGTTAGTTTATAAACATAAAACAAATGTGAAGAAACATGGAGCAACAGTAATTCCCATATGCACGTGTTTTGACCCGGCTTCGAATATGCTTAGAAGCCATTTGCAATTAATTATATACATTACTCTTAACTTCAACGGTAATATTCATAGAATATCTCTCTTTTCATCTCTATGGCTTTGTTTGTTTTTATTTCATGGGTGATAGGATTGGATTGGTAATTCAGTAAGTCCCAAAAAAAGCATGTTTGGTTGGAGAAAAAATATGAGACTGGTACTTTGTTTGGATATTGAGTGATTTGGTGAGAAATGAAGAGAAAAATATAATTTTTTATTTTTTATGTTTGGTTTATAAGTCAAGTAAAAAATGATATGAAATGATGAGAAATAGAAGTCTCTTATTTTAAAGGTTTCATTTTCACCAAAAATAGTGAGATTTAGTGAGAAACAACCTAATTGGTTGTATAGTTTTTTCATATTTTTTATTTTTTTTTTTTTTTTTTTTTTTTTAGATTGGCGAATGTCAATGGTTAGTTGTTAGAGTAGTAGCTCTGGAGAGTTGAGGCTCACACCCATCCACCATGCAAGAAAATCTTGCCCTCCCATTCCACTCCTAAGAGTAGAACCCAACACCTCCCCCCTTTAGGAAAGACTTGGTAGCCACAGGGCTAGTGCCCCTTGGTTAATTGGTTGTATAGTTTTCATAATACTGAGATTATCTATTAAAATACAAAGGAAGAAAAATAAATCCCATCTATATTCTTATATATCACATACTTTGCTTCATTACTCATCTAAACATAGTAGTTAAAAAATACAATCATTTTCTTTCTTTTCTTATCTAGATGAGAGACCATAATCATTTCTTTTCTATTCTTACATAAATAATAAAAATTAAATATGTACATTTTAGGCCTTAACAAACATGCTTTTTGGTTTCTGTTTTTAAAAAATTTCAAACATTTTGTTCAAACCAAACAAGTTTATAATTTTTGTTTCTATGAAAATAAACAAAAATCAGTTTATAGTTGTTTTTTAAACACAAACAAAAATGTAAACATTACCAAATGCCACCTTGAAGTTTAAACCTATTTCTAAAACCTTTTCCTCCCTTGAATTTAAACCTGAAATTGAGTTCTGAAACTTGAGTAAATGTTTACATCACAAGAAACAATGTGATTCGCTTTCCACGTGATTTGGTTCACAAGCTCAATGAGGCAAACAATATGACAGCTGGATGAATGTAATAGCTAAAAAGGTGAAAATCCTGATGAACAACAAGACATAATAATATCAAATCATATTTGTGGGCTATAATACAACTTTTGGGAGTCACAAAAGAGCGTTCATGCAGTGCATATGCCAAAATGAAATATAAATTGGATGTCTGACAGGGCACCTTTTTCTGATCTATTGTGTTTTTCGGAGTTTATATATAAGGTATAAATTCGAGAAACTAAATAAATGGAAACCAAAAAAAAATCTCAAATAATTTCCACAAGACGTGGTTTGACAGACCTTTTACACTTTAATTACCTTGCCAAGGAATATGCTCCTCTGGTTTTGAGATTTCCTTCCACCTCCACCCTCGAATCCGGCCATCATCACCACAGCTACATGGTATATCAAAGGTAAGAAAGATTTTACATTTTAATATATTCATCTTGTCTAGATAAACTTACAGATAACAATCAGTTATATAACAGTAAACACGCGTAAATTGTTCTCTCTTATGTCACAATTATCATTTGAACTTGACAAGATAAACTCAAAACGGGAGAAGATGGAGGGCATAACTTTCTGGCAAAAGAAAAAAGGCTATTTCTAAAGAGCTACGAAGCTACTTCTGAAGAGCATGTGGGGTCACTGTCACTTAGCAAGGCTATAGACAAGCCTAGTCGTATGATCAAACTTGAATATTAAGCATAGCTTGCAATTATTAACCAGAACTAAGCTTTGGTCAACCATTCTCATGAAAAATTAAAGTTCATCCCATTGAAATAATATGACCCCCATAAAATCCATACATATCAATAAGAGTTAAAAATGCCAGCAAAATATAATAGTGAGAAAAACAATAGTAAACTTTGGGAGTTTTGGCCACTAACTATTGTTTAGGAATTTAATTTTCATTAAAAAACATACAAATACAATGTCAGCCACTCTTAAGTTAGAACCTACCCGGATAATAAGAGAGTGTTAACGAACGTCTCTGCTGCATGAGTGTTCATGTGGATATTTTGAAACGTAAATCGTCTTGAAGGTTTCTACTAACATTTGTATACTCAATGATGAAGTATGGGCTCTTCTAAAATTAAATGAATGTGATCAACTTGTTTCAAAAGGAAATCAAAAAATGATTCACTTAGAGAGTCTCCAACTCTTACTAGGCAAGTAGTACGGTACAGATACAGACTATAACTCCAGCCTACTGCTCCACACAGAGTTAGGATTCAGCAATTTCTTTTGCCAGAGATCTATTCCTCCTCCTCTGCCTTGGCAGGATCTGGGGTTCCCTCCGCTTGTCTTGAACTCAAACTTAAATTTGAGTAAGAAGCCAATAAAATCCCCTCCAATCTTTTACCAAATTGAGTTTTACTCAAATCAAGGGAAACCCATTTCCTTCCCGCAAATTTCTATCCAATCACAACTTGACACATTACCCAAATTTCCCACTATTCTCTCCTTTTCTCCACCTCCTAGCATCTACACAAAACTTGACACTTTGGCAATTTTCTCAAACTTCTACTCAATTTGGGTAAAAGTATGAGTAAGGGTTGGAGATGGCCTTATACATATACACAATACAAACATATGCATACATAGACACCCATGTAAAAGAGAATCAATATATATATATAGAATATGTGTTTGAGCTAGAAAGAGAGGTATTGTGGTAAATTCAGACCTCAACAACAAAGAATCTTCGCTGTTGCCGTAAAATTTGACATCATAAGCAGGTCCATCATGCCCTTGAAGAAAGCACTGAGGTTCAGCCTGCAACAAACTACACACAAAAAATTCCACCAAACACAGTGAATCACAACCAATCCTAATCAAACCCAATAATAATTAAACAAAAATCAAACATATAATTATCCAATGCACTTACTTCTGAACCCTACCATTACTAAAACCTAAACCCAATGGCTGCAACTCAAAAAAAACAAAAACATCAAAATCAACATAAACATTTATATATACATATATATATATAGAGAGAGAGAGAGAGGGAGAAAGAGGTTACGGGAGAGGAGAGGAGAGAGGAGATGGAGTAAGAGGCGAGGGAGCCGTCGCTGGAGGCGGCGACGATGAGGTCGGGGGGGTTAGGGGAGAGAGAGGGTGGGAAGGAGGTTCGGAAGACGGTTCGGCATTGGGTTTGGCGGTCCTGCAATATGGTGTTTCTGTAAGCGTCTTCGTCCCAGTTCCGGCAGTCTATCCCCAATTCCATTTTCACTTTCATTCTCATTTCAGGAAAACATTCAAGCTACATGGCCTGTTTGTCTGTGCAACTAAACGACGTCGTTTACAAGGTCGGACATTCTAAACATCTTGCTGGACTTGCAACGACACCCTCCATTTTACAAAAGTAAAAATAAAAAAATAAGAAGAAAAAAGAAAACAAATACGGCAATTACGGAAAAAAAAATCCTAACATTTGACCATTGTTAACAAATAAATTTTTAATTTTTAATTTCACCAATGAGAAATTTAGTCAAAATCCTCAATGCCTGGCATGTTATTGTACAAAGAACAGTTCAACATATTTTTACTTCTTAAGCAAAAAGTGTATTCTTCATGAAAGACAGACAAATAGATTTTTAAATTTCTTTGGACAATTTTACCCTATCATATATCTATATAATAAGATAAGAAATTTTTTGAAAATGTCCTATACACATTTGTCCTACTAGGATATTTGGACGGTTCAGATATATTCAAATTACAAAACAATGGCAGTAATGTATCCTACTTTTTCGTTTTTCTCTCTTACTTTTTCCTTTTCTCACCCACCCTCCCATAATCCCATCAATAATCTTATGAATGATCCCATGATCCCACATTTCTCCTTTTTTTATTTTTTATTTTCCTTCCTATTTATTTATTTCTCCTTTTTGTTTACTTATTTTTATTTACACCGTACATTCAGGCACAGGCACATGCATGGACACGGACATATGCATACACTAGTATATATAGATGAGAAGTTGGAACTTCTTCATCGATCTCTCTCTTTCTCTTTGAAAAACACAAATCAGATTGACGAAGAAAGAGAAAAAGAAGAAGACGATGATTGAGGAGAGAAAGAAGAACATAGGAAGAACTATTATGAAAGACCCATGATTGGAGCCATCTACCGTCCATTGTTTGCGCCGGAGCCCGCAATAGGATCCTTCATCGCTTTGAATTTGTTATCATTTCCAAATTTCTCACTTATATTAATAGTGGTTGGAGAGAAGGAAATGCAAATTTTATTGTATAAATTGACCAAGTAAATTGATATTCTATGATATGCAACTGATGTGCCATTTTCGATTAGCACAAAGAGGGTTTTTGAAGTTGCGATTGAGTATTGTACGAGTATGTATGGGTTTTAATTTTTAAAAATAGTGTGAGTTCATATGCAGGGAGGGTCATACTCTATTTTTGTTGTTGATATTCTGTTCAGAACATACAGTAAAATGTTATTGTTAAACAAAGTAATATATTACTATCAAATAGAGTAACATGTTATTGTTTAGTCAATCTCAACAGTAATTATTATTATTATTATTTTAAGAATTTCATAGTCAACTTGGATCTCATTTGATAAATTTTGATGAGATAATTCTAAAAATACTAATTTTATTAAAAATGAACATCTATATCAAAAGTTATATTATTTTAAAATTTAAAATATTAAAAAGCAAATTACACTAACTGTCCCTGTAGTTTGAGACTTATGTCACTTTAATCCCTGACTTTTCAATTGTGATACATTTGACCCTAAATTTTAAATTTCGTTCCAAATAAGGACAATTAAAGATATTGTTACTCCATTTCAAGGGCAAAGTTGTCAATTTGATAAAATATAAACTAATTTGACAAAAATAAACGCCAAAAAAATATTTTTAAAATTATTTCTACTCACAAAAGATAAAGTTATACAAAAATGATAAATTTTTTATTTTATTTTATTTTTTTACTAAATTATTTTTTAGTATATGTTTGGATGATGATAATGTAATGGATGGTTATTTTTGTTGATATTTTTGGATGGTTATCATGTACTAGATAGTTGTATTTGTTGTTAATAGATATTTTTGAATGATTATCATGTAATGAATGGTTATTAGGCTTTCAATGTATAATCGATATGTTTAATATATAAAATATTTTTAGTTTTAAATTTTTTGATTTAATGGATTGATTTAATAATAATATCAAAGTTGTTACTATGTTTGACTTTCGAAAAAATAAAAATTAATTTAACAAAAATAAATATTAAAAAAATTATTTAAAAAAATTATTTCTACTCTCTCAAAAGATAAAATTATAAAAAATAATGTGTTTTTAATTTTTTTTCACCAATTTAATTTTCTGAAAATCAAACCAAACAGAACTTTATAACCAAAAAAGTTTAAACATTATTCATTAAAAAAAAGGCTTTTATATTTCAAACATATAAGTTAACAAATACAAAATAACTTGTATAACGACTTTGCCCTTTAAATGGAGTAACAATGTTTTCAATTGTCCTTATTTAGAACAAAATTCAAAATTTAGGGTCAAATGTATTACAATTAAAAGGTTAGGAATTAAAGTGACACAAGTCCCAAACTATAGGGACTGTTAGTGTAATTCGCCTAATATTAAATTAATCACTAAAGATATTTTGATAATAGTAATGTGTGCTGGACTTTTCAAGAATTTTTTTCGTATTTATCCTTAATGCATTAAAATTTTCTTACGAGGGGGTTTTGACCAAATCTCTCTTTTAGGAATTTAAATCATACTCTTTTAATTTATTTTTAATATAAATCATTAGCTTATTTTCGTTAAGTAAAACCAACAAAAAAATAAAATAAAATATTTTAATCATTAAACTTATAAGTATATATATAATATTTAAAATACTCTTTTTTGTTGTGTTTAATCACTAAAGTACCACTATTTTAGTCAATATTAGTTAACAAAAATATGTAGATAGTTTACATTAAAAACAAATCAAAAGTTTAAGATTTAAATTGATAAAATTAAAAATTAAAAATTTATTTTGTTATAAAAGCCAAACCTTGATTTTTATTTATTTATTTATTTTTGTAATTTCTCCTTTTTACTTTAGCTAATTATTTTTTTATCTATATGTTCTAACGCTATTTTTATTTTACTTATTTAAGAGCATCTACACCAACCTCTTCAAATTTTTAGTCAAATTAAAGTTGAAAAACCTATTTTGCTATTTTAGCTAGTCACCCACTGCATCAAACTCTCTATTCTAACTCAATCCTATCAAAATATTATTTTGTTATTGTATTTTCTATTATTTATTTATTTATTTTATTAAATTGATGAGGAGCAACCAAATAATTTCTAAAAAATGCTAAAAAAATAAAAAATAAAAAAATTTGTCATTGACCGGTTGACCGGCCGGACGTTTGGCTGGACTTTCGGTTACACCAAAACCTCGTGTTGTAGCGATGAACAGTTGCTCGCTTCATCAGAAAAGTTACTGTAGCAAATTTAACAAAAAGTTAATTTAGAAAAAAATTATTGAGACTGATGCAGGAAGAATTTAATGATTTATTAACAATATTTTAACTTTTTGTTATTTTGAAGAAGTCGATGCTGCTGAGGCTCTAACTACACAAATTATTTAAAGAACTTTCCAAATAGGAATGGATTTAAAAATGGGGGTATTTTTGTTAAGGTCCCTGATATTATGATTTTATAGTATAAAGGACATCAACTATTTTCATGATGTCTAAGGTCCCTCAACATCAATCCAGAGAAATTTCAGTCCAGAGAAAATTCAACCAAAGAAAATTTAATCCAGAGAAATTATCTTCCTCTCTTCAATGTAATATTTTCATCTTAGACACGATCAAACCTGTGAAAACTCAATGAAACCTGTGAACTCAACGTTTTGACCTTTATGTTTTGTGTATTGCAACAAGAAAGGATAGTTATATTTACAGTTTGGCGGTGTCGGCAACATTTACAACTATTAATTGACAGATGAATGAAGAAGAAATTAAAAAACAAAACCAGCCAAGAAAATCAGGCCCAAACAATTGAAAAGAAAATCAATGAATTCAAAAAACACCGGGACACCAACTCAAAGAAGCTTCAACATCACCTGAAAAATCAAAAATTTCAGGTTAGATATACCAAGCAACAGCATGAGAGAGAGTAATCAAAAAAATTGCCACTCTAGCCTAATTTTTATATGTATAATAGACAACAACCTTGCAGCTTCAGTAGAGTTGGATCAACAAGGGGCAATTTAGAGTTGGACCCCCTTGCTCGCCTCGAAAGAAACCGGTCAAAATGAACCGAGAGAAATTTGAATTTTCTCTGGGTTGAATTTAGAGAAAATTCAAATTTCTCTGGGTTGAATCCAGAGAAATTTGAGAAATTCTTGGGGCATGAGCTCCAAGACAAACCACAACCTTGCAGCTTTGGTGGAGTTGGATCCCAATTTGGATGTTGAAGCTTCGTTGCAGTCTGCCAAGTACTTTCCAAAAACGTTTTCAAGCCTCGGATGCGTAGCAACGTAGCAAGTCATCGCAGCGGCCTGAACAAAAATTGGACCTCATCGCCTCTGTCCACGGCCGCGGCATCTGTGGGGGGATTCTGAACGAGCCAGCGTTCAAGCATGTGGAGGGCGTTGAGTCGGTCAGAATCGAAGTCTGAAGTAAGTTGGAGCTCGGCAAGGTGGAAGAGTTCTAGAGGTGGTGGTTGTGGATAAGAATGGCGGTGGGTTTGGGGTGGTGATGGGTCAGATTCCGGCGGCGGTGGTGGGTGGTGGTGGTGGTGGTGGGTGAGAGTGGTGTGAGATGGATGAGTTTGGGAGTGGGAATCTCCACTGGGTAAAGCTTTGGGAAGTGTTGGAAGATGAGGACTCAGAGTCGGGTTGTTGGGATGGCGGTGGGTCAGATGATGAAGATAGTATAAAGGACTGAAATTTCTCTGATATATGTTCAGGAACCTTAGACATCAAAAAATAATTTTGTGGATCTCTTCCATTACGGAAAGTGGGAGAGGGACCCTAGACTGATTTTCCCTTAAAAATGTAGTGGTGCGCCAAAAGATAGAAATAGACTAGTTTCAAGATATATTGAAAAATGATGACATGATAACATATTTCTATGTCAATTTTTTAGGCTTCCTTTGGCAAGCTTGGGTTGACTTTTGACTTTTTAATTTTTTGTTATTTGTTATTTTAACCTAAGTTAAAAAGTTTGTTTGGGTTAATTTTTTTTGATTTTTTAAATTTTTGGGAGAGAAAAAAGTAAAATGATTATAGTTTAAATACAACATTTTATCTTATTGATTTTTTAACTTGTTTTGAGGTGGTTTGGGATATTTTAAATAAGTGTACTTTTTAATTTTTTATTAAAAAAATAATGTGTAGAAAAGTAGAGAAAGTAGGTATAAAAGTAGAGATGAAATGTTGATAGATGTAACCTAAATAAAGGTATATATACAAAAAAATTATACTTTTTTAATGCATGTCAAACACCTATTTTATCATTTTGTGACTAATTTAGTCAAAACCAAAAAAGCCCAATTATCAAATGAGGGCTTAGAGTTGGGTCGCGTTGTGCCTTGAGGCACAATAAGGGGTGTTATCCCCTTCATTGGGGTTCAATATGAACATATTTTTATAATATAAATAATTTATTATGTTGGATTTGTTCAATAAATTATTAATGTAAAAAATAAAATTAATTAGATATGAGTAATTACATTATTGAATCATATTTGTCTTTACAAAAATTAATAATGAATATTATATTTGATCAACATAATTTTCACATGAATAATATGTAACATTAATATGTACAATAGCCCAAATAAATAAAATTCAAATTTACATTTAATTTTTTATTAGTCCAATTAAAAATTCATATTAAGTTTGGGAAGACTAAATAAGTGCACTTTTTGACTTTTATTGTATTATGTGTAGAAAAAGTAAAGAGGAGATATTGATTAATGTGACCCAAAAAAGATAACAAGATGAAATAAGTGCACTTTTTTAGATTAGCCAAACTTGGCCTAAAAATCACCGGCCAGACATTTATAAGTCACCAGGTCTTTGCTTTGTTTTGAAGAAATTACACCTTAGTGGAAAATTAAAAAAATACTTATAGATTAGTGAAAAAAATTATAAATTCAATTAAACTTACTATTAATTTTAAAATGTTTTTGAAAAGATGGGCTGAATTGTAATTCTCCCATTTATTTTTGACTGTGGGATTGATATTGTATTATCGGGAATCAAATGTTTGCAGGGACCAATGGCATGCAAACACCTGCACATCAACACATCATACATGCATATCTCTGGAGTTCTAAGATCATTTCCAGGGCCCAGATCTCCAGTCCTCCCAATACTATTTAGCCACGTTTGATTCACAACATTAATAGCGAGGTATTAATAATCTTATTAAATTAGTGTGATATTCACTATCCAATTCGATTAATACGATAAATTATTCATTGGATTAATAATTCCACCCCTACCCCATTACTAATAATCCTACAAAAATTTGTTGAATTAATTATCCATTGGATTAATAATCCTAAACCAAAATGTTAAAACAAACATAAAATAATTGGGTCCACGGATTAATAATCACAATTCCATACTCTAATCCATCTAATCAAACATGCCCTTTGAGTCTAGTTAGTCTGAATTTTTTTTGTTAAAATAGTTATTAAAATAATTATAAAATAGAATTTTTGTATTAAAAAAAAACACCAGAAAGAATGACAGTTTTACAATAACAAATCACTTTTATGGGTCTTTTAATTTGAAATGCATATCAATTGAACATATCATTCTGTACAGTTCCGATTCGTAGCTCGAAACTTTGTGGCCCGACTGTGGCTCGACACCAAAACGACGTCGTTTTGGTGTCTTCTTCTATTTTTTTTTTTTTCGTCCTTTCTTCGCGTTTTTCTGAAGAAGTCCACAAAGACACAAATTTTTTTCATCTTCATCAATATCATCACAAATTTTCAGATTATGAACATCTTCATCAACATCATCACAAATCTGGAAAATCTGGAAAATCACCCACACAAATCAAACCCAAACCCACACACACACAGAGAGCAGCAGCAGCAAAATCACCCACACACACACACAATTTTTCTGCGTTTTTCTGATGAAGAGGAAGAAGAAAAGGCAGAAGAAGAAGAAAAAAAAAATGCCGAGAAAACAGATCTGGCCGATCAAAAAAAATATCTGATCTTCCTACCTTCAGATCTGGATCTTCATGAACACATCTTCATCAACAATTTTTTTTAAAAAAAATTTCACATCCAAAAAAAAAAAAAAAGAGAAAACAGATCTGCCGGTGTGGTAGTCGCCGGTGATGGTGAGGGCAGAGTGGAAGAGGAAGATCAGATCGGCTCGGCCATTTCTCCTTTTCTCTCTCTTTCTTCTCTCCTCTCTCTCTTTCTCCCTCCTTTCCTCTCTTTCTCCATTTCTTCTTGCGTTTCACAGACAAAAGAGAGAGAAAAAAAAAAATCGAAATCAAAACGACGACGTTTTGATTTCGAGCCATTTTCGAGCCTCGAGGTTTCGAGCTACCAGCCATTTTTCCATTCTGTATAGATTTTATGCATAATTTTTTATTTGTAAATCATTACTCTAAATATAATGAAATGTCATTTTTTTAGCGAAAGTAATGAAATATCATTAATTACTCAAAGTACTTGTTATTAGGATGACGAATGGCAGAGTCAGGATTTTATTCATGGGGCACCATTAAATTAAATTCTTAGCGATATCAATTGCAAAAACTTAACTGAATTCATTTTTCAAATTTTCCTATGGTGGTAGAATAGAATGACTAAATATCAATATGATGTCAAAATTATATGCCTTAGTTATGTTTTAATTAACCAATATTTTTTTTATTTGCTATTTTAGTTATTAAATTTGATGAGAATCACACCACAAAAAAAGAAAAAAGAAGAAGATAGATATGAAGAAAAATAAGAGAGAAATGAGAGAGATATAAATAATAGAATATTTTGATAAAATTAAACATTTATAGTGGCAAATTGTAAGGAATTTATTAAAAAGAAAGATAAAAGAAAGATGAAATATAAAGATTTAAAAATATATTTAAAAATTAAAAGAGAGTTAAATGAAAAAAAAAAAAATCTATCTAGAGGTAAAAGTGTAATTTTCAAAAAATGACACGGTGCACGTCTCCCTAGACTCTATGTATCTCCATATCTGGGGATGACAGTGAGGCAAGTTTAGAACAGGTTTGTAGTGTCCGTACTGATGAGAAAGTGGGGCCGAAGCTAGTTAATTTTGTAACTTTAAAAATGAGAATAATATTAAAAATAATAAATAATAAATTACATTATAGATATTGATTTATAATTAATAAGTGTTAAAAAGATGTAAGATGAGAAATATGAGTGAAAATATATGTTTTATACTATATTTTAGTATTTTAGCCTTATTATATTGAAAAATTAAATTTTATATGCTATATACATATAAATATATTTAATAAATATAATTAGGACAAGATATATGATGAAAGTAGGCAAGGAGAGCGAAATCCGTCTTTGCTTTACTTCCTCATTGGGAAGGAGAAAACCCGTGTAGGGCGGAGCTGGGTGGGAAAAATTGTTATTCCTACTTGTTAGTTGGACATATTTATTATTTGAATATTTTATTGACTTTTGAATTTGTGAAAAACTATTTTATAATTAATAATTTTTTTTTTTGGCATCTGATTTACTGGACCATCTAATCTAGATGACTAATCCCATCCACCCACCATCCACTAGCGAGAGGTCTAATCAAAGCCAGAACAAAACCTCGTATGGACCTTAAAAAATTGTTTGCACCTAGGAGGTTTCAAATTTAAGACCTTAGAGGGAGCACATCCTCGTGCCACAAGCCTTGACCATCAAACCAACTCCTTGTGGTTTAGAAAAATGTTTGAGACTTCTAAAAAATTCTCACAATTTGATCCAAAATGATGTGAGATGATAGGTGCCAATTTTTAATTTGTTTTACATCTAATGACATATGGCTCAACTTCCTTATTACATAATTATGGGTAAATTTGTGGGTCTCTGGCACTTTTTTAAGGTTTAATAGATTTTGTTAATGTATACCTTAAGGCATATGTTAAGAAATTTAAAATGATTATACATTCTATATGAAAGCAAGTGCATTGAAGAATATTCAATTTTTTAAAAGAAGGCAAATAGATTCCTTCAACCTATAGACTAGAGAGTGCTGTTTCAGTCAGTGGAGCCTGTCACGGGTTTCGTTTCGATGATCCGAACCATTTATTTTGTCAAGTACTTTGTGTATTTCATCTACAAAAAAATAGGTCGATTCTATAATCTTAGTCTATTCTATTTATTGCATTTGTCACCAAAAAAATGAATGATTTATTTTTAAAAGCACATTTGTCATCTATTTTTTTTATGACAAACTTGATAAATTGAATAGGTTATGATTATCAGATTAACTTAATTTTTTGTGAATAAAATATATAAAGTATTTGATAAAATGAATGGTTCAAGTCATTAAAATAGAACCCGTGATGGACCTTACAGGCCCAAACAACACCCTCTAATCTGGACTGGGAGAAATCCTCATCCTTTTTCAAATATGCTTATCATGTATACGTTAACAAGACACATTAATACTTTACATTTCCATGCATCAAATTAATTATTATTTAAAATTTAATAAAGATCATAAATAAATAAATAAAAGTCAAGTATGAAATAGCTTTCAACATAGACTTGTTAATAAATAAAGGTCAAGTTTGAAATTTCTATAAAGGCGGCTAAGTTATGTTAGGTATGAAAAATTATTAACTGTGTTAATGATATATATGAAGTTAGTTGCATTGCATCCATTGACTTTCTTTAATATCTTTGGTGCAAATTGATTTTATAAATTTATCACCAAAAGCAAAGATCATGGATTTTGTGAGTCCTCTTATCAGTGCAACTGTTAGGTTAAGCAATTGGATTGCCTCAAGGATTGGCTATGTTTTGAACTTGGATCGAAGGGTCCAGTCTCTCACAAATGCAGTGCAAGAACTGAAGGATGTGAGGGATGATTTGAAAAGACAAATTGATGTAGCAGAGTTGCAGGGATTGACATGCACAAACCAAGTCAAAGGATGGATAGAAAGAGTCAACGCTCTACAAACTGAGGTAAGCTTAATCACACAACTAGATGTTGGTCAGCAAATGCAATCTTTCTGGTGTTGCAACAATGCAAGTTGTTATTCTAGATACAAGTTGAGCAAGAAAACTTTGAAGATGGTTGAGGACATAAATGAACTCATGCAAAAGGGAATTTTGGATGTCACTATAGCCGATGGATCACTTCCCGCAACTGTTGAGGAGATGCCTAGCAGGCCAACTATCGGCCTTGAATCGATGTTAGAGAAGGTGAGACAATTTTTTAGAGAAGAGGATGTTGGGGTCATTGGAATTTATGGTATTGGTGGGGTTGGGAAGACAACCCTTTTAAAACACATAAATAATGATTTTTTAACACTAACCACCCATGATTTTGATATAGTGATTTGGGTTGTGGTGTCTAAAGATGCTGTTGCAGAGAAGATTCAACAAGCTATAGGGGTAAGACTGGGCTTGTCTTGGGATGAAACTGAGTCCTTGGAACAGAGAGCTTCAAAAACATACAAGGTCATGAAAAAGAAGAAGTTCTTGTTATTGTTAGATGATGTATGGGAAGGACTTGACCTTGAGAAGATAGGAATTCCTCTTCCCAACAAGGAAAACAAATGCAAGGTGGTGTTCACGACGCGTTCAATGGATGTGTGCAGTGACATGGATGCTCACTGCAAGCTCAAGGTTGAATTCTTAAAAGAGAACGAATCGTGGCAAATCTTTCGTGACAAGGTGGGTAGAAGTGAGATCTTGAACTCACCATCCATACAATCTTATGCACAAACCATCATAAGAAAATGTGGAGGTTTACCGCTTGCACTAATCACTATTGGAAGGGCTATGTCCAATAAAGAGACTGAGGAGGAGTGGAAGTATGCAATAGAAGTATTAAACAAGTCTCCATCGAAATTACGAGGTATGGAAGATGTTTTTACATTATTGAAATTCAGTTATGATAATTTGGATAATGATACATTGAGATCATGCTTGTTGTATTGTTCCTTATTCCCCGAAGACTATTCAATTGAGAAAGAACAACTCATAGAATATTGGATTGGGGAAGGTTTTTTTAATAGCTCCAATGACGGTAATGTCTGTAATATGGGGCATGATTTCATAGGATCCCTTAAAGTTGCTTGCTTATTGGAAACTGGAGAAGAGGAAACCCAAGTAAAGATGCATGATGTTGTCCGAAGCTTTGCCTTATGGATAGCATCTGATTGTGGGAAGAATGAGAAGACATTTATAGTACAGGCAAGTGCAGGACTGACGGAAGTACCTGGTGTTGAAAACTGGGAAGAAGCAGTTAGAATTTCATTATTAGATAATGGAATTATTGAACTGTCAGAAACACCCTTTTGTCCTTGTTTATCAACCTTGCTGCTCCAATGGAACAATGGTTTGAACAAAATTTCAAATGGGTTTTTCCAATTTATGCCTGCTCTTGGAGTTTTGGATTTGTCTTTCACTAGTCTTAGAGAGATCCCAGCAAGTATAAATAATTTAGTTGAGTTGAATCATCTTGACTTGTCAGGGACTAAATTAAGTACATTGCCTAAAGAGCTAGGATGTCTGACAAAGTTAAGGCATTTGGATCTACAACGAACACACTACCTCAGTACTGTTCCGTGTGAGGCTATATTGGGACTTGCTCAGTTGAGAGTCTTGAATTTCTATTATAGCACTTATGGAGGTTGGGAACTGCAGGGATTTGAGACTGATAATGTCAGCTTTTCGGACTTGGAATGTTTGAGACATCTTACTACTATAGGGATCACAGTGACAAAATTAACAACCTTGAAGCAGCTCTATGGATTCAACCATTTATTGAAATGTATACATTATTTATATATCAAGGAGTGTGAAGGGTTGTTTTATTTGCAATTATCATCAGCTCCAGGTGATGGCAAGTCGTTAAGGAGGCTTAGCATTAATAATTGTGGTGACTTGAAGCACTTGGTGATTGACCAAGGGGCTGGAAAGAACTGGCTGCCTAGCTTGGAGGTTCTTTCGTTGTATGGCCTTCCCAACATGACCAAAGTGTGGAGGAATCCAGTGAGTCAAGGATGCCTCCAAAGTCTTCGTTCCATCAGCATTTGGTATTGCCACAATTTGAAGAACATTTCCTGGATCTCAGAGTTGCCAAAGCTCGAAATGATTTACTTGTTTTACTGCCATGAAATGGAAGAAGTCATCGGTACTGAGGATGCAGTGGTAGAGGAAGGCTCAGTGGCATTTCCATACCTTCGAATTATATCAATCCGAGACCTCCCTTTATTGAGAAGTATCTCTCAACGGGCAATGGATCTTCCTTCCTTGGTGAGAGTCGCTGTTATTGATTGTCCAAAGCTGAAGAAGTTTCCACTGAAAGCTTCTAACATCCCAACACTCTGGACAGTGTATGGGGACAAGGAATGGTGGGATAACTTGGAGTGGGATGAAGATGCTGCCATGTCCCCTTCGCGTCTTCCCCACTTCATGGAAACATGATGAAGGAGCATGGAATTGTAATTCTAGGTATGTCTTGCGACTAAAAAAGCTCGATCTAATTAAGACAGCATTTGTTTCTTCCTTTAGCAACTAGTTTTTGTTTGTTTGTTCTTTTTTTTTTTTGAACTGTTTAAAATGCTATTTATCATAAATTTCCTTTCCCTCTGCATGTCACTCAACCTTTGAGATTTGACTTGGCTTTATACTAGTATCATGGCAGTACATTCTATCAACTTCTCTCTGGAATCATAAAGCAACTGACAAAAAATTGTAAAAATAAACAAAATCCACATCTCTTGCAATCAAAACTTAAAAGTTCTATGTGACGCCATTAAATTTTTTAGCACCAACTAATTTTTTGAATGTTGGAAAGGACTTTTGGAAATAACTTTAGGTAAAACTAATGATATGAAAATTTAGATAGAATTTGTATGCAAGAAAAATTTTCTTTTCAAATCTTTTTTCTTAAAGAGAATAAAGATCATTAGTAATAATCTAATCAAGACTTTAAAAAAATGATTTGATAAACAACTTCAAATTCCCCTTTCTTCATTTTGAACACTGTTCTGTTGCAAGAAAGAGAAGTTGTTTTAGGGTATCTAGTGCAATTTGATTGAGTTTTTAAATCCCAAGCTGAGACATGAATCAAATATGATCCACTAAGATAGAACATGATAAAGTGATGAAAGAATAATTTGTTGCCAAAATTGTAAAAGCTTGGAGAGGGGGGGGGGGGGGGGGGGGGGGAATATTTGTGGTGCACATTTGAACATCTAGAACCTGATCAAGCATTTCATTGCTAGTTAGCAGATTCAGTTCCATTTGCTCATTTCTCAAAAGGAGTGTTTATTTAGGGGTAGTTTGATAAAGTTCACAGTTTTTTTGTTTATTTTTTATAAATACAAAAACATGTTTAGTACACATGCTTTAAAAATTTTGTTTTAAAATTAAGTGAATGGGGTGATCGGCGGGAGGAGGCAGTTGATAGTTGCAGATTGTAGCCGGAAGTGATTGGCAGTGGATGGAGGTGGTGGTTGTCGGTGAGAGGTGATGCCCAGAGGTGATTGATATGTAGAAAATTATAATTGCCCTTAACTTGGAGAAGGTTTTAGTTGCAATAATGTAATGGGGCCGGAAAAGCTTATGCATCATTTACTGTTCATGCTGAAGCTCTAAGCATGTCTTATGGGAGGGTGTTGTGGTGAGTTAGTCAGACTCTAACTAAATTTTGGATTATAACTAAATGCTTTGGATCTTTCAGTTGCTTAGACTCATTAGGCAAGGGACACCAGATTTAGTAACATGTGTTCACAGACTTGTGTGTATTCTGGCATATGTGTTTGGGTGTTTGTTTGTTTTGGCTATCTGTGCTAGCTTAGCCCACATGGAAGAGTTATTGAAGGCTGGCTCCAAGTCAAGGAGTAGGAGGGGAGAGGGCAGGTGGAAGACCAGCTCATTTATATATATATATTTTCTTCTTGTGTTATAAATGTCTACCGGAAGGAGGGGAGCAGTTGGCTTCCTTTCTTGACTTTGTTTCCCTCTCTTTTGTGTATAAACTAAGGTGAGGAGGAAGGAGTGAGACATAACACAGACAGAGTAAGACAGCATAATAGAGTATGTAATATGTGAGTGAGAGAGTTCTATAGAGGGTTGTGAGGTGTGAGTTCTATAATCTCTCTTTGGGATAATTCTATAGTGGATATCTCTCTCATTGGACGTAGGCAATTGCCGAACCACGTAAATCTCTTGTGTCTCCTTTTTCTGTGTGTGTGATTGATTTTTGAGTGTGCCTAATCCTAACAAGTGGTATCAGAGCACGGTTGGAAGAAAAAACAAAGCATTTTTCAAAACCTGCTAGATTTTGAAGTTGTCGAAATTAGGTTTCGAGCACACCAGGAGGTCTGGCTTGTCGAGAGGAGTCCAGAACTACAAAGCAGAGCTCCAAAAGAGGCTCTACATACTCTCACGCACCACTTGAAGAAAACAATTGAAGCCCAGTCGCATACACGTGCTTCATGCACCGTCGGTTGCACCGGCCCGTCATCTAAGTCTCACGCAAGCGCCTGATGCGCGGCGGAAGAAAGAAGGCAAGTGATCTACACGTGATAGTGACGTCATTGCCACATGTCATTGCCACATGTCACTACCATGTCAGACGATACTTGTCAGCCATGTCATCAACACGTGTCACTACGTATGCACCAGGTCAGCGCCACATGTCATCACCACATGGCTGCCACGTTAGCACAATAGTTGTCCAACCAGTCGGGTTCACCCGACCCGACCCAAAAAGTGAAAGGATTATCCAATGCTACGTGACTAAGGTACATTCGCAGATCTGAATCATCAAACTCATTTTGGATAGACCTAAGTTATTTAGAGTCTGATTTTGGTGATCCAATAGTGTTTTCCAACTATTTAGAGTATTCCAGAGAGATCCACACGGTCATATTTTGAATCAGGGTTTCTGTAAAAAGTAAGAAGATGATGGAGGAATCCATATCAACTTCAGGATCCATGATCAAGTTGAATCATTCTAATTATGCAATCTGGAAGCTATGGATGGAAGACATCCTATATTATAAGGACCTGTCTGACCCTATTTCTCTAAAAGGAGTTAAACCGAAAGTAGAGAAGAAGGAAGATTGGATAAAGATGAATCGGAAGACTGTCAGTTGTATTAGACAATGGATAGACCATAGTGTGTTCCATCATGTTACCCAGGAGACAGATGCCTATGTTCTTTGGACAATGTTAGAAGACATGTACGAGTCAAAGATCGCCCGAAACAAAGCCTTGGTGATGAGAAGGCTTGTAAATCTGAAGTTGAAGAGTGGTGTGTCTGTCGCCAAACACACCAGTGAATTCATAAGTCTGGTGAATTAGTTTGCAACCGTCTGCTCAGTTCCTTACCAGACAAATGAGAGACGTTGGTAATTTCTCTCAGTAACTCTGCACCAGAAGGGAAGCTAACCATGAGCATGGTCACAAATGCCATGTACAATGAAGAGACTAGGAGGAAAGACATGGAAGGTAATTAGACCCATGCTCTTGTCATAAAAGGCAGAGACAGAGAGAAAGGTAGCTGAAAGAGCAAAGGAAGAAGCAAGAGTAGAGGCAGATGGAACAACACGAGTAAATCCAGAGACAACAAAGGTTGAGGAAACTCCAACTTTACTTGCTTTCACTGTGGCCACGAGGGTTACATAAAAAGGAACTGCCCAAGCTGGAAAGATAAAGGCCAAAGCAGCAAGTCAAAAGGAGATGAGAACACGGTAGCCACAACAATTGATGAAATACTTGTTGCAGTTGCTGAAGAGGAGGATTGCCTTAACGTGGCTGACCATAGAGTGGGTTATAGACACAGCTGCATCCTATCACGCCACTTCCCATAGAGAACTCTTCAGCTCGTACGATGCTGGAGATTTTGGCATTGTTCGAATGAGAAATTCTAGCTATTCAAAGATTGTGGGTATTGGAGACATTAGCATTCAGACTAATGTTAGATACAAGCTGGTTCTCAAAGATGTGAGGCATGTTCCAGATTTGCGCCTCAATCTTATCTCCGGAAGTGCCTTGGATCGACAGGGCTATACAAATACATTCGGTAATGGCTGTTGGAAGCTAACAGGAGGAGCTTTAACAATTGCTAGAGGAGAAGTGTGTCTTCCACACTGTATAAGACTCAAACAAAGATCTGTCTAGAGAGTCTCAATGTAGTAGAAGACAAGGAGTCACCAGATTTATGGCATAGAAGACTGGTTCACATAAGTGAGAAGGGATTGCATCTGTTGGCAAAGCAATCCAAGATACCCTTGTCCAAGGGTAGTACTCTTAAGCAGTGTAATCGTTGCCTTTATGGAAAACAACGATGTCACGACCTAAACCCGCCCCTATAGGTTTAGCGTCATGACTAGCTAGTAATCTTAGATTACCTACGGCTCTATTAACAAAATCAATTTGAGTATAAATTACGGGGCTTAGTGGAAGCAATATAAGACCTGAAAATAAATCCATTGAGCTGTGCTTATATAAAAAAACCTCATATTATAGCTGTGCAACCATTCTTTACGTACATACATCACAAAGGTTTCAAATATCTGAGTTATACATCAAAACTCGACAACTCATAATTAAACAAAAACCTATATACAAATACCAAAACGAGATTACAAAACAAAAAAGGGGTTAGACTTTGCATGGCCCATTGGCCCTTGCCCTGAAGGAAACAATACCGTGGCCCATTGGATTAATTGAAACGCATAGATATCTGATGTTAGGCCCACCTGATCACATTGAATATAGAATATGACCCACCGTGGTCCCATTGAATGACCCTTGTGGTCCCATTGTCATTGATGCATTGTTATTCTATTGGATGTGCCGTGTAAATTGATTGAAATGGCTATTGATATAGAGATTCGAACAGAATTGGAAATTGATATTTGAAATGTTATCAAACTTCATTTATATAACCCCTTTATTCTGTTATTACTCACTGGGCACTAGCTTACTATTTATGTATATGTAGGTGAGCAGGCTGAGCATCTAGGTTAGAGAAAGCCTCAGAGTCAACCCCATGTCAGCCTCTTCGATGAGCTTTAAGGGCCTCACTAAAGGATACCACGATTACAAATTCAAAACAGAACTTCATTCATTATGAGAAAATAACGTTTCAATAAACCATTCCATTAATCATCATAACATTTCAACAAACCATTCAATCAATCATATGTCAATTTCGAGAACAATAACAGTTTCGAAAATAAATATAACTTGAACATATCTTTATAAAGTTACTACTAAACTGTGACGACACTAGGCCTCGAACGTCCATCTAAATTGTGACGACCCCGACCTTTGTACTATTATATTATATTGTTTCAATCAGCTTAATTGCATGATTGTGTGTTTAATTATGTGATTACATGCTTAATTTTATGGTTATCTGTTATTACATGGAATATCTGTTCACTTATCGACTTAGAATCAAAAATTGGAAGCCCGAATAGCTTCAGAAGCCAAAATTGACTAGCCCAATAGGCTAATTAGAATATTTAGAATTTTATGGCCACTTTCGTCAAAATTTGATTCAGAATCAATTAAAATTGAGTAGGATTAATTATTCATAAGCAAGCTTAATTAGCCTAAGTTAATTACACCCTATATAAGACCCTAATAAAGTTTTGAACTCATAATATACACATATGGGCTGAGATTTAGAGAGAGAGAATGACGGCGAACTCAACAATTCTAGAGAGAGGAAGGAGAATTTGAAGAAAATTGTGGAGGAGTTGGAGAATTAAGCTAGAATACACTTGAATTCACACATTAGGTACGAAATTCATCCTAAATTCTTGGAATTAAGTCATGTAGGAACTAAGTTCATGGAGTTGTAGGATCATTTGCATGAGTTTGAGTGGGTTGAGCATGAATTACCATGAATATAATGGGTTTGAGTTAAATTATGCACATGCATGCTTGATCTTTCAGTTTTGAGTTAAGATTTCTTAAATTTCATACATGCATGAAGCTTAAAAGGCATGAATTTAAAGATTATTCATGGTTTCATGCATTTCATGCCACTTTGTGGTGTTTTGAAAAGAAGAGAGCTCAATCCATAATGTGCATGGCTTTAACTTGACAGTGTAAGCTTGAATTTGGACAATTGGAGCATGATTTTGAATAAATGGTTTCTAATTGACTATATTTTCAAGTTCTAAATGTTTTCCAAGTTTTTGTACAAAAAACATGAGTTTTGGACCTTTGAATATCATGTTTGAACTTCAAACACAATTCTGGAGATTCCAGAATTCGGACAAACACAATTCTAGAAATTCTAGAATTCGACCTGCCCGCTTGAGCGAAGGAAGTGTTGCTTGAGCGTAAAAATCAAGCTCCCAGAAGTTTTGTAGAGAATTGCATGGTAGCTTGGGCATCCAAAGCTACACTCGAGCAAACCCTGTTTTGCATTGCTCATCGCTCAAGCAACGGAAAGCTCACTCGAGCGTAAAAATCATGCAACCAGTACTTTTACAAAGTTTTGCAGATCGCTCGAGCGACCAAAGCTGTGCTTGAGAGACCCTATTTTCAGCAAATTTTGACTAACTCTTTTAAGTGCATACTTGCATTCTTATTTCATTTCTAGCACTCTTAGGCACCAATTGAACTCATATAAACATAGAATGAGTTAGAAACACATAAGAAGAATTAAATTAAATGAAATGGATATTGAATGGTACTTCAATTGTGTATTTGTTATGTGTTTCGTATAGGTGGACGTTCGAGGCCTAGTGACAACATAACCCACTGTGAGTAGTAACTTTATAAAGATATGTTCAAGCAATACTTATTTTCGAAATTGTATTTGTTACCGAAATCGATATATGAATGATTGAATGAATGGTTTGATATAGAGTTATTTTCTATTGATGAATGAAGTTCACTTTTGGAAAAATATTGCGGCATCCATTGACCATAGGCCCTTACCTGGGGGTAACAATACCATGGCCATAGGCCCTTGCCTGGGGGTAACAATACCATGGCTATTGGATTGATTGAAACATAGAAATTCTCTAGTGTTAGACCTTTATGGTTCATTGTGATTGGAATATTATCGCTTCATGAATGTGCCACTTAATTTGATATTTGATGACATCGACGACGAAATTTATTGAATATTGAGAACTGAAATGAGAATTGGTTTGGCAAGTTATTGAACTTCATTTACATAACCTCTTTATTCTGTTATTACTCACTGGGCCCTAGCTCACTATTTATTTATATATATGTAGATGGGCAAGCTGAGCATCAGAGTTAAGAAAGCCTCGAGTCTACCCGGGTCAGCCTTTTGAGGAGCTTCCAAGCGAAGTAAACTAAGCTCAGGTGGAGCCATGCTAGTTAAACCCATTTTTGCTTGTTCAATGGTTTTGTATTTGTGTATAAGTTGAGGTTATGTTTACATATGACATGAATGTTTGAACTCATGTCATGAATGTACATAAAGAACAAATGTTTGCCTATGATACGAAGTTTTTTTCATATATGCACGGCTCAATGGATAAATGTTAGGTTATATTATACTTTCGCTAAGCCCCATAATTATCTTAAAAAGGTTTTTGTTTATAGGGGCCATAGGTAATCTATGATTACTGGCTGGTCATGGCACTAAACCTATAGGGGTGGTTTTGGATCGTGACATAAACAAAACACATAACAAATACACAGTTGAAGCACCATTCAATATCCATTTCACTTTAATTTAACTCTTTTTATGTGTTTCTAACTCATTCCATGGTTATATGAGTCCAATTGGTGCCTAAGAGTACTTGAAATGATATGAGGATGCAAGTATGCACTTAAAAGAGTTAGTCAAAATTTGCACAAAACAGGGTCTTCGCTCGAGCGCAACTTTGGTCGCTCAAGCGGTCTACAAAACTCTACAAAAGTATTGGTTGCTTGATTTTTACGCTCAACAGTCGCTCGAGCCAAGGACTAAGTAAAAGTGGGTTCGCTTGAGCGCACACTTCGTTGCTCGAGCCATCATGCAATTGTCTGCAAAACTACTGGAAGCTTGAATTTTATGCTCAAGCGGCACTTTCTTTGGTTGAGCAATCTGCTCGAATTCTAGAATTCCCAAAATTGTGTTTGAAGCTCAAACTAGCAATTCGAAGTTTCAAAGCTTGCAAGTTTGGTACAAAAACATGGAAAAACATTGTGTAACATGAAAACACTCTTAATTTGAAACCAATTACTCAAAATCATGAACCAAATTCCCAAAATCAAGCTTAAATCATGAGGTTGAAACCATGCATGACATGAATTGCACTCTTTTCTTTTCAAAACTCCCATGCATGAGATGAGAAGTGTTAGAACTATGGAATACCTTCAAAGATCTCAAGTATAGCTTCATGCATGTGGAACATTTCATGAAATTCAAACTCAAAATGATGATTCATGCATGCATGTCTCAATTATGCTCTTATTTGACAAATCCACAGAAATTCTTGCATTCACTACTCAATTACATGTAATTAACTCTATGAATTCCATAAACCCAACTACTACTTAAATTATTTGCAAGGATTATGGTTGAAGATCATACCTAAGGCTTGAATTCAAGTGTACTCCAATTCAATTCTTCAAATCTCCTTCAATTCCTTTACAATTCTCTTCTCCCTCTCTCCCTAGAATTGATTCTCCCTCTCTTTTCTCTAAAATCTCAGCTAAATATACATTTTTGAGCTCAATTAAGCTTATGTGACATATATATAGGTTTAATTAGATTAAGTTAATTAAGCATGCTTAGGGCTAATTAATCCCACTTACTTCTAATTAATTCCAATCAATGATTCTAATTATTTTGACCCGAATCAAATTTCAATTAAAGTTTCCATAAAATTCTAAATATCCTAGTTAGCCTATTGGGCTAGTCAATTTTGGTTTCTAAAGCTGATTGGGCTTTCAATTTCTAATTATAAGTTGGTAAGTAAATAG
Organism: Camellia granthamiana; assembly: GCA_036172215.1. NCBI lineage: Eukaryota > Viridiplantae > Streptophyta > Magnoliopsida > Ericales > Theaceae > Camellia > Camellia granthamiana. The sequence continues at coordinate 45,181,593 of CM069904.1, forward strand.
ATATTCCATGTATCAATAGATAATCACGAAATTAAGCATGTAATTACACCTTCAATCAGACAATCATGCAATTAAGCTTATTTAAATGCTGTAATATAATACTGCGGAGGTCGAGGTTGTCACAATCTTTCTCCCTTAGAAAGTTTGGTCCTTCAAACTTAAGTTACCTTCATACGGAAACATATGCGGGTATCGTTGCCGCATCTCATCATCTTTTTCCCAAGTGGCTTCTTTTCCATAATGTTCTTTCCACTCGACTTTCACCATAGGAATAGTTTTGTTCCTCAATTGCTTCACTTGCCGGTCAATGATTTGTACGGGCCATTCTTCATAAATTGTATTCTCATCTAAGGCAATCTGATGGTGATCAATCACATGAAATGGGTCTCTAAGGTACCCACGAAGCATGGATATATGAAATATATTGTGTATTTGTTCCATTCCCGGTGGTAAAGCAATACGGTAGGCAATAGGACACAATCTCTTTAGAATCTGAAATGGCTCGATGTAGTGAGGAGTTAGTTTTCTTTTTCTGCCAAAACTTGTCTGCCTTTTCATCGGTGTCATCGATGTTACTTTGATAAATACGCGATCCCCCGCTCCATATTCTAAGTCCCTCCTTCGTTGATCCGCATAACTTTTCTGTTGGCTCTGTGCAGTTTTGAGCCTTTGCTGAATGATTTTTATCTTCTTGGTTGTTTCTTGCACAAGTTCTGTTCCACAGATAGCCCTATCACCAACCTCTGTCCAACAAATTGGCGATCTACACTTTCTGCCATACAGTGCTTTATATGGTACCATACCGATACTAGTGTGGAAACTATTGTTATAAGCAAACTCAGCCAATGGAAAATATGTTTCCCAACTGCCTTGAAAAGCCAAAACACACATACGAAGTAGGTCTTCTAAGGTCTGAATAGTCCTTTCAGTTTGCCCGTTAGTTTGCAAATGAAATGCTATACTAAACCTCAACTCTGTCCCTGTTGTACTCTGTAGACTATGCCAAAATCTAGAAACAAATTTAGGATCTCTATTTGATACAATAGACACTAGAACCCCATGTAATCGAATAATCTCATCAATGTAGATAGTAGCAAGTCTATATGCATTAAATGAAGTTTTCACACCAAGAAAATGAGCAGACTTTGTCTATGTATCAACTATAATCTATATAGCATTCATAGAAAATGAGATTCAAGCTCGTTGGTGGCAAGGACAAAGAGTACGTTCGTCACGGAATAGAAGTTGTGGACCAGTTTTTCCCGGTTGATGTTTGGACGCACTACAAAGATACGCTGTTGGGAAATGTTGGAAGTATTCAGAAGGGTGCCATATATTTAGTGGCTGCTGCTGTTAGTGGAAAAGAATGCAAAATTACGTTAAGGAGTCAAATGTACTTTCAAACAGTTTAGCCTTATAATTTATGTATTTTTATTTGTAATGTTTAGGTGAATGGAGGTGGACGATATAAAAACTGATGTTGTTGAAGGTGCTTCAGCAAGTGATTTCAGTTATATTGAACTTACTTTGCCTAATTTATTTTCTCAGTTGAGGTTGAGATACAAACAAAAGAGTATTAAGGTTGATAAAATATTGACAAAATATTCCGCCCTTTGCGCACCCAATGCCAGTGTCAAAGTAAATGTGTATGATCGGAGGTTAGATGGTAATGACAGTTTGTAGGCGTATTTTTTTTTTCCCTGTGGATTGTCAATGTGAGTTAGTGTATTATGGGAATGGTTATTGTTCCATTAATGATAAACAAGTGCCATGGATGGAGAAGTATCGACTTGAAAATTTGAATATTAAAAGGGGTATTACATATTGTAAAATGAAGAGGTATTTGAAATATTCTACGAGTGACATGTCAGAAGATTTGCAAATGAGGGCCCCATCTATTGTTGTGTTATCTAAAAAATATACTAATGATAATGTTGATATTTGGTATTGTGCTCTAACCAAGGCTATTTTGATTCTGACACGGACTATATCTGTGGGTTTACTGGAGAAGTGACGAGATTTGTTGTTAGGAGGTTTTGGTGAAAGTGGTTCAGTTATTCATGAACGCAAAGGTTGTCTAGGTTTGACTGAGATTGATGTATGAAGAGGTGGTGATATTGCTAGTGATGTTGATCCTGGTCCGTCGATTTCGGAGGTTGGTGGTGCTAGAAAAGACGAAGTTGATCGGAGAGGATCAGTTGTTATGGACCCTGCAAAATTTTCTGATGTTTTACGAAATGAAACAATCAGCGTGAAAAATAGTGATGTGACTCAAGATGTAATAGTTGATGATAAGGGAAATGTAGTAAGTAAATAAAAGTTTGAGTCGTTTCATAAATAAAATTAATAAATTTTTTCATTAATCATGACAGTGGTTACATTTACATCAAACCATTCTCTCATTTTTGCGGACATTGCATCTAACCAACTACTATCCCCATTAGTTAATATAATACAAGGAATTCCTCCTCTAACAGTGAGATCTGGTTGGAATTTAACAAATACATGGAAGTCTCTTTGGCAACCTACTAAATTTTTCATTAATTTGGTAGGGACTGTCGAGTATTTGATGTCGTCCATGACATTGTAGAAGGTGTCTTGATCGTAGTCCTTAAAGCATATTTTTCCGAAGAAGTAATTGTGTCGTTCGAGACTTCTGGCCCAGGTGGCTTTTCCTGTTCTTGAGGGTCCTTCGAGGTAGAGGGAGATTGGGCAGATGGGCCGCTGTTTTAGATCTTGTTATTAAAGGAGGAGGAGAGTTCTTCGTCAGTATATAAATTGTTGATATTATTTTTGTGTATCCCTAATCTAATCCAGTCGTCTTCCCTTCAAACGGAGAGACAACAATTTTGACATAACTCGTATTGTACAAAATTTTGACTTACAAACAAAATATTAGTTTCTGCCCATTTTTTACTTCTTCGTTTAAAAAAGGAAATGAATTAAAGGGGCTAGTATATGGGGGCCTCTCTCATTTGTAATGATCCCTCGAAAATGTTTTTAATTGGGGGTATTTTGTGACGTAAATCTTTCTTTGTAGAGTGCAAAGAATTGTTCCTCCGTTTCTGTTTCTACAAGTATTCCCCGCCAGAGTTCATTTCTGTTCTTCGAAGGACTTTTCCCCTTAGATGAAAATTCTCCACATTCTACAAAGTCACCCTTTTTCTATATATACTGTTGACTTGCTATTGGAGAATGGAGTTTTTCTATATTTGGATGATAGATCCTCCCGTTGGTTCCAGTGAGATCGAAAAATCTTGGGTTAGAGGTTTGGATCTTCTACGTGCATTGAACCGTGGCATGAAGGTAAGGGTTTCCATCTTTCGTGGAGCTCCCTTGCGACAAGTATGTAGTATGGCTGATAGGCTAGTTGGAGAAGGGATTAGAGGAGTTCCAAGAGTTGTTCTTTTGGACAAGGGCATTGTGGGTAGGTTAGGAAAACATTCTTGGCATAGAAATGGAATGAGGCTTGGTGAGGCATCTTGTAGCGGTAAATAGTAAACTCACACCAATCGTACAAGGCCTCCCTATTAGTTAAAAAACCCAGTGTGAATGGTGTGAGTAGTGTGACTGGGGAGGGGAGGGCGCTGTATTAATATTACCAGTGCCCCCCCTAGGCTGATCTTGGCCGTCCATTGCTGTACTTGTGGACACGTGTATGGATGGGGGTTAAAAGGAAGTCACACCCGGGCCCAAGTGTGAGTGGTGTGAGTACTTTTGATTCCTTTGCCAGATAGTGCGATACACGTGTCATGTTTCTGGTGGTTTGTGTGGTTGTAAAGAAAAGATTCTTGTAGAATGATTGACATAAGGCAAAGGCGAGAAAATGATTATGCTTTTGAATTAATTTGAATGGGGCATCTTCGTCCTTACATGCGGGCCACTTTTGTTATTTATTTTGTACCAGAAAACGTTTGATGGCAGAGAGGAATATGCTTTTGCAGTGGGATAGCTATTGTGGTGACGTTGTTTTTTGGTACATTGTTTCGTCCCTCCTTTTGTGTCATTCTTTTTTGTTGGTTGTATTGGTATACAATGTTGTACTCCTTAGAAGAGTATCTCGAGAATTATGGGTAGTTCACTCAAATGTGAGTAGATCATTTTTTGACGTGGCAAATAGGACTTTGGGAAGAGAGTCGTCTAGATGATCGAGGTAGACCGACGATGAAGTCCATGGTTATGTGCTCCAATTTCCATTCTGGAATATGGAGGGATTGAAGTAAACCTGCCGATTTCTGATGCTTTGCTTTCACTTGTTGGCATTGTAGACATTTGGAGTCAAAGTCATCAATCTCTCTTTTCATGTTGGGCCACCAATACACTAACTTCAAATCTTGATACATCTTGGTATTCCCCGAGTGCATAGTAAACATCGAGTTATGAGCTTTTTCTAGAATTCTTCTTTTTAATTCTGTATCATTAGGAACCAAAAAGTCTCCTTTGAAATTTCAATACCGAGTCTTTAATTGTGAATCAGGGTTTTGGTTTAGCTTCAAACTCATCACAAATCTTCTTCAGAAACTCATCATTCGTTTGCTTTTGTTTGATTTCTTCAATAATGGATGGTTGTGGGACATTGCAGCTATCAAGCTATTTTGTTCAAAAGGCACTACTTCTATGTCATGCTTTTCAAATTCTTGTAGTAACTTTCTCTGATTTGTGAGAAAACAAGCTAGGTTCCCTATATTCTTTATATTGAGTGCATCAGCCACTGTGTTGGCCTTGCCCGGATGATAGTGGATTTGTAAATCATAGTCCTTGATCAGTTCAAGCCATCATCTATGTCGCATATTCAATTTCTTATGTGTAAAAAGTACTTCAAGCTTTTACGATTGGTGTACACTTCACATTTAGCTCTATATAGGTAGTGATACCATATCTTCAATGTAAACACAACTGCAGCAAGTTCCAGGTCGTGTGTTGGATAGTTTTTCTCATGTGGTCTCAATTGTCGGGAGGCATAAGCAATCAGCTTGCCATTCTGTATTAAGACATAACCCAAACCCTTATCAGATGCACCACTATAAATTACAAATCCTTCCGTACCTGGGGGTATAGTAAGGATTGGAGCTGTGGTCAATCTTGTTTTCAGTTCTTGAGAAGCTGATTCACTCTATTCTGTCCACACAAATGGTTCCCCTTTTTGAGTCAATTGAGTCAACGATACAACAATTTTTGAGAAGTCTTTAACAAATCTGCGATAATAACTTGCCAATCCAATAAAACTATAAACTTTTGTCACGTTACTTAGGGTAGGCCAATCAACAATTGCTTCTATCTTATGAGGGTAAATAGAAATACCATCTTTATCAATGACATGTCCCCAAAATGCAATCTCATTTAACCAGAATTCACACTTTTTTGAATTTCCCATACAATCGTTTTTCTCTAAGTGTTTGAAGGGTCATTCTCAAGTGTTCATTACTAGAAAAAGGGGTATAAGACATGGAAGCTTTTGCAACGGTTTAAAAATCGTCGTAAAAGCTTGCTTTTTGCGACGACAAATAAAACAGTGGGGAAATTATTTTTTTTGCAATGGAAAATCTAAGATTGTGGCAAAAAGTAAGATTGCATGCGATGGTTATTTAACTGTGGAAAAAAAAAATTTCCGATTTTTTTATTTTGCGACGCTCTTTGTTTGTCACAAAATATTTTATTTTTGCTCATTCATTCGCGACGATCGTTAACATTGTCGCAAATCCTAATCCCGAAATTCATGCCCACCTCCCACCTCCCACACCTCGTCGCTTCCTCTTTGCCACTTTTCCGAAGCTTCTGTATTCTCTAGAATAAAAAAAAAAAAAAAAAAAACCCTCAATCTTCTGCCCTAATATCACTTTCTCTTTCTTGCGGCCAGTCGATTGTCACTCACTCTCTCTCTCTCTCTCTCTCACAGCAGTAGTAATAGCAACAACAATGCTAGCGTGGGCTCGTCCAGGTAATCCTCCTTTTGCTCGCGCAGGCCTCCAGAATTTCTCTCTCGCTCTCGCATTACCCTCACAGATTGTCTGTAGCAGGAACGGTTTCAACTTTGTCACCAGTTCTCCCTCTAGTATGCAGGTATAGTTTTCCTCTGCTTTCCTCTGCTCTCCTCTGGTCTCCTCGATTGTCTTCTCCTCTACTCTCCTCACTGGTTCAATTGATTGAATAATTTTGATTAAGAATATATTTAATTAATATATTGTGTAGTTGATGTTTAGCATATGCTTTAGTTATAAAAAATTAAAAAAAAAAAAAAAAATGACATGAATGAGGATATATTTTGAAATGCCCTTAGTAAAAGAAACTTTATGAAAAGCTATTGGTGTTAATTCAATCTTGTGGTTGAGAATATAAAAGACCATGCTTCAGTTTCCGTGCCATTGTAAAACAAGAGATCTAATAGTAGTGGGAACTGTTTTGCAGCTAAAAGAATCAATTGTTGCATTGTAGCTGTAAAGTGTGAATACAGAAAACAGTTTTAGCAGGTTTAATATACAATTTATCTGTCAAAGTTGTGATGAAATTCTAATTGTAAATGTGAAAGGAATTTGATCAGGTTGCCTCATAACCTGTGAAGATGGTTCACAAGAAACATACAATGGATGCATAATGGCCATCCATGCTCCAGATGCTCTGAAAATGTTGGGAAAACAAGCAACATATGATGAAATAAGGATACTTGGTGCTTTTCAATATGTCTATAGGTACTGCCTTTACTTTCCTTGTCAATTTTGTATTAGATCTTTCTAAAATTAATATAATGCACACCTACCTCTTACCTTTAAAAAACAAAGATACATATGCTGAATAACTCTTTTATCTTTCTTTCTGTTTAATAGTAAGCAATGAAGAAATAAGTCTGTGCTTACTTCATATACTGCTTGTTTATGCTATGTATGAGGTGGGAAAAGGGCTTAGTGTTATCTTAATTTGCATCTCCTTTACTGAAGTTGGATCAAGGCAAGATTTTAACTTGAGGTTCTTAGACTGACTAGTATTTTCTTCCTTTCAAAGAATAAATGGTAAGAGAAGAAAAGAACAGAGATCAGAGTTAAGAGTAAAAAGAACAGAAGGATAGGATAAGAGAAGCAGAAGAAGTGTAGATGTGTGTATTTGAGAGAGGAAGTTATTAACAATGCCTTCCAAATAAATTATTTTTTAAATTATCTTGATGCATAAGAATCCTATGATTGCGACCTTTGGAATTAGGATATTTGTAGACTTCATTTTGGCTGGAGTGCATAAGGATTAATGCCCACCAATTTGAAAGGTTAGTACTAGAGAATAATACTTTTATGATGTTTTGGTTTGATTGGTTTTATTTTCCTTTTGGGTTATGTTAAGTGAGCATTGAAAATGATGCTAGAGTTCTCCTTTAGTTTATCATCTCAAAATGCACAATCATTCTTTTAACTCTTTATGGCAGTGATGTTTTTCTTCATCGTGACAAAAATTTAATGCCCAAAAACCCAGCAGCATGGACTGCATGGAATTTTCTTGGAACTATGGCTAATAAAGTATGTGTGACATATTGGCTCAATGTGCTCCAGGTTTGTAACACATTCTCCTCATGTGAACTGGAGTTGTTTTTATATTTTCATCAGGACATGACATTAGAATGTGGTGATGCCGCAATGCTGATATGTCGCAGAGCAGCTAATATCCTCAAGATTTTTCAATCCACCATAATATGTATTTAAGCTAGTCGTAGTCTCAGTCATTATGCAAAAAATAAATGGACAGGCACTAAATTTCTGTTTCTACAAGAAATGAAGCGAACTCCAAAACAGAATGAGGAACACCTTAAATCACTGCTTTAAAATATATGAATACAACATAGAGCAACAATAGTTTGGGTTTCTGATTTTTAATTTTTTTGGTCTAGGTTTCGACTTGTAATACGAGATTAAGATTGCTTCCTGCAAATGGGTATTTGGGCAATCATCAATTCAATGTGTTGAATGAGTTCTCCAAACAAGTTAAAGGCGAAGCTAACAAGTTTTGTTTTTTGTTTTTTTCTAAGTAACTTGAATATATGTCAATAATTGTCTGAAACCTTAAAAAATAGATTTTTTTTTTTTTCTTGTTACATTGGAACATATATTTCTGGGTTAGATTTGTTTAGTTGGTTCTTTATTAGCTAAGTTCTTTTGTTTTTCCCACTTAAAATGAAGGCTACAAATATTGACTTATTACTAAGCTAAGAATACTAATTCTGTTAGTAAATTATTATCATTTTTTATTTGTTCATATAACATGTTGGCATTTTTAGGGCTTTAAAACCCATTTGAAATCCTTCAGGAAGGATGTTTCTTTAACACTATGAAATGATTTGACGTCACTATATTTGCAAACAGTTTTTTTGTTATGCATCATTTGAGCATTCTTTTTCTATGATTACTCCACACATTCTGTTTGCAATTTATTGTCAAATTTATATACCTTGTGCTATTTTCAATCCAATAATATTTAAAATGTTAAAGATATAAAGGTTAAAATTTTAATGAAATAAATATGGTGTAATATTACATGGGTCAAGTCAATCAAACCTAATGGTTCTACAATTATTATTATTTTTAAACTTGTTTTGAACAAAAAGCATACACGATTTTTAAAGTGTTTTACGGTTTAAAATAAATGATTCCACTTAATTCTTCCAATTCACAATGATATTCTTGATTTGACAACTATGATTGTGAGATTTGAATGCACAGTCTGTTGACTTCTCAAAACATGCATATCTTAAACTGAACATAGATGTCATCATCTACTATCTTAACAACATTTATTACTAAATGTTGCTCATTTTGATTGGTTCTAATATTTATATAAGATTTCCAAAGTATACTACTTTTAGACTTGTAGAACAAGCATAAAATGCTGACCAAAATTGCATAATAAATGGCCTCATCATTAGCAGTACAAAAAATGGAGTTATTACATAATCATAGCTTTAATAAAATTGTCATTGTCTCCCAAACCAAGAGCTCTTTTCTGAAATTAATATGTTCATTCGTTCCATAATGTTTCTTGACATGCAGAATCTTGGTGAGACAGGCCTACCTTATCTGGTAACTCTAAATTCATCACATACCCCAGAACATACACTGCTCAAGTGGTCAACCGGCCATCCATTCCCATTAGTTGCTGCATCAAAAGCATCATTTGAGCTTGATCACATTCAAGGGAAAAGAGGAATATGGTTCTGCGGAGCATACCAAGGTGAGTTTGTTTCATTGTTGCTGGACTGGGATGATGCTCACAGCGATGATTTCTGTTTATGGCGTGGCGTCTTCTGTGACAATGTCACCCTATCTGTTGTTTCTCTGTATGTGTATTCTGTTCATGCTTATTTTTCTTCCTCTTTTTGCCATTTGATTCTACTAGAGTTTTTTATTTTTATTTTTTATTTTTAATGTATATATATATTTTTATTATATTTGTTTGTTGAAGGAATTTGTCAAATTTGAACTTGGGTAGGGAGATTTCACCAGCCATTAGAGACTTGAAGAATCTACGGTTTATGTAAGCTTTCTTTGCTAATCCTGTTGATTTGGTGTTTTTGCTCATTGTAACCAGGTTAACATAATACTAACTTTAGATGTTATAGTTGAAATATTTTCCAGGGTTTTCAGGGAAACAAATTAACTGGTCAAATTCCTGATGAGATAGGCAACTGTGTTTCTCTGATGCTAGTGTAAAATTTCATCTTCTTTCTTCATTGCAATTTTATTTACATATATGTGGATGTATTAATATCTTCTTCTGTCTTTAGGTGATTAAGATTTTTAGTCTTATTTTAATGATTTATTAGTTTTTTTTAATATCTTATTTTTTAGTTTGTAATGATTTTAATGATTCTCGATTCGATTCAATTCAATTCACGATTCAGAAAATTACAATCTTATTTATTTATTTATTGAAATAAATATAAAATGTTTTACATTTTTTGTAAGTTTGAAATTAATTATATTGTAAATGATATTTTTTTTTTGCTTCTTTTTGCAGATACAACCCTTTTGAGTACGTGATGATAACTTCGCATATCAATATTGGAGCTTACTGTTGATATTAAAACAAGTTATAATATATGTATATATATATATATTGTTTGTATTATCGATACTTTTGTCTTATTTGAGATATAAAAATTTGAGTTCTTGAATTATTAATAATTATTAGTATTGATGGAGGATGTTTTATATATTTTTGTAAAGAATATTTGTTTGAAAATTATTACAGGGTACATATATATTATTATTTGTATGATTTTGTGGATGTGGATATGGATGTATTTTATTTTAGAAAATATTAATAGTTTGTACAGGAAATAAATTTAAAAAATATATATTTATTTTATGAAAATAATTTTATTGCGACAATAATAAACTGTCGCCAATGTAATCATCATTTTCTTACATTTTATTAGCAACGGGTTAACCTGTCGCATATACATATTAGTTCAAATCTTTAACGACGGTTTAAACTGTCGCAAATAAGATCATAATGTAATTCTAATTTTTTGGCGACGTTTTAGACCGTCACTAATAATACTTTTCACGACATCAAATACGGTCGCTACCAAAGTTTTTGGCGACGGCAACCAAAAGCGTCGCTAAAAGAGAAGTTTTTTCCCATTTTTTGTGTCAGTTTAAACTGTCGCAAAAACTATTGATTTACTGTCACTACAAGAAATCGACGGTTTGTAACCGTCGCAAATACCTTTTGTCACGCCCCCTTCCGCCACCCCCCATTTCCCGTCGCTACTCTATCGCAAAAAGTTTTTTGCAACGACATGTGAACCTTTTGCGATGTTTAAGACCGTCGCAAAAGCTCCGATTTTAATAGTGGTTGTTCATGTTCATCTCCACTTTGTGAATAAACCAAAATATCATCGATAAACACAACAATGAATTCATCCAAGAAAGGTTTAAAAACTCTATTCATTAAATCCATGAATGTGGCGGGTGCATTAGTGACTCTGAAAGACATAACTAGAAATTCATAGTGCCCATACTTGGTTCGAAAAGCCGTCTTTTCAATGTCTTCAGCACTTACTTTTAATTAATGATATCCCGATCTCAAATCAATTTTCAAAAATATTTGAGCCCTCTACAACTGATCAAATAAATCATCAATACGTAGTAATGGGTATTTATTTTTCACAGTTACCTTATTGAGTTCCCGATAATCAATACATAGACGAAGAGTGCCATTTTTCTTCTTTACAAAAGAACTGGTGCATCCCACGGCGAAGTACTCGGGCAAATAAACCCTTTGTCAAGCAATTCGTGCAACTAAATTTTCATTTCTTTCATTTCACTAGTAGACATGCGGTAAGGAGTTTTTGATATTGGTTGTGTATTCGGTATTACATCAATTGTACATTCAATTATCGACTAATTGTCCAGGCAATTCATCCGGAAACACATCAGGAAAGTCCCTCACCAGTAGCATATTGTCTAGGGTAATGTCCATGGTCTCTTTAGTCGTTACACTACACAAATACCCTTGACAACCCTTATTAGTTTTCGGGCTTTTCTAGTAGATATAAGATACGGTGGTGGAACTATACCCTTTCCCTCAAAATAAAATTCATCCTATCCAGGAGGTCAGAATATCACTCGTTTTAAAGTACAATTAATGGTTGAATGGTATTTACATAGCCAATCCATACCTAAAATAACATCAAAATGTCTCAAGTCTACGGGTATTAAATCAGCATACAAAATAACATTTCCAAGTAATAATTCACATATAGCATATACAGATGAACATAACATAGATCCCTCCCCCCCTCCCCCCCCCGGCGCCGTGGGTGATGCAACACACAATATATATCTCAATGTTTCGATAGGTCTATTCAGATTTTTAGCAAATACCATAGAAATAAACGAATGTGTAGACCCTAAATCAATTAAGACATATGCAGGTTGACCACAAACAGAAATTGTACCTGACACTATTACTTCTGTATTTTGAGTATCCCCTGGTACGAGAGTAAAAACCCATCCTTGTCTCAAATCATTTCTTGTTGTGGACGGTGTTACAGTTGGTTTTGCTATGGTAACTGATCCAATTGAGCTTGTAGCTCCTTGGTTACCACCTTGACATGACTGTGTACAATCTTTTGCCATAAGCCTGACCTTTCCACACTGATGACAGGCCCCAATGGTGCGATAGCAAACACCCCGGTGCTTTTTTCCACAAATAGTGCAAGTAGGTATTTGTAGCTTGCTTTTCATGCTCCTTTCGGATACGACTAGCCCTACAGTTCGGACTCCTGTGGTTTTGAATCTGATTTTACAAGTGCAATGTGAAATAGTGAAAACACAAAAAGTGTCCAAATCCGACAATTCTTTTGAAAAACCTATTTGAATAAAAAATGCCAAAAATGGACTGCATTGCCAGATTTCAGAGTCGCCACCTAAATATTTTTGAAAAATTTAGGAAACCCTTGACTCATGCCAAAGGCCACTTATCCGTCATCACCAAAGTGTCTCGGCTCAGGAACTTGCATACAAGAGGGGAAGGTCATGAATTGAGCACCTCACTCGCCCGATCAAAGATTAACCTCTACTAATCATGATGTGATTCTTATTTATATTATATGCTCTTATTCCGATTATTAGACTAACATTACTATGTGTTGCACACAAGTATAGACTAATTTGCAAAAGTTGAAATGCTTTGATTTTATGTTTGTTTGAAAATTGTTTTGAATACGCGTCACTTGAAAAGGTGAGTTTGTACATTAATCAATTTGTTCCAATTTTAGCAATTAACCTTTATCCACAGGCATTCAAACGAGTATATCAGCTTGCATATTTTGTTAAAAATCATGGAAAAAAAAAAAATGCCTAGCATGAAAACATGGGTAATTCGAATTCAATTGACCAAAAATCATGATCCATATTTCAAATCATCCCAAGCTCTTCTTGTAATTTCAAAACTTATGCAATTAAGCCTCCAATTTTCATGAATCATGCATGCATGTAAAATATTTACTCCAATTCTACTTCAAATGCTACAACTGATGCTCATGGTCATAAAACTCAACAAAACTACACATGCATGAGTAATTTGACACTCAATTCTACATATTCAACATGCCTCATGCCAAATTTATGGCTAACTCTTACATGCATGTACTTATTAACTTCAAATTCATTATTATCAACTCAATTCTTGTTATTCATTACATAACTTGTTTGAATTCACATGATTACAAACTAAAACCCATGAGTTTGAGTTCAATCACTCACCTAGGAGCTCAAATCATCCAAATTCTAGCTAGCTCCTTGAATTAACCTTCTCAAATTCAAGCTTCTTGCTTAATTCCACAATTTTGTCTCTACTCTCTCTCTAGAATCGACCCTCTCTCTCTCTAGAGTGTAATTTTGGCCAAGAGGAAAGAAATGAGCTCAAAAGTGATTATAAGTGTAAATAAGTCACTTATATATATACTTGCCTAATCAACTTGTATTAAGGCTAATTAATTGTGCCTATTTCAATTAGTTTAATCAAATTATTTTGATCTGAGTCAATTTTTAATTAAACTTCACCGTAGGCTTTAAAAATCATGCTAATAACAAAAATACAATCAATTTCGCTTTTTGATGCCTCTACGGTGTTTAATTAAATTTTATAGCAGAGAATCAAACAGATTTTTCTATGGTAAACATATAGAAATACGAAAACACATATAATCATATAAATGGCGTTCAAAATCATATTAAGCACATAATCACAATCATAATTAAGATTAATTGATATAACAAGGGACAGGGTTATCACAATAAGAGTACTAGTTGACAAACGCCTCGGATAACTCCTCCTGATTCTGCTTTGTAAAGTCCTCCAACTTAGCGTACCAGATAGCCGCTACATTAGACAGAGTTCTTCCGAACAATGATAGTTTTTGAGCCCGAGACAGGCCCATTGGTCTTAGCACATCTGAAAACAAGTGGACGTGCACAATCGGATCCCTACTTCCATCAAATCTGTCGATGTGGGCATTTTAAATTTCTCCGGTAATCTAACTGAAGCCTTAGTGTACCCATCTTTGATATCCAGAATGGAGTTGAAGCCTTGGGATTTTTTCAGTGCTTTCTCTAGCCTGGCAATCTTGACCAAGGCCAGATCGATTTCATTAATATAAAAAGGAAAGATTCTCGTAGGGGATTGAACTAGAGGCCTATAAGCCGGAGCCGGGGGAAACATTTCTTGAGGATCTGGGATTTGGGGATTTTCTACTAGTGGAGGTGGATCCAGGTTTGGCTGAGCAGTCGGGATCGGATGCACGGTCGATGTGGATGCCCCAGATGTACGTCGTAGATCATCGATGACTTCGTCCTGTGCCATCCTTTGGCTTACGGTATCTATGGTTCTCTGGAAAGTTGCCATCATGGCAGCAAATTCTTTTGTGTTCTGTGCATTGCTGGTTTAGATGAGTTAGATGCTGGTGAACTGCTTGAGTGAGAATAGATAGGTGTTTGCTGAATGCTTTGTATCGGTGTTGCTGACTGTCTGTTCCTTCTTTGTCGAGTAACTGGCAGAAGTGAGACTAACATAGGCTGGCCACTAACAAGGTCTTGAGCTTTGCAAAGCTTGCCAGAGCGACTCCACACAATTTGGGAAATATCGGGTCTTTCTGAAGCTATAATGCTAAACTACCTAGCAAAAGAAAAGAAAACCATCGATCAAAATCGGATGGTAGTTCGGCCCAATTCACAGCAGATAAAACATAACTGAAGAACCACAATCCCCACTGAACTCTATTTCTCAAACTCATACTGATATGAACCATCCTGTATGGTCTTACTGTAAAAGCACATACCAAGTAAAGAACCAAAACACCCCTATGAGGGGGGTAGGGTTACCCTGTCCTAGATTTTTGACATGATCTAGGCTGCATTACTTCAATCAATGAGTCTCACAACATCTTGCATATGAGTGGCATCCTGTCCTAATTTGGAATAGTCACTATAGCATCACTATATGCAACTAGGTCAAATGGTCCAAAGGGTACCTTGGCAAGATTACCTAATATACCTCTCACATCTAACATCAAGAAGTGAAAGGAGGATCAAGCGGTACAATGGTAATCCAGATCCAAGGGTTGTGTTTCCAATATGGTAGAGCCCACGACTGGTCAACCTTTTGGCAAGCCTTTTGAGCAAGTTGCCAGTAAACCATCCAGGAATAGAAGATAGAAAACACAGTGACTTAAAGTAACCATGCAAATGCGATGCAAAGAACATATAAGTGTAAATAAAATTTCACATCAAAAATTTCAAGTCAAGTTCTCTAAGTCTCCAGCAGAGTTGCCAGAAACTGTAGCTTGCTTTTCATGCTCCTTTCGGATACGACTAGCCCTACAGTTCGAACTTCCATGGTTCTGAATCTGATTTCACAAGTGCAATGTAAAATAGTGAAAACACAAAAAGAGTCCAAATCATGCAATTCTTTTGGAAAATCGATTTGAATCAAAAATGCAAAAAATGGACTGCATTGCTAGATTTCAGAGTCATCACCTAAATATTTTTGGAAAATTTAGAAAACCCTTGACTCGTGCCAAAGGCCGCTTATCCGTCATTACCAAAGTGTCTCGGCTCAAGAACTTAGGTACGAGAGGGGAAGGTCATGAATTGAGCACCCCACTCGCTCGATCAAAGATTGGCCTCTACTAATTATGATGTGATTCTTATTTACATTATATGCTCTTGTTCCGATTATTAGACTAACATTACTATGTGTTGCACACAAGTATAGACTAATTTGCAAAAGTTGGAACGCTTTGATTTTATGTTTGTTTTAAAATTGTTTTGAATATGCGTCACTTGAAAATGTGAGTTTGTACATTGATCAATTTGTCCTAATTTTTGCAATTAGCCTTCATCTACAAGCATTCAAACAATTATATCACTTAAACATTTAGCCTCATGGAAAGCATGCTCGATATGGTAACACAAACATACTATGTGATATGCTAAAACAATAAGTGCTCACCTAGTACTCCAAGGCAAGCCAAATAGAGAAAAATGATTAGAAAACATGCATGTTCCTAAACCATACAACGTGACTAATCACATTTATGCCACTTTTATAGGCTTGACTATGAGCATGGTATATGATCCAATTCCAAGACATGTGATAAATCACATATTCAAACAATAAAAGTGAAATTGACATTGGTTAGTATGATGAGCCAAACCCAAATGCATGTGAGACGAGTGTATGCGAACATGAGAAATTCTAAGAAATAGGATGCTCTACACTACCATTATAAGCCGGTAAATAAAAAGGAGAAAGAAATGGGGGTTGGAAGACATACACGTTATTACATATTTGCCCTCATGCAAGAGGGTTTGAATGAATGTCCAAGTGGCCGAATTAAACTAACTATTACAAAACCAAATGAATGAATAAACAACTAATTAGCTAAGCTATTACAACAAAGACTAGTAATAAGAAATAAGCTAGCTACCTAATTTATTATAACAAGGATGAACAATGAAACTAACTATCTAAGTTACTCAACAATAAATATTCATAATCATTACAGTAATGCTAATTATATTTAATTACAATGATGATGAGAGCATTAATTTACAACATTTGATAGAACCAAGAAGCACAAGGATGGCATGCACATGACGGTTTTTAGAAGCAACTTTGTTTGCCTTCCTTGGAATTTGCCCTGTTTCCCCTTCAGCCACTGCTCTCTATTTCTGCAAAACACTCTGTTTACCAATCACTGGGGCTCGACCAGCCCCTAATGAAGCCTGGCCGGGCCCAAATAGGGCCGGTCGTGCCCTAATTTCATGCAAAACTCTGTTTTTGTGCTCTGAGGTGAAAACAGTGCAGACAGAATTTTCTAAGTCCTGTTTGGCCCTCTTATACTTCTCTATCATGGAAAGCCTCAAGAGAAGGATGAAGTCGTTTCCAAAACCATCAATGAGCAAGTTGCTTGCTTGATGATTTTGGCCATGATTTGAACAAAAATCAATGAATGCAATGAATCGACACCAACCCCTCCCCTTTATCATGGAGTGAGCTCAAAGGGGGAAGTAAAAACGCTTTAAGGGTCGTCAAAACACCATGAATTGACGTGTGATGACTCTTGACACAATAGACTCGACATAATGTCCGGCCAAGCCCAAGTGACCTTATTCATTTTCTTTACGTAGGTTGATCCAATTTTAAGGGGTGTTTTAGGAAGTTGGTAAAAAGCTGGCTTTTTTAGCTTGTTGCCAAAAGGCTCCTAAGCCAATTTCATTGGTCTTGTCCATTCTTTAATCCATTTGTCGAAGGTGATAGTTAAGTCCGCTAAATGAGAAGAACGTTAAGCGAGAGGTACTCCTAAATATGAAGGAGAGACCATGCCTTTGACGATGAACCTCCGCAGAGATTAAGGCATTGAGCATAGGACTCTAGCTCATATTTAGAATAACCATCAACTGGTTGAAATAACACTCAAACAAGTAGAAAACAAGAAATGAGGGAAGATTGCAGACATGATTGCAAGATTGATTCTTGATTAACCATAGAAATGCTATCAAAGCATGTATAACACAACATCATAAGCTAGCTGTGAAGACTTATAATGCAACAAGCTTTGATATTCAAATATATACTAATTAAATGAATTGCAACAACCCTAAAACAACCCCTAATATGCCAAAAACAGTGACCAAAAATCATGTTGGAGAGTATAAAAAAGGTAGGAAAGAATAAGGCAAAACAAAGCTAGTGAACAAAAAGCAAGGCGAGGTGGCTAACCTCTCCATTTTTAAGACTTAAAACCATATTTTTTTTATCCTTCTTCAAGCACTGAAAATCAGTTTAAAAGGCAAAGAAGAGAGTGTAAAAACAAGGGCTTGAGCTATGAAATAAGGTGCAAAAGAAGGTGTTAACCTTCTCTACGCTTTGGTAACTATCCAAACCCAAGTTTAAACACTTGAAATGGATTCAACACGGCATAAAAACACAAGAAGTAGATAGCAAGAGATAGAACAAGAAGTAAAGGAGAAGGTGATAAGCTTATACCTCTCAAAGAAGTAAGCTCTTGTTTGTAACACAAACTTAGTTTAAGCACACTCTCAAGCTTGAATTGTGATGCCCAAGTCTCAACCAAAGCTCTAAGGTTATGATCTAAGGTGATGTATGGTGTATGAATATTGATCAAGAGAGATAGGTTGGCTCAAAGGTGACTTGTATAGGAAGAAGGAGCTCTCTCTTGTGTGTATATGTTCTTTTGAAAATTTTTAGCCCTCAAAACAGAGGTATAACCTCGTTTTTATAGAATTTGAGCAATACAAGTCGAAAATATCTTCAAAAAAAGACAGCTGGCGGGCTCTTGCCCAGAACAGTGTGTATCGCCATCGAGGCACGGCCAGGCCCAAATAGCCACGGTCGGCTCCCAATAGGGCACGACTGGGCCCTAATGTGCTGCCCCACTCCCCTGTTTCAAACTCAGTATAAGGTGGCACAATGGTAAAAAATGAACATCTGAGGTTAGAATGAGACAAGTAGGAAGGTTTTGGGATTATTTTGGGGCTCGACCTTGGATTCCCTTGCTGAGAACTCAAATCACACAATGCAGTTTTCATCATCAAGTGCACTGGACCAAGTGCCTAAGTCTTACGGGTAGTCAAAAATGGGGTGTCTATAGTATGGAGTTGCCACTTTAGGTTGACCCAGAATTACTAGAAGCCCCAGACTTTGACTTCTTGTTTGTAGTCGATGATGCTCCCTTGTTGAAATTTTGTCTTTTACCCTTCTATTTGAATTTTTTGGCTATTGTTGGCCATGTTCGCTTCCGACATCAATGCTCTATCCAATACGTCTACATATTTCGGTTGTTTCAACACATTGATCCTCTCCAAGATTGAGTCATGTAATCCTTCTTCAAACTTTCTAGCTTTTTTGTAGTCTGTATCAACCATATGTGGTGCAAAACTAGGCAACTCTGTAAATTGGGCCTTATACTTAGCAACTGACTTGTTCCCTTGTTTGAGTTGTTCATATTCAGACACTTTTCGTTCTGTAACACACTGTGGGAAATACTTCTTGCAGAAGATCTCTAGGAAATGAGCACAAGTGATGTCTATATTTTCTTCTCAACCTAGCATCCACCAATGTCTTGCTTCATCTTCTAATGTGAATGCTGCTAATTGTACCTTTTGAGCCTCGGTACATGGAAACACTTCAAGCAACTTATCGATTCCCAGAACCTAAGATTCTTCCATTAATGGATCAACCCTAGCATGAAACAATGGTGGTTTCAATTTCTTAAACTCCTTAGTCAAAGCAATAGTACAACCACCCGATTGACACCCTGGTATTGGAGGTGGCACATGCATTGGAGGTGGGGGTGGTTGTTGTTGTTGTTGTTGCCACTGTTGCTGTTGTTTTATAGCTTCAGCCATGTCTTGCTTCATTCGTTCCATTCTATCCAATCTTGAGGAGGTTTCCTCCTCTAGATCATCACCTCTTGTTTTTCCTATTTTCTATAGGAAACTTTGTGTTATGATAAACGCAATATATTTATGCACACAAATTCATATATAATCATGAAATTATCTCACTTTAATGTTCAAAAGCACATGAATGCAATCTGAAGTCTTTTCTATACTCTCTATAGCTCAATGGACAAGTGAGTGAGATATAACTCGTGCTCTAATACCACTCTGTCACTACCCAAAACCGCTCCTATAGGTTTAGCGTCATGAGCGGCTAGTAATCTTAGATTACCTACGGCCTCTATTAACAAAATCAATTCGAGTATAAATTATGGGACTTAGTGAAAGTAATATAAGACCTGAAAATAATCCATTGAGCTATGATTATATGAAAACACCTCATATTATAGCTATGTAACCATTCTTTACATACATACATCACAAAGGTTTTAAATATTTGAGTTATACATCAAAACTCCATAACTCATAATTAAACAAAAACCCCATATACAAATATCAAAACGAGATTACAAAACAAAAAAGGGGTTAGACTTTGCTTGGCCCACTAGAGCCCAAGCTTGCTCTTTCTCAGAAGCTCATCGAAAAGGCTGACATGGGGTTGGCTTCGAGGCTTTCTCTAACCTTGATGCTCAGCTTGTTTACCTACATGTACATATAAATAGTGAGCTAGGGCCCAATGAGTAATAACAGAATAAAAGGATTATATGAATGAAGTTCGATAACATTTCAAATATCAATTTCCAATTCTATTTGAATCTTGATATCAATAGCCATTTCAATTAATTTAAGTGGCACATTTAACAGAGTAACAATGCATCAATAACAATGGGACCACAAGGGTCATTCAATGGGACTACGGTGGGTTATTCAGTATTCCATATTCAATGTGACCACGTGGGTCTCTGTAGACGCGCCCGCGGGGGACCTCGCTACTACAGTTCGGACTCCCTGTTTGTTTGTTGTGGTTCTAAATCTGAACCAAAGAGTCCAACTCTGGCAAATCGTTTTGAAGAAAAATAGATTTTTTGAAAATTAGTGCCAAACATGGACTGCTTTGCCAGATTACAGAGTCGCCACCTAAATATTTTTAAAATGGGAAATTTAGGAAACCCTGACTCGGTGCTGAAGGCCACATGTCCGTCATCACCAAAGTTGTCTTGGCTCAAGAGCTTGGGTACGATCGGGGAAGGTCAGCTATGAGCACCCCCTTTCGCCCGGTCCGAAGACCGGCCTCTACTAACCGTGATACCCGATTTTGAAAACGTTACATGTTCTTATTCCGGTTATTAGCCTAGAATTACTACGTTATGCGCACAGCAAACAAGTATAGACCAAATCGCCTAAATTGGAATAAAACATTTCATGTTTGTTTTGAAAATGGTTTGCTACTCGCAAGTAGGCTAAAATGCAGGTTTTGCCACCCTTAAGTGGGCTTTTAGAAAAGACAGTTTTGCCACTATCTGGTGGGCTTAAAACTCACAGTTTTAATGCATTATTCCAATCTAGGTAATTTGACCTCCATCCACAGGCATTCAAGCAGTTATGTCACATAAGCACTTAGCCTCATGGTAGTCATGCTATTATGGCAACACTCACACACATGTGATATGCTAAAGCATAAAAGCTCACCTAGTACTCCAAGCCAAAACAGAAACTAGTTAGTAATCATGTGCATGATCCTAGTTCATGTTAAGTGGCTAATGCAACACATACAGAGGTGCAGTTAGAGTAGGCTCGGTTATCCTAAGATGGCATGTGAAATGCTACAAGTAACAAGTATTCAATTTGGAAATTGAAATACAATGCAGTTTGTATGATGTACCGAGCCCAGTGCATGTTAGACAAATGTATGGATGCACGCATGCTATCATACTGTATGCTAATTTAAATATGCCCTAATCTACCATCGTAAGCAGGTAAATAAAAGGGAAGAAAGAGATGGGGGTTGGAAGACATACATACCCACACACACTTATTACAATTATGCCCTCGCACAGAGGGACCCAAAAGAATAATACGGTCCCAAAATAATACAGTCCAAATACAGAATAAATTAATTATTACAGAAATTTCTAATTATCAAATTAATATTAACATAAAAGAAAGGGGCCCCAGCCCTGCCTCGGGATGCGCGAATGATGCATGCTCGAATCCGACTCGCCCGGAAACCCGCGTCATGACACTGTTGCCTCTGCTTTTGCTCCCCTGCCTCTCTGGAAAACTGCCAAAGTCTCAGGACATGCTCCCTGAGCACTGAGGATCATCAACGGCTGAATAGAATGTCCATCGGCCGTGTACAATAGTCACCGGCCATGAGTGAAGTTATCGGCACAAAATGTTTGCCGGTCGGCACCATATCCTGCCGGTCGGCACAAAATTCCTGCAGAGGACAGTTTGACAGCGACAGCAGGCAGACAATGCATGATATGGATTTTAGAGCAAATGTAAGCATGGTCAATGCTCCCTATCATGTATGTGACTCAAGGAAGCATGACCCTTGGTTCTTGGGCCATCAATTATGCATCTTGGTGCATGCTAGCCTAAGGAACCAAGATTGCATTTTAATGTGAAAATGCATGCAACACACAAATGAGACCAAAACCTTATCATACATGGATCAAAGGCCTTGGTGATCAAGGGTTGAAACAAGTTGCACCACTTGTAGTGTGAACTCCACTCAACCCTCATGCTTGGTTTGACAACCCCAAACCAAGCTATGAAATGCATGTATGCAACATAGCTCAAATGATGCAACATGAGGATTAGGATGCAAGCACACCAAATGTCATGCAACTACCATGTTAAGCATGCAAAATACTAGAGTATACAAGATGCAAATGTCATGCAAATATGGGCCATTATGTAAGAAGAATCATCATGCTACCACACCTAATGGACCCAACATGCAACAAGCATATGGTAAGTATACAATGATGGACTTAACCACAATGGGGCAGGCCTTGAACCTCCCCAAAACAGTGGCCAAAAGATGCCCGAAATGGTGACCAATTACCTATGCAAACATGCAAGTCAAAGGGCCTAAGGTTAAGGCACAAAGGGAGCACTCCTTGCTACCATTAACATGGCCACTCATGGCATATATTAGACAAGCAAAACAGATGTTTAGCATGCAAAAATACACCCCCAAAAACCTTGATATGGCAGCCCTAAAATGCATTAAACATGGAAGCATGCAAAAGGCCTATTTCAAGGCATCAAATTGCAACATTTCAAAGCATGAATAAGATGGTAAATGGAAACATATAGGCATGATATAGGGACTGAAATAGCATATGAAAGGACTCCAAATCACTTAAATAGCCTAACCAATGCATGTTCATGGATCATACGCTCAAGACTAACAAGCCATCATGCAAAACAAACATGTCAAGCATGCCAAAGGTGACGAAATCAGTGGCCCACAGCCTCTAAACATGGCAAAATGATGCTAATACCATCATGGAATTAGGCTAAGACATGCAAAGAACATGGCCTAGACGCATGACACACTTCTAAGCATAAGAGAGCATTACAAAACAAGTATGAGAAGCATGCTAAGGGGTACAAATCCAACCTTGGACAGAGGTTAGATATGACCTAAAACACCCAAGAAAACTCTGAAATGAAGCCAAATGCAAGTATGCATACATGCTACCTTGTGAGCCAAAGACAAAGGCAAGAAAGGGGCCAAGGGGAGAGGGGTGTCCCTCCCCTATTCATGGCTTCAAAATTCCTTCCTCACCACTGAAAACCAGTGGGTTTTCAGTGGTGAGAAGACCAAGAACACCAAGTTAAACAAAGCTTCAAAAAAAAGGCACTAAAATGACCAAAACAAGGCCTAAAAGGGTGAGTTGGCACCCAAACCACAAAACACCCATAATGAATGTTCTTAAGCATGAAAATGTAAGCCATTTTTTATGTTGAACACAAAGCCAAAAACACAAAGCAAGATAGGTAGAAAGCTAGTGCAAGTTTGGGGAAACTAAAGCAACATGCTTACCCTTGAAGAGTCCTTGAAGAACAAGTGATGTAGCCCTCCTCTAATGATCAAAACCAGTCCAAAACCACCACAAACAACCCTCCAAGTCCCTCAATCTCGGAGCTAGGTGTAATAGTGTGTGTAATGGTGTAAAAGTAAGGTAAAACACACTATTTAGGTCTAAAAACACACAGACAAGGATGAGAGAGATGGAAAATATAGAGAGAGGAAGTGTATCTCAGATATAGAGATATATGAGCTCTGGTTTTTATCTCTCAAATGGCCAACCCTTGACAAAGGGAGATGGATGGTGCTTAAATAGGCAAAATCAAGCCAAGAAGCTTAGAGGCTAAGCAAAGGAAAAGGGTTCAAGGGGTGCAAAGGGGGCTTGGCTTCTTGGAGAAGCCAAGACAGCTGGCCAAGCTTCTTCAAGAAGCTTTGGCCAAAGGGTCAAGCTTCTAGAAGCTTGGAGGGTTCAAGGGTGCAAAGGGTGCAAAATGGTCACACTTGTGCACGGGGGAGTGTGATGGTGCATTCCAGCTGGCACAGCTGGCATGCACCATGTCTCAGGGGTTCAAAGGGTGCACGCCGGCCAGCCAAAAAGATCATCGGCACAAAAAAGTGCCGGTCGACATCATATAGTGCCGACCGGCCAAAGTTTTTTAGAAAATAGTGCCGATGGCCAAAAGGGAGTGCCGGTGGAGGGTGGGGGCAGCCGGTGGGATTCAGGGATGGCTAGCAAGCCTCCTCCTACCCTCAAATGCAAAAACACACAAGTCTTGGTGCAAAACCAAGCACAGAACAAGCCGGTTGAGAGGTCCTGAGGCACGACGCGCAGCCGGGATCTCCGGGAACTCAAAACGAACACAATCATGGATAATCACCGGGTGTTCAAGCGGTGACGTCCAAGTCTTGAGGACGGTCAAAAATGGGGTGTCTACAGTCTCACATCAGAGATCTCTGTGTTTCAATTAATCCAATGGGCCACGGTATTGTTTCTCTCGGGTGAGGGCTAATGGGCCATTGTATTGTTCCCCCCCAGACAAGGGCCTTACTAAAGGATGCCACGATTACAATTTCAAAATAGAACTTCATTCATATAACCCCTTTATTCTGTTATTACTCACTGGGTCCTAGCTCACTATTTATATGTATATGTAGGTGAGCAGGTTGAGCATCAAGGTTAGAGAAAGCCTCGGAGTCAACCCTATGTCATCCTCTTCGATGAGTTTCTGAGAAGGAGCAAGCTTGGGCTTGAGTGGGCCAAGCAAAGTCTAACCCCTTTTTTGTTTTGTAATCTCGTTTTGGTATTTGTATATGGGGTTTTTGTTTAATTATGAGTTGTGGAGTTTTGATGTATAACTCAGATATTAAAAACCTTTGTGATTTATGTACATAAAGAATGGTTGCACAAGTATAATACAAGGTCTTTTCATATAAGCACATCTCAATGGATTATTTTAAGGTCTTATGTTACTTCTGCTAAGCCCCGTAATTTATACTCAAATTGATTTTTTTAATAGAGGCCGTAGGTAATCTAAGAGTACTAAACCTATAGGGGCGGGTTTGGGTCGTGACAAACGAGCAGGAAGAAATCAGAATTGCTTAGCATGGTCTACTTGGATGTTTGTGGCCCTATAGAAGTGAAGTCACTTGGTGGTCGTAAGTATTTTCTGGCTTTTATTGATGATGCATCAAGGAAGTTGTGGGTGTATTTCTTGAAGACAAATGAAGAGGTATTCTAATACTTTCAAGAGTTCCATACAATGGTGGAAAGAGAGACCGAGAAGAAATTGAAGTGTCTTCACACAAACAATGGTGGCGAGTACACTTCCAATGCTTTTGAAGCATATTGTGCCAGCAGAGGTATCTGCCACGAGACAATAGTTTCCAGTACCCCACAACACAATAGTGTGGCAGAGAGATGAACCACACTATTGTTGAAAGAGTCAGATGCATACTCAGAATGGTAAAGTTGCCAAAATCATTTTGGGCTAAAGCCGCCTGTACAACATGTTATCTCATCAACATGTCGCCTTTAGTCCCATTGAATTTTGTGATACCGGAAGAAGTCTGGTCCAGAAAAAAGATATCATATTCTCACTTGAAAGTCTTCGGGTGCAAGACATTCGCACACATCTCCAAGGAAAATAGATAGAAGTTTTATGACAAGTCCACTCCATGTATATTTGTGGGCTATTCAGATGCAGCATTTGGGTACAAGTTATGGGACAGAGTGAACAAGAAGATGGTCAGGAGCAGAGATATTGTGTTCCATGAAGACTAGACCATAGCAAATTTTGAGAAGTCTACAAAGTCTAGAGTTGTCATCACTATAAACTTGTTTCTATCTCTAGAACCCTCACAACATGCTAGAGTTGATGAAGTGCAACAAGAAGTGCTAGAGTTGTAAGATCCAATGCTAGAAGATGAGGATCCAGAAGAAAGAGATGAAGACCTGGATGAAGAGGGTGCTGAGTAAGGAGAGCAACCCTATCCATCAGAGGCAACTGGGCCTCAGCTGCGAAGATCACCCAAAGAATATGTGCCATCAACCAAATATCCTGCTTCTCTGTATATTCTAATTACTGATGAGAGAGAGCCCCAGAGTTTTTCAGAAGCAAAGAGTCATTCAGAGAAAGACTGCTGGATACAAGCCATGAAGGAGGAGATGAGTTCTTTGCAGAAGAACCACACTTATGAGCTTGTTTCACTTCCAAAGGGCAGGAAGGCATTGAAAAACAAATGGATGTACAAATTAAAGAGAGATGGCAGTGAAAAACTACTTTGACATAAAGCTCGATTGGTTGTCAAGGGTTTTTGGAAGAAGAAAGGAATTGATTTTGATGAGATCTTCTCCCTAGTTGTGAAGATGACTTCCATTTGAATGGCCTTGGGATTAGCAACTCGCTTGAATATGGAGCTAGAATAAATGGATGTTAAGACTACCTTCTCCATGGTGACTTGGAGGAAGAGATCTATATGGAGCAGCTAGAAGGAATTGAAGTTAAAGGAAAAGAAAATCTAGTCTGCAAACTGAAAAAGGGTCTCTATGGCCTGAAGCAGGTGTCGAGACAATGGTACAAGAAGTTTGATTCATTCATGGTGGATCACGAGTACAAAAGAACAGTAGCAGACTGGTGTGTATACTTCCGAAGGTTTTCGAATGGAAACTTCATTATTCTACTGTTGTATGTCGATGATATGCTAATCATTAGACATGATATTACTCTGATCAACAAGTTGAAAAAGGACTTGTCGTAGTATTTTGACATGAAGAATTTAGGCCAACACAATAGATTTTGGGCATGAAGATTGTTTGTGATAGGAAAGCCAAGAAGATATGGCTGTCATAGGAGAAATATGTTGAACGGGTGATTGAAGGTTCAACAAAAAAGTTGCCAAGCCAGTCAACACACAACTGGCCAACCATTTCAAGGTGACAAAGCGTTTGTGTCCCACGACCAGCTCTGAAAGGAAAGAAATGGAGGCAATCCCCTATTCTTCCGCAGTAGGAAGTTTGATGCATGCAATGGTGTGTACCTAACTAGATATAGCTTACGCAATTGGCGTTGTGAGCAGATTCCTCGCCAATCCCTGGAAATGAGCATTGAGAGGTGGTCAAATGGATTCTTCAGTACTTGAAGGGAACTTCAAAGATGTGTTTATGTTTTGGGGGAGCTGAACCAATTTTGGAGGGATTTATAGATGTTGATATGGCGGGTGATCTTGATGGTAGAAAATCTATATCAAGATTTATGTTCTCCTTTGCAGGGGGAGTTATTTTATGGCAGTCCAAACTACAAAAGTGTGTTGCTTTATCTACAACAGAGGCAAAGTACATTGCTGCCGCAGATGCTGGAAAGGAAATCTTGTGGTTGAAGCGGTTTCTCTAAGAATTAGGTCTACAGTAGGAAGAGTACAAGGTACATTGTGATAGTCAAAGTGCAATTGATCTGAGCAAGAATTTCATGTACCATTCACGTACAAAGCACATTGATGTCCGGTATCATTGGATATGAGAAGTGATGGAAAAGTAGTTAATGAAGCTAGTGAAGAATCACACGGACAAGAGTCTTTCTGACATGATGACCAAGGTTGTCACCAGAGACAAATCGGAAGTTTGCAAGAATCTGACCGGGATGGACTTTAAGTGAGAAGTTAGTTATCCATATGGGTGTGGAGGGAGGAAATTGTTAGCTCTAGCCCACATGGAGGAGTTATTGAAGGCTAGGTCCAAGTCAAGTAGTAGGAGGGGAGAGGGCAAGTGGAAGACCAGCTCATATATATATATATTTTCTTTCTTCTTGTGTTATAAATGTCCACTAGGATTTCTTGACTTTGTTTCTCTCTCTTTTGTGTATAAGTCAAGGTGATGAGGAAGGGGTGAGACAAAACACAGATAGAGTGAGACAGCATAACAGAGTGTGTATGTAATTTGTGAGCGAGAGAGTTCTATAGAGGGTTGTGAGGTGTGACATCTGTAATCTCCCTTCGGGATAATTCTATAATGGATATCTCTCTTCGTGGATGTAGGCAATTGCCAAACCATGTAAATATCTTGTGTCTCCTTTTTCTGTGTGTGTGATTGATTTCTAAGTGTGCCTAATCCTAACAGTCTGCTCTCTGTTGCTAGCTTGGTAGTTGTTGAATTTCCATTACTATTATGTCAGCATAGGTTATTGGTGTTTCTAAAATTTTAGAGTTAATAATACACATTTATAATTATTATCCATAAATTTGCTCAAAATAATGAATCTATAATTCAAATTGATTCTGTGAATGAATTCTACAATACACAAATAAATTTTAATCACATTTTCTTTTCTGAGTATGTTTCTTGACCCAATATTCCAGTCTCACGGTTTCCAAAATTCTATGAGTTTTTTTTTTTTTTTTTTTTTTTTTTTTGTTACAGGAAAATCCTCCCTACCCTCCCGCAGGTCCAAGACAGCGCCCCTTGCAGAGATCACCAAGGTGTCCTGTTAGCCATTCCGAGCGAGGAGACTATAACCTGGGAACTTGCCCCGATCTCCCAAGACAAGCTCCGCTTAAGTCAGGACTCGCACAGCGGGGGAGCATTGAACCCACACCAAGTGCTGACTAGACAACTTGAGTTTAGATGGTTATTGGTGAAGTTCACAAGTTTTTAGACTCGGTACATTCAGGACACAAATCATCATGTTATTCTGTTACTTCCTAATCATTTGAACATTTTTTTTTTTTTGGATCATAAGAAAAATGATGTTTTTGGGATAAACTTTTAGTGTTTTTTATTTTCTTTTTTATTTTTTTATTTTATTTTAAATGTTTACATTTTTTTTTAATATAGATTTTTAGGTTCTACTCACTAGACAAACTAGAAAAGTTTTTTTTTTTTAAAAACAAAATTTGAAAACAAAAACAAAAACAAAAACAATTGACTATTTTTATTTTTTTTCTTGTCTTTAATAAACATTTTTTTAAAAACTTTTCAAATTCTTCTACATTAAACATATGGTAAAAATTTTGATACAAATTTTATAAAAAAAAATAAAAAAATACTAGAGATAAAAAAAAATTCTCAAAAAAAAAAAAAGACTTTTTTATCTCTGTCTTGTCCTCAGTGGTCGAACTGTGGATGAAATTCTTCTCAAAGTATATATATTTTTTCTCTTTTATTTCCATTTTTCAACAAAAAAAGGGGTTAAATTACATATATAACTCCCAAAGTTTATCAAAAATACGAATTTTTCCCTCGCATTTTGGAAATTATAAATATTCCCTCATCAAATTTTTTCTTGAAAAAATTAAAATTATCTAAATATTCTCTGAAAAACCTAAGATGCCGTTTGGTAACACTTACGTTTTCAGTTTTCTGTTTATATTTACAAAAATTTTAAAAACTCAAATAAAAACTTGTTTGGTAAAATTTTTGATTTATAAATTAGTGGTCTTAGTTTATAAATTTAGCCAAAAAATGAAAACACAAAAAATGTGTTTCCATTTTGAGTTTTCAGTTTTTTTTATTATTTTTTATTACCCAACACTAGCCACCACCCGTCACCATTTTCCGCCACCATCTTCCGCCACCACCACCCACCACACACCCGCCACCATCACCTGCCACCACCCGCCACCACCACCCACCACCTGCCACCACCCGCCACCTGCCACACGCCACCCGCCACCACCACCCGCCACCCGCCACCCGCCACCCACCCCTCGCTGCCACCACCACCACCACCACCCACCTGCCATCCACCCGCCACCACCCGTAACCACTCACCACCCACCACTACTATCCACCGCCAGCCACCACCACTCGCCACCTACTTGCCACCACCACTCACCATCCACCTGCAACCACCATCCACCACCAGCCACCCACCACCACCAACCACCTGCCACCACCAACCACCTGCCACCACCACCACTATCACCATCACTCACCACCCACCTGCCACCCATCTGCCACCACTACCACCACCACCCACTTGCTACCATCTACCACCCGCCACCGTCACTTACCCACCCACCATCATCACCCGCCATCCGCCACCTATCATCACCACCCGCCATCCGCCGCTACCACCACCACCACCCACTCGCTACCACCCACCACCAGCCACCGTCACCCATCCACCCACTACCACCACCCGCCACCACCCGCCGCCACCACCACCCATTCACTACCACCCACCACCTGCCACGGTCACCCACCCACTCGCCACCACCACCACCACCACCCACCCGCCACTACCATCCACCGCCCGCCACCACCACTCGCCACCTACTTGCCACCACCACTCACCAGCCACCTGCCACCACCATCCATCACCAGCCACCCACCACCACTAGCCACCTGCCACCCACCCGCCACCACCACCAACCCACCACCACCACCCATCTGCCACCCACCTGCCACCACCACCCACCACCCACCACCCACCACTACCACCTACCACCCACCACCGTCACCCACCCACCCACCCACCCACCTACCACTACCACCACTTGCCACCTACCCGCCACCACCTACCACCACCCGCCATCCGCCATCCGCCACCCACCTGCCACCATCACCCACCACCCACTCACTACCACCTGCCACCCGCCACCGTCACCCACCCACCCACCATCACCACCCGCCATCCGCCACCCACCTGCCGCCACCACCCACCACCCGCCATCTGCTACCCACCCGCCACCACCACCCACCACCCGCCATCACCACCACCACCACCCACTCGCTACCACCCGCCACCGTCACCCACCCACCCGCTACCATCCACTACCACCCGCCATTCGCCACCCACCTGCCACCACCACCCGCCACCCGCCACCACAACCACTACCACCACCACCACCACCTACTCGCTAACACCCACCATCCGCCACCGTCACCCACCCACCCACCACCACCACCCACCCGCTACCACCCACCACCACCACCAGCTACCCACCACCCACCGTCACCACTTTCCACCACTGTCTTCCGCCGCCACTTGCCACCACTTGCCATTTCTCACTCTTTTTTATATTTTTAAAATTTTTTAAACATTTTTTGTCAATTACTAAACGCGTTTGTAGTTTATGTTTTTCTAAAAATAAACAAAAAATAAACAAAAATCACTTTATAAAATTTTTGTAAATATAAACTGAAAACGTAAACGTTACCAAACACACCCTAAGTGATTCGTGATTCGAAATAGATTGTTTTGTAACAATTCCCAAAACCACCTAGTACGTACAAAAGGGATTTACATTGTTGGTTTCACAATTAATAAATCGACACAAATGATTTTAATGTGAAAAAAACTATAGTTGGAGCACCTCCAATTGATTAGGCAAAACGCCACTAATTAATCGACTATGAAGAAAATGAAAATACACAAGATTACCAACAATTACCCAACACATTGGAATTGTTTTCCATCACTTGTATCTCTTTCACCAACGCCTTCGTATCGGAATTGATTTGTCGGATGTTGAATCCACAACATCTACGTCGAGTCTATGACAACGAGCCTCTTTGAACTCCTTCAAAGTCTTCACGCTTGAACCTTTGGATCTATCGATCAAACTCTCTTTGAATAGAAGAATCAAACAAACCCCCTTGATAGGATCAATTTAAGTCATGTGAAATGATCAATCTCACAAAGACATCAAGGGAAACAAGGAAAAGGACTCTGGAAGCAACGGCAAACTCTCAAGTTTTAGATCTGGAAGCCATAACCCTAAAATTAGTCTTTCACACAGGCACTTATGGTTTCTCCATGTACAAGACACACCGTTCAAGCAACCATTCTTTCGCTCGAGTGGTTACTGCAATCCTATTCCTTATAAAGCTGTGTGAAAGACTAATTTTATACTTTCTAGTTCATTTGTGTTGCTATTTATTAAAGACTATTTTTGTTTATTGTTCTATTTATTACAGTGGAACACCAAGGTGGACATGCATTTCAATGTTAAAAATACCTATTGGTTAAGTGAGAGGGTTAGGGAGAGGATTATCCAAATAGTTAGTAACTCAAACTTCTTATCATGTACTATACATGACAACCCATGTTCTTGTTTCTCCTCATTTACAAAGAGTTCCCCATTTGTGGTTCTCATTTTACAAATCAGACAAATGCATCCATTCTATCCCTGTTAAACATGGAGCACTTTAAAAACAAAATTAGTTACTCTTTTAAAGTCTATATATCAGTAACAAACTTATACTCAATACTTATTTTGACTTGTTATGTGTGGCTACATCTTTTCAATAAACTAATGAAAGAGAAAGGAAAAAGAGGGGGAAATGTATCAAATCACTAAAATCAAACCCATATTTAGGACATCAAACCCATAGAACTTTAGAAATCAAATCACAACAACCAAATCAATTTCAGAAATCAACACGAAATTAAATTGAACCAAGAATATAAAACCCTAGAGCAACAATCATAGAGAGAGAGAGAGAGAGAGAGAGAGAGAGAGAACCTGTGATCTGCAATAGTGGCGGTGGCGATTTGCGGTGGTGGTCGTGGCAATTTGCGCTGGTGGTGGTGGTCTACGGTGAGGTGAAGTGGGGTGAGGTTTGGTGGTGAAGGAGAATCTAGGTGAGAGGTTTGAACAAATTGTTTTGTGTAAATAGAGAATAGAGGCAGGTGCCATTATTAAATGATTTCGACTAAATTCATTTTTTGTTGGAAAATCTTAATATATAATGACTAAATTTTTTAGTAGCCAAAGCTTAATCAACGGTGACTAAAATATTAGTCACCAAAAGTATTACTTTGGTGACTAATTTTTTTGGTCAGAAAAAATGAATATACCACGAGTAATATTTTTTTTAGTCACCAAGAATTAATATTTTCCGACAAAATTATTTAATCGCCAAAGAGTAACCACAAAAATATCACAGTTCTTTGGTGACTAAATTTACCTTTGTTGGCAAAAAGTATTATACGACGACTAAAAATAATTTAGTAGCCTAAAATATAGACTAACAGTGACCAATACATTTTTTAGTCGCCAAAAAAGTCACTTTTGGTGACGAAAAAAAAATTTAATTGCCAATAACTAATATATCTAGACTAAATTTTTTTTACTAGCTATACCCTAAACCAACGCCGACTAATACATTTTTTGGTTGCCGAAAGTGACATTTTTGGTGACTAAATTCCTTTTAGTCGCCAAATTTGGTCGCCAAAAGTGTAAATTCTTATAGTGCAGGTTGTTCATCATTCTCAACACCCATATGTGGAATTTCCATGGCCTCTTGAACCATTCCAACCACATCATCTCTAGTCCTTGAATCCACCATTAATGTTTGGTTTCCTTGGTTACCATGTAAATGAATATAGGATTCTCCATGATGAATCCAATTTTTATACTTTTTTACAAACCCATTGGAAATAAGATGCTCCCTCACAAGCTCTCGTGGAAAATTGTATCCATTACTACAAATTTGACATGGACAACTAATCGATGAACTTTCATCTCTATTGTTGTATGCAAATCCAAGGAAGTTATCAATCCCATTCATGTAATCAACTGATATCTGATTTTGAATCCAATTTATAGTGACTCTGGTTTAGATCTGACCCATTGATGTTTTGGATTTGGGTTTCATTGTCTTATATGGTTGTTCATGTCTTGTTTTCCCTTATTCCGTATAAAGTTTGGTTATTGGGGTGTGTTGGTTGCATTTGGAGCAGGTAAGTTGCTTGTTTTTTTTTAAAACTGTGGTTGCCCTAAATTTTGTCTTTGTGCACAAGCGAAGCTTCTTGCGCTCGAGCGGTGTTTGAAAACTCTCAGTACTTTTGCAGGTCTGCAAAACTACTGGGAGGGTGCATTGTTCACTCAAGCGGTAATTCCTGCACTCGAGTGGTCACATCTTGTTGTGTCTGGATGCTTGAGCAACACTTCTTACGCTCGAGCGGTTTGTCCAAATTCAGCAACTATAAAAGTCACTCTTGGTCACATCTAGATCACTCTTCTCTCTCTTCTCTCTTATTCCGCCATTATTGAGCATTCAAGGTCTCTCTACCTAGTTTTCATTTACTTTTATATATCTTTGACCTTTAGTTACATATACCAAAATGTAGAGCTCGACGAGGGCTTCCATTTGATCTGAGCAGATCGTATTTTTGTTGAAGTTGGATTTTCGGGCTTTTTTCTCTTCATTTCTTGAGGTAGGGATCTTTTTGCTCCTCTTCAATATTTGATCTATAGATAGACATGTGGTAGATTTTATTGCATAAAAATCACATCTATTATGGATCTTTTAAAAATCATGAAAGAGGATCTAGGGTTTGATTATTGGGATTCAAATTGATTAAATTGGTTGTTGTTTGATTAGTTGAGGATTGGTTTAAGGTGTTTATGTTAAGAGAAAGAGAAAGCCCTAATTTGATAAATTGACATAATGAATTAAAAAGGAATAAAATTGAATAAAGATTGTGTTTTGATAAATTGAGTTGTGTTATTGTGTTGGTGGCATAAATGGGTGAATTAATTTTGGTATTGGAATTTATTTGGGTAATCATGCTAAGTTGAGTTGGGTTATGGCTTGGAATCCATGGATGTGGTTTTATCAAAAATGTGGAAATTGGTTGTTGTTTTTTTTTTTTGTTTTTGTGAAGGAATTGGACAAGTTGACTTGGAAAACAAAAGGGTTGATTTTGAAGAAAAGAATGAAACCATGATGCGTTGTACATTTATAATTTGAACTTGAGGTTGTCATTATCATGTTGTTGGATTTAAGGTCAAGTGAGCGTCGGACTATCGTGTTACGTGTGTTTAGACATTATTGCTTAGAGGTTTTGTCCTTAGTCATCGGTGGAGGATGACATTGTGATGTTGAATAGATTTTGTGTATGTAGTACACTTGAATTATGTTTGTTTGTTGAATTATGCGAAGATTGGAAATGTGCACGTACTGAGAATAAGGGGTACCATTACCATCTAGCTAGTGCCTGAAGAATTGGCTGCGTTGAGAATGTGGAATACCAGTACCTTCTAGCTAGCGCCTAGAGAACTTGGCAGAGGTACCATTACCTTTCAACTAGTGACAACTAAATTGGCGTGAGTATTGGAAAGGTGCATCCTTGGCATACCGTGCTTGAGGCAGGTAGAGCGTTGTTGGGTTTCTCGTTATTATCTCAGTTCTCTTTATGTGTTTCATGCATAATGATGATTTTTTTGTGGAGGATGTCACTTGTCTTATATGGTTATGTGAGGAGTATTTTGTATGTATCAACTTCATGTTCGTTTAGGATACTTCTATTCAGAATTTGTAAAGTGAAATTGGTGTAAGTTCAGTAATTGAAGAAAATGTAATTGGGTTCTATGGATTTTTTTTCAAAAACTGGTTGTTGTCGGGTGAGTTTAAAATTGAAAAGGTAACAAGAAGAAGGAAAAATGAATGGTTGTGTTGTTGAACAAATTGAACATTTTTGAGAAAAATATATGGGTGAGTATATCTTCATGTATAAATTGACACTTACATATATGGTATGACTTAAAGCATTCATAGTCATAGCTATTTGTATGTTGTTATTGTTCAAGATCATGTTGGGATCTCTACTAGACTTTATGTTCATTCCACGTTGCTAATCCTTTTCAGGTAAATATTGAGAATTGGCTCGAGATCAGGGATCTTCATTATCTGTAGGCCATGGGGCCTTTTATTTGTTGGCTGAATGCCGTTGTTGTAAAAAGGGTTGAACGTTTTCTTTTTTATGTAATGATGTAAGTCTACAGTCAATTTGTTGTAATTATGTCACATGTTGCATTACTTAGTATACGATTGAGAGAATCTTCATTTGCTTATATTTACTAAGATATTGGATTTCTGTCTGCTATCTTTGAAACTATTTATAATAATGATTTGGTAATGTTATCCGAGTCATTAAAAAGTGGGGCGTGACAACTTGGTATCAGAGTGAGTCAGGTTTGAATACTTTGGGCTCGTGGGGAGTGGTTTTTTTCCACATCAGGCTTGCTATGCTTGGTGAGGATGTTGCATATAGTTAGGATAAGTGTTAGGATTTATATGTTGCATTTATGTGAGCATGTGATTAAGTTTCTTTGATAGTGCTTATAGCCGGTGAACTTGCTTTGAGGTCTTATTGAAAACACACTTGATCAACGTGGTTTCTGACGAGAATTGTAAGAGCTGTGTGAGAATTGTTGAACTTAATTCGATTATGTGACTAAGTGTTTAATTGTTTATATGTAGTAGAACTGTGTGTTTGGGAGTTAGTCTATCTTGTAGCCTAGAAGTGGTGAGTTTATGTGCCTCGGGGAAGGGCTGTGGTGTTGTGCACTGAGTTGGTCTTGTCTTGATTTTATAAGATGTCTACATGAGGGAATAGAGGACGAGTTAGGAATAGGAGTGCCGGTAGGGGCACAATGGTTCCTTTAGCACCTGTTGTTGCAGCATTGACTGTCGGCGAAGAAGTTGCATGTGAGATTGTGAGTGCGGTACAGGAGGCTCTAGCTCGCAATGAGGGTGACAATGGGCGTGCCCTCAAGCTTACTAAGGAGTTTCTTCGTTCTAATCCACCGAAGTTTATGGGAGAGGCTAAATCGTTGGAGGCAGAGGATTGGTTGGAGCAAGTTACCAAGACTCTTGATATACTTAGAGTTGAGGATGAGGAGTTGAGGATTTCTTTGGTGAGTTTCCTGTTGAGGGGTGATGCAAGGTATTGGTGGAAGTTTGCTAAGAACACCGTAGGTAACGCGTGGGTTGAGGTTGAGGGAACAGTTTGTTGAGTTGCGCCAGGATGCTACTCCTTTGGCATAGTTTGAGATGCAGTTTACTAGTTTG
Organism: Camellia granthamiana; assembly: GCA_036172215.1. Taxonomy (NCBI): domain Eukaryota; kingdom Viridiplantae; phylum Streptophyta; class Magnoliopsida; order Ericales; family Theaceae; genus Camellia; species Camellia granthamiana. The sequence goes on from CM069904.1 coordinate 45,218,344, forward strand.
TCGAGGTTTGCTCCAGAGTTGGTGGCAACAGAGGAGCGTCGTTGTTATGAGTTTGAGAGGCAGTTGTGTAATGATATTCGGGAGAAGTTAGCTGGATCTCTGTGGAAGAATTACTATGCTCTAGTTGAGGCGGCGGCCTATGAGGAGGCCATGGTTATTATTGTTGCTTGAGTTAGGGAGGAGGCCACTTCGGCGACTCCTATGGTTCATAAGCGACCTAGGCTCAATAAGAGATAGAGGTGAGCACATGCTCAATCCCAGGCTCAGTCCTTGTCTTCGTTGGAGGTTTCAAACTCGTCGATTGGGAGGCCTAGTGAAGTTTAGGCTTCAAGCCAGTCTCAAAGTAGGGGGCCAACTGTTTGTTTTGATTGTGGAGCTAATCTAAATTGTAATGAGGAATTTCATTGTATAGTCTTGTGCAACTAACTTATGAATGATTGTGTATTTCGATTTACTTTTTGGGAATGTTTATAAAACTTTGAGTTTTGCTTGAAAAGCAGAAAATGTATTTTAACTTTGATTGGTGTGAGTTTTGGCACTAACGAGAAATGTTTTACATTCAAGAGAATGATTTTCAAAGAATTGAGAAAATGAAAAAGATTTTTTTTCTTTTTAACAAGTTCTATTATATTTTGTTTTACCTAGAATGATGGGTGTTGTGTAAATGACTTAACTTGAATTGCAATTTGGTATGGGTGATGGTTTGAGAAATGTTTTGGAGCTAGTGAGGTTTGCATACCAGGGTGTTGTCTCTAACCTTATCCTACTGGGAGTTCTCTTCTCCTATGTGAGTTCACTGAGGCTTTTGTTGTGGAAATTTCTTCAATATTCTAAGTGCTGAGCACTCGGGTGTGTGTGGTCTTGTTGTGGTGGTTGCCATTTGGTTGATGCTTTTAGTACATGTGTGGTTGTTGTTTATGTTTTGTCTCGCAGGCCCAATGTGTGAAGCCCCTGAAATATGTATTCACTTTTAAGACCTTAATGTTGAATTATTTTCTTAAAGCCCTCGATTACTTGAATTAATTCGAATATTGTCGGTTAGCTTTTTTATTTATTTTATTTTATTTTTTCAAAACAGGAATTTTCCTAGCCGGATCAGGTTCCCTAACCTAATTTAATTTAATTCTACCTAAGTAGGGTCCCAATACAAGAATTTAACACCAAGCCCTTACTCTTTAATTAAATTCAAAATTTACCCCAAAACTAGTACTTGTACCTTGTACCTTGAAGTACCATCAATCATGTAATATATATATATAGCCTTCCTAGAAGAAAGTGAGAAATCAATTTCCAAGAAACATCATCATGAACTTCTAGGAAAAACCACCAACCTAGTACCTAGACCTAGGGTGCTAATTCCAAAACTAGTTCCCTTTTAACTAAGTGTTGCGTAAATCATTGACCAAGGCTCCCAAATCCCTTCCATTTCCTTAGAATCCAAACAAATCCTAACCTTTCCATCCATTTCCAACTAAGGGACTTTTTAGACTTTTTGCCTCAAAGGTTTGTCTATAAATACCAACACACCCCCTAGCTTGCAAACACACATAACACACTCACCCACACACACATTTCGGTTAGAGAGAGGGAGGAGAGCAAGAGAGAGAGAAGTCTAGAGAAGAAGAGGGAGGAAGAAGAAAGCCTTCTTGTGCAAAGTAGCAATTAAGCCACAAACACAACCTTCTCTTTCATTTTCCTTTTTCCAATACATGTTTCTAAACAATGCCTTTCAGATCTGTTATTTATGAATTCTTGTGTTAAAAATGCTAAGAGTTGAGTATTAGTTTTATCTCCCTTGTATTTTCCCCATCTTGGCTCAAAACCATCTTTTTTTATACCAATCTCTCAACTTTTCAAGGGCACGCTTTCAAGCAAATTTTCTGAGTTAAAAATATGTTACTTAGCATGTTTTCTTCACAAAAGAAACAAAAACTTTCCCTTGGTGGAACCCTTTTCTCATAAATCTTCTTGTTTTGGACATTCCACCTTAGAATCTGTTTTTGCAGCCCACTTTCAAAAATTCCAGAAAAATGTACAGAAATATTCTGGACCTCTATTTTATGTCAAAACCTTCCTTAATGAGTTAGCTTTCAACTAAAATTGTTTTCATCGAAAAAAATTAAGTGGTTTGCAACAAAATAAAGTTTTCGTAACGGTCGACGGATCTGGACAGATTCTGGACAGCACTGGACTATTTTCTAAATAACTTAAAATCTGGAAAAGTAATCCCATTTCCGAAAAATGTTCTAGAAACTAGATCAAATTCTCTACGAACCATAGGAAGACCGAGTCCGGTGAAGGATCTAAAATAGCCTTTCATTTTTAATCTTTATGTGATGTTAAATCTGGAAATCTGGTTATGTTTGGATGTTTATTGCCCTTGTATTCATGAAAATGTTTAATAGCTTATGATCACATCTTGGCATGATATTGTATGTGTTATGTTATGTTATTATCCTTCTCATCTTAGGGATGCATGCTTATGTGGATATTAAAATCTTGTAAGTTGGACTAACCTTGATTTAAAACACTTAATTCAATAGGAAACCTAATTGGGTGGGTATTGGGTTTCGAACACTTGAGTAATGAAAAGATGAGAATATGTGATATATGGATTGTTGGGATGCGTTCCCTATTCGAAAGTTAAAGTCTTGTGTGAGTGGTTTTCGGAACCCTTGAACGGAGCGGTTGTATTCGGACCCTAGGTAGCTTGGTGTAAGGAGGGATTCGGGCAAGGCCCTATTTTTACCGTCTCTTTTGAGGCCCTGCGGTTGGCGCTACGCGGTATTTAACCGTTGGTAGGCATCCGAGGTTAGTTCTGCAACAAAGCAGCAAAAGAGGGGGCATACCGAATAATCCGCGTCCTATTCTTGTGGTTGGGAGGACGAAATCTCTTTGGGGGATTTCTAGTTTACTAACATCTGACCTAACTCTTTACTTATTTATTTGAATATCATGCTTTACTACTTGATGTTATAATTGTGATTGTGTATTGGACTGGGAAAAAGGGACGGGGTGTGTGTGTGTGTTTACTGGGCATTCAAAGCTCACGGCGTATCATGCCAGGTGACGAAGAGGAACTTATAGCTGGAGGTGACGAACCAGAAACCTTCGAAAACTTTTGGCTATCTTAGGAAAAACTAGAAATTTCCTTTTATTATTTTGTAAGACTCATTTGAAGTTTAAAACTTTCTTTTTGGGATGTAATGTAATGGAACAATCTTTTGAATCAAGTATAATTGTGGTTGTTATGTATTTATATTCTATGTATGAACCTTATCGTTGCTTATGAGACCTTGTGCCAATGCCTTGTAAGATCTGTCAAAAAGGTAGTGCGCTGCCTAAGAAAGCTGGACTTAGAAGGGAGGCTATTTTGATTCCTCCGGGGATCTGGGATCTTATTTGGTTATTGGCCATAGGACTCACTAGTGACTCTCCCTTGACTGCAACCTATAGTGTAGAATCGGGACGTCACACAATGATTGGTATGGGTCGATGAGGCATCCGTATTTTGCTCATTGAGTTTCATTGTTTAGGTGTCTTTGGGGTCCCAAAATGTGAGTTGGAATCCGGAAATCTATCCCAAGTATGGATCTAATCCTTAGTAGCTGGTTGTGCTTCTAGTTGTGTTTGAGTTGCCTTTGTTCGGCCTTACCTTTAATTTCGGGGACGAACTTCCTAAAAGGGGAGAGGTTATAGCAACTATGGTTTAGATCTGACTCGTTGATGTTTTGGATCTGAGTTTCATTGTCATATATGGTTGTTCATATCTTGTTTCCCTTTATTCCTTATTGAGTTTGGTTATTGGGGTGTGTTGGTTGCATTTGGAGCAAGTTGGTTGCTTGTTTTTTTAAAACTGGGGTTGCCCTGAGTTTTGTCTTTATGCTCCAGCGAAGTTTCTTGTGCTTGAGCAGTGTTTGAAAACTCTCAGTACTTTTGTAGGTCTGCAAAACTACTGGAAGGGTGCATTTTTCACTCGAGAGGTGATTCCTGTGCTCAAGTGGCCACACCTTGTTGTGTCTGGATGCTCGAGCGACACTTCTTGCGCTCGAGTGGTCTGTCCGAATTCAGCAACTATAAAAGTCACTCTTGGTCACATCTAGATCACTCTTCTCTCTCTTTTCGCCATTGTTGAGCTTTAAAGCTCTTTCTACCTGGTTGTTATTTACTTTTATACATCTTTGACCCCTAGTTCCATATACCAAAACGTAGAGCTCGACAAGGGCTTTCATTTGATCTGAGCGGATCGCGTTTTTATTGAAGTTGGATTTTTGGGTTTTCTTCTTGAGGTAGGGATTTTTTTGCTTCTCTTCAATATTTCGTCTATAGATGGACATGTGGTAGATTTTATTGCATAAAAATACATTTATTATGGATCTTTTGAAAATCATGAAAGGGGATCTAGGGTTTGATGATTGGGATTCAAATTGATTAAATTGGTTATTATTTGATTAGTTGAGGATTGGTTTAAGGTGTTTATGTTAAGAGAAAGAGAAAGCCCTAATTTGATAAATTGACATAACGAATTAAAAGGGGTAAAATTGAATAAAGATTGTGTTTTGATAAATTGAGTTGTGTTATTGTGTTAGTAGCATAAAGGGGTGAATTAATTTTGGTATCAGAATTTATTTGGGTAATCGTGCTAAGTTGAGTTGGGTTATGGCTTGGAATCCATGGATGTGGTTTTATCGAAAATGTGAAAATTGGTCCTTTTTTTTTTTTTTTTAAAAAAAGGTGGAAATTGGACAAGTTGACTTAGAAAACAAAAGGGTTGATTTTGAAGAAAAGAATGAAACTAGGTTGTGTTGTAAATTTAGAATTTGAACTTGAGGTTGAATTTTGCAATATTTGAATATTGTTGTCATTATCATTGTTGTTGGATTTAAGGTCAAGTAAGTGTTGGACTATCGTGTTACATGTGTTTAAACATTATTCCTTAGAGGTTTTGTCCTTGGTCATCAGTGGTGGATGACATTGTGATGTTGAATATATTTTGTGTATGTAGTACACTCGAATTATGTTTGTTTGTTGACTTATGCAATGGTTCGAAATGTGCACGCGTTGAGAATAAGGGGTACCATTACCTTTCATCTAGCGCTTGGAGAATTGGCTGCATTAAGAATGTGGGTTACCAGTACCTTCCAGCTAACGCCTAGAGAACTTGGCAGAGGTACCATTACCTTCTAGCTGGTGACTGGTAAATTGGTGTGAGTATTGAAAATGTGTATCCTTGGCTTACTGTGCTTGAGGTAGGTAGAGCGTTGTCATTATCATTGTTGTTAGATTTAAGGTCAAGTGAGCGTCAAACTATCATGTTACGTGTATTTAAACATTATTGCTTAGAGGTTTTATCCCTGGTCATCGGTGGAGGATGACATTGTGATGTTGAATATATTTTGTATATGTAGTACATTCGAATTATGTTTGTTTGTTGAATTATGCGAGGAAATGTGCATGCGTTGAGAATAAGGGCTACCATTACCTTCCATCTAGCGCTTGAAGAATTGGTTGCGTTGAGAATGTGGGTTACCAGTACCTTCCAGCTAACGCCTAGAGAACTTGGCAAAGGTACCTGTAGGCACCCCATTTTTGACCGACCTTAAGACTCAAACGTCATCGATTGAGCACTCGGTGATTGCGCATGTTATGCTCGTTTCGAGGTTTCGGAGTTCTTGGCTGAGAGCCTCACCTCCGGACCTCGGGACTTTTTGTACTTTGACTCGGTTTGCGGACTAAGTGTTGTTTTCTCTTCCTGGAGGGAGGGAGAGGTCTTGTAGACCATCTCTTAGTGGTCGTAGACTACTTTTCGTGGTCGTAGGTGTAGACATCCCCGAACGTCCCGGGAGGGAATCCCGTTTTGTTCATTTGGGCTCACTACAGTTCAGGACTCAATGTCACGGTCCTGTATCTAATCTCGCAGAGTGCAATGCAAGACCGATGAATCATCAAAGAGTCCAAATCTGGCAAATCGTTTTTGAAAAACAGATTTTTAGAAAGAAGTGCCAAACATGGACTGCTTTGCCAGATACAGAGTCGCCACCTAAATATTAATTTTGGGGGAATTTAGGAAACCCTGACTCATTGCCTAAGGCCACATGTTCATCATCACCAAAGTTGCCTCGGCTCGGGAACTTGGGTACGATTGGGGAAGGTCAGCTATGAGCACCCCCGTTTGCCGGATCAAAGATCGGCCTCTACTAAACATGATATCTTGTTTTGAAAACATATGCGTTCTTATTCCGGTTAATTAGCTAGAATTTACTATGTGATGCGCACAACACACAAGTATAGACTAGTTCGCCTAATTTGGAACAAAGCATTGCATATCCATTTGCTTGGAAAATAGTTTGAGGTTCGCTACTCGTAAGTAGGCTAAAACACGGATTTCGATGAATTGTTCTAATTCAAGCAATCCAACCTTCACCCACAGGCAACCAGACAGTTATATCACATAAGCACATAGCCTCATGGTAAGCATGCTATCATGGCAGTCACTCACACACATGCAAGGATGCTAAAGCATAAACGCTTACTGAGTACTCCGAGCCAAAACAGAAACTAGTTAGTAATCATATGCATGATCCTAGTTCATGTTAAGATGGCTAATGCAACACAAGCAAGATGCAACTAAGCTAGGCTCGGCTATTCTAAGATGGCATGTGATGATGCTACAGCTAACACGTATTCAACTTGGAATTGAAATACGATGTAGTTAGTATGATGCGCCGAGCCCGGTGCATATAAGACAAATGAATGGATGCAAACATGCGAGCATAAGTATGCTAATTGAAACATGCCCTAATCTAACCATCGTAAGCTAGTAAATAAAAGGGAGAAAGACGTGGGGTTGGAAGACATGCACACACGCACGCACACTTATTACACAATTGCCCTCGCTCGGAGGGTCCGAATAATAATACAAACCGAATAAATAATTAACTACCCTAGCTAATTAAATATTACAAAACCCTTAACTAATTAACAAATTAATTAAGCTACTAAAGCAGTAAAACAGCCTCGGGAAGAGGGATGAATGCATGCTCGGATTGGCTTCGCTTGGAAACCCAATGCCATGCCACTGTTGCCTCTGTTTACACTGTTATGCGCCTCTGAGACTTGCACAAATCCCAAGGTTGCTTCTAAACCACCCCTTGATCAGAATGGGATGCCACCGGCCAAGATAAAAAGCCACCGGCCATGGAAACATGGTCATCGACCAAAAGTGGAGCCATCGGCTGGATTTTGGTAGCTGGCCGGCACTAAAGATAGCCGACCGGCCATCTGTTCCTGCAAGACCCTGTTTGACAGCAGCAGAGGACAGACAGAGCATGGCAATGCATTTTCAAAGCAAATGTGTGCACAACCACCCTCCCTATCATGTCATGAATTCAAGGGAGTATGGTTCTCGACCCTTGGGCCACCAATCACGCATTTCCAGGCATGATGGCCCAAGAAGCCAAGTGTGCAACTTCAATATCAAATGAAATGCACACAAAACACATCAAAGCCCCAACCTCTATCATGATTGGTCAAGAGGCAAGGGATGCATGCTCAATGCTATGCAACCTAAGCATGCAAGCAAACTAATGCAAAATGAGTATGCTAGCAAGCAATATGCAATAGGCATACAACCTAAATATGCAAACACGCAACCTAGCATACACAATGCTATAGACTATATGGCACCCACAATGCTATATGAACTATGGCATGCTCAATGCAACTAACCACTTAGCATACACAATGCAAGGAGTGACATGGCATACACAATGCTAACAACATAACATGCACAACACATTGTAACATGGCATACACAATGCAAGATGGACTTAAACTAAAATGAGTGGGCCTCAGCCACACTCAAATCAGTGGCCAAATGAGATGAGAACAAGGCCCAAGATTCATGCAAACATGCACAACACATGGCATACACAATGCTAACAACATGTAAACATGGCATACATGGCATTCATGCAAACACATGGCATTCATGCAAACATGGCATACACAATGCTAACAACATAACATGCACAATACATTGTAACATGGCATACACAATGCAAGATGGACTTAAACTAAAATGAGTGGGCCTCAGCCACACTCAAATCAGTGGCCAAATGAGATGAGAACAAGGCCCAAGATTCATGCAAACATGCACAATGCAAAGGCTCCAAGCCTAAGGCACAAAATGCAACTCTCCAAGAGCAATGCAAGGATGAAACATGGCATACACATAAGCTCTGAAATGACATGCTCAATGACCTCAAAACATGAAAACACCTCAGTATAAGCATGCAATAGGCTTCAAAACTCAAAGCTAAGCAAGGCTATTACACTACAACCATGCATGGAAAGCACCAATCGACCAAGAGGCCTAAAAATAGGGCTAAGGCAGCCCAAAATAAGGACAAAATCAGTTTGGAGTATGGCCAAAATGTGCTAGAATGAAGGGCCAAAACAACATGTAATGTAAGCTAGTATGCATGGTTTACACTACAAGCATATGGAGCATATGAGGGACCACCAAACCAGCCAAAAACAGATTCATGACATGTCAAAATATGACCAAATACCCACTGAAATGTATCCAATACATGCAAGAATGAGGTGCTACTTCGAAAGGCTATAAAGAGGGTTGTTCTACACATGCAAGAGGCAAGCCTTAAATGACAAAAACAGCTCTGGAAAGAGTTCATGCAGGCCCCAAAACTCACTGAAAAAGGCTTGAACCAAGCTCAAGAAGTGTGCAAATAAGGGCTCCTTTGTAAGGCCAAAAATGCAAGTAAACAAGACAATAAGGAGAGGGGATGGCCCTCTCCTTCTTAGGACCTCAAAACATCATCCCTACCACTGAAATCCCAATCCCTTTGGATTTTAGTGGTGAGAAGGCCAATACAAGTTGGTCGCGAAGTTCACAAAAAAGGCACAAAAATGAGGCCAAACAAGGCCTAAGAGGGGGTGGACGACCCCCAACACCAAAATGACCTTAAACAAACTTCAAAAGCATGCAAATACAAAACTTTTTTCAGTTTATAGCTAAGCTTAAATCAGTGTGCAAGATAGGCTAAAAGTGTGTACAAAAACGGGGAATAAAAGAGGGAAAAGGAGTTACCCTTGAAGACCACTTCCAAGAACACCAAACCAGCGCCTCTTTCGATCAAAACCAGCTCAAAAACCCCTCAAACAACTCCTTAGCACCTTAGTAACCAAAGAGTAGTGTACTCCTAGGTGTTCTAGTGCAAAAACAAGAACAAAAACTCACTTTGGAACACTCTAACCCACACAAATGTAGAGAGAGAGGGAGATATATAGAGAGAGTGATATATATATCTTATATATTAGATTTTTCCAACCCTTGAAATGGAAGGAGAGGCCCTCTTTTATAGAGGAACAAAGGTCCAAGCTTCTAAGAGAAGCTTGGAGCGAAGGGGCCAAGCTTCTCTTAGAAGCTAAAGCAAAAAGGGTCAAGCTTCTTTAAGAAGCTAAGAAAGGTTCAAGCTTCTCTTAGAAGCTTGGAGGAAAGGGTCAAGCTTCTTAGAGAAGCTAGAGCAAAGGGTTCAAGCTTCTTGGAGAAGCTAAAAAAAGGTTCAAGCTTTCTCAAGAAGCTAAAACAAGGTTCAAAAGGTTCAAGCTTCCTTAAGAAGCTAAAACAAGGGTTCAAAAGGTTCAAGCTTCCTCAAGAAGCTAAAACAAGTTTCAAAAGATTCAAGCTTCCTCAAGAAGCTAAAACAAGGGTTCGAAAGGTTTAAGCTTCCTCAAGAAGCTAAAACAAGGGTGCAAAAGCGCCAAGCCTCCCCAAGAAAAGGTCTTGGCCAAAAAAAGTGGCTGATTGATCAAAGAAATGGCCGGCCGACCAAAAACATTGCCGACCGGCCAACACTTTTGGCCGGTAGCAAGAAAACAGGGCCGGTGGCCTCAAGCCATGGCCGGTGAGGTGTGGGAATGGCCAACAAGCCATTCCCTACCCTTAGAAGCAAACACACAAGTGTTTGGTCTACAACCGAGCATAAAACAAACAAGTTGAGAGCTCTCGAGGCAAGGCGCGCGACTGAAATCTCTAAGAACTCAAGACGAACACGAACATGGATAATCATCGAGTGTTCAAACGATGACGTCCAAGTCTTGAGGACGGTCAAAAATGGGGTTTCTACAGTAGGCCACTGTTCCCGTTTGGAGACTAGTTTCTGATTTTCGGAGCCGTCGGCCGTGCACCTCGGTCTGGGACCGCTTAACATTCTCCGTTTGGGACGGTTTTTGGAACACACCTTGTTTCCGCTATCTAGAGGGACACTGTGGTTTGGGAGACCACTTTTGTGGTCATACGCCACTTTTTGTGCTCAACAGCCAGTTTTCGAGGCCCCTAGCCGCGCGCCTTGCCTCCCGAACTCTCATTTTGCATTCGTGTTGGTTCGTTCTTGGCACGAACCTTGTTTTCCTTGTTTGGAAGGAGGTACAAGGGTGAGAGACCAGCTTTCTCCTTGGAAACCACTTTTCTCCCCGCCAGCCGATTTTTTTGGTCGGGAAACTGGTTTTCTTGGTCTTTGGGCCACATTTTCTGGTTTCCCACCCCACCATTGGCTTGCTTTCAGTGTGGAGACCACCAATTACCCTGGCCGACCACTTTTTTTTTTGGGAAACCAGAAAAAGTGGTCGACCAACCACTAAAAGTAGCAGGTCGACCAGTTTTTCTGGTCGGCAGGTTTCCTCCTATTTTGTCTGACTGAATGGATGCTAGCTGTGCCAGCTGGAGGGCACAAACTGTATCCTCCATACACGTGTATGGAGGGATTGCATCCATGTTTAGCTTCTCTAAGAAGCTTGAACCCTTTGTTTCTTCTATAAGAGAGGGCCTCCCTCTCTTTGAACCAGGTTCTGAATTTGGTTTAAGGCATAGGCTTATACTATATATTTCTCTCTTTCTCTCTTTATATTTGTGCATTGCTTCACATTTGTGCACACAACCTCCTAGCCCAAACACTCTTACCTTGTTATTGAGGTGCTGGAGGGTCTTGAGAAGGCTCAAGAGTTTGTTTTTTGGCTGAGAAACTTGCTGGTATTGCAGTGCTTCAAGGGTAACTTCTTATCTCCACTTTTAAGCTTTGTCTTGATCATTCTCTTAGCCATACTTGCATGCTTATTTGGGCTTAGCTTTCAACTGAAAAAAGTCTTGTTTTAAGATGCTTAACATGTTTGTTTGAGGCCCTTTTGGTGCTGAGGGTCATCTTCCCTCTTGCATGCCCTATTGGCCTTGTTTTGTGCCATGCCATAAGGCCTTTGAGTTAATCCTTGCATGGCCTTTTAGCCGCTGAAATCCAATGGATTTTTAGTGGTTGGCATGAGGTTTTGAGGCCCTAAATCAGAGAGGGGTGACCCTCTCTCTTTTGGTCTTGTTTGCTTGCATTATTGGCCTATCAAAGGAGCATATGTTTTCATACATTCAAGGAGCGGTTCAGGCACTTTTTGGTGACTTTTAGGGCTTGCCTAGACTCTGTCTATGGCTGGTTTGGTCGCCTTGGGTTTGCCTCTTGCATGTGTAGAGTAATCCCTTTTGTGGCTTATCAAAGTAGAATGTCATTCTTGCGTGTATTGGTCATATTTCAGTGGGTTTTTGGTCATCATTTGGCATTCCATGACTCTATTTTTGGCTGGTTTGGTAGCCTCTCACATGCTTCATATGCTTATAGTGTAAATCATGTTTACTAGCTTAGAATGTATGGTGTTTTGGCCCTCTATTCTAGCATATTTTGGCCATGCTCCAACCTGATTTTGTTCATATTTTGGGTTGCCTTAGCTATGTTTTGAGGCCTCTTGGTTGAAAGATGCTTTCCATGCATGCTTGTAGTGTAATAGCCTTGACTAGCTTCGAGTTTTGAAGTCCCTTGCATGCTTAACTTGAGGTATTTTCATGTTTTGGCATCATTGAGCATGATATTTTAGAGCATATAGGGTTGTCATACTTCCATGTTTTCCACTCTTTAAGTGCCCTTGAGAGTTGTGCTTTTATGCCCTATTTGTAAGCCATTGCATGGGCCTCATTTTAGTGCATTTCAAGCCATCATCCCAACTCATTTTTGCTACTATTTTGGCCTGCATATGGTTTATTTGGGGTTGGTTTGACCACTTGAGCATTGCCTTGCATGCCTCTAGTGTAATATGCTTCACTAGCTTTTGATGCTTGAGCTTTTCAACATGCGTTACATGAGTTGTTTGTATGATTCAAAGTCATTTTGTATGCCATTTTAGTGCTGGAACATATGCCATTGTACTCCATTTTTCATCCTTTCAATGCGTTTGGAAAGTTGTGTTTTGTGCCTTAGACTCGGGGCCGTTGCATTGTGCATGATCGTATGTGTTTTGATGCCTTTTTTCCATCATCTAATGGCCACTGATTTGGGTGTGGCTGAGGCCCATCCATTTTGGTTTAAGTCCATTTTGCATTGAGTATGCCATTGTAGTTCATAGCATTGAGTATGCCATGTTGTCGCATGATTGATCATTGCATTGTGCATGCCTTGTTCATCTCATTATGTATGTTAGTTTCTACGTGCATTGTGTATGATAAGTGTCATGTGCATTGAGTATGCCATTGTTAGTTCATAGCATTGTGTATGCTAGTTGCATGTTTGCATGTTATCCCTTGCATGTTTGCATAACTTAGTTGCATTGCATTAAGATTGCATGCTAGAGTTGCATTAGTGCATGCTTGCTTTGCATTTGTGTTTGGAATAGGTGTTAGTCCAAACACGGGAAACTAGGGACGTTTCATACTAGAAGTGATGAAACGTGCCTCGATTCCCGGTCGCCGACACTCTTGACTACCCATGACGGAGTTGTTGGCTTTAGGTGCTTATATGTGCATTCATTTCACATTGAGTCGTGCAATTCGACTCCTCGGCCATCATGCATCGAGATACGTGATTGGTGGCCCGAGGGTCAAGGACTACACTCCCTTGAGCTTATGCAATGATGGGGAGAGTGGTCGTACACACATGTGTTGCGAATACTTTGCCATCTCTCTCTCTTGCCTTCTGTTGTAGAAAACCAGAAACCAGGGGCAGAAACTGGTCGGCCGACGAGATTTAGTGGCTAGCCGACCACTTTTTCTGGTTTTTCACCACAAAAGTGGTCGGCAGGTGGTCTCCAAGGCCAATAGCTGGTCGGCCCTTCCCACAGATTCCCAGGGTGGAGTTTTAGCCTTCTGGAGCTTTGTGCAGTGTTTTGAGGTCAATTGCAAACAGAGGCAAGTCCGGGCGTTGCGAGGGATTCCCGAACAAGGCAATTCAAGCATGCACGCATCCTTTGTCATTCAAAGCAGAGTTGGGGCAGTCCACATTCATTTAGTTTGCATGCTCATTTAGATTGCTTACTTAGTTAATGTTGCGTAATAAGTAGTTGTAACTTGTTATTCATTTCGTCGTGTAATAACTAGTTTAATTAGATTAACTTAGATTAGCTAGCTGGTTCTGTATTATTTATTTGGACCCTCCGTCGAGAGGGCAAATTTTGTAATAAGTGTGCGTGTGTGTGATGCATGTCTTCTAACCCCCATTTCTTTCTCCCTTTTATTTACCAACTTACGATGGTTAGTTTTAGGGCATGTTTCAATTAGCATCCTTATGCTCACATGTTTGCATCCATTCATCTGTCTTGCATGCACCGGGCTCGGCGCATCATACTAACTGTATTGTACTTCAATTCTAAGTTGAATATATGTATCAAGTTGTATCTCACATGACATTTTAGAATAGCCAAGCCTATCTTAGTTGCATTTTGCATGTGTTGCATTAGGGATTCTTGACATAGCTAGGATCATGCATTGATTACTAACTAGCTTCTTTTTTGGCTCGGAGTACACTGTAAGTGTTTATGCTTTAGCATCTTGCATGAGTGTGAGTGTTGCCATGATAGCATGCTTGCCATGAGGCTATTTGCTTATGTGATATAATTGCCTGAATGCCTGTGGGTGAAGGTTGGGTTACTTAAATTGGCACAATTCATTGATTGCGAGTTTTAAGCCCACTTGAGGGTGGCAAAATCCGTATTTTAGCCTACTTGCGAGTAGCAAACCATTTTCAAAACAAATATGCAAATGCTTTGTTCCAACTTAGGTAATCCAGTCTATACTTGTATGCTGTGCGCATCACATAGTAATTCTAGGTTAATAATCGGAATAAGAGCACATGTGTTTTCAAAAACAAGATATCATGTTAATAAAGGCCGATCTTCGATCGGGCGAGTGGGGGTGCTCATTGCATGACCTTCCCCTCTCGTACCCAAGTTTCTGAGCCGAGACAACTTTAGTGATGACAGACACGTGGCCTTAGGCACGAGTCAGGGTTTCCTAATTTCCCCCAAAATAAAATATTTAGGTGACGACTCTGTATTTGGCAAAGCAGTCCATGTTTGGCACTTCTTTCTAAAAATCAGTTTTTCAAAACGATTTGCCAGATTTGGACTCTTTGGTGATTTATCGATCTTGCATTGCACTTTGTGAGATTAAATTCAGAACCGTGACATTGAGTCCGAACTGTAGCGAGCCCAATGAGCAAAACGGGATTTTCCCGGGACGTTGGGGCGCGTCTACAGTACCATTACCTTCCAGCTGGTGACTAGTAAATTAGCGTGAGTATTGGCTTAAGGTTGTCAGGTCGAACAACATTTTCTATCGTCACCTTTTGAAACCATTTCTGAAAACCATAACAGAACTTCAATTATTCTGATTCTCTAGAAAACAAATTATCACTAGAAAATCCCAAAGACTGAAATTGACTTCCAAATTTATCTCACCACTAACTTCAAAATCAAACAAGGTTAGGAAAGTTTTTAGGAAGACTAGAGGGGTCACAATTGTAGCAATCTTGGTTTCGATCCTTCTTTCATGTTTTGCCACTTCGACTGGGCCGATCGGGGATCGAGCTGCCCGGTCAGCTCGCGGGGGTCCAGGGGGCAGTGCCCCTTGGCGGGTCCGAGGACAGCGCCCTGGCGGTGTCGAGGGGCAGCGCCCTCGAAGCAAAAATGCAAAATGCATTCGAAGTTACTTGTCCCCTCAAGAGGCTGTTTATGCACTCGAGCGGAGAATGTTTGGTTTAACAAGTTTTACCTGTCTGCAAAAGTACTAGGTTAGTGTATTTGACGCTCGAGCGGGGCATTCCACGCTCGAGAGGACTATGTTATATCAGTTCGTGAATCTGATATTTCAGATCACTTTTTTAGTCTTCTCTCTCTCTCTAAAACTCTCCAGAATTCCAAATTGGGAGCTTCTCTCTCTAGAAGTCATCTTCTCTATTTGATTTCTCCAAATCCCAATGGATTTAGAACTAAGTTCTTCACCAAAGTTGGTTATCATCTCAAGGGCTTCGTTGTGTGCAGTGAAGATCGAGTTTCGATACCATTGATTTTGGGGGTTTCATCTCATTTCTTCTTCAAAACTTGAGGTAGGGATTTTCTTAGAGTTATATATAGATTTTTGCAAGATCTATATGATTTTCGAAATCATCTTTCGATAGCTTTGAAAATTGACTGTTAATTCAAGAAGTTGAGCGATTTTGAAAGTCGGTTTGTCTCTTGTTCTTTTAAAATGATCTTATGGGTTTTGATCTTCGTTGATTGAAGAAAAGATGATTTTGGAAAGTTTTCTTTCAAAGGATTTGAGTTGTATAGTTTTGGTGAGAAAACCTAGAATTTGGGGATTTTTTTAAAAGAGACTAAAAATCCATAAATGATATTGTTGTATTTATTTTATGTGTCAAAATAAATGGATGTTTGGAAAATTTCTTATTTATATTTATATAAATGATGAATTTCAGGGAATATGAGAATTGTTGTTCATTTTGAAAATTATTGTTCAAAATGTTGAAATAGTCTTAAAATGACTAATTGTTGAGGATACTTGAGAAGAGGGAATTGTGTTATTCCTTGGATGATGAATTGGAATAAAAGTATTTATATTCATCTTGTGTTATTGGCATAACAATTCATTTGATTACATTAAACTTTAAAAGTTGATTTGAAAACTTGCATTGAGAAAAGAATGTTGAGAAACAAGTTTTCATGAAATGGTTTTGCGGTAAATACATTGGTAAGTCTTGATAGGTGGTGTAGATGATATTGAATAAGTTGGCCTGAGAGTCCGGGGTGAAAGGCCGAAAATCCACGCGGATAGGTGTCGAGCCTTCCGGTTAATACCGGTAAAAATGACAATTTAGTAGTACTTGTATAGTCTACTTGCAGACACCAACCTAAGGATTACTAGAGTCGTATTTACCGCCCTTCAAATAAATTCTTAAGTTTTGAACAATTTAAATTGCATGACGTCATTGAGCATAATGGTTTTCAAAAGATGAAAATGTGATTTATCTTCAAAAAGGGGCATAGCATGGCATGTGTATTTCATCTCTTGAGACTTGTGTAAAATGTATATACTTTGTTAAGGATTTCCTGCTGGGCTTTATGCTCACTCTACGGGATTTTTGTGCAGGAAAAGATGTGATGATGCCGCCTAACTAAAGGCGAGAAAATGTGTGTTAAGAGTACGAGACTCTCATTTTACTGTGACTCTATGTGTAAGCCAAGGGCTGTATGTGTGTGGGTTTGAATAGCCGTTTTGTGTAACCAGGCTCAAGCCTTGGAAACTTGTAAACCCTTGGGGGTATTTGTTTGTTTATTCACTTGTTGTTAGATTAATGTATTGTTGCATGAAGAACTATTGCATTATGTAATGTAAATTTGGAGATTTATATTCGGTTTTCCTTGAAAGAGCCATGATTGTTATATTATCATTTAGGCTAGAAATTTGAGGCGTTACAACAATGGCCTCATTTAAAATCCAATTAACCTTAGACAAAACTTTCAAGAACTTGTTGACTCATTGTCAATGAGAAACAAATTCAAAAATGAGTTTCCAGGGGATAAACCAAGTTAAAAACCAATTTCCAAACAAATAAAAATTGCTACCTGAATTACACCATTCTTGAAAACTAACCGGTACTCCTGGAACTGAGCCCATTATTGCTGAATAAAAATAAGAAAGATTTTAGCTAATGTTAAAATTTGGTTCTTTTCTTCCAAAACCAAAACACTTTAGAAATAATCAGATTATAAAACTTGGTTTTCTACCACTTTGGGAATAAAAGGGTTAAACCCAAAGATTTCATTAAATCCCAAAGGTTTGAAACCAAATCCATCTTAGTTATCATTTCTAAACACAAATTAGAAATACTTTTTAACCAAGGCTAAACTTGGGTTTCTATTATAGAAAACTAAAGCAGTTTGGAATAATAAAATTAGTCTCAAAGATTTTCTCTAAACTTAAAGGTTTATAAACTTCTTTTTTTCCTTCCCCTTTCCCTTTCACTATGGTGAAACTATTAAAAATTAGAAATTAAAACCACTACAAATAGAAATGCAATTGTTACAATTATAAATTGTCTAAATCTACAAAAATGGAGTTCATGGTTGCATCCGGAATCATTTGTTTAGCCAAGAACACACTCCTCCACTTCTTCAAGGGTCTAATCATAATTTCATAAACTTTTAGAGGCTAAATTGCAAATTTTATAAACTCTAGGGCCAAACTGCAAATACGAAGAAGTTTAGGGGCTAAACTACAAATATTAAGAAGTTCAGGGAAAAATTGCAAATATTAGAAATTGTAGGGGTTAAAATGAAAATACTAAATACTTTAGGGGCCAAAATGCAATTTTTAAAAAGTTTTGGATTCAAAATGAAATTATCTTGAAATTCAGGGACCAAAATACAATTTCTAAAAAATTCTAATGACATAGTGGCCTTGTTAACTTGTCACTGACTGGTCAGCCATGTGTCAATGACATAGCTGCTGACTTGGCTGCTGCATGGCACTGATATCATCTCTAAGTCATGATGATGTCATCATTTGATAAGAAAAATCACCAAACTTTACGGCAGCCGTATAGGTTCATCCGAACTCCGTTTGAGACGCTCTTTATCGTCGGAAAGCACTCGATGAAAGGAATCTCTTGAATCTCTCAAAATATGAAATCTAACACTTGAATTTTTTTTTTCCAGAATTTAATTAATCGAATTAAATCGAAATTATTTAACAAACTTTTGAAACAATATGTAATAAATTCAAAATAATTCTCCACATTAAAGTGAATAATTAAATTCACAAATATGTCCTAAAAAAAATTAAAAGTCCAATCTTATTCCTTGTTCCATGCAAAGGTGAGATCCTGTTCAAATAAAAAATTAGTAATCCCATTTATTAATTCCAATTTATTTTATTTGTTCGTATTATATGCCTCTTTTCGCGTTTAGATAAACCTATAGAGAAAGTTATCTACAAAAGAAAACAAATAACAAACAAATCAAATAAATTAGTAAGAACCTTAAGAAATAAAATTCTTATTTTATCTTATCAATTCTTAGTAAATCATGCACTAACAAACAAATTACTCATGCAATAATAACTAATTAATATAAAATAACTTGCATGAATAAATTGCTAGCACTATAACAGAACTGAGTTTTTACGCATCACATCAACGACATATACAAGCCATAGATTTTCACTTTTTTGACTTTCTTTTTTTGCATGGCGTAAATAATGTACTAACTACAACATGTCTATTGCTTAGGTTGTTAATGCTAATAATGGTGATTTTTTTACGACTTGCAATATTAGCCGTAAATAATCAAACTTTTTATGACATGTAAATGGCATGCCGTTAATACATCAACTCTACATGGCACATGTATGCCACCCGTTAAACATATTTTACTTTTCATGGCGCACAATTTATGTCGTGAATGGTATGATCGAAAAAATAGGCACCAAAATAAAAAACGATCTGGTGTTAATCACCAAAAATATATTAGAAAAATAATTTATCAAAATACAAACTCTTTGGCTTCTAATTGAGTTCTAAAGGAACAGAGAAAATTGGAAGTTGCAAAACCTAGAAAAGAAAGAGAGGATAGAGGGTTTGAAGCATTGGTTTAGCGGCGTGAGACTTCGACTTGGACACTTCGACCTGGAACAGTGCTCTCCCTTCGGCGGCGACGATCGACAGTTTGAAGGGGAAGGGTTTTGTTCTTCTCTTCTCTTCAATCTCGAAAAAATCTCAGTTCGATTCTTGATGTATGTTCAGATTCCCCTCTTCTCTCTATCTATCTATCTGTCTCTCTTTCTCTCTCTCTGTCTGTCTCTGTGTGTGTGTGTGTGTGTCTCTCTCTCTCTCACACACAGACACACACACACACACTCACTCCATTCGTTCGATTAGTTTCTCTACTTACATAGCGAGAATAGTTACAAGTGGAAGTGAAGGTCGAATCCAATATCAATCCATGAGACCAGAAAAACTCAGCCTTTGAGTTAAAGACAATATCATGAATTTTCAAAAAAAAAAAAAAAGAATTAGTAGGAAGTAGCAAAAAATCAGTGATTACCTCAAGATTTTTTTTTTTTAATCAGAAATTAGTAGAAAATCGATGATAAAAAATTATATATATTTTTAAATGGAAATTAGTAGAAATTCTTGTTAGTTTCTTTAGGTTTTCTTTTGTTTACAGCATTGAGTTGGTTAATAATCATATGGGAATCGATCAATTGACGGAAGAGGGTCTGAAAGTGGATTCACTATGTTATTTGTTTCCCTATTAGAACATGGAATCAAAACAGAATATATTTTACTACTACACTATAATCTGGAACCAATTGATACACTCCACGGCTTTAATGTACTATACATTCTTTGTATAATATTTGACACCAAATTTGAAACTCTTGCCAGAAAACTAGAAAGAATCTATGGTTGATTTATCGGAACGCCTAACAAATGTAGTTTAAACATGTAGTTCCAGAAACCAATTTTAAACCTCAAAACTGCCTAAGGATTAGAATTTTTCTAGCCTTTGAGTTCAAATTTCTCTAGCCTTCACTTATTCTGAGTCATCAAATAGACTTTAGAATTTCTCTTAACAAAGATCTGGATGGTTGTACAAAGGCAACCAGAAGTTAGTTGTACTTGTCATGGTGGCTCATTGCTCATACCTCTATAATTTAGGCAACCAAAAGTATTTATATATATATATATTAAAATTAGGTTGTGACAAATACAATCGGGTGGAGTACCATCCCTTGTATGCGGTTAAAATCTAATACAATTTCAAATAAGAGATAATCATGGGACTTCAATGGAGATTTGCAGAAGATACACGTAATTGGGCAATTATATGCACTAGTACAATTTTTAAATTAGTAAACATTTAGATTCTCAACCCATTTAACAGAGGCACAATTATAGCAGAGTTACAATTGTACATGAACTTTAATTTTTTCAAAGTTCTAATTGAATCAATTCAAATTTTGTGTTCTACCATGCTAGTGCTGCTGCTGGCCAGTTTACTGATTCATTCCTCCCTTCCTTCCTTCCTCCGTTCCCCTATCAAATCATCCCCAACAATGATTATCACACACTTTTTTTTTAAGGGGGGGGGGGGGTCATTTTATGTTTAGCAAATTTATCTTTTAATAGAAAAGAATAACCATTTGAAAGAGTAGCACATTTTGTATCGTTTTCATTTTTCGGAAAACATATAAAATTTGTTTTCGCATACTGTTTTCATAATTTATTATTATTATTTTTAAAAAGTAGTCCATTTGTTACACCAAAAAATTATTTTCATACAAAAATGAAAATGATACGAAATGGGTGAGGGGAGGATGATGGTTTCAAAATGGTGGGGTGAGGGAGGGTGGTCACTGGAGGGGATTGCTGGGAGGGGTGAGGGGAGGGGAGGGGAGGGGAGGGGAGGGGAAGGTGAAAGATTATCGGAGAGTAGACGGTCTATCTTAGTTTGGTGCTGGGTGGGTCTCAAGATTGGTTCTTAGTTATTTAATTTTTTTAAAAACTTTTTTTAAGCATTGTTGCTTCTTTTTGCACCTTGATGTTCCAAAGGGTTAGTTTGGGTGACTATTTTTGTCCTTCCATATTATCGTTTGTCCGCAAAATAGAACAGAGGTTAGATCTACGCCATTATTTGATTAATCATTTAGGCCTATCCTACTTTTCTAATAATCAACGGTTAATACCCCTGAATCCAAACAATAATGTAGATCATGGATTTATGTGGAGGGAGTGAAAAAACAAAAGAAAAACATGTAGAAGCATCAGTTTTAGTACTTATTTATCTTTATTTTATGGCATGCATCTAGACAGATTATTCCAATTATTTAATCCTAGTGTTTTATGCTTTGTCTTTGTGGTTTATCATGAAATATTTTTTTGAGGGCATCTTTTTCTTGGTTTCTTGCTGAGAAATATAAGGTATAAGAGTGCACTGATGGTATGCTAAGTTTTATACCTCTCTCTAAAAGAAATATTTTGTTTCAAATGAAATATAAATATTAAACTCATGTAATAATTTCAAATTTTGTTAAATAGTCAAGTGAACCTAGCATGGTGAGAACAAATTATATACGTCCACACCATCAATATGAACACACAATAGAGTTTGTTATAGATATTTATATCCCCTAATCTAACTGATTAGTCACTAATTCTAACTAACTAAAATAGAATAGGTTGTAGCTCATTTGTCACTAATTCTAACTAAATAAAATAAATCATATACATATAATATAATACAGGATAGAATAGAATAGTATCTCAAGCTTTTGTAATATGTTGCTTTGTCTTCATATATAGCTAACTTTTAGATAGAAGGATATTTCACAAAGTTTTTAAAACAAATGAATTAAAATTTGTGGGGGCCAAGAAAAGAGGCAAATGGCAAGAAACTGTTGTTTAAATTGTGAAATTAAATAAATAGATTTATGAAGAAACCAAATTATATACCAAGAACATACGCTGATAATTACAACTAAATTTCAACAGAAATACATAAAACAATAAAAGGGTAAAGAGACGAAACCGAAGCCTGCACAGAAGCAGTTTCCTTAAAACAGATTTCGCCGCCTCACGGGTCGAGTTCTTGAGGAAACCCGGCGTCTGTCTCCCAGGATACGACGGTCAAAACCAGCTACGGCAGAAGCACTATCTATCTAGCTTAGCGAACAAAACAATGGCAGCACTCTCTCACAATAGGAACTTTCTGGCAAACTGACTTGTAAAATGGAAGCAAAAATTTCTATATTGAAACTTGACAGGAGGGTCTCAATTTATACATGTATAGGGGAGAGAGGAAGAGCCTCTAACCTTTAAGGCTAGTCATTAAAACACCAAGCATCCATAGCCCCTTTCCACAAAAAGAAAAGTATGGATGCCCAAAGGATTCATACCCTTTAGCCAAGAAAAAAGATTTAAATACTCTTTAAAATCCTATTCATGAATCTAACATCATGAAGCAATTTCTTGGCAATTTCTTATTCAAAACCTAATGGTTTTTGGCTCACTTGGACCCAACACAAAAAATGGTTAGGACCCACTTTAATATTTAATTAAAGTCACCACACTTTAATATTAAATTAAAGTCCCCAAAAATCATTTTTTCCAACAATCCCCCACATGAATAAAAATTGACCGAATGACTCAACAAACGGACATCGTTCAACAATAAAGACTCTGAGAGAGAGTACAACGGACTAACCCCGGCATCAGAGAAGGTAGCTTTTGGCTTTGAACCTCTCCCAGTGAAAACCTATCGAGTTTACTGGCAAATCAGTGAATAAGACATCTTGAACTGCTCTGCCATTTGTGTAAACTGAGACAATAGATCTCACACGGGAATTACTCCTACAACCATTATGTTCTCACTGGTGTGCCCTGTGTGGCCCTGGACACTAGCCTGGTTCAGCGAGTGGTTTCAAAGAATCTTGGCCTGCCCAATTCTTCTAGAAGCGGCCCCACTTCAAACTCACATAGGTGACTCTACGAAAGTATCCTGCAATACTTAGCTCAACAGCTTAACACATAAGAGTCATTAAAAGCTCAGCTTATTCTCTACACTTGCAGGTATCACTGATAGAAGGAATGGCTGGAGGTTTAACCTCCTCAGTGACATACCACCGTTACACGCAATTAGGTTGTCCCATTGAACCTAGATCTTGGGATCTCCAGTCAACTAGGTTGGGTTTCCATTCCGGTAACTTCCAAAGGCCTTAACCCCATTCCTTTTGACGACGTTTCGACTAACACTCGACTTAACCCTTTGGTTAGCGGATCCGCAATGTTGTCCTTAGACTTTACATAGTCTAAAGAGACAACTCCATTTGAGAGTAGTTGTCGTATGGAATTATGTCTACGACGGATATGTCTAGACTTTCCATTATACATATTACTCTGTGCCCTACCAATTGCAGATTGACAATCACAATGAATACAAATAGCTGGCACAGGGTTAGACCAACGTGGAATATCTTCAAAGAAATGGCGAAGCCATTCTGCTTCTTCCGTTGCTTTATCCAAAGCAATAAACTCTGATTCCATCGTTGATCTAGATATACACGTTTGCTTGGAAGATTTCCAAGACACGGCTGCCCCACCAAGAGTGAACACATATCCACTAGTGGACTTTGAGTCATTTATATCTGATATCCAATTCGCGTCACTATATCCTTCAAGTACTGCTGGATATCGAGTATAATGCAGCCCATAATCCCGAGTGTAGCGTAAATACCTTAACACCCGCACAATGCCCTTCCAATGAGAAGCATCAGGATTACTTGTGTATCTACTAAGCCTGCTAACCGAGTAAGCTATATCTGGCCTAGTACAACTCATCAGATACATTAAACTTCCAATTACCCGAGAATATTCTAACTGAGAGACACTCTCTTTATTATTCTTGGTAAAGTGTAGACTTAAGTCTACAGGTGTCGATGACACACTCGTATCTGATCCACTAAACTTCTCAAGTATCTTATCAACATAATGAGACTGAGAAAGTACAATTCCGCCAGAGATTCTGGTAATCTTAATTCCCAGAATAACATCTGCAATGCCCATATCCTTCATGTCAAATTTAGAGTTTAGCAACTTCTTGGTAGTTTTGATCATTTCATCGTTACTACCTATAATGAGCATATCATCAACATATAGACACAAAATGACATAACCTCTGTCAGTGTCTTTGACATAAATACACTTGTCACATTCATTGATTCGAAACCCATTTGACAACATTACATTGTCAAACTTCTCATGCCATTGTTTAGGCACTTGCTTCAAACCATACAAAGATTTGACAAGTTTACAGACTTTCTTGCTTTGTCCTGGAGCTGAAAACCCTTCAGGTTGCTCCATGTAGATTTCTTCATTCAAATCCCCATTTAAGAAAGCTGTCTTTACATCCATCTGGTGTATCTCAAGATTGCGCAAAGCTGCTATCGCAATCACTATGCGAATGGATGTTATCCTAGTTACAGGTGAGTACGTATCAAAGTAATCCAGGCCTTCTCGTTGCCTATACCCTTTGATAACGAGCCTCGCCTTATACTTGTCAATAGACCCATCGGCCTTTATCTTTCATTTAAAAATCCATTTGCAGCCTAAAGGCTTACAACCTGGAGGTAAATCTACCAACTCCCAGGTGTGGTTCTGTAAGATGGAGTCAATCTCACTTTTGATCGCTTCTTTCCATAAAGGACTCTCAGGAGAAGTCATAACTTCGTGGAAAGTTTGAGGTTTGTTCTCAACCATATAAGTCAAGAAGTCTGGACCAAAAGATTTGGATGTCCTAGCCCTTTTACTCCTTCTGGGCTCATCTAAAACCTCAATTTGATCATCACGTGGATCATCAACATGATCATCCTCACTAGCAAGCTCATCAAATTGCTCCAAAGACCTTGGAACCCCTGCATGGGTTCGGCAAGGAAAAATGTCTTCAAAGAAACATGCATTCCTTGACTCCATGATGGTATTCCTGTGTATGTCTGGAATTTCAGACTTATGAACAAGAAACCGATATGCACTACTATTATGTGCATAACCAATGAATATACAATCCACAGATTTCGGGCCTATCCTAACCCGTTTGGGTGTAGGAATCGCCACTTTTGCAAGACACCCCCACATTCGTAAGAATTTATACGAAGGCTTAACGCCTTTCCATAACTCATACAGCGTCTTGTCCACTTTCTTCTGGGGTACTTTATTCAGAATGTAATTTGCAGAGAGAATTGCTTCCCCCCACAAGTTCTGTGGCAATCCAGAACTTATCAACATTGCATTCATCATTTCCTTTAGCGTCCTATTCTTCCGCTCAGCAATCCCATTAGACTGAGGAGAATAAGGCGCCGTGGTTTGGTGGATAATCCCAGATTGAGCACAAGTCTCAAGAAACGGAGATTCATACTCACCACCACGATCACTTCTTAGAGCCTTAATCTTGCGGCCTACTTGATTCTCAACTTCATTCTTATAAAGAACAAACTTGTCAATCGCCTCATCTTTGCTTTTGAGCAAATAGACATAACAATACTTAGTGCAATCATCAACAAAAGTGATGAAGTACTTATTGCCACCACGTGATTGTATAAATTTTAAGTCACACACATATGCACTAAATCCAACGGTTCTGAACTTCTTTCAATAGAATGAAACGAAGATCTTGTCAACTTCGCTTCAACACAAGTTTCACACTTGTGTTTCGGATTAATCTTAAAAGATGGTATGTGATCTGACTTGATTAATCTACGTAAAGATACAAAGTTCACATGTCCTAGTCTACCATGCCACAAATTGGAAGACTCAAGCATGTAAACAGAAGAAGATGCACCTTTATTCATCTTTGGGATAACAGTCATAACATTGAGTTTAAACATACCCCCCAACATATAACCCTTACCCACATACATTCCGCTTTTGGTAAGAACGACCTTGTCGGACTCAAAAACCATGCGAAAACCATGTTTACTAAGAAGAGACCCTGAGACAAGATTTTTACGAATGTCCGGAACATACAGGACTTCGTTCAAGGTCAGCTCCTTTCCTGACGTCAACTTCAGGACCACCTTTCCTTTCCCCTCAACAATCGAGGTAGCAGAGTTTCCCATAAACAACTTCTCACCGGTTGTAACTGGTTCGAAAGTTGTAAACAGCTTCTACTCGGAGCAGATGTGGCATGTAGCCCCAGTATCAATCCACCATTCTCTTGGGTTTGAACCCACCAGATTCACCTCAGAGACAATGGCAGACAAGTGCATATCATCCTCCTCATGGGAGTGCTCTTGTAAGTCTGCCATATGAGCACGAGGTTTGGTCTTGTATGGCTTCTTCTGCTTGCGGCAGTCACTAGCCCGATGCCCCTCGTTACCACAGTTATAACACTTCCCAAAGAACCGATAACAAGGTTCCTGCGGCTTGTAAGCCGACTTCTTTGCAACACCACCCCTTGGCCCCAGCTTAGAGCTCTTGTTCACAGGGGGCTTTTTCCTTATCCCAGAAGATTTGCCATGCTCAACGACATTGGCCTTTACTGAGGAGGTACTCCTTCCTTTCTTTCTATTATCCTCTTCAATCCGGAGTCGGACAACCAGCTCTTCAACAGACATTTCCTTGCGCTTGTGCTTCAAGTAATTCTTGAAATTCTTCCAACCATTGGGAAGTTTCTCAATGATCACAGCAACTTGGAATGACTCGTTCAAAGGCATCCCCTCAGCATGAATATCATGCAAGATCACTTGGAACTCCTGGACTTGGCTTATCACAGTTTTAGAATCTACCATTTTAAAATCAAGGAAACGGCCAACCACAAATTTCTTTGCCCCGGCATCCTCAGTCCTGTACTTTTTGTCCAGAGATTCCCATAATTCTTTTGCTGAGCTTTTGGAACAAAACACACTATAGAGTGAGTCTGCCAAGCTGTTGAACACATAGTTCCGGCAAAGATAGTTTGTCTGCTTCCATGTGTCAAGCGCCATGACTTTCTGCCTGTCAGGCTCATTCTCTGCCACGGCTGGAGGATCCTCACTCAGAACCTTGGCAAGGTTTAGCGTGGTCAAGTAAAACAGCATCTTTTGCTGCCATCTCTTAAAGTTTTCCCCAGCAAATTTTTCTGGGCGCTCATGGTGACTAAGAGGTCCTCCTACAACAACCGGAGTAACACCAGGGTGGACCACAGAGGTCACAGCAGTAGGGGTTGGCAATCTAGTTGCCCCGGGGTTCAAATCCCCACCAACATTAGCAGCAGCAACAGCATCAGTGATAGTTTCCATTTCTGAAAATTACACCAGAATATCAATTCTGTGTTTCCAGAAATTAAACTTAACCCTTAGAAAATCCCTTAGAAGAAAAATTAATTCAAAAATTAGTCTCACCACAAAACCTAGAATCGAACATGGTCAAGAAAGTTCCCAGGAAGACTGGAGGGGTCACATCGGTCCCACTTAAAACCCAGTTAACCTTTTGACAAAACTTTTAAGAGCATGTTGACTCCTAGTCCGTGATAAACAATTTTAAGAATTAAATTTTCTTAGGGATGAACTAGGTTAAAAGGTCCAAAACTTTTATAGGCAATGTAAAACAATTGCTACAACAAAATAAGCAAATAAAACTTGCTACTATAAATTGGTAAACAAACCAACTACATCTCAAGCAAACATGCTTCAAACATTTTGATAAAATAACCAATCCATAAGGATTCTATTTAGTCCAAAAGCTTTTCCACGCTTAGGTATTCCTATTCAACACAAATGTTAGTAGTCCAAACATTTTTGTTTTTACATCCCAAATACTATTCATTTGGTTTTATATTTGTTTTTCGCATTGGTATCCCTACAAAGAAAGTTAGTAGCAAACCACAACAAAATACAAACAAATAATCTAAAAAATTTAATTATAATAAATAATTGAAACCATCTAGCCAACTATTAATTATATAATTAACCAACTAATATAAGGTACCAAAACAAAATACAATTTGTAACTTCAAAATTAAATTACAACTTTAAAATAAAGTTCAAATACTCATGAGTCATGAATGAAATTAATTCATAATAAACATTTAGACTAATAACTCCAAATAGATAAGTCAAATTCAAAGTTAATGCACCCAATTAAATAATTCGGATAAATGCACCTAATTAAATAATTCAGATTAATGCACCTAATTAGATAATTTAGTTTAATGCACCTAATTAAATAATTCACATTAATGCACCCAATTAGTTAACTTAGATTAATGCACCTAATTAAATAATACACATTAATGCACCTAATTAAATAATTCACATGAATGCACCCAATTAAATAATTCATATTAATCATGTACACACTTCATAAAAACTCTATAACTCCAAATACATTAAATTATGAAATCTAGCCTAGAAAATAATAAGCATGTAACAAATTAAGACTAGAATAGAATTAGCATGTCAAAATTGCAACATCCATAAATTATATTTTATAACCTTAAAATTCATGCAAATCATGGTAGGGAAATGATGAACCATACGCATAAAACAAGATCATACTAATACAATTAAGTATGCAAATTATAATAGAGCATTCTAATTAAACTAAGCAATTAGAGAATAACATTGCATAATTTACAATCATTGAAATAGTGAGTAATTCCGCAACAATTCCTGGTAGCATTATACAAAACTAACCTAATAGTCTATATAAATCTATTCGATCAATTTCATAGAAAATATATATAAAATCTGTTTTAAGCTTGTTGTTTAAATTGTGAAATTAAATAAATAGATTTATGAAGAAAACAAATTATATACCAAGAACATATGCTGATAATTACAACTAAATTTCAACAGAAATACATAAAACAATAAAAGGGTAAAGAGACGAAACCGAAGCCTGCACGGAAGCAGTTTCCTTAAAACAGATTTCGCCGCCTCACGGGTCGAGTGCTTGTGGAAACCCGGCGTCTGTCTCCCAGGATACGACGGTTAAAACCAGCTACGGCAGAAGCACTATCTGTCTAGCTTAGCGAACAAAACAATGGCAGCACTCTCTCACAATAGGAACTTTCTGGCAAACTGACTTGTAAAATGGAAGCAAAAATTTCTATATTGAAACTTGACAGGAGGGTCTCAATTTATACATGTATAGGGGAGAGAGGAAGAGCCTCTAGCCTTTAAGGCTAGTCATTAAAACACCAAGCATCCATAGCCCCTTTCCACAAAAAGAAAAGTATGGATGCCCAAAGGATTCATACCCTTTAGCCAAGAAAAAAGATTTAAATACTCTTTAAAATCTTATTCATGAATCTAACATCATGAAGCAATTTCTTGACAATTTCTTATTCAAAACCCAATGGTTTTTGGCTCACTTGGACCCAACACAAAAAATGGTTAGGACCCACTTTAATATTTAATTAAAGTCACCACACTTTAATATTAAATTAAAGTCCCCAAAAATCATTTTTTCCAACAGAAACAATCCTCATGGAGAAACGCAGGTAAACTTGCATATTTCTCATGTTTGTGCTATTGCTTGCTTGCTTTTCTACTTAAGCTTTTGTCATTTTTGCATATGGATCCCATCATCTACTAAACTTGAGTAAACAAATATTTCTTGCCATTGTACTGTAATTTTTTTAGGGTGAGGAAAATAGTGGAGGTGGTGAACATAGGGTGTACGGAGGTGGTGAACATAGGATGCACTCACAAGAAAATATTTGGTTAAATTTTGTATGGTATTACTACCTCAATTTTTGTCTTGCTTGTGCTTTTGTTTGCTTGCTTTTCTACTCAAGAGCTTTTGTCAATTTTGCATATGGATCCCACATCATCTACTAAATTTTTTAGTAAACAAATATAACTTGATATTGTATTACAATTTTTTTAGGGTGTTGAAAACATCGAAGACGATGAAAATGAAGATTTTTGGGTAAATGTTCTACGGCATTATTAATTCCCTTAATTTTGTCTTCAATTCTTTAGCATATTTTATGTATTGCTTTCATGATAGTTGCATGATGAGAATGAAACTAGGAATAGTGGATCCAACTTAGACAATGCCAAATTCAAATTGTTGAATTAGGATAGGACAAAGATGGTGGTTGCGGAAGGCACAATTACATCAACGGATTCTAAACAATTAGTACATCATCATGTGCCTCTTGGCCTTGGGTGTTGGAAAGTATGGGTTAACTATGTCAAAGTCAATACACCATTGTTTCACTCTAATCGGGAGATGTTTGTATTTGATGATGCTGTTGGAAAAACTATTGCTTGGCTAACCCATTTCATCAGCTTTGACTTTGAGTAGAAATCCTAACATCTATAGATAGTTTTTTTATATGACTTTGATGAATGAATTTCTATAATCTTTGGATAGTTTTGGATTTTGTTTAGAAACCTATATATGATATAGTTTTGGATTTTGTTTAGAAACCTATATATGATATAGTTTTTGGATAGTTTAGAACTTTTTGGACAATTTAGAACTTAAGGATAGTTCTTTTGGATGATTTTGAGCTTAAGGATAGTTTTTGGATGTTTGGAATGTATAGATAATTGTTAAATGTTCATAACTTATGGATATAGTTTCTTTTTGATGCTTGAAACAATATTTTGGTGGTTGATTGATGTTTTGTGAAGCTTTTTTGTAATGTTTGTGAGACTATACAGAATAGGTCAAATAGAACATGCAGAATTAAATATATATATTGCATATTCTATGATAGGCATAATTGGTTGTTGTTACCCATATGACGAGCAAGTTGTGATTTGTCTTAGGAATTAACGGCTTGCAAACGTAGTTGTAGAAAAATATGTCCACGACACGCAAGAGCTGTTATTAAAGTATTTTTAACGACATGCAAAATAGTTGTAGAAAAATCAAACACGACTCACAAGATCTGCTATTAAAGGGTTTTTAACAGCGTATTACAACATGTCGTTGAAATGAATGACTTTCTATGGCTGGTCATAACATGGCTTTACATTGCGCATCGTAGAATCGTATCTACGGCGTGTATTTGGTGCCGTAAAAATCCAAATTTGTTGTAGTGTAGAAATGAACAACTCAAAACAATCCAATAGCTCTAGGCAATTAAATTAATTTTAATTCCAAGAGTCATTAGGATAAAACTATAATAATACTGAATTGTTTTATCAAAACATATTTACATGAATTTGTTTTCAAATTTTTGGTAATTTTTCCATAATAATACTAGAAAAATATATAAAATAAATTAAATACAAATGACAAAACATTTTTTTTTAATTAAAGAATGAAATATAGAATAAACTACACAATTAAAAATATAGAAATGAATTGGATTGCATTGCTAATAGAACAAACTATTAACATGGGTAATTAAGTATTAGAACTCGTCAAGATAAATTAAGTTCTGAAAAATTAAAGAACAAATGATAAGAATATAAGTAAACAGAAACCTGTGTGATACCATAGTTTCCTTAAAACAGATTCACCGCCTCCCGATGGGTGCCGGAGGTACACCAGTGTCTATCGTCTAGGATACGACAGTCGAAACCAGTTAATGTAGAAGCACCTTCTGAATAGCTTCGGTAAACTTAACAATGTCAGCACTCTCTTTCTTTAACAAGAACCAAAGAAGAGACTAGCAAAAAGAAGATAGAAAAAAATTTCTTTGGTATAAAAATCATCTCCAACTTTATTGACTCAAAACACTATCTTAGTTTCCATAAAAAATCTCTCCAAAAATTATGTATTATCAAGTTGGAAGGAAAATACCTCTATTTATACAAGTAGGGAAGTTTCTAACCAAGAAGGGTATCATCATGAGGGCCATCAAATGCCATTAACCAAGGCCATCAACTTTAGCCATTAGGGCTAGAGTTATAAAATTTCAAAACTCTAAAAACATTATATAAATCATAATGTGTATATAATATAGAAGTTTTGAGAATTAAACTAGATGGGCCACAAAATAGATACAAGTGTTAGGTCACAACCCAATCCAAGCCCAATCTCCAACACATGCACAAGTTAAGCCCAACATAGCATAGCTTAGCCCATGCTCAAGATTAAGTCCAAGTCCAAGTCCAAGACCAAACCCAAACTGTAACATTTCCCGGGGCGTACCCACACGCTTTAATAGTTCGAACCCTCAATTTATTTGATCTAGTCTCACGAGTGCAATGTGCAACATAGATGGGACTTCACATTTGGCAACTTTTAGAAAATCCATTTTATTGCAAAAACATTTGCCAGAAATGGACTGTGTCATCATATCTCAAAGTCGCCACCTAATATTTATTTTGGGAGAATTAGGAAACCGGTGACTCGTGTCAAGGCCACTGTTCATCGTAAGAATGCTTGGCTCGGAACCTTAGGTATGAGGAGGGATGGTCATTAATTGAGCACGCCCTGCTCACCAGATCAAAAGATCGGCCTTTACTAACCATGATATGATCTTTATAAACTTTATATGTTCATATTTCGGTTATTTAGTAAATTCTAAAATTTACTACGTGAAGCAAACAAATATAGATTGTGTCATCCATTTTTGAACAATTTAATTTCATTATTTCGAAAATGTTTTGAATAGTGTAATCATGAAAATCAATTTTATTCCAAATTAAATAATACAACCTTCACCCACTAGCATTTATAAAGTTATATCAAATAAGCACATAGCCACATGGTAGGATGCTAAACATAGTAAGAAAATTACACACAAGCGGGATGGTAAGGTATAAAAGCTTACATATCTAGTGACGTCCTGCAAATAGATATAAAACAAAGTTAGTAAAACATGCATAATCCTATATACAAGATCCTAATGCAATTCACTTATGAAATGAAACTACAGATCCAGCTTTTAATATATGACATGTGAAACATCTCAAGACATGAGGTAGTGCAAAAAATCACATAATAAACAATTAAACTCATAGATTCAAGTCTAGCCGGATCTTAAGGCATAAAGCATGGATGCAAGCATAGGTATGATGACAAGCATGAGATATTACATATTTACAGATAGGGAAAGCAATTGAAAGAACAGGATAGAAAGAAGCGGGGATGGAGAATTATTACATCGCTTTGAAATATTACAAATCTGAATAAGGGAAGAAGAGGAAAAATATTACAACAAAAATTAAAACCTTACAAACTCTCTTTAATTAACCTAAAAAAAATAAAAACAGAAGCTATAGAGGGCCTCGGAGACCGTCCGAAACTGTTCTGCTCATTGCCGGAGGTTGCTGGGTTCTGTCTTGGAGAATATTGGCTGGCCAGCTCATATTTTGGCTGGCCGACCAATAAGGCCAGGCTGAAAACTCTACTTTGTTCAAACACTAGAAAAAAAAATTGAAAAATATGCAAGTGGCTCAACTAACCACTTCCAGTTAGCTTACAATAGGTTTATAACATAAAATTGAAGCAAGAAAAACAATACAAGAAAGAGAATGCAAGAAAGTAGAAAAAATGGAAAGTGTGCAAAATTTACCTTCCAAGGAATGATTTGATTTCCAAACTTCCTTATGATCACTCTTAAGCTTATGGAAGTGTGCTCTTAATTCTCAAATTGAAAGCTCGGAATTCTAGTTAGAATGGTGTTTTTGGGTGGTATAACAGTGTATGTGGAGAAAGAGTTATACAACTCTGTTTTTCTCTCAATTTGAAGACATTCACTCTCTTTTGATCAAAGCTAATAGAATTAGGCTATCTCAGAATTTATAGAATGGTTTTGGTGTATGGAAAGATGAAATATCAGTGTGTTCTTGAAGTTTTGCTCAAAACTTAAGCTTTTTTCTCTTTCTCTCTAACTCTCTCTTTTCTCTCTCAATTCAACTCTCCACTTCTACATTCTAATCCTCCCTATCTCTATAAACAATCAGAGAGGACTGCTATGTCAAGGAGGAGGGAGACAACGATGATAGGGTGATATGGATGGTTTGAAATTGACGCCACTTTTTGGGAAGATGACAATCTTCCTTTTGACAATTGAGACCAAAGAATGATCATGGAGGGGTTCTAGATGCACCTCGTGCATAAATGTATCATCTAAATATTTGAAATGGCATAACCCACACGCTTTCATCAAGAATTCTGCCGAAACTGCCTTGCTTCTAGGCAAATTAGCTTGCCAGCCAATTTCTTGGCTGGCCAGCCAAAACCTTGGCCAGCTGGCCAATTCTTTGGCCGATCAGTTAAAAAGTTTGCCGGCTGGCCAATCAATTGGTCGGCCGGCCAAAATATTGGCCAAGGCCTACCTGTTTTGTTCGAAACAAGATTTTTCGACAAAATTCTTGTTATTTCCTCCTATTTCCACACTGTTCGTTTCTCAATTTCCTGAGAAAATTATTCATTTTGAAGTTTAAAAGTGAGCCTTGGAACACTATGAAAATATTCGAAAAATAGCATGGAAATAAAGTTTCGAAAGAGTGTTTTGAACAGGATTTGAACACTTGGCTAAAACAGGCTTAAGTTTGGAAATGAAGCACAAATTCCATCTTTCTTACTAAGAATTATGCAAGAAACACATTCTTGTTTTCATCATCAAGCAATCAAAAGAAAGCGCCCAAGTCTTAGGGCTGGTTAAAATGGGGTGTCTACAGTTGCCCGTCTTTAATCGAACTTGAAGTCATTTTCTTGACATGAGTGAATGTCAAAGCCCAAGGACTTGGGCAAACAAACAAAATGCAATGCAAGTTGGTTTAACCCCGAGGTTTGCCTACATGTCCATTTTCAAGGAATCAAACCTTAGGGAAAAAATGCAAATGATATGCAATTGAAATACAATTTGAGAGCTGGACTTACACGATTCACGAAACCATTTTTGTTTTGAAAATTCATAATCTACAATGTAAT
This sequence comes from Camellia granthamiana, assembly GCA_036172215.1. NCBI lineage: Eukaryota > Viridiplantae > Streptophyta > Magnoliopsida > Ericales > Theaceae > Camellia > Camellia granthamiana. Next base: position 45,253,056 of record CM069904.1, read on the forward strand.
GCAACAGGTAATATGAAGCATAACAAAGGATACGATCCAAACACATTCACATAAGAGAACGAGATGTAACTGATGAATAGTTTTAACCTACAACCCAAAATAGGGGAGGTATTAATCGATGGATAATTTTCAACTAAAACCCAAGAAAAGGGATGTATTAATCGAAGTAGGTTTGGACTGCCAACCCGAGAAAGGGATAGTTTCATCATCCTGAAAAAGGGCCAGTACAAATTGAGTAGTTTTAACCTACAACCCAAAAGCGGGGGCCAACATAAACTATTGAAAAAGGTTGTAATCGAATGTTGATGTTAATGAATTGTAGTCAAGTGATGCAACAGTGGTAGTTGTAATAATGCAAATGATATTTTGATGCAATTGAAAGTTGAATTTTTTTCCTTTTTTTGTCTTTGAAAATGCATGAATGCCATACAATATGATAGGTGGTGAGGCAAACCTCATGCAAATGAGGCAAACAAAGGGGTACAAACCAAACACACTCACACAGGAGGTGAGAAGTGGGTTTTAATGAAACAGTGAGACCTAGACCGTACCTTAATACGAAATAGGGGATTGATTTCAACCGGGTAAAAGGGAAAAAAGGGTCTTAACCAACAAGCGAGACCTAGACCATACTACAATACGAAATAGGAGATGGTTTTTAACCGGGGTAAAGGATGAAAGGGGTCTTAACCAACTAGCGAGACCTAGACCGTACCGCAATACGAAATAGGGGATGGTTTCAACTGGGTAAAGGATAAAAAGGTTTTAACCAACAAGCGAGACCTAGACTGTACTGCAATGCAAAATAGGGGATGGTTTTCAACTGGGTAAAGTATAAAGTGGTCTTAACTAACAAGCAAGAACTAGACTGTACCGCAATATGGAATAGGGGATGGTTTTCAACCGGGTAAAGGATAAAGGGGTCTTAACCAACAAGCGAGACCTAGACCGTACTTCAATACAAACTAGGGGATGGTTTTCAACCGAGTGAAGGATAAAGGAGTCTTAACCAACAAGTGAGACCTATACCGTACCGCAATATGAAATAGGGGATGGTTTTCAACTGGGTAAAGGAGAAAAGGGTCTTAACCAACAAGCGAGACCTAGACCGTATTGCAATACTAAATAGGGGATGGTTTTTAACTGGGTAAAGGATGAAAAGTTATAACCAAAAAGTTTAAAGTGATGTGAATGGATTGTAACCATACATGACAAATGTAATAGACAGTTGTAGACAACCCAATTTTGACCGCTCGTAAGACTTAGGCACTTGATTCCGAGCACTCGATGATGACGATTACATTGAGTTAGTGGTTTAAATTCTCAATAAAAGAATCTGAGTTCAAGCTCTAGACAATTCCAACCTGCCATATCCACTGTATTTCTACCCCGGAATTTTAGTATTGCACCTTGTATCAACTTGTATTGAACCTTAAAGTGAGAGATAGTGGAAATACATTGAAGTCCGGCCGGACCTAAGTGATATTCGGCCGGATATACCAACATCCAACCAGACATCTTGACTTTTAACACAGATTCAGCAGTGTACGGCCAGCTGTCCAATTCTGTAGATATTTTGCTCAAACTTGCTCGGGGCCTAGGGTTTAGATTGCTGTAAAGAGGTTGACAAACACATATAGAAAAGGTTAGAGAGATCAAATCAATACCAAGTGAGTTAGAAATATCAAGAGGGAGTTAGAAATTTCAAGAGATAGAAAAGATCAAAGCTATCACCCTTCTTGTTCTTCCACAAGCCTTGAAGCTCTCATATCATCCATACATGCCATACAAGAGCTTAAACTTGAACTTGAACTTGATTTGAGAATTGAAAATCATACTCAAACTTGAGGGTGCTTTGGAATCAAGTTTGATTTACAACAAGAACACCTTCTCTACAAGAGGTAAAGCCTTCTTGCTTTTATTTCAATCTTTGTTCATCTTTTTCTTGTGTTTTCATATTATTTTTGGACTGTTTTGAGGGCTGAAACTTGTGATTCAAAGCTATCCAAAGGTGGAAGGGTTAATCCCCCTTGCTTGAACCTTACTCCTAGCTTAAATCCTTGTGTTTCCCATTTGTTTTCGTCCATTTTTGCCACTGTTTTGGGGCTGATTTGGGACTGTTGTGGAGCTGTTTTCCAACATCTAAATTATATGATTTGAAGTTGTAAAAGTGGGGAGGGGTTAGCCACCCTTCCTCATAATTATATTAGCTTTAATCTCTCTATGATTGTACACCTTCTATAGTTTAATTTCAGCACTATTGTATGTTATTTGGGGGCTGTTTAATTTATTTCAATAAGTTTGTTTTATATATTTTGTTTGTGTTATATTAACTAATTAATCAACCTTGCATAACCACCACTGCAACCTCCCTCCATTCTTTGATGATTTTGATTAAAAAGTTGTGAAAAATTAAGATTGTAGTTCAAGTATAAGAAAGAAGCTTTTCTCATGCTTAATGGTTTAATCTCTTAGGAGGTTCATTACCAAAGGCATAAAACTCTCATGTTTAATGGTTTAATCTCTTCGGAGGTTCATTTCCAACGACATAAAAACTTTCTTATACTAAAGTACAATCATGTATTTTTCAGTTCTTTTTATACCCAGTGTGTCTACTTTTAAGGGATTAATTGACCCTTGAAAATTACGAAGGAAAGTGTCATTATCACTTATTATCAAGTTTGGATTTCAAGTCATTATCACTCACTATGGGTTTATCTAAGTCATTATTACTCTTTGGAGTTTGACTAGTCCTTGTTGCGTATCTTGAGTTTGACTTGAAATCCATTATCGCTTGTAAATAAGTTTGACTCTTCCTTTGTAATTTCCCCCGAAGAATTTATCATCAATGTATTTACTGTTAAGGGATTAATTGACCCTTGGAAATCATTAAGGAAAGTGTCATTATCAAGTTTGGATTTCAAGTCATTATTGGTCACTATGGGTTTTTCTAAGTCATTATCACTCTTCTGAGTTTGACTAGTTCTTGTTGCGCATCCTGAGTTTGACCTGAAATCCCTAACTTGTAAATAAGTTTGACTCTTCCTTTGTAATTTCCTCCAAAGAAAACAAGGTTTATTTATTCAGGTTAAGTCGACACTTATTTTCCTTTATTGCATTTCAGGCTTAGTGGATGTAAATATCACTGTGGACTTAATGGATTAAAGAAAAGGGAAGGTAACATAAAAGAGGCTAATAAAATTGGGCTAAAAATGAATCAACCAACATAAAGAACCAATATGATTGATTGAATTCGGTCAGACGTTATACCGAGTTTATTGTGTCAAGGCTTGTCTTACATTAGTCCATAATGTTTTGATGAACCTTGAAGCGTCTCTACTTCCCTTCTTGAATTTGCTTCATGATAGGAGGGATGGGTGGTTGTTATGCATTGCATTTATTGATCTCTGCCCTATCATGTCCAAAATCATCTTGTAAATCAACTTGCAACCATAGATGGTTTGAGAACTGAGTTCACTGCTCTCTTGAGTATTTTCCATGATAGAGAAGAGTAGAAAGATGAACATGGCTAGGAATATCCTGTTTGCATGTTTGCACTGTTTCACCTCAGGCACAAAAACCATATTTCCGCAAAGAAAACAAGGTATGCTTGGATTTATTTGGGGCTCGACCAAGTCTTGTTTTGGGTCGACAAGGCTCCAATAAATTGCAAACAATACACTTTTGGTTGAAAGCAATGATAAGGTGAAACAGAACAAATCTCAACAAAGCAGACAGAGTAATTCTTGAGGAGCATTGCGCGATCATTCATATTATTTGTTGTAATAAATTAAACAACACATTTTTATTATTATTCATTCGGATTTGTAAAATTTATTTATTCGGACACTTGGACATTCGAACCCTCCTTCGCGAGGACAAATATGTAATAAGCTGCATGTCTTCCAACCCCACGTCTTTCTCTCTTTTATTTACCAGCTTATGATGGTTAGCATAGGGATATCATGTTTAGTTTAGCATACTCATGTTTGCATCCACTTGTATTGCATGCATAAAAGTTCAGCTCATCATATTATTCAAATGTCAAATTCAGACTCTTTATTTGAATACGTGCGCTATCACATGCCTTGAATTGACTTGCATGCCACGCTAGTAGCTAAGCTTATTAATTGCATATTGTATGTGTTGCATTAGTCATAATACATAGTTAGGATCATGCATCTTTTTTTTCTAACTAGTTCATTTTTTGGTTTGGAGTACGAGGTAAGTTTTTATGCTTTAGCATATTGCATAAGTGTGATTGCTGTCGTACCAAACATACTACCATGAGGCTAATTGCTTAAATGATAAACTGTTTGAATGCCTGTGGATGAAGGCTGTTCATTGACATTGGGATACTTTGATTAATGTATATATATGAGATTACTTTTTCAAGTGGTACATATTCAAAACACCTTTTCAAAACAAACATGAAATCAAACGTTCCAACTGTTCGTGAAATTAGTCTATACTTGTATGCTAAAGATAAAATAAGAACATACAACTGTACATAAGAATCACATCATAATTAGTAGAGGCCGACTTTGATCGGGTGAGTGGGGTGCTTATTTTTGACCTTCCCCTTTCATACCTAAGTTCCCGAACCAAGACACTTTGGTAACGACAGACCAATGGCCTTTGGCACGAGTCACGGGTTTCCTAAATTTCTCAAAATAAACATTTAGGCGGCGATTCTGAAATCTGGCAAAGTAATGCATTTTTGGCATTCGATTCAAACATTGATTTTTTAAAAACAATTGCCAGATTTGGACTTTTTTTTATGTTTCCACTGTTTCACATTGCACTTGTGAAATCAGATTCAGAACCAACACAAGTGGGAGTCCGAATTGTACGGGCTATTCATTCTTCCGAAAGGGGGCGTGAAAAGCCAAGCTACAGTTTCTGGCGACTCTGTTGGGGAATTTAGAGAACTTAACTTGAAATTTATGATGTGAATTTTTTATCTACATTTATATGTTCTTTGCATTGCATTTGTATCGGTGCGCTTAAGTCCCTATGTTTGCCATCTGCTATTCCTAGACGGTTTGCTGGAGGCTTGGCTACAAAGCTTGCCAAAAGGCTGACTGGTCATGAGCTCTACCATGTTGGGAACACAACCCTTGGATCTGGATTACTGCCGTACCGTTTGATCCTCCTTTGACTTCACGGTGTTAGGTGTGAGAGGTATATTAGGTAGTCTTGCTAAGGTACCCTCTGTGACCATTTGACCTAATGCATATAGTACGCTCTAGTGACTATTCCAAATTAGGATAGGATGCCACCCCTTACAGGATGTTATGAAACCATTTGCTTGAGATAGTACAACTTAGATCATGTCAAAATTTAGCACAGGGTAACCCTACCCTCCTTATAGGGGTGTTTTGGTTCTTTTACATGGTATGTGCTTTTATAGTGAAACTGTACAGGGTGGTTCATATCAGTGTTACAAATGAGCAGTCAACAAAAGTTCAGTGGGGCTCACAGTTCAGCTGCTTGTTGTGTTGAAAATTAGGGGCCAGAGTGCTGTCCGATTTTTTTGATTTGTTTTTTTCTTTCTTCTTGCTTTTGTTAGGTAGTTTTTCATCATAGCTTCAGAAAGACCCGATATTCCTCAAGTTGTATGGACTCGTTCCCGCAGATGTAGACCGCCCGAACTAGGTCCGCGCCCCCCCTTTCGAAGAGGGAGCGAATTGTGTTCTAGCTACTACAGTTTGGACTCCTATCACGGTTGTGAATCTAATCTCACAAAGTGCAATGTAAGACTGATAAATCACCAAAGAGTCTAAATCCGGCAAATCGTTTTGGAAAATCAATTTTAATCAAAAGCGCCAAACATGGACTGTTTTGCCAGATTTCAGATTCGCCACCTAAATATTTTATTTTTGAGAAATTTAGGAAACCCTGACTCGTACCTAAGGCCACGTGTCCGTCATCACCAAAGTTGTCTCGGCTCGAGAACTTGGGTACGAGAGGGGAAGGTCCTGAAATGAGCACCCCCGCTCGCCCGATTAAAGATCGACCTCTCCAAACATGATATGTTGTTTTTAAAAACACGTGTTCTTATTTCGGTTATTAATCTAGAATTACTATGTGATGCATACAGCAAACAAGTATAGACTAAATCACTCAATTTGGAACAAAACATCTCATGTTTGTTTTTCGAAAATGGTTTGAAGTTGCTATCCTCAAGTAGGCTTAAAATGCACATTTTGATGAATTGTTCCAATTCAAGCAATGAAGCCTTCATTTACAGGCATTCATGCAGTTAATCACTTAAGCACATAGCCTCATGGCAAGCATGCTATCATGGCAATCACTTACACACATGCAAGGATGTTAAAGCATAAACACTTACAGTGTACTCCGAGCTAAAACAACAACTAGTTAGAAATCAATGCATGATCCTAACTATGTTAAGTGCTTCATGCAACACATGCAAAATGCAACTAAATGAGCTCAGCTATCTAAGATGGCATATGAATTCGACATTTGATACATGTATTCGAAGAAGTGTATTGAAATACAATGCGGTTTGAATGATGCGCCGAGCCCGATGCATGCAAGACAAATGAATGATGCAAACATGCAAAGCATAAGGTATGCTAATTGAAATATGCCCTAAACTAACCATCAAAAGCGAATAAGTAAAAGGGAGAAAGACGTGGGGTTAGAAGACATTCACACACACACGCACACTTATTACAACATTTGCCCTCTCGATGGAGGGTCCGAATAAAATGAAAGCTAACTAGCTACGCTAATTAAGCTAACTATTACAAACCAACTAATTAACTAACTATTCTAGCTAATTAATTATTACAAACCAAATTGAATAACTAGCTAATCTAAGCTAATTAGAATATTACAAAGCACTAAACTAAATTAATTACAGCACAAGTAATTAACTATAACTAGCTAACAAAAGCAATAAATGGCCTCACGGGTGAGGGAGATATGCATGCTCGGTTGCGTCCTCTCGGAAATCCACCGCCTTGCCTCAAGACACCTTTGTTTGCACTCTTTTGAACCTGTGAAAACTACATCGATTTCCAAATTGCTTCTTTCTGATCTCAAGAACACCTTAAGGGCAGAAATTCCTCCTGTTGCTTTAAAGCATAGCAACAACATCACCTTCTTGAGCCAAAAACCAGCCTTTTGAAGCTCCCACAAGACGCTCAAGCACTTCAGCAACAAGGTAGGAGTGTTTGGCTAAGAGGTTGTGTGCAAAAGTGTGAAGAAAGCTCACTTCCAAGCACTATAGAGCACAATATAAAGAGAGAGAGAGAATTCTAGAGAGAGAGAGTCAATTTTTGTCACTAAATTTTCTCCACCCTTGAAAGGGGGATACAGCTCCCCTTATATAGAATATGCAAGCTAATGCTTGCTTGAATCCCTCCCTACACGTGTAGGAAGGATGTATTCTGTGCCCAACAGCTGGCACCAAAAATATCTGCAGAAAGTGAAAAATGGTCGTTGACCACTCAAAGTGGTCGACTGACCACCCCACCTAGTCGACCGACCACCTCAGGTGGTCGACAAGGGAAAAAGCTGGTCGACAGGGCAAAAAGGGGGTCTCCTAAGAGAGGAGAAGGTGGTGGCATGCTGCAGACCACTTGAGGTGGTCGGCCGACCACCTAAAGTGGCTGACAAGGGAGAAAACTGGTCGACATAGGAGAAAAGTGGTTTACACCGCTATTTCTCCCTCCAGGCAAAAGGGGGGACCAAGAGTTGGCTTAAAACAAGCACAAAACCAAGAGAGTTCAGAGACTTAGAGGCAAGGCGCGCAGCCGAAAACCTCGGGGACTCCAAACGAGCGCGAACATGCGCAATCATCGAGCACTCAAACGATGACGTCCAAGTCTTTAGGATGGTCAAAAATGGGGTGTCTACAGTTGCCCCTCTTTGACAGAACTCGAAAGTCATGAAATGACGGGAGTGAATGTCAAATCCCAGAGACGACCCATTTTTGACAAGGCTGAAGACTTAGACAAATAGACAAGATATCAAATAGATATGCCTGCAGGCCGGGGCAAAATGCAAATGAACATGCACGATGCAAGAGCATAACTTATGATCATGCAAATAAAGCTGTAATGAAGCATTTGAATGCAAATGTTGTGCAAAGTAAATACAACATTTGAAGCAAACCGATAAGATCATCTCACACATGAGAAACACAAACATACAAACACGCTATGCGCGAGACTCATAAGTTAAACCACATTTCACACAGAAAGGACGCAAGAGAAAAAAAAAATGTAATCTTAACTACGGCTCATACAGGAAAGACTAAAAACGACCATTGGGCACACCCGAGGTCTCAAACAAGATTCCAATGCGTTGCACGCGAATGGAAAAGGAGTGGTATAAGCATTGGAACACGTTCCGAATGCTCTTAACCAAAGAGGGAGAAACATAGGGACACGTCCCAGTGTTTCGGAGTGGTATAAGCATTGGAACACGTTCCGAATGCTCTTAACCAAAGAGGGAGAAACATAGGGACACGTCCCAGTGTTTCGAATCACAGAGAACAACAATAACAGGTGAAACACATCCAACAATGCTGGAATCATGAGAGAAGGAACAACAAATCCCAAACACGCTGAAATTGTGTGAGGAAGGGGACACTCAAACCACGCTGAAATCGTGAGAAGAGGTCTGAAAACAATAATCAGGGGCGTACTCAACGCAACCTGAGAAAACCCCAGAGGACAACAATCCTAAACGCTGCTCAGCGTAAAAAGATAAATGATACAAGATAACACAAGATGCAAATGAATGCAATAAGTGCGATGATATGATACATGTTACAAGCAATGCAGTGCATAATGCTTAGGGAATGGCGATAAACAAGCAAAGCGGCACTTTAGAAAGCACCTCACGGGATGAGTGGCGGTGAACCGCTTTACTCTAATGGGAATCTCCCCTTGTGTTCTTCGAACTCTTACCTTCAACTCATAGTTCAAAGGTTTTGAAATACTGACAAGGAGTAACCTCTACATGTAGAAGCCACGGATGCCATTTTTCTTCATGATCACATTCACAACTTTCCCTATTCTCCAACGGGGTGACAAACTAGGATGGTTTAGTATCCAGAATTGAGGCGCATACCCGCTACCTCAACCTATGGGGCTTCCATACAGATTTCAAGCCGGGGACACACCCCTGGGTATTTAAACCAGACTTTAGTCTCAAAAATTCCAAACCTTTGCGTTCTAGGCATCAACCATTCGAACTCTAGTTTCTACCGTCGCAGTTGGTCTCCTAGGAACTCATTGCAAACACAGCCAAGATGCCTTCGGCAGGGACTGGCTTTCGGGGAGAGCACTTTGATTGCCATTTTGGCTTGAAGCAGACTTGATCTTGAACTTGAAGTAGAGGCACACTCATACTTCGGAGCATTGACAAGGCCTGAGGAGGTACATTCGAAATGCAATCTCGGATTTTGCTGAAGATGAAACACACTAAGATGCTCCAATTTACCCTTTTTTCTTTTGCTTTGCAGTTCGGAACCTATATAGCTTCAGATAGGTCCTGGTTCTACTGTTCTCACATGAACTGGGTTGAACCCTACAGTTTTATGAACGAACAAATCCTGTTTTGCACATATGCGGAGAATGGCACAGCACTTTGAGCACAAAACGATTTGAAATTGAAATTGAAATTGAGAATGAGTTTTCAACCGGGTATTGAGCCTACGATTGAACACAGCACATAACGACTCAACAAAGGAAAAAACAAGGGTAAAACAACCTAAACACATCTATTGACACTCGAAACGACTCAAAACAAGAATCAAGACAAACAAAACAACACACACGACACTCAGACGTATTCCAACAGTGGGAGACCTCTCAGTTCACGAGGAGCCTGTTTCTTTGGGTATTGTTTCCCATCCTTTCTTATTTGTGATCCTCACATCACTATGTCACTCAATCTCTTTTTCTTTGAAAAGCCCTTTTCTCACTTTTTCCTCTCAATGCACATCTCTCTATTCTTCAATCTCTCTTCTTTTTTTTATCCCTCCCCTGGGTGATTGATGGATAAACAGGAAGTTGTGGGCTCTTGCCCCTAGCATTCTGCTAGATTCTCATTCTTCCGCTCACAACAATGAGCTTCTCCCACGGAGGGGTTGCGGTGTGACCAGATGCGCAGCGGATCTGCAGTTGACATCGGTTGATGATGCCCTTGGCCAATTCGGATGTGATCAGACCTGTCTAGATGAGGGAGTGGAATATCCTGCTCCATTCCAGCTTGTGCTTCGCACTCAGCTTGATACCTCGCGGCTTGGAGGATAAGAAAGTCTTTTGGCCTCTGTTGTTAGCTTCAGCTGTGCCCTTTATGGTGCCCTTTCCGGCAAGTATGGTGCCCTTTCTGGCAAGCAGGTCGACAACGGGGAAAAGACAAAAAAACCTGACTCAACTGTGCCCCTAGTTCATCATTTTGACCATTTTTGTTTTTGAGTTTCTGCTAAAACAATTTTGACCAACATGAGAGTTAGATTAACACACTTGCTCGATTTTCTGATTTGAAATCATGCAAGTTAGGGTGTGAGCACTGAAAATTTTCCCTTTTGGGGTCCAAGAAATGGTCCAGTTTTGGAAAAATGGAGCAATTTTCGAGAAAATTAGTCAACTTCATTAAAAATTCTCAAAACTTGTTTTTACAAATGGCCACTGCTCGACCAACACAGAATCTACTCTTGAGATGCACAACCTCAGATCCAAAACAATGGAAAATTGCCCCTTGTCTGAATGCCACTGCACGACACCAAATCTAGCAACGAAAAGTTGCCCCTTGTTTGAATGGCAACTCAGCGCACTGTAATCAGTCCTCAAAGTGACGATCACAACCGAACTCTCAGATATAGAAAAGACAAAGATGATCAGAACCATTACATGGACACAGTCGATTTGGAAATGTTTATAGCTGGACTTCAAAATGAAGTTGCCTACGTATCCCAAAGATGGGAATCAAGCCTTACGTAGTTCAGTTGAGGTACACTCGGGTATTAACCTCTCCTTTTACGCTCTAACTTTTGCCAAGGCTGCCCTTCCGTGTTTTCAATCGTGCGAGCTCTGTTTTTCTTTTCTTTTCATTCTTTTCATCTTCTTTTCTTTGTTCATTTTTTTCATTTCTTTTTCTTCATTTCTTTTTTGTTCTTTTTCTCTTGCTCTAACTTTTGCCTGGGTCGCCCTTCCGGGTTTTTGGCCCAGCGAGCCTCTCAAGGGTAAAAGTGTAACTTTGTCCATGTTGATCGGTTTGAGATCTTGAAGCCATCTGAAGCCAGGAGAATGACTGTTGTTCACTGATGATGTAGGAGTCCATCCAATGGGGGCTGAAGTTTCCCCTAGTGTTATGGATAGGAACTCGATTGTCCTTTCAGCAGTAAATTTTCTTCTTCCAACTACTGGAATTTGGCTTTCTTGCCAGTCTTTATTGGTTTGCAGAATGATCCATCTTTGAATCTTTGAGCACATTTGACATTTTTGCCCTTAGTTCAAGAGCTGCTTCTAATCTAGCTTCGCAAGCTTCCTTTGATAAAATCTGATCTTCTTGATCTGACTTTCTTGCCCCTAGTTCGAGGGCTGCTTCAAATCTGGCCTGGCAGGCCTCCTTTGATGTCGTACGACCTTATTGCCTCTAGTTCATGGGCTTCTTCAAATCTGGCTGTACAAGACTCACATTGTGGTTGACTGCTAAACATTCTGAATCCAAGTTCAAGATTTGAAAGCAAAAGGGGTCGAGTCTTGAGGCTGAGAGCGATCCTATGCTGCACAATCTCGAGATCAATTCCACGCTTATCTTCGTAGGACCACGCAAAACATTTTTTGAAATCTTTTAAGAAAGCGACTAGTCGCTCGCCCTGAAGACAATGTAGAACCAATCTGGATCAAGCTAGGATCCTTCTCAGTACTCACATTAACAAGCATGATCTCATTCATTAAGGGCTTAGCATGCCTCTCTTCCTCTCAAGTTGATCAAATTTTTGCAAATCCTGAGGAATTCTTCTCTCTTTGTTTTCATCATAATGTTCAAAAAGTTTTGAAAAACTTCGGTCAATGCAATGATTTAAAGGCATAGAAAAGTAGGTGAAAATCTCTGTCGTTTCATTCAAATCTTCTGACACAAATGGCTCCATGGTAGAAACAGACGCAAAAGAAAGGGTGTAAAAGACAAACACAAAACAAGATAGTGATGCCCGAGTTAACACGCTCGAAAGCACCTGACTCTAACACCACAGGACTGACTCGATACAACAAGACAAACTCAACTGACTCAGTACAAAAAGACTAACTCAAAACAATACAACAGAGCTGACTCAATACCCAAGTCAAAAAGTACAAATAAAAGCATTTGCACATTGCTCAAAACAGTGCGTGCCATCCCCATCTCTGGAGTTAACCAAGCGCTATCCGCAGGTGGTTCATCCCCCGATCACATGATCACATTATCCCCCAAGTTCACTGATCTAGTGCCGATAGACTTTGCAGGACCTGGTGCGACAATGACCTCGCTGTCAATCAAATCTTGTATTTCGTGGCGAAGACGAAAACACATGTCAGTGTCATGGCCGGCTTGTTGATGGAAGGCATAGTACTTGGCCGGATCATGGGAGGGAGGAAGTGTATTCGGTAATGGCTGCGGCTCTAGGGGCTTTAGATGCCCTTTTCTGATCAGGACCCTCAGGGCTGTTGACAGAGACATGTACAGTGGGGTGAACACCCTCTGGCCCCGAGGTGGGTATTTGGTAGGTTGTGAGCTGGTTGTGTTGGATGTACCGGCGAAAGGGTCGGTAGGTGTTGACGGGGTTTGTTGATCTCTTTCAAGTGTAGGATTGGAGCTGAAAGGAACGTTTTTGGTACGACAACCCTCCTCCCGGCTTGCCCCTTGATTCAAACTACCCTCAACTTGATTGGCGAAAGTGTCATCTACAGTCTTTGCAACAACTGCAATCACTTGCTGTTTGTTCAACCCTTCGGCTTTCAAAGCCTCAACAGCCCACTGAAGGTGTTCATAGGGACCAATGCCTGCCCCGGCCTTGTTCTTACCACTTGCCTCCACTTTGCCAAGGGATTGAGTCACTATATAAGTGCGAAGCCCAGTTGTTGTCGACACACCAACACCCAGATCTGAGATGGCTTCAGGTTGGCCATTTTCAGTTGCAGCTTGCCCCAAGATTGAGGAGCCTTTTGGATTGAAACTTCTGGCCTGTGATGTGGTTGATGATGGAGCCAAAACCCCAAAGGCTAAATCTGCCACAATTCTCTGAAGATCTTCAATCATTCTCATCAGCTCAGAATTAGTGGGCCCACGGGTTTGAGATGATTGGGGTTCAGGCGCATCCATCATGCACAATTCCGTGCTTTCTGGAAGAAACACCTCAGGCTTAGGTAGATGGGCTGGGGTGATGTATATGCTGGGGCAAACAAGTTGGCCGTTGTTTGGATGAAGTTTACCTGCCTAGGTGGAGGGTTTTGATTGACATTTGGTTTTTCTGGAGGTGCTATTACCTTGTTGTCAATGAGATCTTGAATCTCATGACGTAGTCTGATACAGAGGTCAGTATCATGACCGTGCTACTGATGGAAGACACAGTATTTAACCGGGTCATGCTTTGGAGGGAGAGGATCCGGTAGAGGCCGTTGTTCTAACGGTTTTAGATGTCCTTTCCTGAGTAGGACCCCTAAAGCTTTAGACAAAGGCATATAAAGTGGGGGTGAAAACCCTCTTGTCTCGGGGTAGATAGTTCAAAGTTTGGGGGTTTGGATTGGACGTACTAACAAAGTGGGTGGCTGTTTTCGGAGTGGTGGTGACCATTCCAACTTCAGAAGATCTTGCAGCAGCGTCACCACTGGTGGTTGCATTCGAACTGCATGTATAACCTTTCTTGGGTGACTCCCTTTCGCAGTCAATCAGACCTTGCTTCATGGCATCCTCAATTTGTACCCCAATCTCATGTAAGTCAGCAAAACTGGGAAGGGGTAAGACGATCATTTTTTGCATGAGCTTGGGTTCAAGGTTGCGCACAACCATCCTTATCTGATCCTTTTCCAGTGGCCGAGTTGTCATCATGGAGACCTTAGCCCTCCATTGAGTGACAAAATTAGAAAAACCCTCTTTCGGCTCTTGCCTGGTCGCCTCGAGATCACGAGTCGTGACCTCGATTTGGGTGTTGTATGAATACTGGGCAATGAAGGCCTCGACCATCTCTTCCCAACTCCTTTTTACTGTGTCCTCCAGCTTGGCATACCATATGGCCGTGATACCCGACAGGGTCCGACCGAAGAGTGAAAGCTTTTGCAATCTGGAGAGGCCCATTGGTCGTAGGATATCCGAGAACAACCGCAGATGTACCATAAGATCTCCAAAACCGTCAAAACGGTCTATATGTGGCATCTTGAACCGGTCCGGCAATGTCACTGCTGAATTGGTGTAACCATCCTCTATGTTTGGAATGGAGTTAACTCCTTGGGCCCGTTTGAACAGTTTTTCAAGCTTGCTCACTTTCAATGCGGTTGGGTCCACCTCAAATTCAAACGGTGTATCCACTGGATTAGCAGGTGCTTTAGACAATTGAAGCGGGATTGGCCCCGTGGGGACGTCCGTATTCTCTTGGACGTTTGCAGTTTCCCCGAGTGTTGGAACTCTAGGTGGGGGTGGGAGTGGATGTGAAGCAGATGCTCCGGCTTGTTGTGGTTGCTGCTAAAGCCTGGCAATCTGTTTTGCCTGTTGGGCTACAACCTCTGCCTGACGGGCAGTGACCTCCGCTTGATGAGTAGCATCTCACTGCATGGCCTGCATGGTCACTTGGAGCTGGCATATCATCTCTTCCATACTTATTAAAAATTGCTGGTCTATTAGAACAACTGTATATTCTCTCTCTGTGGTAGGAATAGAAATCTCAGCCCAACTGCGCACAGGTGGGGTAGACAATGACTGCTGATCTGGTAACCGCTGTACTGGTGACCTGTGCCTGACTGGCCCTTCTTTGCCTTACCACTGGCGAAGGAAACACTAGTTGCCCTTGAACTGAATCTCTGACCTGACAAAGTCTATCGACACAAGTCCAATGTACCCGGGGGATATTGAAGCCTTCTAAAGCTATGGTTCCAGGACTACCTAGCAAAAGAGAAAACAGACAGCATCTCAGCCTGGTTTCACCAAAACAGATATGAGCGTAGTTGAATGACTGTGCTCTCTATTGAATTATGCCCAAAATTCTGCCTGCAAACTGATACCCTCAGGCCGATACTCAAACTTGCAACTGATACATACATCCCTGTAGAGACGCACTTTGACAGTACATATCAAGCAAGTAAGAGCCAAAACATCCCTATGGAGGGGTAGGGTTTCCCTGTCCTATCTTGTCAGGAGCTAGGGTTTCACTACGCACGCATGCGGTTTCAAACAACCTACATTCAGGTAAGCAACCTATCCTAGTTTGGAGCAGTCTCAAAAGCTACCGATATGCACTATGTTGAATGGTCAAAAGGGTGCCTCCGGAGAACCGAGGTTTGTGTTCCCATCGTGGCAGAGCCCGTAACCGGTTAGCTTTATGGCACACTTTTTCAAGCAAGCCTCCGGCAAACCGTTCAGGAATAACAGATGGCAAACACTGTGACTTAAGCGCACCGATGCAAATGCAATGCAAAGAAACACATAAGTGTAGATAAAACAACATATCATGATGTTCGAGTCAAGTTCCCTAAATCCCCAGCAGAGTCGCCAGAAACTGTAGGCTGCCTAAACTCGCTCCGCGCGCCCCCCTTTCGAAGAGGGAGCGAATTGTGTTTAAGCTACTACAGTTTGGACTCCTATCACGGTTCTGAATCTAATCTCACAAAGTGCAATGTAAGACTGATAAACCACCAAAGAGTCTAAATCTAGCGAATCGTTTTGGAAAATCGATTTTAATCAAAAGCGCCAAACATAGACTGCTTTGCCAGATTTCAGAGTGGCCACCTAAATATTTTATTTTTGGAAAATTTAGGAAACCCTGACTCGTGCCTAAGGCCACGTGTCCGTCATCACCAAAGTTACCTCGGTTTGGAAACTTGGGTACGAGAGGGGAAGGTCCTAAAATGAGCAGCCCCGCTCGCCCGATCAAAGATCGGTCTCTACTAACATGATATGTTGTTCTTATAAACACATGTGTTCTTATTCCGGTTATTAATCTAGAATTACTATGTGATGCGCACATCATACAAGTATAGACTAAATCACTCAATTTGGAACAAAACATCTCATGTTTGTTTTTCGAAAATGGTTTGAAGTTGCTACCCTCAAGTAGGCTAAAATGCAGATTTGTCACCCTCAAGTGGACTTAAAACATGATTTGCCACTCTCAAGTGGGCTTAAAATGCACATTTTGATGAATTGTTCCAATTCAAGCAATGAAGCTTTCATCCACTGGCATTCATGCAGTTAATCACTTAAGCACATAGCCTCTTGGCAAGCATACTATCATGGCAGTCACTTACACACATGCAAGGATGTTAAAGCATAAACACTTACAGTATACTCCGAGCCAAAACAAAAACTAGTTAGAAATCAATGCATGATCCTAACTATGTTAAGTGCTTAATGCAACACATGCAAAATGCAACTAAATGGGCTTAGCTATCTAAGATGGCATATGAATGCGACATTTGATACATGTATTCAAAGAAGTGTATTGAAATACAATGCGGTTTGAATGATGCGCCGAGCCCAGTGCATGCACGACAAATGAATGATGCAAACATGCAAAGCATAAGGTATGCTAATTGAAATATGCCCTAAACTAACCATCAAAAGCGGATAAGTAAAAGGGAGAAAGACGTGGGGTTGGAAGACATTCACACACATACGCACACTTATTACAACATTTGCCCTATTGACGGAGGGTCCGAATAAAATGAAAGCTAACTAGCTACGCTAATTAAGCTAACTATTACAAACCAACTAATTAACTAACTATTCTAGCTAATTAATTATTACAAACCAAATTGAATAACTAGCTAATCTAAGCTAATTAGAATATTACAAAGCACTAAACTAAATTAATTATAGCATAGGTAATTAACTATAACTAGCTAACAAAAGCCATAAATGGCCTCGCGGGTGAGGGAGATATGCATGCTCGGTTGCGTCCCCCCGAAAATCTACCGCCTTGCCTCAAGACACCTCTATTTGCAGTTTTTGAACCTTTGAAAATTACATCGATTTTCAAATTGCTTCTTTCTAATCTCAAGAACACCTTGAGGGCTGAAATTCCTCCTGTTGCTTTGAAGCACAGCAACAACAGCACCTTCTTGAGCCAAAAACCAGCCTTTTGAAGCTCCCACAAGACCCTCAAGCACCTCAGCAACAAGATAGGAGTGTTTGGCTAAGAGGTTGTGTGCAAAAGTGTGAAGAAAGCTCACTTCCAAGCACTATAGAGCACAATATATATATATAGAGAGAGAGAGAATTCTAGAGAGAGAGTCAATTTTTGTCTCTAAATTTTCTCCACCCTTGAAAGGGGGAGAGAGCTCCCCTTATATAGAATATGCAAGCTAAAGCTTGCTTGAATCCCTCCCTACACGTGTAGGGAGGATGCATTCTGTGCCCAACAGCTGGCACAGATGGCACCAAAAATATCTGCAGAAAGTGAAAAATGGCCATCGACCACCCCACCTAGTCGACCGACCACCTCAGGTAGTCGACAAGGGAAAAAACTGGTCGACAGGGCAAAAAGGGGGTCTCCTAAGAGAGGAGAAGGTGGTGGCATGCTGCAGACCACTTGAGGTGGTCGACCGACCACCCACCCTAGTCAACCGACCACCTAAAGTGGCTGACAAGGGAGATAACTGGTAGACATGGGAGCAAAGTGGTCTACACCACTGTTTCTCCCTCCAAGCAAAAGGGGGGGGGGACCAAGAGTTGGCTTAAAACAAGCACAAAACCAAGAGAGTTTAGAGACTTAGAGGCAAGGCGCGCAGCCGAAAACCTCGGGGACTCCAAACAAGTGCGAACATGCGCAATCATCGAGCACTCAAACGATAATGTCCAAGTCTTTAGGACGGTAAAAAATGGGGTGTCTACAGCAGAGGACCAGTGTTAGTTTCTCTCCCGCCAGTTACTCGACGAAGAAGGAACAAACAAGCATCAGCATCGGGACAAAATGCTTCGTCGACCCCTGTTCATGCACATAATACACCACCATCTCACCCACCTAGAACAAGGATGGCACAGAATGGAGAAGAACTTGCTCCCATGATGGCAGCTATTCAGAAAACCATGGATACCGTAAATCAATGGATGGTCGCACATGATGAGGTCATCGCTGATCTGCGACGCCTATCTGGGGCATTTGCATCTACAGTACATCCAAACCCTACTGCTCAGCCAAATCCCGATCTTCCTCCACTAGTGGAAAATCCCCAGATCCCAGATCTCCAAGTGGTGTTTCCATAGGCTCCAGCTTATAGGCCCTCGACATAACCACAGGGGGAACTCCCTCCCTTTGACATCAATGATGATCTAGCTATGATAAAAATTTCCAGGCTAGAGAAAGCGCTAAAAAAATCCCAAGGCTTCAATTCCATTCCAGACATTAAAGGTGGGTACATTGAGGCTTCAGTCAGACTACTAGAGAAGTTTAAAATGCCCCACATCGACAGATTCGATGGAAGTGGGGATCCAATTGTGCATGTCCGCCTGTTTTCAGATGTTCTGAAGCCAATGGGCCTTTCTCGTGCTCAGAAATTGTCCTTATTTGGGAGAACTCTGTTTGATGTAACAGCCATCTGGTATGCAAAACTAGAGGATTCTATGAAGCAGAACTGGAAAGAACTGTCTGAGGGGTTTGTTAACCAGTATTCATACAATACTCAGATTGAGGTAACAATCAGAGAATTGGAGGCAACTACCCAAAACCCCAAGGAACCCTTTATTGACTCTGTCGCCAGATGGAGAGCAATGGCAGCAGGGATGACAAACAGACCCTTTGAAAGGGAGCAAGTCAGGCTAGTGGTCCACAATCTTGAGCCTGATATGCTACAAAGGATGATAATGACTCCGTTTATCTACATTTGCTTCACTACACGAGTTAGGGATCCAAATTGAAAGTGCATTCAAGAAGGGGATTATCCATAGAACTAGTGAACCCGAAAAAAGGCCATTCACTCGGAGTACAAATGTTGGTACAAACACTATTCCACGGTCTGCAGATGTTAGTACCTTGGCTACATCGTCGGCCAAGATGGCCGATCCCTTTGCTGCTACTACAAACTCACAAACTGCACAAAATGGTCAACCTTGGTTCCAAAGAACTTTTACCCCTCTCCATATGAGTCTGACCCGCGCTCTCAAGATGTTATTGGAAAGGGGACATCTCAAGCCTCTCGATCCATGACCTCTCCCAAACCCACTGCTAGCTAGACACGACCCAACTTAATATTGTTCCTTCCACCAACAACATGGCCATCCTACGGACTCATGCATTCGTCTACGTCATGAGATCTAGAATCTCATCGACAACAAAGTCATCGCCCCTCCTAAACCAAATGTGACAACCAACCCACTTCCCGCACACAACCAAGTTCCTCCTTCCAGAAATATTAACCATATCCAAACACTACCACCTACCTTCAACCCCAGCACATATATTACCTCGTCTCACCTACCAAAACCAGAGGTGGTTATTCCAGAAAACACGGACGTGTGCATGATAGAGTTAACCTCACAAATCCAACCCAAGCATGTGGTGGCAGGAATAGAGAAAGAGGAGAATACACCAATGACTGGGCTGTCTGATACCTATGTCATAGAAAAGGGGGCATCACTCGCAGAAGAGTATGATTCCAGCTTTTACATTGTGGCCATTGATCAGCCAAAACCAGTGGTCATATTGCCAGATATTCTCAGTGTCAATGCTATCAGGGAAGGCCAGTTAGGGCAACACTAGGACGATTGGCCTGAACAAAGCCTAAATGACTTGGTCGAGTGGGAGGAAAACCTAGCCCAGATAGAAGAAGACCTAGCGAATCTCTACTTCTTTGACGAAGAGGATACAAGCGGTGTCCAGATAGGCTGGTGGGATTCAAGTCAGCCAGAAACAAACAACGGTTGGCTCAGTGCCGAAGAGCTGATGAGGCAGAATAGACAAGAGGAATCAAGAAGGAAAATGCCGAAGCCACATCCTTGATTAGCACAGACTAAGTGCTGGAACAATTCCAATAGAAAAGAATGGAAGCAATCCAAAGGAAGATGGCCTCAGAGCGAGGAAATGACAACAAAACAATGCCATTTTGGAATGCAGAAACCAAAACCATAGTGGAAAAGGAATGGCATGCTGTTAATGAGAGGCATGATGTGAACATGCTCCAGGTAAAGCCTGATAAACACCTGGCCATGACTGCAGGGGAGTGGTGGCAAGATAATGATTTGAGTTACGCATACACGGATGAAGGGTGGAAATCTGATACCCCCGACGATACGTGGTATACGAACGAGATCAATCACATGACCCGGAGTGGTCGGTACATCAAACCTGCAGCTTTAGATCAATCGGAATCCTCCAACAAAGAGGTTATGAACACAAAAGAGAAGGATTATGAAGAGAACCTGGTCTTGAAGCAACTCAAGAAGATTCAGGTAGATATATCAATCTGGGGACTGATAATGGCCTCCCGGGAGCATCGGCAAGCACTGCTAGAGGAAATGAATTGAATCAAGCTACCTATTGACACTACCACTGATCAACTAGTGTCGTTAGTCACGTCTAGAGATGTTACGCCAATGATATCTTTCACAGATAAAGAGTTGCCACCTGAGGGTGCCAACCACAACCGACCATTGTACGTGACTCTGGAGAGCCGAAAAAAGTGGATTCCGGTGGTGTTAGTAGATACTGAATTAGTGTAGACACCCCATTTTTGACCGACCTTAAGACTCAGATGTCATCGATTGAGCGCTCGGTGAATGCGCATGTTGTGCTCGTTTTGAGGTTACGGAGTCTCGACTGAGAGCCTTACCTCCGGACCTCGGGACTCTTTTGTGCTTTGCCTCGGTTTGCGAACCAGGTTCTATTTTCTCTTCTCGAAGGGAGGGAGAGGTCTCGTAGACCATCTCTCAGTGGCCGTAGGCTGCATTTCATAGTCGTAGGCCACTGTTCCCGTTTGGAGACCAGTTTCTGATTTTCGGAGCCGTCGGCCGTGCGCCTCGGTTCGGGATCGCCTAACTTTCTCCGTTTGCTCTGATTTTCGGAGCACACCTTGTTCCCTCTCCCTAGAGGGACACTGTGGCCCGGGAGACCACCTTTGTGGTCCCATGCCACCCCCGGTGCTTAATAGTCAGTTTTCGGGGCCTCCAGCCACGCGTTTTGACCCCCGAACCCTAGTTTTGCATCGGTGTGGGTTCATTTTTGGCGTGGACCCTAGTTTCATTGTTTGGAAGGAGGTACGGGGGTGGGAGACCAGAAATTCTCTTGGAGACCACCTCTTCTCCTGCCGACCGATTTTCTTGTCAGGAAGCTGGTCTCCTTGGCTTTTGAGCCACATTTTCGGGTCACCCATACCACCACTGAGTTGCATTCTCCTGGGAGACCACCAATATGGGCTGGCCGACCACCTTTTGAGCTTGACCCTTTTGAACCTGGTTGGCCGACCAGGGGGAGTGGTCGGCCGACCACCTGAACTGGTCGGCCAGCCTTCTCCTTTTTTGTCTCTCTGAATGGAATCCAGCTGTGCCAGCTGGGAGGCATTTGCTCCATCCTCCGAGGATTGACCCTCTTGTTTTGGCTTCTTAAAGAAGCTTGACCCTTTACTCTTAGCTTCTAAGAGAAGCTTGACCTTTGTTAAGCTTCTTGAGGAAGCTTGACCCCTTTGGTCTGGCTTCCTCAAGAAGCTTGACCCTTTTAGTTTAGCTTCCTTAAGAAGCTTGGCCTCTTTGCTCCAAGCTTCTAAGAGAAGCCTTGAACCTCTTCTTCTATAAGAGAGACCCTCCTCTCCACTTGCAAGGGTTGAGATTTTTGTGTCTAAAGCTTATACACTTCCCTCCATATCTCTCTACTTCAAGCTTCAAAAGTCCATAGTTCTTGGCCCCTTTGCACTACACCTCCAAGCACAACACCTCCACTATTAACCTAAACACCTTGGAGCTCATTTTTAGAGGTTGAAGAGTTCCTACTTTGGTCCAGAAGCTACTGGAGGTCTTCTCTACAAGGGTAACATTCATTCCCCCTTTTTAAGTATTGTTTTGCTTCACATCTTAGCTCCATTTGCAAGCATATTTAGGCTTTGTCATAAACTGAAAAAAGTCTTGTTGTGAGCTTCTAAACATGTTTGTTTAAGACTATTTTTCTGTTGGAGGTCATCTACCCCCTTGCATGCTTCATTTCCTCTTGTTTTAGGCCATGCATTAGGGCCTTTGTTGTGAGCTTTGTTGGCCCTTTTGACCACTGAAATCCAGCAGATTTTCAGTGGTTATTATGTGTTTTTGAGCATCAAAATCAGAGAGGGGTGACCCTCTCATCCCTTGTTTTGTTTACTACCTTTCTTGGCCTTTCAAAGGAGCCCCTATTTGCATGTTTTCAAGCCATGTTTCAGGCCACTTTTTGTGAGTTTTGTGACCTGCATAGGCTCTGTCCAGAGCCCTTTTTTCCATGTTGAATGTCTATTGTGCATGTGTAGAGTAATCCTCTTCAAGGCCTTTCAAAGGGGCCTTTACTTGCATGCTTCCTATGCTCATTTCAGGCCCTTTTCAGTGAGTTTTAGAGCCATCATAACCTCTATCCAGAGGTGATTTTTTCATTTTGTATGTCCATCATGCATGTGTTGAATAACCCTCTTATTGGCCTTTCAAAGGAACATATCATTCTTGCATGCATTGGCCACGTTTCCATGGGCTTTTAGGCATTATTTGGCATGGCATACCTCTGTTTTGGCTGGTTTGGTGAGCTCTCATGTGCTTCATATAATTGTAGTGCAAATCATGGTTCACTAGCTTGTATTGCATGATCTTTTGGCCCTTAATTCTAGCACTTTTTGGCCATGCCTTAGACTGATTTTGTGTATATTTTGGACTACCTTAGCTCTTTTTTTGGGTCTCATGGTCGAATGATATTTGTTTTGCATGCTTGTAGTTCAATGTCCATGCTTAGTTTTGGGTTTCGAGGTCTATTACATGCATATACTGAGGTGCTTTCATGTTTTGGGGCCATTGCATATCATATTTCAGAGCTTACGTGTATGCCACATTCCCATAATTTTCACTCTTTAAATGCGTTTGAGAGTTGGGCTTGTATGCCTTGTTTTCGGACCATTGAATGAGCTTCATTTCTTTGCATATTGAGCCATCATTTTAGGCCATTTTCCCACTATCTTGGACCTGCCTAGGGTCTGTTTGGGGCTGGTCTTGCCATTTGTGCATCACTTTGTGTACCTCTAGTGTAATCCGCTTCACTAGTTTCGGTAATGGTGCCATCGAGCATGCATTGTGTGAAGTGTTTACATGATTCGGGACCATTGTGCATCATGTTTCAGAGCTGGAGAATGTGTGTTTCCATGCCATATTTCATCCTTTGCCATGCTTAGTTAGAGTTGCGTGTTGTGCCTTAGGATCGGTCCTTTGTATTCGTGCATGTTTGCATGTATTTCGGTTGTCTCATTTTCATGTATGGCCACTGATTTGAGTGGGGCTGAGGTCCACTCACTTTAGTTTAAGTCCATATTGCATTGTGTATGCCATATAGTTCGTGTGCATTGAGTATGCCATTCTCAGTTCATAGCATTGCGTATACTAGTTGCATGTTTGCATATCATCCCTCGCATGCCAGCATGATTAGGTTGCATTGCATTTAGGGTTGCATGTTAGTCACATTGTGTATGCCATCTCATTGCATTGTGTTTGGAGTAGGGTTAGTCCAAACACGGGAAACGAGGGACGTTTCGTACTCCAAGGGACGAAACATGTCTCAATTCCCAATCGCCGACACTCCGGATTACCCATGATGGAGTTTAGGCCTTGTTATGCTTATATTTGCATTCATTTCACATTGAGTCGTGCAATTCGACTCCTCGGCCATCATGCATCGAGATGCGTGATTGGTGGCACGAGGATCGAGGTCTACACTCCCTAGAGCTTGTGTAATGACGGGGAGAGTGGTCATGCACACATGTGTTGAAAATACTTTGCCATGCCCCTTTCTTGCTCTCTGTTGCAGCAAATCGGAATCCAGTAGCAAAAACTAGTCAGCAGCCTTCGGAAGTTTTGTACAGTGTTCTAGGACCAATTGCAAAACAGAGGCAAATCGGGGCATCGCAAGGAATTTCCCGACAAAGCGACCCGAGCATGCATGTATCTTTCATCATTCAGAACAAGAGCTGAGGCAGTCCATTTTATAGCTTGCATGCTAGTTTGTTCGCTTTCCTAGTTAATTTGTTAATTAATTAGGGTTTTGTAATATTTAATTAGCTAGAGTAGTTAATTATTTATTCGAACTATATTATTTATTTAGACCCTCCGAGCAAGGGCAATTGTGTAATAAGTGTGTGTGTGTGTGATGTATGTTTTCCAACCCCACGTCTTTCTCCCTTTTATTTACCAGCTTATGATGGTTAGTTTAGGGCATGTTTCAATTAGCATCTATATGTTCGCATGTTTGCATTCATTCATCTGTATTGCACGTACCGGGCTCGGCGCATCATACTAACTGCATTGTATTTCAATTCCAAGTTGAATACATGTTTCCTATTGCATTTCATATGCCATGTTTAGAATAGCCGAGCCTATCTTAGTTGCATTTTGCATGTGTTGCATTAGCCATCTTAACATGAACTAGGATCATGCATATGATTACTAACTAGTTTCTGTTTTGGCTCGGAGTACTCGGTAAGTGTTTATGCTTCAGCACCCTTACATGTGTGTGAGTGACTACCATGATAGCATGCTTACCATGAGGCTAAGTGCTTATGTGATATACCTGCCTGAATGCCTGTGGGTGGAGGTTGGATTATCTGAATTGGAACAATTCATTGATTGCGAGTTTTAAGCCTACTAGATAGTGGCAAAACACCATGTTTTCTAAGCCCACTTGAGGGTGGCAAAATCCGCATTTTAGCCTACTTGCGAGTAGCAAACCGCTTTCAAATAAACAAACATGAAATGTTTTGTTCCAACTCAAACGATCCAGTCTATACTTGTATGCTGTGTGCATCACATAGTATTCTCAGGCTAATAAACTGGAATAAGAGCACATGTGTTTTCAAAAACAAGATATCATGCTTAGTAGTGGCCGATCTTTGATCGGGCGAGCGGGGGTGCTCATGAAATGACCTTCCCCAATCGTACCCAAGTTCCCGAGCCGAGGCAACTTTGGTGATGATGGACACGTGGCCTTAGGCACGAGTCAGGGTTTCCTAAATTCCTCCAAAATAAATATTTAGGTGGCGACTCTATATCTGGCAAAGCAGTCCATGTTTGGCACTTCTTTCAAAAAATCTGTTTTCAAAAACGATTTGCTGGATTTGGACTCTTTGATGATTCATCGGTCTTGCATTGCACTCTGCGAGATTAGATACAGGACCGTGACATTGAGTCCTGAACAGTAGTGAGCCCAAATGAACAAAATGGGATTCCCTCCCGAGACGTTCGGGGACGTCTACAGTTTCTGGCGACTCTGCTGGTGAGTTAGAGAACTTGACTCGAACTCATGATATCTTGTTTTGATTACACTTATGTGTTTCTTTGCATTGCATTTGCATTGGTGCGTCTAGGACACCGTGTTTGCCCTATGCTATTCCTAAATGGTTTGTCGGAGGCTCTCTTCGAGAAGCGTGCCATGAGGCTGACCGGTTGCGGGCTCTGCCACGACGGGAACACAAACCCCGATTTTATCGGGGCAACCTTTTTGACCATTCGACTTAGTGCATATTCGGAATCCATAGTGACCATTCCAAGCTAGGACATGTTGCTTACCCGATTGTAGGTTGTTTAAAACCGCTGCGTGCGTAGTGAAACCCTAGCTCCTGACAAAATAGGACAGAGAAACCTTACCCCAACATAGGGGTTTTTTCGCTCTCACTTGCTTGCTATGTGCTTTTAGAGTGCGTCTCTACAGGAATGCATGTATCAGTTTGCAAGTCTGGGTGTCAGGCCTGAGGGCACCAATATTTGGGAATCGGTTTTACCTGAGGGTATCAGTTTACAGGCAGAACTTGTGGCAGAATTATGTAGAGGGAGGGGGGGCGCAGTCATTCAGCTTTGCTCATTTTGGTTTTGGTGAAATCAGGCTGAGGTGCTGTCTGTTTTCTCTTTTGCAAGGTAGTCTTGGAACCATAGCTTCAGAAGGCTCCGATATCCCCCAGGTTCATTGGACTCGTGTCAATAGACTTTGTCAGGTCAGAAATTCAGTTCAAGGGCAAATCAGTGTTCCTTCGCCAGAGGCAGGGTAAAAAGGCTAGTTAGGCACAGATCATCAGTTCAACAGTCTTCGGATCAGAAGTCATTATCCATCTCACCTGTGTGCAGTTGGGTTGAAATATCTGCTTTTGCTCCAGAGATAGACATACCGGTAGTTCAGATAGATCAGAAGATGGTGCACCAACTCCAAGAAAGTATGAAAATCATGCAGCAGGACGCTGTCCGCCAAGCGGAATTTGCCAAACAGCAGGCCGAGGTCATGGCCCAGCAAGCAGAGCTAATTACCCGGCTACAGCAGCAAGCCGGAGCATCAGCTTCACACCAAGCTCCTTCCCCACCAAGAGATCCAATACCCGGGGAGACGGCGAATGTCCAGAATGTCCAAGGAGATACAGATATTTCGACAGGGCTGGCTCCGCCCCTGATTCTACCTCAATTATCCAAGGCACCCATTCCTATCAATCAATCGGATTCTCCCTTCGAATTCAAGGTGGACCGTACGGCATTAAAAGTGAGCAAGCTTGAAAAGCTGTTCAAAAAATCTCAGGGTATGAAGTCCATCCCGGACATTGAGGATGGGTACACTGACGCAGCCGTGACGTTGCCGAACAGATTTAAGATGCCACATATTGACCGCTTTGACGGGTCCAGGGATCCCATGGTGCATCTCCGTTTGTTTTTAGACATACTAAGGCCGATAGGCCTCACCAGGTTACAGAGGCTTTCATTATTCGGCTGAACCCTATCGGGTGTGGCGGCCATCTGGTACGCAAAGTTGGAAGATAATGTGAAGCGGAACTGGGATGAGATGTCTGAGGCTTTCATTGCACAGTACTCCTATAATACACAGATCGAGATCACAACCCGTGATCTCGAGACGACTAGGCAGGAGCCTTAGGAGAGTTTTTCTGACTTCATAACCCGGTGGAGGGCCAAGGCCTCAACGATGACCACTAGGCCCACTGACAAAGATCAGATTCGGATGATTGTGCGCAATCTCCAGCCCAAGCTTATGCAGAAAATGATTGTTCTCCCCTTCCCCACTTTTTCATATTTACATGAGATAGGGGTACAAATTGAGGATGTTATGAAACAGGGTTTGATTGACCAAGACAGAGAGCAGCCCAGGAGGGCATTTTCTCGCAGTTCGAATGCGACCACCAGTGGTGATGCAACTGCAAGATCTTCTGAAGTGGGCATGGTCACCACCACCGCATCAAAAATAGCTACCCCATTCACCAGTGCGTCCGGAAGTAGCTCACAAAAAACCAAATATCCACCTCGAGTCAAGAGGGTTTTTACCCCACTTTATATGCCTTTGTCAAAGGCTCTAGAGGTCTTACTCCGGAAAGGATATCTGAAACCATTGGAACAACGGCCTCTACCCGATCCTATCCCTCCAAAGCATGACCAGACTAAATACTGTGCCTACCATCAACAAACCGGTCATGACACTGACAGTTGCTTTCGTCTGCGCCATGATGTACATGATTTGTTTGACAACAGGGTCATCGCCGCGCCAGTCTTGCAAAGTCTATCGGCACTTGATCAGTGAACTTATGGGGGATAATGTGACTATGTGATCGGGGGATGAACCACCTGCGGATGGCGCTCAATTTACTCTAGATGTGGCGTATGGCACGCACTATTTTAAGCATTTGCGAATGCTGGTTTTTGTACTTTCTGACTTGGGTATTGAGTCAGTCTTGTTATGTTGTATTGAGTCAGTCTTTTTTTACTGAGTCAGTTGGGTCTGTCTTGTTATACCGAGTCAGTCCTGCTTTGTTAGAGCCGGGTGATCCCGGGGGCGTTGCCTCGGATATCACTATTTTGTTTTGTGTTTGTCTTTTCGCTTTCTTTTGAGCCTATTTCTGCTGGGGAGCTAGTTACACCAGAAGATCTAATAGATACAGCTGTGGTTTTCATGCTTTTGTGCTTGTTTCTGCTTTGACCCTGTTGTGCCAGCAAACTTGAATGAAACGGCAGTACATTTCATCTGCTCTTTTGTGCCTTGAAATCATTGCATTGACCTAAGTTTTTCAAAACTTTTCGAATAATGTGTTGAAAACGAAGAGGAATGAATTCCTCGGGTTTTGTAAATTTTGATCAATTGAGAAAAAGAGAGGCGTGCTAAGCCCTTAATGAATGAGATCATGTTTGTTAATGTGAGTACTGAGAAGGATCCTGACTTGATCCAGATTGGTTCTACACTGCCTTCAGCGCGAGCGATTTGTCGCTTTCTTAAAAAAATTTCAAAAAATGTTTTGCGCAGTCCTGCGAAGACCTATGTGGAATCGCTCTTGAGATTGTGCAGCCTAGGATCGCTCTCAGCCTTAAGACTCAACCCCCTGCTTTCGAACCTTGAATTTAGATTCAGAATGTTCAACGGTCAACCACAATGTAAGGCCCGTGTGGCTAGGTCAGAAGCAGCCCATGAACTAGGGGCAAGAATATCAGATGTGATCAAAGGAAGCTCACGAAGCTAGATCAAAAGCAGCCCTTGAACTAGGGGCAAAAATGTCAGATGCGCTTGAAGAGTCAAAGATGAGTCTTTTCTGCAAACCAGGGAAGACTAGCAAGAATGCCAAATCCCAGAAGGGAGGAAAGAAGAAAGTATTGCTAAAGAATAACCGAGTTCCTATCCACAACACTAGGGACAAATTCAGCCCCCTATTGGATGGACTTCTACATCATTAGCGAACAACAGCCGTTCTCCTGGATTCAAATGACTTCAAGATCTCAAAACCATTTGATATGGACAAAGCTACACTTTTACCCTTGAGAGGCTCGCTGGGCTGAAAACCCGGAAGGGCGACCCAGGCAAAAGTTAGAGCAAGAAAAAGAAGACAAAGAAAAAAAAGAAAAATGCAAAGAATGAAAAAAAAAAAGAAGAAAAAAATGAAGAAAATGAAAAGAAAAGATGAAAAAGAAAAGAAATGAAAAGAATTAAAAAGAAGAGAAGAACAAAGCTCGAAAGGTTGAAAACCCAGAAAGGGTGGCCTTGTCAAAAGTTAGAGTGCAAAAGGAGAGGTTAATACCCGAGTGTACCTTAACCCCAAACTACGTAAGGCTTGATTCCCATCTTTGGGATACGTAGGCAACTTCATTATGAAGTCCAGCTGTAAAACACTTCAAATTCGATTGTGTCCATGTATTGGTTTTGATCATCTTTGCCTTCTCTGTATCCGAGAGTTCGGTTGTGATCGTCACTTTAAGGACTGATTACAATGCGCTGCGGTGCTATCCAAACAAGGGGCAACTTTCCGTTGCCATACAGTGTGTCGTGGTGCTATTCAAACAAGGGGCAATTTTCCGTTGCCATGCGGTATCCTTCAGACAAAGGGGCAGTTTTCCATTGTTTTGGATCTGAGGTTGTGTATCTCAAGAGTAGGTTCCGTGCTCGTCGAGCAATGGCCGTTTGCAAAAATAGTTTCTGAGAATTTTTACTGAGGTTGACTAATTCTCTCGAAAATTATTCCATTCTTTTAAAACTGGACTATTTCTTGGACCCAAAAAAAGGAAAATTTTCAGTGCTCATAGCCTGACTTGCATGATTTTAAATCAGAAAATTGAACAAGCATGTTAATCTAACTCTCATTTTGGTCAAAATTGTTTTAGTAGAAAACCAAAACAAAAATGGTCAAAATGATGAACTAGGGGCACAGTTGAGTCAGGCTTCCTGTCTTTCCCCCTTTGTCAATGCATTTGCCAGAAAGGGCACCATACTTGCCGGAAAGGGTACCCTATTCGCCAAGAAGGGCACAACTGAAGTTAACAACAAAGGGCTGAAAGCTCTCTCATCCTCCAAACAGCGAGGTATCAAGCCAAGTGCGAAGCATGAATTGTAATGGATCAAGACACTCCACTCCTTCATCTGGGGCATCGACTAAATGTCACCGAAGGAAATAGCCGCGAGCTGATAACGTTACGCATTAACCCGCAACTTCTTGTTTATCCATCAACCACCCAGGGGAGGGATAAAAAACGAGAGATTGAAGAATAGAGAGATGTGCGCTGAGAGAAAAAGTGAGGAAAATGGCTTTTTCAGAGAAAAAAAAAAAAGAGCCTGAGGGCCGAGTGATGTGAGAATCACAAATGAGAAAGGGTGGGAAACAATACCCAGAGAAACAGGCTCCCTGTGCACGTCTGAGTGTCGTGTCTTTTTGTTTTATCTCAATTCTTGTTTTGAGTCGTTTCAAGTGTTACTCGATGTGTTTAGGTTGTTTACCTTTTGTTTTTCGTTGTTGAGTCGTAGTGCGCTGTGTTTAGTCGTAGGCTCAATACCCCGGTCAAGAACTCATCTCTCAATTTCAAAAATAAAATCGTTTTGCGCTCCGAGTGCTGTGTCGTTCTCCACATCTGTGCAAAACAAGATTTGTTCTTTCGTAAAACCGCAGGGTTCAACCCCAGTCATACCGGAACAGTAAAACCAGGACCTATCTGAAGCTATATAGGTTCTAGACTGCAAAGCAAAAGAAAAGAAGGAAAATGTCGGGTATCTGAGTTTGTTTCAACTTCAGTAAGTTCCGAGATTGCATTCCGTATGTACCTCTTTACGTCTTGCCAATGCTCCGAAGTATGAGTGTGCCTCTACCTCAAGCTCAAGATCAAGTCTGCTTCAAGCCAGAATGGCGATCAAGTGCTCTCCCTGAGTACCATTCCTTGCCAGAGGCATCTTGGCTGAGTTCGCAATAAGTTCCTAGGAGACCAACTGCGACGGTGGAAACTAGAGTTCGAGTGGCTGTTGCCTAGAACGCAAAGGTTCGGGATTTTCGAGACTAAAGTCTGGTTTAAATACCCAGAGGCATGTCCTCGGCTTGAAATCTGTATGGAAGCCCCATAGGTTAAGATAGCGTGTATGCACCTCAATTCTGGATACTGAACCAACCTAGTCTGTCACCCCGTTAGAGAATAGGGAAAGTTGTGAATATGATTAGGAAGAAAGGCAGCATCCAAAGTGTTCTACGTGAAGAACCCTTGTCAGTATTCCAGAGCCTTTGTACTGTCAGTTGAAGGTAAGTGTTTGAAGAGCACAAGGGGGGGAGTGGGGGATCCCCGTCAGAGTAGAGCGATTCATCGCCACTCACCCCATGAGGTGCTTTCTAAAGCGCCGCTATGCTTGTTTATTGCGTTCCTTAAACATCATGCATTGTATGGCATTGTACCTATCAAGTTTCTTTCTCATTCATGCATGATATGTTATGTACGGTTCATTCAAAGAAGTTCTGTTTGAGATAATTTATTTAGTGTATCAATAACACTTCATTCACTTAGTGTATCAATCACACTTCATTTATTTAGTGTATCAATCACACTTCTTTCATTTTCTGTATCTATCACACACATTCTCATTTTCTGTATCTAACACACATTCTCATTTTGTGTATCTATCATGCATATATTCACTTCATTTACTTTAGTGTATCCATCACACTTCATTATCTTTTGTGTATCCGTCACACCTGTTCACTTAGTGCATCTATCACACTTTGTGTTCATCTTTAGTGTATCTATCATACTCTGTTCACATAGTGCATCTATTACACTTTGTGTTCACCTTTTGTATATCTATCATATTCTGTTCACATAGTGCATCTATCACACTTTGTGTTTACCTTTAGTGTATCTATCATACTCTGTTCACATAGTGCATCTATCACACTTTGTGTTCATCTTTAGTGTATCCATCACACCTGTTCACTTAGTGCATCTAGCACACTTTGTGTTCATCTTTAGTGTATCTATCATACTCTGTTCACATAGTGCATCTATCACACTTTGTGTTCACCTTTTGTATATCTATCATACTCTGTTCACATAGTGCATCTATCACACTTTGTGGTCATCTTTAGTGTACCTATCATACTCTGTTCACATAGTGCATCTATCACACTTTGTGTTTACCTTTTGTATATCTATCATACTCTGTTCACATAGTGCATCTATCACACTTTGTGTTCACCTTTAGTGTATCTATCATACTCTGTTCACATAGTGCATCTATCACACTTTGTGTTCATCTTTGTGTATCCATCACACTTGTTCACTTAGTGCATCTATTATACTTTGTGTTCGCCTTTAGTATATCTATCACACTCTGTTCACTTAGTGCATCTATCACACTTTGTGTTCACTTTTAGTGTATCAATCACACTCTATTCACTTAGTGCATCTATCACACTTTGTGTTCGCCTTTAGTATATCAATCACACTCTATTCACTTAGTGTATCTATCACACTTTGTGTTCGCTTTTAGTGTATCAATCATACTCTGTTCACTTAGTGCATCTGTCACACTTTGTGTTCACTTTTAGTGTATCAATTACACTTTGTTCACTTAGTGCATCTATCACACTTTGTGTTCATTTTTAGTTTATCAATCACACTCTGTTCACTTAGTGCATCCATCACACTTTGTGTTCGCTTTTAGTGTATCAATCACACTCTGTTCACTTAGTGCATCTATCACACTTTGTGTATCCATCACACGTTTACTCTGTGTATCTATCATACGCTCCCTTTGTGTATCTATCACACACTCACATTGTGTATCCATCACACGTTTGCTTTGTGTATCTATCACACTTCGTTTGTTTCTTGTATCCATCACACGTTCACTTTTGTGTATCTATCGCACATGCTCGCTAAGAATGCATAATCTTCTTACATCCTTTCTGTATGTATTGTAGTTTGGTTTTTCTTCACTTGCTTAAAACTGTTGCATTTATTGTGTATAAATTGCTTCATTACAGCTTTTCTTTGCATGATCATAAGTTATGTTCGGCTTTGTGCATGTCTCTTGCATTTTGCCCCTGCCTGCGGGCACATCTCTTGTTTATCTCGCCTGTTTGTTTAAGTCTTCGGCCTTGTCAAAAATGGGTCGTCTCTGGGCTTTGACATTCACTCCCGTCACTTATGACTTTCGAGTTCTGTCAAAGAGGGGCAACTATAGACACCCAATTTTTGACTGACCTTAAGACTCAGACGTCATCGATTGAGCGCTCGGTGATTGCGCATGTTGTGCTCATTCTGAGGTTACGGAGTCTCGACTGAGAGCCTTGCCTCCGGACCTCGGGACTCTTTTGTGCTTTGCCTCGGTTTGTGAACCAGGTTCTGTTTTCTCTTCCCGAAGGGAGGGAGAGGTCTCGTAGACCATCTCTCAGTGGCCGTAGGCTAGGTTTCATTGTCGTAGGCCACT
The DNA here is from genome assembly GCA_036172215.1 of Camellia granthamiana. Taxonomy (NCBI): domain Eukaryota; kingdom Viridiplantae; phylum Streptophyta; class Magnoliopsida; order Ericales; family Theaceae; genus Camellia; species Camellia granthamiana. The sequence goes on from CM069904.1 coordinate 45,286,642, forward strand.
GTTCTCGTTTGGAGACCAGTTTTCGATTTTCCGAGCCGTCGGCCGTGCGCCTCGGTTCGGGACCGCCTAAATTTCTCCGTTTGCTCTGATTTTTGGAGCACACCTTGTTCCCTCTCCCAAGAGGGACACTGTGGCCCGGGAGACCACCTTTGTGGTCCCACGCCACCTCCGATGCTTAATAGTCAGTTTTCGGGGCCTCTAGCCGCGCGTTTTGACCCCCGAACCCTAGTTTTGCATCGGTATGGGTTCATTCTTGGCGTGGACCCTAGTTTCATTGTTTGGAAGGTGGTACGGGGGTGGGAGACTAGCAATTCTCTTGGAGACCACCTCTTCTCCCGGCGGCCGATTTTCTTGTCAGGAAGCTGGTCTCCTTGGCTTTTGAGCCACATTTTCGGGTCTCCCATACCACCACTGAGTTGCATTCACCTGGGAGACCACCAATATGGGCTGGCCGACCACCTTTTGAACCTGGTCGGCTGACCAGAGGGTGTGGTCGGCCGACCACCTGAACTGGTCGGCCAGCCTTTTGCTTTTTTGTCTCTCTGAATGCAATCTAGCTGTGCCAGCTGGGAGGCATTTGCTCCATTGTCCGAGGATTGACCCTCTTGTTTTGGCTTCTTAAAGAAGCTTGACCCTTTACTCTTAGCTTCTAAGAGAAGCTTGACCTTCTGTTGAGCTTCTTGAGGAAGCTTGACCCCTTTGGTCAAGCTTCCTCAAGAAGCATGACCTTTTTGGTTTAGCTTCCTTAAGAAGCTTGGCCCCTTTGCTCCGAGCTTCTAAGAGAAGCCTTGGACCTCTTCTTCTATAAGAGAGACCCTCCTCTCCACTTGCGAGGGTTGAGATTTTTGTGTCTAAAGCTTATACACTTCCCTCCATATCTCTCTACTTCAAGCTTCAAAAGTCCATAGTTCTTGGCCCCTTTGCACTACACCTCCAAGCACAACACCTCCACTATCAACCTAAACATATTGGAGCTCATTTTCAGAGGTTGAAGAGTTACTACTTTGGTCCGGAAGCTGCTGGAGGTCTTCTCTACAAGTGTAACACTCATTCCCCCTTTTTAAGCATTGTTTTGCTTCACATCTTAGCTCCATTTGCAAGCATATTTAGGCTTTATCATAAACTGAAAAAAGTCTTGTTGTGAGCTTCTAAACATGTTTGTTTAAGACTATTTTTCTATTGGGGGTCATCTACCCCCTTGCATACTTCATTTCCTCTTGTTTTAGGCCATGCATTAGGGCCTTTGTTGTGAGCTTTGTTGGCCCTTTTGGCCCCTGAAATTCAGCGGATTTTCAGTGGTTATTATGTGTTTTTGAGCATCAAAATCAGAGAGGGGTGACCCTCTCACCCCTTGTTTTGTTTACTACCTTTCTTGGCCTTTCAAAGGAGCCCCTATTTGCATGTTTTCAAGCCATGTTTCAGGCCACTTTTTGTGAGTTTTGTGACCTGCATAGGCTCTGTCCAGAGCCTTTTTTGCCATGTTGAATGTCTATTGTACATGTGTAGAGTAATCCTCTTCAAGGCCTTTCAAAGGGGCCTTTACTTGCATGCTTCCTAGGCTCATTTCAAGCCCTTTTCAGTGAGTTTTAGGGCTATCATAACCTCTGTCCAGAGGTGATTTTGCCATTTTGTATGTCCATCATGCATGTGTTGAATAACCCTCTTATTGGCCTTTCAAAGGAACATATCATTCTTGCATGCATTGGCCATGTTTCCATGGGTTTTTAGGCATTATTTCGCATGGAATACCTTTGTTTTTGGCTGGTTTGGTGAGCTCTCATGTGCTTCATATAATTGTAGTGCAAATCATGGTTCACTAGCTTGTATTGCATGATCTTTTGGCCCTCAATTCTAGCCCTTTTTGGCCATGCCTTAGACTGATTTTGTGCATATTTTGGACTACCTTAGCTCTGTTTTTGGGTCTCATGGTCGAATGATGTTTGTTTTGCATGCCTGTAGTTCAATGTCCATGCTTAGTTTTGAGTTTCGAGGTCTATTACATGCATATACTGAGGTGTTTTCATGTCTTGCGGTCATTGCATATCATATTTCAGAGCTTACGTGTATGCCATATTCCCATAATTTTCACTCTGTAAATGCGTTTGAGAGTTGGGCTTGTATGTCTTATTTTCGGACCATTGAATGAGCTTCATTTCTTTGCATATTGAGCCATCATTTATGCCATTTTCCCACTATCTTGGACCTTCCTAGGGTCTGTTTGGGGCTGGTCTTGCCATTTGTGCATCACTTTGTGTACCTCTAGTGTAATCCGCTTCACTAGTTTCGGTAATGGTGCCATCGAGCATGCATTGTGTGAAGTGTTTACATGATTCGGGACCATTGTGCATCATGTTTCAGAGCTGGAGAATGTGTGTTTCCATGCCATATTTCATCCTTTGCCATGCTTAGTTAGAGTTGCGTGTTGTGCCTTAGGATCGGTCCTTTGTATTCGTGCATGTTTGCATGTATTTCGGTTGTCTCATTTTCATGTATGGCCACTGATTTGAGTGGGGCTGAGGTCCACTCACTTTAGTTTAAGTCCATATTGCATTGTGTATGCCATATAGTTCGTGTGCATTGAGTATGCCATTCTCAGTTCATAGCATTGCGTATGCTAGTTGCATGTTTGCATATCATCCCTCGCATGCCAGCATGATTAGGTTGCATTGCATTTAGGGTTGCATGTTAGTCACATTGTGTATGCCATCTCATTGCATTGTGTTCAGAGTAGGGTTAGTCCAAACACGGGAAACAAGGGACGTTTCGTACTCCAAGTGACGAAACGTGTCTCAATTCCCAGTCGTCGACACTCCGGATTACCCATGATGGAGTTTAGGCCTTGTCATGCTTATATGTGCATTCATTTCACATTGAGTTGTGCAATTCGACTCCTCGGCCATCATGCATCGAGATGCGTGATTGGTGGCACGAGGATCGAGGTCTACACTCCCTAGAGCTTGTGCAATGACGGGGAGAGTGGTCATGCACACATGTGTTGAAAATACTTTGCCATGCCCCTTTCTTGCTCTCTGTTGCAGCAAATCGGAATCCAGCAGCAAAAACTAGTCAGCAGCCTTCAGAAGTTTTGTACAGTGTTCTAGGACCAATTGCAAAACAGAGGCAAATCGGGGCATCGCAAGAAATTTCCCGACAAAGCGACCTGAGCATGCATGCATCTTTCATCATTCGGAACAAGAGCTGAGGCAATCCATTTTATAGCTTGCATGCTAGTTTATTCGCTTTCCTAGTTAATTTGTTAATTAATTATTGTTTTCTAATATTTAATTAGCTAAAGTAGTTAATTATTTATTCGGACCCTTCGAGCGAGGGCAATTGTGTAATAAGTGTGCGTGTGTGTGATGTATGTCTTCCAACCCCACGTCTTTCTCCCTTTTATTTACCAGCTTATGATGGTTAGTTTAGGGCATGTTTCAATTACCATCTATATGTTCGCATGTTTGCATTCATTCATCCGTATTGCACGCACCGGGCACGGCTCATCATACTAACTGCATTGTATTTCAATTCCAAGTTGAATACATGTTTCCTGTTGCATTTCATATGCCATGTTTAGAATAGCCGAGCCTGTCTTAGTTGCATTTTGCATGTGTTGCATTAGCCATCTTAACATGAACTAGGATCATGCATATGATTACTAACTAGTTTCTGTTTTGGCTCAGAGTACTCGGTAAGTGTTTATGATTCAGCACCCTTACATGTGTGTGGGTGACTACCATGATAGCATGCTTACCATGAGGCTAAGTGCTTATATGATATATCTGCCTGAATGTCTGTGGGTGGAGGTTGGATTATCTGAATTGGAACAATTCATTGATTGCGAGTTTTAAGCCCACTAGATAGTGGCAAAACACCATGTTTTCTAAGCCCACTTGAGGGTGGCAAAATCCGCATTTTAGCCTACTTGCGAGTAGCAAACCGCTTTCAAATAAACAAACATGAAATGTTTTGTTCCGACTCAATCGATCCAGTCTATACTTGTATGCTGTGTGCATCACATAGTAATCTTAGGCTAATAAATCGGAATAAGAGCACATGTGTTTTCAAAAACAAGATATCATGCTTAGTAGTGGCCGATCTTTGATCGGGCGAGCAGGGGTGCTCATGAAATGACCTTCCCCAATCGTACCCAAGTTCCCGAGCCGAGGCAACTTTGGTGATGACGGACACGTGGCCTTAGGCACGAGTCAGGGTTTCCTAAATTCCCCCAAAATAAATATTTAGGTGGCGACTCTGTATCTGGCAAACCAGTCCATGTTTGGCACTTCTTTCAAAAAATCTGTTTTCAAAAACGATTTGCCAGATTTGGACTCTTTGATGATTCATCGCTCTTGCATTGCACTCTGCGAGATTAGATACAGGACCGTGACATTGAGTCCTGAACTGTAGTGAGCCCAAATGAACAAAACGGGATTCCCTCCCGGGACGTTCGGGGATGTCTACAATTAGCAATTAATGTTTGCTTGGCACGGACTGCTTATGCCATAGGTTTGAGGCCTGTTGACTTTATGCCCACAACCCAATCCGTTCGAGCTTATGACAACACGAGCCGGGATGTTATGGGAACATTCAAAAGCCATATCCTGATCGGACCCTCCGAACATGAGGTCGAATTCCATGGAATGGATGTACCGGCAACTTTCAATCTACTGCTGGGAAGGCCTTGGTTACATCAGATAAAGGCTGTGTCATCAACAGTTCATCAGTTGGTGAAATACCCCCTTAAAGGTGTAATTGCTACTGTGTATGGTAATTCTGCAATCCATCCTCCCCAGGGTACTACCACACCAGTGTTAGAAATCATGCATGGGGAAGATGATGTATTCCTTTCTGGCTTCTCACCGACAGAGGCTCGGGTGGTTCAAACCATCATGGCAGAAGGTGACGAACTTATGTGAGTGCTCAGTCCATCTATATGATGAACAAGCAGGGACATATGCCTAGATCAGGACTAGGCAGGAGTGGCAGGCAAGGAGGTCCTGCCGCCAAGGAGATGATTCACAACCCCATGTTTTTGGGCTGGGATACAAACCTACTGCAGAAGATTGGCAAAGGAAGGAAGCTGAGTTGAGAGGAAGAGTTAAAGCAAAAAAGGCTGGGAAACAGTATGAGTTAGTCCATAAGCCAATACGGGGAACCTTGAACAGACGCTTTGTCCGCCAAGGGGAAGATTTCCTTTTTTGTGGATTTCCAGAGCCTTGGTTTGACCAGGAGACAAAGACAATGTGTCCCGGGTTCGAGGTCTTCTTTGGGCACCAGTTACCAGAAGAGAAAGATGAGCAGAAGCACCTGAACATTAATACAGATCAAAGCATGACCGCAAATATGGATGTTGAAGACGAAGAACTGTTAGGAAAAGCACTGATTGACCTACTAACGAGTTCTACTGTTGGAACTGAGTCTGACAACTTGGGGGATAGTTTTGTTATCTCAATGATTGGGGATGAACCAACTGCGGATTTCTCTAATCTTATTGTGGATGCATCTGAGGCTTCGCACCTAGTCTGGAAATTTGAAAAGGGGATCATCATTAGTAGTTCTGAATCAGATGACGAGTCCGAATCTGATTCCATTGAGTCTGAGTCAAATTTGAGTTCTTCTACGTCTGGTACTTCCGGGGGTGGTAACCCGGGTACGAAAGTCCTGCTAAAGTCGTCTTTAGTTTTTCTTTTGAGTCAACTGTAACCGAGGACCCAAACTGTACTAATGGGAATGTCGTAGACTTTGCTTACTTCTCTGTGCCTTTAGTTTGTTGTACTAATCTTGATTTTCAAAATTTTGACTTAAACGAAGTGGCAGAAATTCTTCGGGCTTTGAAAATTTTGGTTAACCAAGAGGAGGAAAGGCGTGTTAAACCCTGCACAGATGAAATGATTGCGATTAACATGGGTACTGAGGAAAATCCCCATTTGGCTCAGATCGGATCCACGCTGTCTTCAGAGGAACGCGAGTGTTTAATCGCTTTATTAAAAAAATTCGAAGATGTTTTTGCTTGGTCCTACGAAGACATGCCTGGGATCAATCCTGAGATTGTACAACACCGGATCCCCCTTAACCCTGAAGCCCGACCCGTCAAACAGAAACTGCATAGAGTTCGCCCAGACTTGGCCTTGAAGATTAAAGAGGAGGTCACCAAACAGATTGATGCGGGTTTCTTAATGGTATCTATGGGAGTCGGATATCAGTGCTTGCAGGGAAGCCGAATAATGGGTCTGATAGTAATCAGGATATATATTATGTTCGGCTCCATCATGTACGATCCCAAGGCCGAATAAACTAATCGGCCATAAAGCCAGCTGAACAAAAAGCCAAGTGGGAATTGGCACACGACAGAAGGGGCCGAATGAGTAATCACACGATGGATAAAGTGTGGGCCCGACCCTAGGGCCCAAAAGCGAATATAAATAGAGGAACATCAACCAAAGAAAGGTATATGAGAAATAACCCAAGAAACTTGAGACATAAACAAACGTGAGACATATACTAACTTGTCCGTCGGAGTGCTAATTCTGGCACTCCCGACTAGAGTGTTAATCCCTCTTTTAGGTGGCAATTAGAGGATCAGGAACGTCCTTCAGGATCCAAGAGTATTTCCGAACTTACCCCTCCACAGTTGGCGCCATCTGTGGGAATACTCAAGCTTATTTATGGCGAGCGTCACAGAAGATCCTTCGATAGTCGCTGACGAAACTACACCAAGAGACGACCTCACTCCAAGAAACATGCTGGGACCGGAGAATATCCCCGCGCGACGTGCCTTGAACTTTGATTCAGTAGCTCAGACCTCACCCTCAACTTCAACGCATGAGACAATGCAGACAATTATGGATTAGGCAAAGCAAAATGAACAGCGGCTGTAGAACATGATGGCTGAGAATGAGCGCCTGCGCCAGAATTTGGCCTTGGAGGTGGCGAAATCCCAATAAGCCACATGTCGAGACCGGGATCGACCTTCGGGAAAGAAGGATGGTCGCTGACGTCGACTTCAGAAACGCAATAATGATAGTGATTCAGACTCACCATCCATGGAGCCCAGAAAGAAAGGGCGCGTTGATGTATCCAGCTCGTCTGAAGGAAGTCCATATGTACGGCATAGACGAAGGAGAAGCGATGATTCAGATGAGAAAGATAAACATGACCCATTCGTGCGACGAATTGCCAGGGTTGTGCTACCCAAAAAGTTTAAGGCACCGTTGTTCATCCTCTACAACGGAAAATCAGACCCCACTGATCACATTCGTCATTACAAGCAAGCAATGATACTCTATGTCGACGACGAAGCCCTCATGTGTCGGATATTTCCAAGCAGTCTGGGACCACTGGTCATGAGGTGGTACAATAAACTGGAGCCGACATCGATTAAGAGCTTCCACCAACTCCAAAAGTCATTCAAGGTGAGATTCATCACTAATGAGGTCCAGCTGAAGCAAGCCTATTCTCTCTGGGCCATGCAAATTAAACCAGAAGAAACTCTTTATGAATACTCGGCCCCCTATTGGGAGTGCTTTAACCTGGTAGATGATGCTTGCAATGATTCCATGGCCATCACCACCTTTAAGATGGGATTGCATCCTGATAGCCCCCTCTACAGTTCATTAACCAGGCGTCCCCCCAAAACCGTCTGGGCATTAATGAAGAAGGTCGAAGAATACTGCAAAGTGGAAGATGATGCCCTTCGAGTCAAAGCCGGACGAAAAGCCGTTGAGACAGCCATGTCAGGAATTGTTCAGCCGATTAGCGCCATTCCGTCAAGAAGCCCTGAGTGGTAGAATCGCCTTAAACGAGACAAAAGGCATGACTCACGCCGATCAAATGACCACTATTCACATCGAGCTAATGAACAGTATCAAGTGGACAGCAGGCGCACAAGGCGTTCGGGCAAGAGACACACGGAGCTGACAGAGCCGATCAATAAGATTCTGTCGAAAGTACAACACCTTCCGTTCTTCAAATGGCCGTCCAAGATGACGGGACCTCCCGATGCGAGAAGACAGGATAAATGGTGTGAGTATCATAAAGACCATGGTCACAACACCGATAGTTGTTATTCATTAAAAGATCACCTTGAAGAATTGGTGCAAGACAGCCGTCTTACGCAATATGTCCGAAAGAACAATTCAACAAATATAGTAGCTCTACGGCCGGAGTCACCTCCTCTTGGTGTAATTCATATGATATACAGCTTGCCAACGCCACCTCAGGTGAACACAATCCAATTGCCGTCTAGCACCTATAGCCCTATCATGCCAGCGAAATGACCACACGACTCTAGAAGGGTTAGTTTCGATGACAGTGATTTAGTTCGAGTGACCCACCCCCACACTAATCCCCTCATCATTGAGCTACGTGTAAACAAATTCACCATCGAGCGTGTTCTCGTTGACCAGGGTAGCACTTCGGAGATAATGTATTACAAAACTTTTGTCAAACTTGGTTTTACCGATTCGGACCTGTCTCTGGCTGATTACCTGTTATTCGCCTTCAATGCTAACCTGGAGTATCCTTTGGGTAAGATCACACTACCTGTACAGGCCGGCACCAGATCAGCAGACGTGGAATTTCTGGTTGTCAAGCTCTCTTCGCCGTATAATCTGATCATGGGCAGAACTTGGTTACATATGATGCAAACCGTGCCAAGCAACTACCACCAGTTGCTCCGTTTTTCGACTAAATACAGTATCGAACAAATTCGCGGCTCTCAGAAATCGGCGCAGGCATGCTATCTTCTAGCTACAAAGAGATCGAGGGAATTGGAAGTGCATTCAATTAAGATACCGGATAGGGAAAGCCTCGAAGACATTGGGAGGATCCCAAGTGAAAAAGCAACCGAAGCCCTACATCGGGTCGAAATTGATGAAAGTCCTGACAAGTTCTTCATGATCAACGCTTCCTTGGATGAAGCCGAAAGACAGGAGTTGGTAGCCTTCTTACTTGGCAATATTGATGTATTTGCATAGACCCCATGCAAGAAGCCAGGAGTAGATCCGTCAGTGGCCCAACACCACTTGAGCGTCGATCCGAAATGTAAGCCGATTATTCAGAGAAGCCGGCGGTTAGCTGCGGAGCATACTTCGGCCGTCATTAAAGAAGTAGATTGGTTACTTGAAGCTAGGGCGGTTCTCGAAGTAACTTATCCTACATGGTTGTCCAATACTGTGGTCGTAAAGAAGAAAAATGGCCCTTGGCGTGTCTATGTGGACTTTACGGACTTGATCAAAGCTTGTCCCAAGGACTGTTTTCCCCTGCCCAGAATAGACCAACTCGTAGGTGTAACACCTCATCATCAACGCATGAGCTTCTTGGATGCCTACAAAGGTTATCATCAAATTGCCATACATCTGGAGGATCAAGAAAAAACCGCATTCCTCACCCCAAGAGGAACTTATTGCTACAAAGTCATGCCTTTTGGGCTAAAGAATGCGGGGACAACTTATCAAAGACTAGTGACTTCTGTGTTCAAGGAATAACTCGGTTGTACCATGGAAGTACACATCGACGATATGGTGGTCAAATCCAAGGAAAAGCACTCCTATCTAGTCAATTTGTCAGAGACATTCGACATTCTTTGAAAGTACCAGATGAAACTGAACGCTTCCAAGTGTGCATTTGGCATCGAATCCGGCAAATTCCTTGGCTACATCGTTAACCACCGCGGAATCGAAGCCAATCCAAGGCAAATCATGGCAATTCTAGAGCTTGGATCCCCTCGGTCAGTCAAAGAGGTTCAGAAGCTAATGGGGATGGCCGCCGTGCTCAACAGATTTATCAGACGTTCCACAGATCGCTGTTGACAATTCTTTCACACATTTCGGCAAGGCAGAGCATTTGATTGGACTCCTGAGTGCCAGGCTGCTTTGGATGGCCTGAAATCTTATCTCCGATCAGTACCACTCTTGGCAACACCTGCGGCCGGCGATCTACTCATTTTGTATCTGGCAGTATCTGACCGGGCGGTCAGCGCCGTACTATTGAAGGAAGAACTAGGGGAGCAGCGACCAGTTTACTATGTGATGCACCACTTTCAGGGGCATACCATCGGGGTACCAACGGAATATCCCCTCCGGTCAGCGCTCCACAGCGCGAAAGCATCGGGGCATGTCTCGAAATGGGCTCTTGAACTCGGCCAGTATGATATCCAGTTTCTACCCAGAACTTCTATCAAAGGGCAAGTGCTTGCCGACTTTGTAGCCGAGTTCACAGGATCCCTCGCCGACTTTAAATCTGATCAAGTGTAAACTAAGCCCAACTGGAGAATATATGTTAGCGACGTTTGGCAGATGTATTGCGATGGGTCATCCAACTAGCGTGGCAGTGGGGCTGGCGTAGTAATCACGACCCCCAAAGGGGCAATAATCGAACAGGCCGTCAAATTGGGATTCGACGCATCGAACAATGAGGCCGAATACAAAGCACTATTAACCGGCCTGTGAAATGCACTTCACCTCGGGGCGCGGCCTTTGCTTGTTTTCTGTGACTTAAAACTAGTAATCAACCAGTTGAAAGGGGAATATGCAGCCAAAAATGACCGCATGGCAGCCTATATGAAAACAGCGAATTCTTCGCTTGCGAAATTTGATCACTATGAACTGAATCAAATAACCTAGGATCAAAACACGCATTCAGACGCCCTGGCTTGCTTAGCCTCTACTATCAACTCAGAAATTAAGCAGACAATTGAAGTAAGGTTTGTCCCCGAGCCGAGCATTGCCTCTTCAGAATCAATTTAGGTCAATGTTATCGAACCGGGTCAGAGTTGGATGGACCCTATCGCCACATTTCTATCTTCATAGCAGCTTCCGATGGATAAGAAAGAAGCACACAAACTCTGAAACAAAGCCCTCCAATACTATTTGGATCCGCAGGGGAAGCTCTACAGAAAATCTCTCTCTGGGCTGTACTTAGAGTGTGTTCACCCGAATAAAGTCGAGGAACTTTTGTCTGAAATACATGAAGGCAGTTGTGGTGCCCATTCTGGTGGACATTCTCTAGCTCATCGCGCCGTATCGCAGGGGTACTATTGGCTGACCATGCGAACCGATGCCGAGTGTTATGTCAAGAAATGTGGTCAATGCCAAAAGTTTTTCCCCTTAACTCATCTGCCAGCCGAGGAGTTAAATTCTATCACTAGTCTTTGGCCGTTCACTTAATGGGGGCTTGATATCGTTGGACCGTTACCATGGGCCCCAGGCAACAGGCAATTCCTAATTGTTGCGATGGATTATTTCACAAAATGGGTCGAAGCGGAGGCACTAACACATATTTGAGATTCCGACGTTAAGCGTTTTGTATGGAAAAACATCATAACCAAGTTCGGTATAGCACAAGCACTTGTTTCTGACAACGGTACCCAGTTTGATTGTGGCGTGTATCGAGAATTGTGCAACACTTATGGTATCCGGCCCTATTTTTCCTCACTGGCTTACCCCCAAAGCAATGGTCAAGCGGAGGCCACGAACAAGGTTATTTTGGATGGCATCAAGAAAAGGCTGGAGAAAACTAAAGGCAGATGGGTCGAAGAGTTGCCCAGTGTGCTGTGGGCTCATCACACTACTCCGAGGCGATCCACTGGGGAAACGCCGTTTGCTCTGTACTTCGGAACCTAGGCAATCATCCCCCTGGAGATCGGCCTCCCAACCTTGAAGTTGAAAGTTTTTGATATGAGCCGAAATGACATGATGTTGGCCTTGGACTTGACTCTGATTGAAGAACGCCGAGACCGTGCCCTTGCATCCATGGCACGGTACCAGCAATAGCTAGTTAAGTCGTATAATCAATGTGTTCACCTATGCCGTTATAAACCAGGAGAATTGGTCCTTAAGAAAGTGATTCCCGCTGGTAGGTATCCGGCCGACGAAAAATTGGGTCCTAACTGGGACGGCTCCCATCAGATTGATTCAATTGCAGGAACAGGGGCATATCGGCTCAAAGACATGGATAGAAGAAGCTTGCCGCATCTGTGGAATTCCACACACTTGTGCAAATTTTATCATTAACTTGTACGGCACGACAGCTTGTTTTGATTTTATGTCGTGTATATCTTTCTTTTTTCAATACAATGTTCTCTCTTGCTCAGTGAGTTCTGGTTATGTTGCCCAGTGAGTTCTAGTTATGTGACTAAGCCTCCGAATTCGGAGTGCCTTTGTTTATGACACATTTGGGCCGAATAAGCCTCCGAATGCGGAGCGCCCTTCGTGGAAATCACGATTGGCTAATACAAAAAGCCTTCGAATTTGGAGCGCTTTTCATGAATGACACGTTTGGGCCGAATAAGCCTCTGAATTCGGAGCGCCCTTCGTAGAAATCACGATTGGCCAATATAAAAAGCCTTCGAATTCGGAGCGCCCTTCGTTAATGACACGTTGGGCCGAATAAGCCTCCGAATTCGGAGCGCCCTTCGTGAATGACATGTTTGGGCCAAATAAGCCTTCGAATTCGGAGCGCCCTTTGTGAATGACACGTTGGGCCGAATAAGCCTCCGAATTCGGAGCGCCCTTCGTGGAAATCATTATTGGCTAATACAAAAAGCTTTCAAATTCGGAGCGCCCTTCGTGAATGACACGTTTGGGCCGAATAAGCCTCTGAATTCGGAGCGCCCTTCGTGGAAATCATGATTGGCCAATACAAAAACGTCCGAATTCGGAATGCCCTTCGTGAATGACACATTTGGGCCGAATAAGCCTCCGAATTCGGAGCGCCCTTCATAGAAATCACGATTAGCCAATAGAAAAAGCCTATGAATTCGGAGCGCCCTTCGTGAACGACACGTTAGGGTCGAATAAGCCTCCAAATTCGGAGCTTGTTTCGAGACTTGTGATTGACAAGCGCAAGCGCGATTTTCATAAAATAGTAGGCACAACTTAATCTACAAGCATTGATCGAAAAAAAAACATATGGACATTTCGAATAATATTTTTTATTTTTTTAATAGATCATGAGTACATGCTTTACACGAAAATGGAACAATGTACATCAAAATTATTTAGCTCCCTCCTCGTCATCAGTCTTCTCGAGTTCGAAAGCCTCGAACGGAAAAGTATAACTCTGATACAAGGGTGATGCCGGATCAACGCCTGCGGCCTGGAGTGCCTTGGTCCACCCATGCTGAAATCCGCGATTTTCGCATCGACATACTTTCTCGGCTAGTTTTGCTTCGTCTTGTCTATTCCAATTTTTCGGCCGTCATGAAAGCCTTTTTTATAAGACCTGGCCTTTGCAGATTCTATCGCGAACATGCTCACCGTTTCTCGATCGGCAATCGTGTGATCCAAAATTTGGCGGTTTACTCGCTCTGCGACAATTAGATTCACTTGACTTGCCGAATGAGTCTCAGAAGTGTTAGCTTTCTTCAGCTCATTTTTGGCCCTCTCCACGCAGGCTTGCAAGCTCTGAATGCGAGCATCCCTTTGCTATATCTCCGTTCTTGAGGCGTGAAGCCGCATGCCCATTTCATAGGAGGTATACAAACCCTTTATTGCTCCATGAACGCCCTCCCGGAAAACTTCATAGTCAACCCAGCTGACCATGGACTGCTGAACTTCTGGCAGAAAAATCTGTCGAGCGAACTCGACTGCTACATTTGGGTCGCGGATAATGGAATCCGCTTCTGTCATCTGTTTGTTCCCAATGAAAACCGAAAAACTCAACGAGCGTGGTGTCGCACTGGTTTCTCCTCTCGAGCGAGAGAAGTTACCTCGTTGTTGTTTTTCCTTTCTGGGTGACCTACTTCGATGACGTGGTGAATGGCATTTCTCACGCTCCCTCGACGTCCTACTCCCCGTGCGCATAGGCTTGCTACCTCGATTCATATCTGCGTCCAGTTCCGCCAGTGTTCTACCTTCCCCTCTATTGTTGAAGAACAATCTTCTTGCCATCCACAGCCATCCATACTGCTTTTTTCCTCTACCAATTTGTTGGATTTAAACGCAACAATGGCACCTTTGGGGACGCAGCCCCCACCACCTTTATTCATTATGGGCGGAGCACTCCTGAGGCGCTCTCATCAATGCTTGCTTTCAAGACCTTGCGCCGATAAGTTCATGTGTCCCAGCTAATCCATGAACCACCGATATTCGACGCTGCAGTTCATTCATGAGCTGGGGCAAGGGCAAATTCGTTAATCTAATCTGCCAAAATTTTAAGGCCTTGCGCCGACGAGTTCATGTGCCCCAGCCAATCGATGAACAATCGATATTCAGCATTGCAGTTCAGCCAATCCATGAACCACCGATATTCGGCATTGTAGTTCATTTATTAGCTGGGGCAAGGGTAGATTCGTTAATCTAATCAGCTAAATTTCAAGGCCTTGGGCCGGTGAGTTCATGTGCCCTAGCCAATCCATGAACCACCGATATTCGGTGTTGCAGTTCAGCCAATCCATGAACCACCGATATTCGGTGTTGCAGTTCATCCATTAGCTGGGGCAAGGGCAGATTCGTTAATCTAATCGGCTAAATTTCAAGCCCTTGCGCCGATGAGTTCATGTGCCCCAGCCAATCTATGAACCACCGATATTCGACGTTACAGTTCATCCATTATCTAGGGCAAGGGCAGATTCGTTAATCTAATCGGCTAAATTTCAAGGCCTTGCGCCGATGAATTCATGTGCCCCAGCCAATCCATGAACCACCGATATTTGACGTTGCAGTTCATCCATTATCTGGGGCAAGGGCAGATTCATTAATCTAATCGGCTAAATTTCAAGGCCTTACGCCGATGAGTTCATGTGCCCCAGCCAATGCATGAACCACCGATATTCGACGTTGCAGTTCAGCCAATCCATGAATCACCGATATTCGGTGTTGCAGTTCATCCATTAGCTGGGGCAAGTGCAGACTGGTTAATTTATTCGGCTAAATTGCAAAGATACGCAGCTATCTAACTGGCAGATATTTAATTAGATGTGTAATTTACTCATCTCATGATCTTACATCTTACTAGATTGTTAATTAGCACATACAACAGACAGAAAAGCAAAGAAAATTTTCATTAATAAATTGAGTACAAATAGTAGTCATTTTACACATGAAAATTACCCTACATTTAACTTCTAACTGAAGTAAACAAACAAAAAACTTCCAATTGAAGTAAACAAACAAAAATCTACTAACAAAAACCTACAGAAACTATGCATAGAAGATGCCTAACAAAAATCAAAATGTCACCCTAGTCAATCTTCAGGGTCAGACTCTAGCGGCTCAACGTCCACCTGCTTGTATGGAATCGGCCGTGCCAATGTCACATTAGCGGCAGTGAGGGCTTTGAGCCAACCGTGTTTGAAGCCCCGATTCTCGAACTTAGGTACTTCTTCCACATAGTTCTCCAAGGTGGCGTCTTTTCCAGCTTGGAACGCTTTGGAAATCTCGGAGTCGGCTACTTCCTTTGCCTTCTTCGACTCTTCCAAATCGGCTTCCATCTTGGTAATCACCTCCTTGGCTAACTTGAGCGCGTTTTCGCTCGCGTTTGCCCTCTCCTCGGCGGCCAATTTGAGTTGGTCAGAATTCTTCTTTTCTGCCTCGGCGTTGGCTCTTGCACGCTACTCCACCGCTTTCGCCGCCTTAGACTCGGCTCTCTGAGAGGTCTCCACGGCCTTGCTCTTCTGATTTTCAAGATCGGTTTTCAAAAAGCCGATCTGTTCAATAGCATCATGTTGACGGCGACCAATCTCGGCTATCCTGCCCGCCGTCTACAATACAAGGAATTAGAGTTAAAAACACTAATAATAAAAATAAAAAGTATATAGGCGAAAGACTACAGCCAAGTTTAAGTCACGTACCAATATGGCTGATTGAGCGACTAATGCTATTGACAGTAAATCTGGCTCCGCCTGGAAAGTCGCTCTGTCAACCGGCAGGGACATTGAGGAAGCCATGCTCAAGACCATAGCCGGATCTTTTAGAGCCGACGCATCGGACACAATCCACATGTTCTTTATCCTTGGTTGGACGATGAACGGCACAACTGAGTCTGATTCTTCCAAGTGCGGCTGTATATCAGTAACTATTTCCTCATGGTCGGCTTCGCGCTTGGCGGAACACTTTTGCCCCCTCTTCTTGGCCTCTTTATCAAACTGTTTGACAATTTTCTTCGACTCAGCCATTTCAACCTGAGCTGTTGTAACCCGCTCCATTTCGGTATTCGGCAGAGAAGACTCAGCCACTGCAGCAAGGGGAGGTTCAGATCGGTTGGTCTCGGCCCTCCTCCGGACGGCCATCCGTTTGGCATTTTTCCTCCTGGCCAGTTGTGTGAGCGATTCCCCAGCCATGTTCTCAGGGTACGCGCCGAGAAGGTCTCCTAAGTCGGTAAAAATGTCTTCAAAGGAGACATCCCCTTAGCCTGAAGTAGATGAAGGGTTAGATCGATTAAGGCCAGCTTCTTCAAAAGCCAAGTTCAAATCCTCGTCAACTTCTTCGGCTTCCAAATTGGGCTGATTCAGCTGTTTGGCGACTTCTTCGACTACTTGTTCTTCCGCCTGCTCTGAATTAGAAGCCTCTAAACCAATCTGCCTGAGGTTTTTGAAGTTGGGGAAGATAAGAGCCGTGAGCTGCTATTCGCCCCTCAGAATTGGAATGTTGTCTGCAGCCGAAAAGGTTGCGTAAGTCGGCTCGTACCTGAGAAGTATATGAGCCGCCCTCCCTTGCTTCTGGAGGTTTGGATGGCCAAAGAACTAGAGTGCAGTTTTGATTTCTGCAAGCACGGTGTCATCGGCTGAAACTAGAACTTTCTTCAAATTGTTGCCTGCATAAATAAAGCGATTAGTGCATGGAAGAAAAGCCGAGCAAATATATGGCAAATACATGTAAGAAACTATACGGCCACCTGGTTCGCCTTTTCATCTAGGCACAGGATCTAGGCGATCTTCGCCCTCGCCGAATTCCTAGTTTCCTTGGACAACGACCATGACATCGTCAACTCGCTTGCTAGAGCTGGCAAGCATAGTCACCAAATGATGGTCGGTGTCCTTAGCCCTGAGAAAATAGCGCCCCTGCCAGCCAGAAGACTTGGCCAAGGCATAGCAGTGCTGAATAGTAGGGATACCAAGATTGATCCTAAGGCATCGGTTCAACTCTACGATTCCCATTATGATTCAGTAAAAATTTACATTAGGTTGGGAGGGGATTAGACCCCGGTGGCGAAGGACGGCCCTTAAAAATGGGTGAATGGGGGAAATGGACTCCTCCCTCAACAATTGATAGGTGAGGAAAGATGATTGTTCTCTCACCAGTTCTCTCTATATCAATGGTGCTCTTCGCCACGAGCGATAGGTGGACATCGTCAGGAATGGAAAAATGGCGTTGAAAGCCAGAAACTCGATCCGCAGAAAGAAGGGCTTTCAAATGTTTGGCCATCCAAGCCAGTTTAGGGAGTATGCAAAACTAAAAACAAACTAGGAAAGGGGAATCGAAATGGAAGGGAAGAGAACTTACAAGAAGCGGAGAAGATAATGAGAAACGGGAGGAAATTGCAGAGGTCACGAAATGGAGGTATATTGAAAGCCAAACCAGAAACTCCACGTATTCAAAAAACATACATTTGAAGGGACAATATAGTTTCAAATTGCATTAAATGAAGGAAGCGTATGAAGGGGCGGGAAATTGTAATGATGCCTAAAACGCGTGCGCGTTCTGACACTTGTGTTGGAATGAGGTTAACGCCGAATTTTTTGACTTTTCAAGTCCAAAACCAAACATGCCGACCAACTAGAGTTAGTAGGATGTTTGGAGGGCAATTGTGGGAGTCGGATATCAGTGCTTGCAGGGAAGTCGAATAATGGGTCTGATAGTAATCAGGATATATATTATGTTCGGCTCCATCATGTACGATCCCGAGGCCGAATGAACTATTCGGCCATGGAGCCAATTGAACAGAAAGCCGAGTGGGAATTGGCACACGACAGAAGGGGCCGAATGAGCAATCACACGATGGATAAAGAGTGGGCTCGACCCTAGGGCCTAAAAGCGAATATAAATAGAGGAACATCAACTAAAGAAAGGTATGTGAGAAATAACCCAAGAAACTTGAGACATAAACAAACGTGAGACATATATTAACTTGTCTGTCGGGGTGCTAATTCCGGCACCCCCGACTGGAGTGTTAATCCCTTTTTCAGGTGACAATCAGAGGATCAGGAACGTCCTTCAAGATCCAAGAGTATTCCCAAACTTATCCCTCCATAGTATCTGAGTACCCGACTTGGTTGGCTAATATCGTTCCGGTTCCAAAGAAGGATGGTAGAATCAGAGTCTGCATCGACTTTCGGGATCTAAATAAGGCTAGCCTGAAGGATGACTTTCCATTACCTCATATCGATGAACTAGTAGACCTTACAGCTGGCCATGCTTTGCTTTCATTCATGGATGGGTTTTCTGGATACAATCAGATTTTGATGGCACCAGAGAATAGAGAGAAAACTGCTTTCACCATACCATGGGGTGCCTATTGTTATAGAGTTATGCCTTTTGGATTGAAAAAATGCTGGGGCTACATATCAGAGAGCTACAACCACTATGTTGCACAACATGATCCACAAGGAGGTCGAGGTGTATGTTGATGATATGATTGTCAAGTTTAAAGAGCGATGAGGCCACTACACCGCATTGGAAATTTTTTTTGAGCGGATCAGGGAGTATAAATTGAGGTTGAACCCACAGAAATGCACCTTTGGCTTGACTACAGGAAAAATTGTTGGGATTTCTGATTACACAAAGGGGAATTGAAGTAGATCCCTCCAAAATCAAGGCCATCGTAAAAATGGCACCACCGAGGACTGAAAAGGAGGTGCGCGGCTTTCTGGGCAAGGTGCAATTCATAAGACGATTCATCTCAAAATTAACCTTGATTTGTGAACCACTGTTTAGTCTGTTGGGATTATCGATGTCAGTTCGCCTTTGAACAGGTGAAGCAGTACCTTCAGAATCCACCTGTATTGTCGCCACCAGAACCAGGGAAACCACTAATCTTGTATTTGTCAGTGACAGATTTGACCATGGGGTGCATGCTAGCTTAAGAATCAGAAGCTAAGGTGGAGAAGGCCATCTACTATCTAAGCAAGAAGATGCTGGAGTATGAAACACGCTACACTCCCCTTGAGAAAGCTTCCTTAGCTTTAGTTTGGGCAACGAGGAAGTTAAGACACTACCTGTTAGCGTATTATGTAATTTTGGTTTCAAGATTAGATCTAATCAAATATCTCTTTGAGAAACCAGCACTTACGGGTAAGCTAGCTCGTTGGTTGCTTCTTCTCTCCGAATTTGACCTCAAGTATGTCACGCGCACATCCATCAAAGGGAGGACAATAGTGGAATTCTTGGCAGAACACCCGATAAAAGGAGATGATGAAGCAATGGAGTATTTATTCCCAGATGAAAACATTCTACAGATAGAAGAGGAAGCATGGGCGATGTACTTTGACAGAGCATCAAATCAATATGGTTATGAGATAGGTGTATTGGTCATAGCACCTGATGAGTCACATATACCTCTAGCTTTCAAACTTTGGTTTAAAGTATCTAACAATGAAGTAGAATACGAGGCATGTATTGCTGGCTTGGAAGCTGCCCTAGAACTAGGGGCAATAAGGTTGGACGTCATTGGGGATTCGAATTTGGTTGTCTCTCTAGCCAACGGAGATTGGCAGGTTAAAGAAGAGAAAATGAAGGTTTATCATCAGGCCCTGGATATGCTAATTCCGAGGTTTGAAAAATTAACGTTCACCCATCTACTAATAGAGAACAATCGGTTTGTTGATGCTTTAGCAACTCTATCTTCCATGGTGGACATCCCGCTTAGAGTAAAAATGCATCCGATTATTATTGAACAGAAGTATATGCCAGCTTATGAGACCATCGCCGCAATAAGCGAGGTTCAAGATATGAACCCCTGGTATTACGATAGTTGTAATTTCCTGGAAAAAGAGGCGTATCCACCAGGGGTAATGCCAAGGACAAAAGGGGAATACGGCGGCTAGCCATCCAATTTATCATCTGCGGAAACAAGTTGTACAAATGAGGCCATCTGGGAATCTATAAGCTATGTGTTGAGGAAGAAGAATCAAGGCGCCTTATGGAAGCTATTCATGGGGGAGAGTGCAGAGCTCACATGAATAGTGTAATACTAGCGTAAAAAATCCTTAGACAAGGCTACTACTAGTCAACCATGGAAGAGGACTGTATTGGCTTTGTACGGCGATGCCACAAATGTCAGATCCATGCTAATCGCATGAACATTTCGCTGTCAAAGCTCTACAATATGACTTCGCCATGGCCTTTTTCAGTTTGGGGAATCAACATTATCGGCGCAG
The DNA here is from genome assembly GCA_036172215.1 of Camellia granthamiana. Lineage (NCBI taxonomy): Eukaryota > Viridiplantae > Streptophyta > Magnoliopsida > Ericales > Theaceae > Camellia > Camellia granthamiana. The sequence goes on from CM069904.1 coordinate 45,306,956, forward strand.
TCACGCCAAAGGGGTCAAACGGGCACGAGTTCATTTTAGTAGCAAACGACTACTTCACAAAGTGGGTGGAGGCCCAGTCCTATTCCGTGCTGAAAGCGTCACATGTAGCCAAGTTCATCAAAAACAACATCATCTGTAGGTATGGGGTGCCCAACAAGATCATCTTAGATAACGGCTCGCATTTCAAGAAAGAGGTAATAGACCTGCTCGAGAAATATAGCGTGGCTTTTCATAAGTCATCAACATATAGACCGCAGACCAATGGAGCCATTGAGGCTGCAAACAAAAATATCAAGTGAATCCTGCAGAAGATAGTGGAAACCTACAGAGATTGGCTGGAGAAATTGCCATTTGCACTCTGGGGCTACAGGATGTCAATCCGAATATCTACAGGGGCAACCCCCTATTCTCTAGTTTATGGGATGGAAGTTGTTCTGGCAATCGAGATTGAAGTACTGTCACTGAGAATTATGGCCGAATGTTAGATAGCAGAGGAAGATTGGCAACTGTAGACTCGACTTTCTTTACGCGCCCCCCTTTCGGAGAGGCGCGAATTGGTCTCCTACAGTTTGGACTCCTGTCACGATTCTGAATCTAATCTCACAAAGTGCAATGTGAGACTGATAAACACCAAAGAGTCCAATCCGGCAAATTATTTTGGAAAATCAGATTTTGAATCAAATAATGCCAAAAGTGGACTACTTTGCCAGATTACAGAGTCGCCACCTAAATATTTTATTTTTGAAAAATTTAGGAAACCCTAACTTGTGCCAAAGGCCATATATCCGTCATCACCAAAGTTGCCTAGCCTCGGGAACTTGGGTACGAGAGGGGAAGGTCATGAAATGAGCACCCCTGCTTGCCCGATCAAAGGATCGGCCTCTATTAAGCGTGATATGTTGTTTTATAAATCTCATGTGTTTTTATTTCAATTATTAGCTAACTTTACTATATGACTCACACAAGCAAGTATAGACTAAATCGCAAGAATTGGAACAAAACAACTCATGTTTGTTTTCGAAAATGGTTTGAAGGTGCCACTTTCAAGTGGGCTAAAACGCGGATTTGCCACCCTCGGGTGGGCTTAAAACGTGATTTTGCCACTTCACAAAGTGGGCTTAAAACTCATATTTGTTGAATTGTCCAATTCAAGCAACCAAGCCTTCATCCACAGGCATTCATGCAGTTTAACAATTGAGCACATAGCCTCATGGCAAGCATGCGAAACATGGCAACACTCACACTCATGCAAGTATGCTAAAGCGTAAAACTTACAGTGTACTCCAAGCCAAAACAAAAGCTAGTTAGAAACAATGCATGATCCTAACTATGTTGAAATGCCTAATGCAATACATGCAACATGAAATAAGATAGGCTCGGCTACCTAAAATGGCATATGAATGCAACAATTTGATACACGTATTCAAAGAAGTGTATTGAAATACAATGCAGTTTGAATGATACGCCAAGCCTCGGTGTATGCAAAACAAATGAATGATGCAGACATGCAAAGCATAAGGTATGGTAATCAAAACGTGCCCTAAACTAACCATCGAAAGCGGTTAAATAAAAGGGAGAAAGACGTGGGGTTAGAAGACATGCACACACACACACGCTTATTATAACAATATGCCCTCTTGAAGGAGGGTCCGAATGAATAATTAGCTAAGCTAAGTTAATCAAACTAATCTAATTAAACTAATTAGACTAATTGTTACAACACAATCAAGAAATAGCTAAGCTAAGCTACTTAATTATTACAACGCTTAACTAATTAACGAACTAGTTAATTAAATTACAACTAACTAATCATGCAAGATATTTAAATTAGACTGCCTCGGCTCTGCCTCGGGTAATGAAGGATGCATGCACTCAGTTTTTGCCCCGAAAAGCCTTACGGTTTGCTCTTGAGAGGCTCTGTTTGCAGGATTACTCCAGGAACGTTCTGCTCCACTTTACCAAACCAATGCTGAGGAATGCACCAGTGGCCAGCCGGCCATGAGTGCTTGCTGCCAGTAATCTGCTGGCCAAAAAGGTATGCTGTCGGCCAAGGATGAAGCACTGCCAACCATCAGTGAGCCACTGCCGGCCACTGGTGTGCTGAATCACCACACTGCAACAGAGCACAAACAGAGGAAAATGGAGAGTTTTCCAAGGGTATGTTTGTACTGTGCCCCTTCTTATCATCTCAAAACATCAAAGATGTGGCACTCTTGGATCCAAAACCACCAATCAAGCATTTTCAATGCATGATGGCCAAAGATCCAAGTTGTACACTTTCAATAAATGCACAAAAACAAGACTCAATACCACTACCTTATCATGGATGATCAAAGGCAATGGAGACCAAGGCGATTGGCTCATTTCATCACTTTGAGTATGAAATGGACCAATCTACCTTGTGTTCAATATAGCGTCCGATTGAACACATGCAATGCAAACATAACATGCTTATCTTGTTCATGTTTTACTTGTCTAATTTTGTTTACATATTTTACATTACCGATTAATCCTTTAACCAATTAAGTCCAATGTGAAAGTCCTCTAATTGGAAAGATGGCCTAAGCCACAAGTGCCTTGAGCATGAAAGAGGTCTCATGTTGTTGGTTAGGAGGAACCCTCAAGAGAGGGTTAAAACCATTAGGCATGAGAGCCTCAAGTTCACACTCAAGCTAACAAGGGGCTCAAGATCACTTTCAAAACAAAATGAAAAGTGAAGAATGGAGGGAGGTTGCAGACTTTTTAGTGCTGAAATGGCATGCAAAATAATACTACAACATGCAAACAACTCATGTACAACATGTTAAGAGCCAAAAACACTGAAGCTAGTGAAGAGCACTACACTAGAGGCATGCAATATCAAGCTCAAATAATCAAACCAGCTCAAAACAGAGGTAAGACATGTCAAAACAGTGGCTGAAACATGCTGAGATAGAAGCATAAAAGGTAAGAAAAACATGCTCACATGTTGGCTCATAAACAAGGCTCAAAGCACAACTCTTAAAAGCAATGAAAGAGTGAGATAAGTGAGAGTGTGATAGAGATATATGCACTGAAATTACAAGTTAAATGATGCTACAACATGTAAGCAACACATGCATAACATGTTAGAGGCCTTAAATCACTAAGCCAGTGAAGGCATTTACACTACAACCATGCAAGGCAAGGCTCATATGACCAAGAGGGCTCAAAAAAGAGTTAAAGTAGGCCAAATCAGAGCTTAAAACATGTTGAGATCAAGTCACAAAAAGGTAGAAAAACATGCTCACATGTTAGACTATCTATACTTGCAAACAAGACACAAGGAGATGAGGCCACCCCCTCCTATTTTGGACCTCAAAACACACATTTTACCACTGAAATTCCCCTGGAATTCAGTGGTTAAAAGGCCAAAAAAGGTTGACTTGAAAGATTTGAAAAATGGCACAAAAGGCTTCATAAGCCAAAGAACAAAGAGAGGAGACAACCCCCTAACTCAACAAGACTCAAACCACCATTTTAAAACCTTAAAAATAGAGTTTTTTATGGTTGAAAAACCAGGTCAAAGCAATGTAAAGAGATGGCCAAGCAATCAATTAAAACAAAGCTTAAAAGGGGTAGGCGTTATACCTGTGAAGCGCAGCAACAAAACAGCCACAACTCTGAGCTAAAACCAACCTTAGGAGCTCAAACAAGGCCTTCAAGAACCTCAGCTCCAAGATGAAGGTGTTTGGTCAAGGGGTTGTATGCAAATATGTAGAGAATTTCCACTTTCAAGCACAAAATAGGGAGAGAGAGAGAGAGAGAGAGAGAGAGAGGATTCTAGAGAGAGAGAGAGAAATTTTGCTCACAAAATTTTTGTAACCCTCTACATGCAAGATGACTTCTATATATAGAAGATAAAAAATCCTCTTGAAAAGATCCAGATCACAAAATATGCGACGCTTTTAGTGCATCACCACGTGTAAGCAGATGCTCCAATCTGTGCAAACAGCTGGCACAAAATATCACAAAATATCTACTGATGCACTGGTGGCCGGCCGGCCATCAGTGATGGCCGGCAGGGGCTCATTGATGGCCGGCAGGGCACATCAATGGCCGGCAGGCCAAAGTCCATGGCCGGCAGTGCCCAAAAGTGGCCGGCAGTGCTCCAAAAGCAACATGCTAAAAGGACCAAAGCATGGTCCAAAAATGAGATAGAACTGATGCAGGGTTTGGAAAGCTCAAACCTATGGCACTCTACCCCGGAGTTCGAGCGCTCGACGAGAAATCAAACTTGCCACTAGATGTACATGCGAGAACATCCAAGTCTTGAGGACGGTCAAAAATGGAGTGTCTACAGCAACAAAGCAGATTTGAAGAATTAATGTTGTTTGATGAAAGGAGGTTGAAGGCATTATATCACATCCAAGGCTACCAGGGTAGAATTGCTAGGGCTTTTAATAAGAAAGTCAAGTCCAGAAATCTCAAGGAAGGAGACGTGGTGCTCAAAGATAACCGAGCCCCCATCCACGACCCCAGGGGCAAGTTTAGACCCAATTGGACTGGCCCTTATATCATCAAGTCAATCTGGTCCGGAGGAGCAATTATTTTTATGGATTTGGATGGCCTGGAGTTTTCACAACCGATCAACATGGACAAGTTGAAGAAATATTATCCCTGAGAGGCTCGCTAGGCTGAAAACCCGAAAGGCCGACCTGGGCAAAAGTTAGAGCATGAAAAAATAGATAAAGAAGAATCGAGCTCGCAAGGCTGAAAACCCAAAGGGGCAACCTTGGCAAAAATTAGAGCGCAAAAGGACAGAATAAATACTCGAGTGAACCCTCACCGAACTACGTAAGGCCTGATTCTCATCTTTGGGATACATAGGCAACTTATTCCCGAAGTTGGGCCATAACCATTTTCAACTCAACTGTCCTGTTCATTTAGTGTAATCAATCCATCATTCTCCATCGTTTGTCGACTTGGTTGTGTTGCTTCCATTCGGGTAGAAAGGTCAGTCACAGAATGCTTTCATTCGGGCAGAAAGGTCAGTCATAGGATGAAGCAGTAATGATCAATGCAATTTGAGGGGCAGTTATGATTTGGGGTCGTACAGTTTAGGATTGATTCCATGTGTATCCGGTGGTGACCATTTTTGAAAAAGGAAACTTTTCAATACTCACTTTAATTTTATTGATTTTAACACGGGTACAATCTCCAAAACAAAGTTGTTTAAAAAAAAAACTTTAAAAAAAAAGAAAAATCAATAAACTAGGGGCATAGATGAGTCAAGTGTCAATTCTCTGTCTCTTTCTCGTACCCATGGAAGTCTCTGTAACCGAAGTCGACCTAACTTGTTCCTCATCCACGAGCCAAATCAAGTACTCGCTAGGAGGGATGCAACTGAAATTCAGGGCCGGAGTAAGAAATTCTCTTGTGCACCAAGCAGTGAGGTATCGAGGCAAGTACGAACTACGAATAGGAAATGAAGCTGGGTACTTTATCCCTTTATCTAGACAAGTCTGATCATGCCCAAACTGGCGTCTAAACCTGAGTGGAAAATAGAACACACAGTGTGTAAGGCCAATCAACTGTATACCTGGTTGCCGGAACATGCTATAACTCATCTTAGCTGAGTTAAGCCAGGGGGCACGCCAAGCAATGTCAGCTACAGTCCTGTTACGCATCCAGTTACACCACATTCCCTCTGAGGAGAACTCCACTAGCTATGAGCGAAGAGAATAAGCTTTGGCCGAGTACTCAGGGCAGGGGTCTATTACTTTCAGCTTATCCATTAGCCATACCTGGAGAGAGATGAAAAATAAGAGAGAACCAAAGAATAGAGAGATGTACGTTGAGGGAAAAGTAAGAAAAGGATTTCGAGAGAAAAACAGAGATCGTGTGCCAAGTGATGTGAGGAGCATAAATAAGAAGGGTAGGGAATAATACCTGGAGAAGTAATGCACTCCCCGCAAAACGAGTAGTCTCTCGTTGATGAAAAGCATCTAAACCTGTCAAAGTCTCAGCCAACACTAAGCTCATACAACTTTTACCCTCCTTAAGACATTAGGCTACTTCGATCAGTTTAATACTAACTCCATCGTGACTAGGTGCAAGAAGGAAGTGTGCAAGTAAGCATAAGCAAAGGGCATGCTGACGATAACTCCGCCAAAGGAGGTTTTCTTTATCACCAGTGGGGGAAAACCGACTAATCAAATCCGGAATGCCTAATTTCCCATTGTGAGCCAAAGATCGAGCCTCGTGCAAAGTAAGCCCACACATCCATCCTAAGGCTTGAGCATGACCAAAACGGGGTTGAAGCATGATTTCCTTATCACATTGAAATTCCATCAAAGCTTGAAATTCTTCAAGTCGGACACATCTCTTGTGAACCAAAGCGGAATACATGCGTAATTGGATTCCAGCACAGAGCAGTGGCATGGAGAAATGGAAAACAAGGTGAAGTACGACTCAATGAAAAAAGAGCATTTAGGCCAAAACCGCAAAAGTTCACCTTTTCTGAGCTATCCAAAGTGTTTATCCAGTCTTGGAGCCTATGGAGGGGCAACATCTCCATTTTGAGAGCAAAATGTGAAAAAACTTGCTCTTCTGCGAGAAACAACAGCATGGGAGCACCATTTATAGAATTTCGGATGGAGTAGTGGGTGACAGCTGGGCACCTACCAAACCTCTCATCATGGTCCGGCCATACGTCAGTGGAGTCTGGCTGTACCCACTGTGGTCCAGCCGTACCTTAGTTGGTGGGCCACACAGTGCACTAGCGGGAAAGGCTGCTCTTTGTCCTCTTGTGTTGTTGATGTATTTTGAGTCTTGTTTTGCTCATACCAAGTTTGTTGTAATGATTTTGAGTTGTTTTCGTTATGTTTTTTTGGTTATCAAGTTGTGTTGTACATTTTGTCCATTTGAAAGTTGTTATTCGATTCATGAATCAAGCATAAGTATTCGCAAGAAGAGATCATCCACCAAAAAAAAAAAAAGAAGGGAAGCCTATTTTTATAAATTAGCGGGTCCAACACCGATCATTATTTTACAAAATAAAACATAACACAAAAGAAAGGTTTTTCAAAAAGTAAAGGGTCTACCTGAAGCTAGTGTTTAAAACTACAAAGAGGGGGGGTCGTTATCGTTATCAATAGTCTGTCTTAGCTCTCCTCCTCCTCGGTTGCAGAGGAAATGCATCGTTGTCATCGCTGGCACTCCCAGACTGTATGTCAAACTCCTCTCCCTCCTCCTCAGGGGTTGAAGAGCCCTTAAAGGACTTCTCAAAAGGTGAGCGTTGCCTCACTCGGCCTCTCCCTCAATTAGCTCATCCTCTGCCCCTCACTGGGCCCTGCCTCCGTCTCCAAGCTGGAGGAGGTCCTGTAGGTGCCACTGGTGTTGGTCCAAGCTGAAATGAAGAAAGGAAAGAAGAGTGCAGATAGTTATAAAATGACAAGCAGAGTCGGAATGAAATGATTGTAAACTAGGGGCAAAGCTTACCTCGAGCCCATGAGCAGCTAGAGTGGTCTGACTCCGTCGCACCATGAGGAGTAGCCGGTCGACTATCTGAGCAAGGTCATCTGCAAATGTCCGGGTTACCTTGAAAAGAAAGAGCAGAGTTTGAAAAATATAGCCGTAAACAAAAGCAATAAAACAAGATAACATGCAGTGAGTGGAACCAATAAGGAAATATGTACTTGCTCGATGCCGGGAGCAAAAACTATCCAGCGGTCTCTCTCCTCGATCTCATCGATCGGAATCTGCTCGAGCACCCCATTTGGGCGCATGTATGTGATCTCTGTGGGAATCATAGGGAACCCAGGAATAGGAGTAACGGTAGGGGCGCCTCTGACAAGGGCATCACCGGCACCAGCAGTAGCAGTCGCGACCTCCGGAACAGCACAGCCACGCCCGGGGTGAGGGGTGCCATCACCCAAATGTGTAAGAAGGCAGTGAAGTCACTGGACATATGATATCTATCACTGTCCTCTCCCTCCATTAAGAGGTCGATCGTAGGTCTGCCCTGTATCTCATCAACTGAACTCATGCTTGGAGGAAGAGGATGCAGAACGTCCGGATGGGCAATGCCTCGGGTCTGGTGGATGAACCTCTCCCCCAGATAATAGGCCCGACCAAAAGGGCCCTCGAACACAATCCGCATAGTAGAGGCATACCAAGCAGCAGCATAAGTCACTCTGGACGTTGCGGAAATACCCGCCAGGGATGCCAATCAACCTGTGAATTCGTATAATGTCAGATGTCAGTGCAATGTTAGTTATCAATGCAGCGATAGTGCAGTGTCAGATATCACTCAGTGTTAGAAACCAGTGCAGTGTCAGAAAATTAGTGTGTAATGAGCAAAACAATGCAGTGGCTGATGTCAACAGTATGAGGATGATAGTACAATGTGGGAACAGTGATGTGTAATGCAAAGAATGATATTGTGTTACCTGGTCCGCAGTGATCATATCAAAGAAGCGGTGGAAGTATAGGAAGGTCTGGTCTACTAGGCAGCGGCGTTTGAACCATGAGTTATAGTACCGAGAGCAGGGTACTAAAAACTCAATTGGCCTCACTGGGACTGGAGCTAGTGTGGTGAAATACGTGTAAACCCAGAGCTGTAAATAGATGAGCATGAATCAAGCAGATGAGCAGGTATGAAATGTAGAGTAAAACTGAACTGGAGATGCAAAGCATAGAATGCAAAGTTAAATAGAAAAGTAAATGGGTGAGACGCGTACCTCCCAAACTCTCCAGTAGCCACCGAGTAAATCCGCCTTCCGGCGGGACAACAGAGCTCATGTAGCAGTATCAGGTGGCCAAGCTGGCACCACTCCAGTCATACTCTGCCACCTGCGGTAGACGCACTAGTGCTCCAAGAAGATACATCCCCACGGTATTCTCCTTGTTCGCAAATAGGGTAGTACCGAGAAGATACATCAGGAAGCCACGAGCGTACTAGGCAATCTCATCTACAGTAGATGGCTGACGGTTGATGAAGTGATCGTAGAACCAACTGTAGCGCACCATCCCCTGACTGCTGATGTCTGGGATCGCTCTAAGAAGCTGGAGCTGTGTAGCTCTCCACTGCGCCATATCAGGGTCAAATGGAATAGGGCCACCAACTTCGACTCGCAGGCCAGTCAGCATGGAAAAGTCATTCGGCGTCAAAGTCATCTCCCCAGTCGAAGAGAAGTGGAACGGGTCTGTGGTGTCCCACCACCTCTCCGATAAAGCTCTATATAACACTGACTCAACCCGCATCTGGATGAGCCCGAAACAGAAGGGCCCAAAGCCGGCAGAATCCACTACTATGTGAACCTCCATGGGAAGTCGTTCATACCAGCGTCGAGGGCCCGATATGGTCCCATAACTGATAATCCTCCTGGCTACGACCTATAAATAGGGAATGCATCAATATATGTACAATGGAGACTAATGCTTCGTTCATAAGTTTCAACACATGTACAAAAAAAAGGAAAGTTGCTTACCGTAGAGGCCTTGGTGGATAAGTGCTCCGTGGGCTTGCGTAGAAGTGTGTCCTCCTCCAGCCCAGGGATAAAACCCATAAATCGTAAAATCCCGCTTGATGGAAGAATGTGGATGCGTGGCTGGTAAGTGGTCGCATCAAATGGCCTCTCCGCGAGGGGAAGCAAAGCGGGGGCATCCTCGGCCTCCACATCTGCACTAAGGGCGGCACCAATATCAATGACCGGGTCCGGAAAGGGAACCTCGTCACTGGCCATGAGAGGAAGTAGAGAAGAATGAAGAAAAAAGTGGAGAACTAAGTGAAAATGGATAAAAATCCCAAAAACTCAAACCCTAGGAGAGAGAAACTGAAGAGAGGATGAAAAAAATCAAAGGGAGAAAGAGGAAAAATGTGGGTAAAGAGAAAAACAAAGGCAAAACCCAAACTTGCGCTAAATCAATTTTTGTTTGGTTCAAAATGTAGAGAAAAACAAGAGTTTCAAAGAAAAAATGGCGTGGATCATTGGGTAAAAGCAAGTGAAGAGAAATCTAGAGAGAGAGAGGGGTGAATTTCGGATAGGGGGGTGTGAGGAAATGAGGGGTTTGTTTTGTTTTAAAACAAGAAAGGCCGAGGGTTTCCCAATTCTGTCCCTACCGCCGTCGAAGTCCGGCCGGACATCCATATCTCCAGCCGTACCTCATCGAAATCCAGCCAGACTTTGATGAAAGAAAAACAAAAAGAAAATAAATAAACATAATAATAATATGTTTTTGCCTATATATATATATAAAGACAAATCACCAAGTCAACTCATTTTATTCGTGTGTTTATTTTACAAAAAAAAATAATAATAATAATAATCATCATCAAATCATTCTGTTTGTGTCGTTTTAGTAATTGTTGTTTTATTAAAAAAAAAAAAGAGAGAGAGAGAATGGGGTTTGTTTTCTTTTGTTCATATAAAATGTGTTCTTTTTGAGTATATGTGTATATATATATATAAAAAAATCATCATCAATTTGCTTTATTTTGAGTTGAATAAGAATAGTAATAAATTTATTTTGAGTTGAATAATAATAGTAATAAATAATAATAATACTCCTAAATGAATAAGTAAATAAATAAAAGGAAGAATTTTGTTTATTTTATTTTGTTCCAATAATCCGGAAAATTGGTATTCTGTCCCGTACATATTGCTCTGTTTGAGTCCATTTTGTGTCTAGTTTATCTGTTTTGTGTCTATTTTATGTTCATTATTCGGATTTCGGAGTATTTCTTATTCGGAATTCGGAGTTGCATAAAAAGTGTCTATTTTATGTCCATTATTCGGATTAGTTATTTGGAGTTGCATAAAACATAACCACAAAAAAAAAAAAAAAAGAAAAACCTTAAAAAAAATTTGTTTTATTAATCACATTTGTACAAAATATAAAGCAAAAAAAAACAACAAAGAAAAATATAAATAATAAAAGGGAAAAAAAAAAGAAAATACAGAGAAAAAAAAAGAGAAAAAAAGAAAAAAAAAAAAGAAGAAGAGAGGGATCTTGTTCTTCTTTCTTCTCCGGCAAACGGCCATACGCCGACCTCCGGCAAACGGCCATACGCCGACCTCATTTGCTTGACTCTCCCGTCGTTTTCTTCATCTTAATTTCGTTCTGGGAGACCTTCGAAGGCCCTACCTCAATGTTTTCCCCAAGAGAAGGCCCTGCCTCAATGTTTTCACCAAGAGAGTTAACTCTTCGCCGACAATCAAAGGCAAAATACGCTCTGAACCGGGCCATACAAGTGGCCTGTTGTTTTACCTCTTTATTCTCCATGGAGGTAGCCTTCCGTTTCAGTTCTTTGTTCTCCGCCTTCACCGTGCAAATCTCCGCTTGCGCATCCTTATACATATGCTGAAGCAGAGTGAGTTGGGCATTAGCCCGATGTACCTCATATGTCCTGTTTTGCAGACGGTGAGACAAGTTAGTGACCGCAGCCACTGTCTCCATATACGACGTCAACGTGTAGTGGTTGGCCTCAATGTCAGTTTGAGCAGCCATCACTTGCTCAACTGTTAGTATAGGGAGACTAGGATGAGTAAGAGAAGGGGCACTTGGCCCAGAGGAGCTCGATGGATCATTAAGATCTGGAAAGAGAGAGAGGGGGCGAGACGAAGCCATGTATAGAAAGAGAGAGGAAAGAAGGGAGTCACAGAGAAATGACAGAAAATAGAAAAGGAAGAGAAGAAGGAGGAGGAAGGAGGAAGAAGGAAGAGAAGAAGGAGGAGGAAGAAGGAAGAGAAGAAAGAGATGGGAGAAAGAAGAGAAGAAAAAGACAAAGAGGGAGAGAGGGCCGAGGCATTTGTCAACCAGCTGACACCGGCTGACGCAAAAAAGCGAGGCCGCGTGTCAGACGTAGTTTTCCAGTAAGAGAGATAGGCGGGAGAATTGTATGTGCATATGTATATGTATTGTATATTTATGTATTATATACATATTTGTTTACATTTTTGATACAAGAGTGGCTTTAGCTCAGTGGTTGAAGGCTGAAAGGCTAAGCCTGAGGTTGGGGGTTCGAACCCCACAACAATTGTTTCTTTTTGTTTTGTTTTGGTTTTGTGTATATATGTCTTGTATAAGTATATATATATTGGTTTGAATATTTTGTCACAAGAGTGGCATGGCTCAGTAGTTGAGGGAGCAAGAGACTAAGCCTGAGGTCAAGGGTTCAAAACTCCATATCCCCACATCCATGCATTTTGTTCCCTTCTTTTTTTTTTTTTTTTTTGTGTGTTTTTGCGTACGTATATATCTCCTGTATATATCAGTGTATGTACCCATATATATATATATAAATAAATAAAAAAGAGGAGTAGGTGCGCTTGGTATTCATCCATCTTTCCTCCTTTCATTTTGTGCATCTATCGCACACTGATTTCACTTCAAGCGTCTACCGCACAATCTCAATCCACCGCGCTATTTTGCGCATCGCGCTATCTTTTGCACTTCACTGGTCTAGGAGACCTTAAATCCTCTAAAGGTGCAATTCCTTTGGTGTTTGTCGTGCCCGAATGACTTCACGGGTCTAGGAGACCTTAAATCCTCTAGAGGTGCAATTCCTTTGGTGTTTGTCGTGCCCGAACGACTTCAGGCGGTCTGGTATAACCACCTAACCATGTTTGTAATGAGTTCCTAAGAGACCAATTGAGACGGTGGAAACTAGAGTTCGAATGGCGATGCCTAGAACACAAAGGTTTGGAATTTTTGAGACTAAAGTCTGGTTTAAATACCCAGGGTGTATCCTTGGCTTGAAATCTGTATGGCAGCCCCATAGGTTGAGGTAGCTTGTATGTACGCCTCAATTCTGGATACTGAACCAACCTAGTCTGTCACCTTGTTGGAAAATAAGAAAAATTGTAAACATGTGTTACTATTTTAAAAAAATCATCAATCAATCAATCAATCAATCAAAAAACAAAAACAAAGAAATCATTCTATCATACCTTCCCCCCTCATGAAAAGATGCGTTAGGACTACATTATCCCCCTCTCGCGAAAAGACGAGTTTGGACTACATTATCCCCCTCTCGTGAAAAGACGCGTTAGGACTTCATTATCCCTCTTTCGCGAAAAGATGCGTTTGGACTACATTATCCCCCTCTCGTGAAAAGACGCGTTAGGACTACATTATCCCCCTCTCGTGAAAAGACGCGTTAGGACTACATTATCCCCCTTTCACGAAAAGATGTGTTAGGACTTCATTATCTCCCTCTCGTGAAAAGACGCGTTTGGACTACATTATCTCCCTTTCGCGAAAAGACGCATTAGGGCTTCATCATCCCACTCTCGCAAAAAGACACGTTAGGACTTCATTATCCCCCTTAAGCGAAAAGACGCGTTAGGGCTTCATTATCCCCCTCTCGCGAAAAGATGCGTTTGGACTTCAGTATTCCCCCTCTCGCAAAAGACGCGTTTAGACTTCACTATTCCTCCTCTCATGAACGGAGCGATTGGATTTCACTATTCCTCCTGTGAAACACAGTTAGATTTATTTTGCTCTAATTTATGCTTTCGTTTAGTGTCACATCATTGTCTCGATTGCATTTCATTGCATGATCATAAGTTATGTTTTGCATATCATTTTGCATCCTGCCCTTGAACTACGCATGTTTGATTCCTTGCAATGGGATACGTAGGCAATCCTCGGGTTCAACCAATTACGTGTGCATCTATTTGTTTTTGCCATAGTCTTACAATCTTATCAAATGGGTCGTCTTCGGGCTTTGACATTCACTCACGTCGTAAAATGACTTTGAGCTCTGTCAAAGAGAGGCAACCATAGACACCCCAATTTCGACCACTCGTAAGACTTAGGCGCTTGATTCCGAGCACTCGATGATGGTGATTACATTGAGTCAATGGTTTAAATTCTCAATAAAAGAATCTGAGTTCGAGCTCTAGACAATTCCAACCTGCCATACACATTGTATTTCTATCCTGAAATTTCAGTATTGCACCTTGTATCAACTTGTATTGAACCTGAAAGTGAGAGATAGTGGAAATACATTATAGTCCGGTCGGACCTAAGTGATATCCGGCCGGATATGCCAACATCCGGCTGGATATCTTGACTTTTCACACAGATTTAGCAGTGTACTGCCAGCTGCCCAATTCTGTAGATATTTTGCTCAAACCTGCTCGGGGCCTATATATAGCAGCGTTCAGACTGCTATAAAGAGGTTGACAAACACATATAGAATTTGGTTAGAGAGATCAAATCAATACCAAGTGAGTTAGAAATATCAAGAGTGAGTTAGAAATTTCAAGAGATAGAAAAGATCAAAGCTATCACCCTTCTTGTTCTTCCAAAAGCCTTGAAGATCTCATATCATCCATGCATGCCATTCAAGAGCTTGAACTTGAACTTGATTTGAGAATTGAAAATCATACTCAAACTTAAGGGTGCTTTGGAATCAAGTTTGATTTACAACAAGAACACCTTCTCTACAAGAGGTAAAGCCTTCTTGTTTTTATTTCAATCTTTGTTCATCTTTTTCTTGTGTTTTCATATTATTTTTGGACTGTTTTGAGGGATGAAACTTGTGATTCAAAGCTACTTAAAGGTGGAAGGGTTAATCCCTCTTGCTTGAACCTTACTCCTAGCTTAAATCCTTGTGTTTCCCATTTGTTTTCGTCCATTTTTGCCACTATTTTGGGGCTAATTTGGGATTGTTTTGGAGCTGTTTTCCAACATCTAAACTATATGATTTGAAGTTGTAAAAGTGGGGAGGGCTTAGCCACCCTTCCTCATAATTATATTAGCTTTAATCTCTCTATGATTGTACACCTTCTATAGTTTAATTTCAGCACTATTGTATGTTATTTGGGGGCTGTTTAATTTACTTCAATAAGTTTGTTTTACATATTTTGTTTGTGTTATATTAACCAATTAATCAACCTTGCATAACAACCTCTGCAACCTCCCTCCATTTTTTGATGATTTTGATTAAAAAGTTGTGAAAAATTAAGATTGTGGTTCAAGTATAAGAAAGAAGCTTTTGTCATGCTTAATGGTTTAATCTCTTAGGAGGTTCATTACCAAAGGCATAAAACTTTCTCATTTTTAATGGTTTAATCTCTCCGGAGGTTCATTACCAACGGCATAAAAACTTTCTTATACTAAAGTACAATCATGTATTTTTCAGTTCTTTTTATCGCCAGTGTGTCTACTTTTAAGAGATTAATTGACCCTTGGAAATCACCAAGGAAAGTGTCATTATCACTTATTATCAAGTTTGGATTTCAAGTCATTATCACTCACTATGGGTTTATCTAAGTCATTATTACTCTTTGGAGTTTGACTAGTCCTTGTTGCGCATCTTGAGTTTGACTTGAAATCCCTTATCGTCTGTAAATAAGTTTGACTCTTCCTTTGTAATTTCCCCTGAAGAATTTATCATCAGTGTATTTACTGTTAAGGGATTAATTGACCCTTGGAAATCGCCAAGGAAAGTGTCATTATCACTCATTATCAAGTTTGGATTTCAAGTCATTATCGCTCACTATGGGTTTTTCTAAGTCATTATTACTCTTCTAAGTTTGACTAGTTCTTGTTGTGCATCCTGAGTTTGACTTGAAATCCCTAACTTATAAATAAGTTTGACTCTTTCTTTGTAATTTCCTCCGAAGAAAACAAGGTTTATTTATTCGGGTTAAGTTGACACTTATTTTCCTTTATTGCATTTAAGACTTAGTGGATGTAAATATCATTGTGGACTTGATAGATTAAAGAAAAGGGAAGGTAATATAAAAGAGGTTAATAAAATTGAGCTTAAAATGAATCAACCAACATTAAGAACCATTATGATTGATTGAATTTGGTCGGAAGTTATACCGAGTTTATTGTGTCAAGGCTTGTCTTACATTAGTCCATAATGTTTTGATGAACCTTGAAGCGTCTCTACTTCCCTTCTTGAATTTGCTTCATGATAGGAGGGAGGGGTGGTTGTTATGCATTGCATTTATTGATCTTTGTCCTATCGTGTCCAAAATCATCTTGCAAATCAACTTGCAACCATAGATGGTTTGAGAACTGAGTTCACTCCTCTCTTGAGTATTTTCCATGATAGAGAAGAGTAGAAAGACAAACATGGCTAGGAATGCCCTGTCTGTATGTTTGCATTGTTTCACCTCAGGCACAAAAACCATATTTCCGCAAAGAAAACAAGGTATGCTTGGATTTATTTGGGGCTCGACCAAGTCTTGTTTTGGGTCGACAAGGCTCCAATAAATTGCAAATAATACACTTTTGGTTGAAAGCAATGATAAGGTGAAACAGAACAAATCTCAACAAAGCAGACAGAGTAATTCTTGAGGAGCATTGCACGATCATTCATATTATTTGTTGTAATAAATTAAACAGCACATTTTCATTATTATTCATTCGGATTTGTAATATTTATTTATTCCGACACTTGGACATTCGGACCCTCCTTCGCGAGGACAAATATGTAATAAGCTGCATGTCTTCCAACCCCACGTCTTTCTCTCTTTTATTTACCAGCTTATGATGGTTAGCATAGGGACATCATGTTTAGTTTAGCATACTCATGTTTGCATCCACTTGTATTGCATGCATAAAAGTTCGGCTCATCATATTATTCAAATGTCAAATTCAGACTCTTTATTTGAATACGTGCGCTATCACATGCCTTGAATTAACTTGCATGCCACGCTAGTAGCTAAGCTTATTAATTGCATATTGTATGTGTTGCATTAGTCATAATACATAGTTAGGATCATGCATCTTTTTTTTCTAACTAGTTCCTTTTTTGGTTTGGAGTACTGTAGACACCCCATTTTTGACCGACCTTAAGACTCAGATGTCACCGATTGAGCGCTTGGTGATGTTGCATTCTGTGCTCGTCCAGAGGTTTCAGAGTCTCGGCTGTGAGCCTTGCCTCCGAACCTCCGGGCTATCTCATGCTTTGCCTCGGTTTGCGAGCCAGGCTCGATTTTCCTTGTTTTTCTTCCTGAGGGGAGGGACAGGTCTCGTAGATCATCTCTCAGTGGCCGTAGGCTACGTTTTGTGGTCGCAGGCCATTTTTCCCATTTCGGAGCCCAGTTCCCGGTTTTCGGAGCCGTCAGGCCGTGTGCCTCGGTTCGGGACCGCTTAACCGCCTCTGTTTGCTCCGGTTTTTGGAACATATCTTATTTACTCCCTTTTGAGGGACACTGTGGTCTGAGAGACCCACTTCGTGGTCGAACACCACTCCCGGTGCCTAACGGTCCATTTTCGGGGCCTCGGACTGCGCGTTTTGGCCCCCGAACCTTCATTTTGCATCGGTTTGTGTTCATTTTTTGCAGGGACCTCTATTTCATCACCAAGAAGGTCATAGAAGGGTGGGAGGCCAGTAATTGTTCCAGCAACCAGTTATATTTCCTCATCGCCCTCCGTCGCCTGTTTTTCCTCACTTAAAAGCCAATGTTGACCACCCTTGGGCCATTTTCTTCACCCCTAACCCCCATATTTGTGATGTACACATCTGGGAGGCCACCAATATTTGGTGGCTGGCCAGTAATGTTTTTTGAACCTTTTGAACCCCTTTGAGAAGTGGGTTGTTCTCTCTCCTGGTTCACAGTTGCCAACTTTTGACCACAGGGTTGTGTTGAGAACACATGGGAGGCCACCAATCTGTGGTGGCCGGCCACTAATTCCAATTGGCCTTTTTGACCCCTGGCCGGCCGGCCATTGGGGGGGGGGGGCCGGCCGGCCACCTGCAACCTAGATACCTGGCCGGCCAGCATCCTTACACCTGGCACATCACAGAAATGCATTTTGTTTCCCCCCAGATTCTGTATCCGGGGGGGCAACTTTTGGAGGGAAACTTGGAGTGATTTCCCTCCCTTTTTTCCCCCTCTTTCTCCCCCTCTTTGGCCTATATAACCAGCACCCCAGGTCTGGTTTTAAGGTTGAAAAAAATTGCTTAAGAGCCTCCTATACACCCCTTCCTCCATCTCTCTCTTCAACCTTCAAAACATCCAAGTCTTACACCCTTTTCTACATCACCACCGAGCACCACACCACCACCTCCATTCCATCAGATTGGGGGGCCTTCTCAGAGCTTAGGAGGCAACATTCCTTGGTCCAAAGGTTGTCAAAGAGTTGGTCTTCAAGGGTGAGTTGCTTTCTCCCTCTTTTGAGCTCATTTTTGTATCATTTCTTAGCTATACTTGCTTGTATATTTGAGCTCCAGCCATAACTGAAAGTAGCACTTTTTTGAGCTCTATTTCATCTTTCATTAAGGGCCTCTCACTGTTTGAGGCCCCCATTTTGCACTTGCTTCATTAGCCCTCTTGTATCCCCCTTTCTTGCATAGTTTTTTTGGCCTATGTGTAATCTGTTTTGAGGCATGTAGTAATCTGTGAAGCTACTTATTTTGAGCCCTTCTTCAACATTATAGAAGGGCTCATCACTGTTTGAAGCTTCCATGTATCACTTGCCATTGTATCCCTCTTGTACCCCCTTTCTTGCATGATTTATTAGCCCCCTGTGCTTCTGTTTTTGGACTTTGGTCCAAACTGAAAATGACCTTATTTTGACCCCCTCTTCATGTTTAATTAAGGGTATTTGGCTGTTTGAGGCACCCTTTGTATGCTTTGTGTTATAGCCTTCTTTTGGCCTTATTTTGCATAGTATTTTGAGCATGCTTGTGCACTGTTTTGGGTCTGGCCATCAACTGTAAAATACCATATTTTAGGCCCCTCTTCAACATTGTTGAAGGGCCCTCTTGTGTTTGAAGTCAGTAGCTGCCACTTGCTTAATTACCCCTCCTTTTGCCCATTTTTGTATGCTAGCTTAGCCCTATTTTTGCTCACTGTTTGGCCATGCTTAAAACTGTAAATGTGCTTTTCTTGGGGCTACCTTGCTTCTGTCTTTACACTTCATGTTCCAATAATGCATGCTTGACATAGCTATAGGCCATTCCATGCGCTTAATCTTGCATTTCGGGACCATTCCATGCATCGGGTGCCATGTTTGCATGTTTCCGGGCTGTTTTGCATATCATTTTGCTACTAAAATTTGCACGTTTGCATACCATATTCCATGCTTTGCCATGCCTTGTTAGAGTGGCATTTTGGCGCCTTAGGGTCTGTCCTCGGTTTGCGTGCGTGTGTGCACGCATTTCGAGTGTCTCATTTTCATCTAATGGCCTCCTATGTGAGTGTGGTTGAGGCCCACTCATGTTGGTGTTATGCATTGTGTGTGGCATCTCATAGCATTGAGTATGCTAGGTCGTATCTTAGACTGCATTCATACATGTCATGCATATTGCATTGTGTTCGGGGTAGGAGTTAGCCCGGGCACGGGAAACGAGGTATGTTCCGTACTCCGAGTGACGAAACGTGTCTCAATTCCCTAGTCACCGACACTCCGGATCACCCATGATGGAGTTAGGTTTTAGTTGTATTTTCATTTGCATTCATTTCATATCGAGTTGTGCAATTCGATTCCTCGGCCGTCATGCATCGAGATGCGTGATTGGTGGCACGAGGATCGAGGCATGCATACATTTGTGAAAATACATTGCTATGCCCCTTTCCTGCTCTCTGTTGCAGCAAATCAAGAATCAGCAACCTTCCGGAGCTTGGCGCGTTTTCCAAGAATAATTGCAAAACAGAGGCTAATTGGGGCATCCCAGTGGATTTCCACGCAAGGCAGCCCAAACATACATCATTCATCTGAAGAGGAGTCAAGGCAGTCCCTGGCTTGCATGCCAATTTATAGCTTTCTTAGTTAATTTGTTAATTAATTAGGATTTTTGTATTTATTCGGGACTGTATTATTTATTCATTTGGGACTGTATATTATTTATTCGGACTCTCTGCGCAAGGGCAATGTTGTAATAAGTGTGCGTGTGTGTGATGTATGTCTTCCAACCCCACGTCTTTCTTCCCTTTTATTTACCTGCTTATGATGGTTAGATTAGGGCATGTTTCAATTAGCATACAGTATGATAGCATGTTTGCATTCATTCATCTGTTTTGCATACACCGGGCTCGGCGCATCATACTAACTGCATTTGTATTTCAATTCCAAGTTGAATACATGTTAGCTGTAGCATTCCATATGCCATGTTTTAGAATAGCCGAGCCTGCTATAGTTGCATCTTGCATGTGTTGCATTAGGCATTTCTGTATAATTAGGATCATGCATGGATTTCTAATCGGTTTCTGTTTTGGCTTGGAGTACTCGGTAAGTTTTATGCTTTAGCATCCTTGCATGTGTGTGAGTGACTGCCATGATAGCATGCTTACCATGAGGCTACGTGCTTATGTGATATAACTGCTTGAATGCCTGTGGGTGAAGGTTGGGTTATTTGGATTGGAACAAATCATTCACTGTGAGTTTTAAGCCCACTAGATAGTGGCAAAACCATATTTTCTAAGCCCACCCGAGGGTGGCAAAATCTGCATTTTAAGCCTACCTGTGGGTAGCAAACCATCTTTCCAAAAAACAAACATAAAATGTTTTGTTCCAATTCAGGCGACCCAGTCTATACTTGTATGCTGTGCGCATCACATAGTAAATCTAGGCCAATAACCGGAATAAGAACACATAACATTTTCAAAACAAGATATCATGGTTAGTAGAGGCCGATCTCTGATCGGGCGAGCGAGGGTGCTCACGAAGTGACCTTCCCCAATCGTACCCAAGTTCCCGAGCCGAGGCAACTTTGGTGATGACGGACACGTGGCCTTAGGCACGAATCAGGGTTTCCTAAATTTCTCAAAACAAAAATATTTAGGTGGCGACTCTGTATCTGG
The DNA here is from genome assembly GCA_036172215.1 of Camellia granthamiana. Lineage (NCBI taxonomy): Eukaryota > Viridiplantae > Streptophyta > Magnoliopsida > Ericales > Theaceae > Camellia > Camellia granthamiana. The sequence goes on from CM069904.1 coordinate 45,327,694, forward strand.
CAAAGCAGTCCATGTTTGGCACTTCTTTCAAAAATCTGTTTTCTCAAAACGATTTGCTAGATTTGGACTCTTTGGTTCAAGATTAAGAACCGTGACATAAAATCGAGTCCGAGCTGTAGCGAGGTCCCCCCGCGGGCCTGTCTACAGTTTCTGGCGACTCTGCTGGGGATTTAGAGAACTTGACTCGAACTTATGATATCTTGTTTTGACTACACTTGTGTGTTTCTTTGCATTGCATTTGCATTGGTGCGCCTAGGACACCGTGTTTGCCATCTGCTATTCCTGAACGGTTTGCCGGAGGCTTGTCTTGTCAAGGCATGACCATAAGGCTGACTGGTTGTGGGCTCTGCCAGTATGGGAACACAAACCCCGGTTTTACCGGGGCACCCTTTTTGACCATTCGACCTAGTGCATATTCGGATCTATAGTGACCATTCCAAACTAGGACAGGTTGCTTACCCGATTAGGTTGTTTGAAACCGTTGCGTGCGTAGTGAAACCCTAGCTCCTGACAAAATAGGACAGGGAAACCCTACCCCAACATAGGGGTGTTTTGGCTCTCACTTATCTGCTATGTGCTTTTAGAGTGCGTCTCTACAGGAATGCATGTATCAGTTTATGAGTTTGGGCATCAGGCCTGCGGGCATCAGTCAGTGTTTGAGAATCAGTTATCTGCGGGTATCAGATTCAGTTTTCGGGGACAGTGATTCAGGGATAATGATCAATGTTGGAGGACAGTGTGTTCAGCTTATCGACCGTGTGTTATTATACCCAGCCGTGTGTTGTGTATTTATTTTAAGTTGTTATGCTGTCCGTTTATCTGGTTGTTTATTTCCTTATTGCTTTATTTATCTTTTTGCTAGGACAGTTTTTAGCACAATTGCTTCTGAACCAGTAGATATTCCCCAAGCACTTTGGACAAGAGGTCGTCGGCTCAATCGATCTGAGGATCTGGTTGACGGACAGCCAGTGTTCCATTCTCTACCCCCAGTTGTTAGAAGAAAGCCAAGGAGGCGCAGTGTGTCTGAGCAGAGGTTACCAGAGCAATGGTCTACCCTAGCAGTGAACAGTCAGGTTGAGATTTCTGTTTCCGCCATAGAGATACACTTACTGGTCAGTCAGCTGGACCAACAGAATATGGTCGGGATAGAGGAAATGATGCGTCAAATGCAAGAGAGCATGAGACAGATGCAGGAGGATGCCATCCACCAAGCGGAATTTTCTAAACAACAAGCCACAGTCATGGCCCAACAGGCCGAGCTCATTACTAGGCTGCAACAGCAGAATGCAGCGTCAGCCTCACACTCAGTCCCTCCTCCACCAGGGGTCCCACTACCCGAGCAGGCACCGACCGCCCAAAATACCCTGCCAAATCCCCAAAACACCCTACCAAATATTCAGGAGGACACGGGCCTTCCAACGGGGCCGGCTCCACCCCCGCTTCCGCCTCAACTGTCCAAGACCCATACACCCAACCACCCGGACTCTCCCTTCGAGTTCGAGATAGACCATACAGCTCTGAAATTGAGCAAGCTTGAGAAGCTTTTCAAGAAATCCCAGGGGGTGAAGGCTATTCCGGATATCGAGGACGGATATACCGATGTGGCCGTGACATTGCCAGACAGATTCAAAATGCCCCAGATCGATCGCTTTGATGGATCCGGGGACCCTATGGTCCACCTCCGGCTATTTTCAGATATACTGCGGCCAATGGGCCTAACCAGACCACAAAAACTTTCACTATTCGGCCGAACCTTGTCAGGTGTAGCCGCCATTTGGTACGTGAAGTTAGAAGATGAGGTCAAAAGAAGTTGGGATGAAATGGCTGAAGCCTTTGTTGCACAATACTCGTACAATACCCAGATCGAGATTACGACCCGTGATCTCGAAACGACAAGGCAGGAGCCCAAAGAGAGCTTCTCAGATTTTGTGACCCGGTGGAGGGCAAAGACATCGATGATGACTTTAAGGCCCACCGACAAAGACCAGATCAGGATGATTGTGCACAATCTCCAACCAAAACTGATGCAGAAGATGATTGTACTCCCCTTTCCCACCTTTTCAGATCTACATGAGATGGGGGTACAGATCGAGGATGCAATGAAACAAGGTCTGATTGACCCGGACCGGGAGCAACCCCGGAGGACATTTAACCGCAACAACAACGCAGGCTCGAGTGGCGCTGCAAACACAAGAGCTTCGGAGGTCAGTATGGTCACCACCATTCCCCCTCCCCATCCAAGGCCCGCGGCAGCCACGCCTTTCTCTGGCGCATCTGGAAGCAGCACCCAAACCGCCAAATATCAGCCCAGAGGCCAAAGAACCTTTACACCCCCTATATGCCCCTGTCCAAGGCTCTGGGGGTATTAATCAGGAAGAAGGATTTGACGCCCCTAGAGCCGAGGCCACTACCAAATCCACTCCCTCCCTCTCATGACCTGGCAAAATACTGCGCATATCACCAACAGCACGGTCATGACACCGACCGTTGTTTTAGATTGCGTCATGAGATCCAGGATCTTATTGACAAACAGGTGATCGTGCCTCCCGAAAAACCCAACGTCACAACAAATCCCCTCCCACCACATAACCAAGCCCCTCCTCCCGATAGAATCAACTTCATCCAAACTGGGGTCGTGCCTTACGATCCTAGTATCTATATCACCCCATCCCACCTACCTAAGCCAGAGGTGATCCTTCCTGTCTGCACTGACTTGTGCATGATGGACATCTGCACAACCCAATCTGAGCCAAAGGTGGTGACCATTGAAGATGAGACAGGGCAGATCTCAGAGGAAAGCAGGGTTGTTGAGTCTAAGATTGAACAGTCCGGGAATCTTGCTGAAGAGGCCTATGATCCAAGTGAATACATCCAGTCAGTGGGCCAGTCTAAATTGAGTGTAGGGCTGCCAGAAAAAGCAGAAATATGTGTGATTCAGGGGGACAGATTTGAGTGGGGAACAGATGATCTAACAGCTGTAGGAGAGGACCTTGCCAACCTCCAATTCTTCAGTGACCAAGAATCAGGGAATGCAGCAATCAACTAGTTCGAATATGGGGAGTCGGCAGAAGTTACCGGATGGTTAGATGATCAACCAGACGTCGTAGAATATCAACCAGAACAGGGCCCGGCAGAGGCGAGAGCATCAGTGGTGGCCGGAAGGGCCGAGAGTCAGAATACATTGCCGGAGAGCGCCGGCACTAAGAATTCCGCTCAGAATTTGGGGATTGTAAATGCAGGGAATACTGACCAACCAGCTGTACTGACGCAGTTGGAACAACAAAGATTTGAGGATTCCGAGAGAATCAGAAAAGCTAAGGCCCATGTGGGGGTCGAGAGTGCTGTGTGCACGGGAACAGGAAATGCTGCGGGCATGAAGACTGAAGGTGCTGCGAGTACGATCATACCGGAGCCGGACAGGTGTCTGTCGGCTGCCGACGGAATGTGGTGGGAAGATGATGACTTATGTCTTGCCCACACAGATGAGGATTGGGAAAGCAATCAACCAGATGACACTTGGTATCTCGATGAGGTTGATCACATGACAAGAAGTGGGCGGTATTTCAAGCCCCTGCACCTAGACCAGCCAGAGGCATCTAGGAAGGACAATGAAGCTGAGAAACAGAGAGAGAAACAGATTGAAGAAGAAGCTGTGCTCAAGCAATTAAAGAAGATACAAACAGACATCTCCATCTGGGGACTGCTTATGGCGTCGCGAGTACACAGACAGGCTGTCCTATCTGCTATGGACAGGGCCAAACTCTCTATAGACACTACACCAGAGCAGCTGGTTGGGCTGGTTTTTCCGGGAGGAGGTTCCCCGGCATTAACCTTTTCAGACAAAGAACTACCGCCTGAGGGCATAAATCATAACAAACCTCTCTACATCTCCGTGGAATGTAGAGACAAGTGGATACCGGTAGTACTTGTTGATACCGGGTCTGCCATCAATGTCTGCCCAGCCAGAACAGCGTATGCAATCGGGTTAAAGCCCGCGGACTTCATCCCGACAACTCAGGTGATCAGAGCGTACGATAATACTAGCAGAGAAGTGATGGGGACTGTCAAGATTCAGACCCAGGTTGGTCCAGGACAACACAACATCGAATTTCATTTATTGGACGTTCCCGCAACCTTCAACTTACTCTTGGGGCGGCCGTGGTTGCACCAGGTAAAAGCAGTCTCTTCCACTTTACATCAAATGCTGAAGTACCCTCACGGGAAGGGGGTGGCTACCGCCTTCAGAAATTCATCCATCCATCCGCCGCCGGAAGTGTCTACACCAGTCTTGGAAATCGAGCATGGCACGGAGGATGTGTTCTTGTCAGGATTCACTTTGGCTGAGGCCCGGGTAGTGCAGAATATTATGGCTGTGAATGAAGGTGTGTACGTCAGTGCTCAATCTGTCTACCTCATGAATAAGCTACAACACATCCCCGGGATGGGATTAGGAAGAAGCGGCCGGAAGGGCGTCTCAGCATTGGCCGAAGTGCCACACAACCCTCATACCTTTGGATTGGGTTATCTGCCCACCAAAGAGGACTGGATGAGGAAGGGAAAGGAAATGGCTGGAAGAGCTAGAGCAAAGCAGGCTGGGAAGCCATTTGACTTGATGCATAGGCCCATTCAGGGTACCCTGAACGGACGCTTCGTCTGGGAGGGGGAGGAATTTCCGTTTTGCGGCTTCCCAGAGCCATGGCTGAACGCGGAGAAGAAGCGCGTGCCAGGTTTCGAGATCTTCTTCGACCTACAACTATCCGGGGATGATGTTGCCACAGAGCAGACAGACCCGCCAGCTGAGGTTGAACAGTGTAAGGCAGTGGATCCTGAGGGCACAGAATTTGAAACGGGGGTAGTGCTGGCATGTCTACTATCTGATTCTCCGATCGTCCATAAGTGCTCGGGGGATAACTTCGCGGTTTCCATGATTGGGGATGAAACGGCTGCGAGCCTACCAGCAGCTATCTTGGATGCATCTATCGCACCCTCTCTCACTTGGCAATTTGAAGAGGGATTTTTGTCCAGCAGTACCGGGTCAGGTAGTGAGCCGGAATCTGATTCCCCTGAGTCTTGTGAGTCGGAATCAGATTCCAGCTCGACTGAGTCTGAGTCTGGTGATCCTAGGGATGTTAACCCGGATGCCACAGTCCTGTCTAGGTTGTCTTTTTCCTTTTCATTTAAGTCTGTTGTAAATGAATCGGACGATTTGGATGTACTTAATGAGAATCAAGCAACTGTGGTTTCTGAGTACTTTTCTGTGCCCTTAATTTATTGCATTAATTCAGACTTTCAAAATTTTGAAAACGACGAGGACGAAGTTCCTCCGGTTTTGCAACGTTTAATTGAGCAAGAGCAGGAGAGATTTGTCAAACCCCTAATGGATGAAATCACTACCGTGAGTGTGGGTATTGAGGAGGACCTGTGACTAGTCCAGATCGGGTCCACGTTGTCTTCAGAGGAACGTGAGCGCTTAGTCGCTTTATTAAAAGATTTCAAAGATGTTTTCGCATGGTCCTATGAAGACATGCCTGGAATCGATCCTGAGATTGTACAGCATCGGATCCCCCTTGACCCCGAGGCCCGACCTGTCAAGCAGAAACTCAGGAGGATCCGCCCAGACTGGGCTCTCAAAATTAAGGAAGAGGTCACCAAGCAAATCGACGCAGGCTTCCTGCTGGTATCTGAATATCCGACTTGGTTGGCCAACATTGTTCCAGTGCCGAAGAAGGATGGAAGAATCCGAGTATGCGTGGACTTCAGGGATTTGAACAGAGCTAGTCCGAAGGACGACTTTCCCTTACCACATATTGATGAGTTGGTGGATTTCACAGCAGGGCACGCATTACTTTCATTTATGGATGGCTTCTCAGGTTACAACCAGATAGTAATGGCACCAGAAGACAGAGAAAAGACTGCATTCACCACCCCGTGGGGGACATACTGCTATAGAGTAATGCCGTTTGGGCTGAAGAATGTTGGAGCTACTTATCAACGGGCCACGACCACAATATTACATGATATGATCCACAAGGAGGTTGAGGTGTACGTGGACGACATGATTGTCAAGTCCAAGGAAAGAGAGGGCCACTACACCGCCTTGCATAAGTTTTTTTCAAAGGATCGCTGAACCCTCAAAAGTGTACATTCGGTGTTACAGCGGGAAAAATGCTGGGGTCTCTGATTGCACAAAGAGGCATCGAAGTCGACCCTTCCAAAATCAAGGCCATCTTAGAAATGCCACCACCAAGGACTGAAAAAGAGGTGCGAGGCTTTCTGGGTAAGGTGCAATTCATAAGACAGTTTATCTCAAAATTAACCTTGACTTGTGAACCACTTTTTGGTCTCCTGAAGAAAGGCAAGAAGTTCCAATGGGACGGCCGATGTCAAGCTGCATTTGAACAGATCAAAGAATATCTATAGAACCCGCCCGTTTTATCACCACCAGAACCGGGGAAACCGTTGATATTGTACCTTTCAGTGACTGAGACCACCATGGGCTGCATGCTCGCACAAGAATCTGAAGACAAAGTGGAGAGAGCCATCTACTATCTGAGCAAAAAGATGCTAGAGTATGAAACTCGCTACACGCCACTGGAAAAGGCTTGCTTAGCTTTGGTATGGGCTACCAGGAAGCTGCGGCACTACCTGCTAGCTCACTCCGTAATGTTGGTTTCACGACTCGATCCCATTAAATATCTTTTCGAGAAACCGGCACTTACGGGTAGGCTAGCTCGTTGGTTGTTGTTGCTCTCCGAATTTGATTTGAAATATGTAACACGCAAGTCGGTCAAAGGAAGGGCAGTGGCAGAATTCTTAGCCGACCATCCAGTAGAAGGAGGTGAAGCAGTCGAGTACTTATTCCCAGATAAAGCCATTTTGCACATCGACGATGAAACTTGGACGATGTACTTTGACAGAGTGTCAAATCAGTACGGGTATGGGATAGGGGTGTTGCTGATAGCACCCGACGATTTCCGTATCCCCATAACCTTCAAGCTCCGATTCAAAGTCTCGAACAATGAAGCTGAATATGAAGCATGCATTGCCGGTTTGGAAGTAGCCCTGGAACTAGGGGCAAGACGGTTGGACGTCATCGGGGACTCGAACCTTGTTGTGTCTCAAGCGAAAGGAGACTGGAAAGTAAAAGAGGAAAAGATGATGATGTATCACCAAACCTTGGATTTGTTAATTCCTTGGTTCGAAAAGCTAAGTTTTACTCATCTACTAAGAGAGAACAACAGGTTCGCAGATTCTTTAGCAACTCTATCTTCCATGATAGACATCCCATGTGGAGTCCGAATGCGTCCAGTCATCATTGACCAGAAGTTTGCACCAGCCTACGAGTCGATTGCTGCTATAGATGAGGTTCAGGACAAAAACCCCAGGTATTACGACATTTGGAATTTCTTAGAGAAGGAAACATACCCGCCAGGGGTAAATGCCAAAGACAAAAGGGCAATAAGAAGATTGGCCGTTCAGTTCATCATCTGTGGGGGTAAGCTGTATAGAAGAGGTCATCTGGGGATGCATAAGCTGTGTGTTGATGTCGAAGAGTCAAAGCGTCTGATGGAAGCCATCCACGGGGGAGAATGTGGAGCACATATGAATGGGGTAATGCTGGCACGGAAGATCCTCAGACAGGGTTACTACTGGTCCACCATGGAGGAGGATTGTATCGGTTTTGTCCGGCGATGTCACAAGTGTCAAATTCATGCAAATCGCATGAACATCCCGCCGACAAAGCTGTACAATATGACTTCACCATGGCCATTTTCAGTTTGGGGAATTGATGTGATCGGGGCTGTCACTCCGAAGGGGTCGAATGGGCATGAGTTCATCCTGGTTGCGATAGATTATTTTACAAAGTGGGTCGAGGCCCAATCTTACGCGGTGTTGAAGGCTTCACACATCACAAAGTTTATCAGAAACAACATCATCTGTCGCTACGGGGTCCCAAATGAGATAATTTCAGATAACGGTTCCGACTTCAAGAAGGAAGTGATAGACTTGTTGGAAAAATACAATGTGGCTTTTCATAAGTCATCCACATACTGGCCGCAAACCAATGGAGCGGTTGAGGCCGCCAACAAGAATATCAAGCACATATTGCAGAAGATGGTGGAAACCTATCGAGACTGGCCAGATAAGCTGCCGTTTGCTCTCTGGGGCTACCGGACTTCAATCAGAACTTCTACTGGGGCGACTCCGTATTCATTGGTTTATGGGATGGAGGCCGTTCTACCTATTGAGACTGAGGTTCCGTCATTGCGAGTATTGGCTGAGTGTCAAATAGCCGAGGCAGATTGGCAGCAGAACAGATTTGAGGAACTCATGCTCTTTGATGGAAGAAGACTGAAAGCACTGTACCATATTTAGGGTTACTAGCGCAGAATTGCCCGGGCTTTCAACAAAAAGGTTAAGTCCAGGAATTTAACAGAAGGAGATTTGGTGCTCAAAGACAACCGAGCTCCCATCCACGACCCTAGGGGCAAGTTTAGACCTAATTGGACTGGTCCCTACATCATTAAGTCTATCTGGTCAGGTGGAGCTGTGGTTCTGATGGATCTGGATGGCTTAGAGTTTTCATAGCCGATCAACATGGACAAGTTGAAGAAATATTACCCTTGAGAGGCTCGCTAGGCCGAAAACCCGAAAGGGCAACCTAGGCAAAACTCAGAGCAAAAAAAAAAAAAAAAAAAAAAAAAAAAAAAAATTAAAATTATAAAAACTGAGCTTGCAAGGTTGAAAACCCGCAAAGGGCGGCCTTGGCAAAAGTTAGAGCGCAAAAGGAGAGTGAAAATACCCGAGGGAACCTAAGCCTGAACTACGTAAGGCTTGATTCCCATCTTTGGGATACGTAGGCAACTTCATCTCGAAGTTCAGCCATAAACATTTTCCCCGATCAACTTTGTCCATTTGATCATCTCAGTCATCCTTATCCATCAGCATTCATCGTGATCTCCGGTGCAGTGCTTTCTAGACTATGGGCAACTTTCCGTTGCTGTGCAGTGCCGCGGTGCTATGCAGACTAGGGGCAACTTTCCAATTGCTGGAATCCGGGGTTGTGCGTCTCGGTGACAGATCTCAGGCGTATCCAGTTCTGACCCATATCGAAAATAGTTTTGAAAAGTTTTAATAAAAGTTGACTTTGTTCAAATTAATCTTTTTACAACTAACACCATTTTTGGACCAAAGCGGAAAATTTTCAGTACCCACAACCTTCAATTTCATTGATTTCAAAACAGAGTTCTCCTGCTCTTACATACAAATTGAAGTTGCTTTTTTTATTACATCCATGAAGAAAACTTGAAAGTACTAGTAAAGCAATAAATCCGGGGCACGGATAAGTCAGGTGTCCCTGCGCCCCCTCCCGGAGCTCGTAGAAGCCTCTGATGCCAAGCTGGGCCCAGTCTGTGCCTCCTCATTGAGCCAGTCCCAGCACTCATCAGACAAAGCACAACTAAAAGTGGAAGCGGGGGTCAGGAGCTCTCTAGTCCTCCATGCCGTGGCATAACGGGCAAGCTGAGCGCATCGGACTGGGAATGCAGCCGGGTACTCTTTCCCCTCTGGTGGGCAAGTCTGATCATGGCCAAACTGGCGCTGGAACCGGAATGGGAAGTAAAACGCGCAGTGGGTCAGACCAATCAACTGGATCCCGACCAGCCGGGACATGCTATAGCTCATCGCCGGGAGATTGAGCAAAGGACAACGCCAAGCAATGCGATCTGCAGACAAGTTGCACATCCAGTCGAACCACCACCCCTTGTCAGGGGCATCGACTAAGCGTTGGCGAAAGAAGTAGCCGCGAGCTGAGTAGGTAAGGCAAGAGTCCACAACCCGCAATTTATCCATCAACCATACCTGGAGAGGGATTGGAAAATGAGAGAATAAAGAATAGAGAGATGTACGATGAGAGAAAAGCGAGAAAAGGGTTTTGTCAGAAAAACCGAGCCTGAGGGCCGAGCGATGTGAGCAATATATATGTGAGATTGGGTGGGAAACATTACCTGCAACAGTAGTGGACTCCCTGCAAATTCGGTCGTCTCCCGGCGATAGAAAGCATCCAAGCCCATCAGCGTTTCGCCCAATGTCATGACGATACAGCTCTTTCCTTCTTTCAAGCCTTGAGCAACTTCAATCAGATGAATGCTAGATCCACCAAAGCCCGGAGCGAGCAAGAAGTGAGATAGCATACACAAGCAAAGAGCGTGTTGCCGAAAACTTTGCCAATAATGATTGCCGCGGTCACCAGCGTCAGAAAAACGATGGATCAAGCTGAGAATGTCCAGTTCCCCGTTGCAGATCAAAGACCGAGCATCGTGCATGGTGAGTCCACACATTTCCCCTAAAGCTTGCGCATGGCCAAAGCGAAATTGAGGCAAAATTTCTTCACAGCGTTCAGATTCCATCAGAATTTGAAAATCTTCGAAAGTTGGACATACCTCTTGCCCGCCGAAGCTGAAAACATGCGTCACTGGGTTCCAAAACCTCGCCGCGGCATAGAGGAAAGGGAAGTGCAGCAGAGTGCGGCTCAGCGTGAATAGTGCATTCAAGCCGAAACCCCGGAAATTCAAATTTTCCGAGCCATCTAAAGAAGACATCCAAACTGTGAGATTTTCGGCAAGGAAGGCCTCCATTTTGGTGAAAGACTAAGTTGAAATGAATCAACCACGGATTTGAGGCTTTTAAAGAGGATAAGACACTATTCAGGGACACGTGTCAAAAATTTGGTGGTTGCAAAGCTAAGCGGTCGGCCGGCCACCTTTTCTGGCAGGCCGGCTACCTTTTCCCCTCAGTTGTAAAAAACTGGCCGACCGGCTCCCAAAAGTGGCCGGCCATGCTCCAATGTGTGTCATTTATCCTATTTTACCCTCCGGAAGGAAGTTTCAAGCATTTCCATGCACTGGGCGTGTTAAAGGCCTCCATTTCCCTCTCCTTCGGATGTGTTCCGTTGCCCAGATCGTCCGAGATACACTTTGTTTATTGAGTTGTTGTTTAGTCTCACTTATCGAGTTGTTGTTTTGCTTATCGAGTTGTCGTCGTGTCAGTCGCGCTATTTTGATTATCGAGTTGTCAAAGTTTTGTGTATTTGAGTTGTTGCTCTTCATTTATCAATGTTGTTTTGTTTTGCTTATCGAGTTGTAACTTGCTAAGGTTTCGTCGCTTCTTAGTAAGAAAAGTTGTGTTGTCGGTTCACTACCTGACCTGGTAAATACACAGTGCACATTTCCATCTCATTTTTGTGCAAAATGATGCGATATGATGCTGAGAGCATAAAATACAACACTTTTTCAAAAGCTGTTTCATTCCATCATTACAACATTTTGCAAATAGAGGTACAAGTTTTGCAGAAAATAAAACTGCCTAACAATATACAATGTGCTACAACTACTAGCAAAAAGGTAAATAAAACAGGGGACTGCAGCATCAATGCTCTCGGGAGCGGGAATAAGAGGCCCTCTTCATCCTCTTCTGCGAAACAGCCTCTGCACCACCACCATCATCCAAGTCGGAGCTACTATCCTCGGAATCCCCCTCAGCCTCGCCTCCACTCCCTGAGTCGGGATCAGAGCCCTCCTCTCTGTCAGCAGATGTCTCTGACTGACGATCTGCAAACTCCTCCTCCTCCTCATCTGGCTCCTCCTCTATGATGTGTGTCCGGCATCTACGAGAAGACCCTCTTCCCCGAGCTCCTTGAAAAGGCCGGGATGGCTCAGCTCCTCGAAATGGCCTGGATGGCCCAGTCCCTCGAGAAGGCCTGGATGGCCCGGCTCCTCAAAAAGGCCCAGATGGCCTACCTCCCCAAGAAGGCCCAGGTGGCCCGCCCTGTGGCTGAGCATATACCAGGGGCATCTGAAAATAAAGAATACATCAGCTCAAGAATGTATATCAGATACAGATACAAGCAAACTACACAGAGTGGATGTATGTGAGTACAATGCACAAATGTGGTGTGTGTCAGATGTGCTCTACACAAACAACCTATCAGTACAGTGGAATGATCAAAATAACATATCATCAGGAGTATGATAAATGCTAGAAAAACTAAAGGGTACCTGGAAGCCCATGATGGACAACTGCGCCTCTCTACGCAGGACCATCCCCTCAAGTGAGGCTACCATCTCAAGCACCTGATCCATGTATTCAACGGGGGGCTGCAGATGCCAAGGCAAAGGTATCAGTAAAGAAATGAACGTTCAAGTATCTGAGTAATGAATCAAAGCTGTAAAACATACCGGTGGTGAGTCAGGGTCTCTGACATATCGGTGGCCAGGCATCGGAGGCTCTATCGGGATCGGAATCGGAGAAGTAGTCCCATACTGCCACCCCATCAACTCAGTCGGCATGTCCGGCCATCCAGGATGATGATAAGTCAGAGGAATCGGGGGAACCGGTCTACCCCCACCTCTAGATGTACCGGCCCTGCTGGTGGAAGGGGCGTCTGTAGCCGGGGCCTGACTCGAAGAAGGCATGCCAGCAGGCCTCATCGTCGGAGTACGCACTCCAGTCAAAGGAGGCATCAGATATATGTGACGATAAGTGGCATAATCCCCCTTCTCAAGATGTAGCAGAGCATCAGTGCCCAGCATAGCACCAGTGACATCCCGAGCAGAGAGCCTATCGGCAATCCGCATACTGACTGGGGGTGCTGAGGGAGGGTCCTGAGAAGTGTAGCCCCATACCCGACGTAAGAAGCGTTCCCCCAGGAACCATGCTCTACCAATTGGTCCCTCAAATAGAATCCTGTACTGGGAAGCGCCCGACCCTCCGACAAATTGGAATCGGGGACCTTCACCTAAGGGCACCCAGGGCTGCCATGTAATCTGCAGATAACCAATGCGTAAACCAATCAGAAATCGGCAATGTACAAGACAGATCAAAGATGAAAACAGAAAAGACTAAGAGTTCTGAAATACCTCCGTCGGCCGCACAGTGTCAAAATACTGCCGTAGATAAAGGAGAGACTCTCGAGGTCTGGGCCGATGTTGACCCTCGAATACTAGTGAATATGGGGTCACGAGGGGCCCCGCCACCACCAACTCTGGAGCCAATGTCGGGAAATACACGTAAACCCATAACTGTGGAAGATAGTGCAAAATGTAAATACAAAATGCTGAGGGCAGAATATAGAGTGCAAAGTGTGCTGTGTGTGCAATGTACAAGTAATGAGAAGCAGAAAGGCAAATCAAAAGGGCAGGAAATACCTCCCAAGCTCTCTAGTAGCCACCAAGTAAGTCTCCCCGACCGCGGGAGGTCGCGCTCATATAGCAGTAAAGGGTAGCCAGGCCAGCGCCACCCCAATCATATCGTCTGACCTGTGATAGGTCCACCAAGGCGCTCAATAAATACAGCCCAACAGTGTTCCCTCTGTCGGCAAACAGAGTGGTCCCGAAAAGGAACATCAAAAAACCACGGGCATACTGCTCTGCCTTCTCAGGAGTCCCGGGCTCCATCTCCACCCTCCGAAAATGGGAAGAGAACCAGGTATATCGGACTCTCCCTGAAGACCTATCAATAGGAGGGCGAGCCCCCAATAAGTCTACCCAAGCGGCCTCCCACTCGCCCATATCCTCGTCGTAAGGAATCGGCCAACCTCCTACGTCCAGGCCAGTCAACACAGCAAAGTCAAGCGGGGTCATAGTCAAGTCCCCCGTGGCGGAAAAATGAAAGGAGTTGGTGGTGTCCCACCATCTCTCCACCAAAGCTACCATCAGCGTCCTCCGGGCAGGACAACGAGATAGCCCAGTACAGAAGGGCCCGAACCCCGCCAAGTCAACTAAATCCCGGACAGCCTCCGGGAGCTCGGCGTACCAATCTCTAGCTACGGTGGAGCCGTATCCCCGCACAGTACGAGAACCAACCTGCATTCAAGATGAATATACGTTTCAGCATAAAATGAATGAGCCGTGTGCAAATGAAATGAATGAGCTGCAAGCAAATAAAATGAGAAGGCTGCGTACGAAGTAAAGTCAGTGAACTGTGTGTTCAGAGAATCAGTGTTTGGGCTGTGTGTTCAACTCTCAATCAGTGTGTGCTGCGTGTTCACCTTCAATTCGAGCTGTGTGTTCAGAAAATCAGTGTTTGGGCTGTGTGTTCAACTCTCAATCAGTGTGTGCTGCGTGTTCACCTTCAATTCGAGCTGTGTGTTCGACATCAAAGTATGGGCTGTGGGTTCATCTCAAATGTTTGGGCTGCGTGTTCAAATCTCAATCAGTGTGTGCCGTGTGTTCACCTCAACAATGAGCTGTGTGTTCGACATCAAAGTATGGGCTGTGTGTTCATCTCAAATGTTTGGGCTGCATGTTCAAATCTCAATCAGTGTGTGCCGTGTGTTCACCTCAACAACAAGCTGTGTGTTCGACATCAAAGTATGGGCTGTGTGTTCATCTCAAATGTTTGGGCTGCGTGTTCAAATCTCAATCAATGTGTGCCATGTGTTCACCTCAACAACGAGCTGTGTGTTCGACATCAAAGTATGGGCTGTGTGTTCATCTCAAATGTTTGGGCTGCGTGTTCAAATTTCAATCAGTGTGTGCTGCGTGTTCACCTCAACAACGAGCTGTGTGTTCGACATCAAAGTGTGGGCTGTGTGTTCACCTCAACAATGAACTGTGTGTTCGACACCAAAGTGTGGGCTGTGTGTCCATTTCAGAACTCAAGTATTGGGCCGGGTGTTCAATTCTCTACCGGTGTGTGCCGTGCGTCCACAATCAGATTATGGGCCAAGTGTTCAGAAATTCAAGTGATTGAACTGTGTGTTCAGAATGCAAAAAGGGTGCTGTGTCATAAACTAAACATTCCAAGTAAGCTGTGGACCCAAAATGAGCAGACAAACATGGCAAAGGCATAGAATGCATGAAAAATGCAGAATATGTTGCAGAAAAGGTAAAAACGAAGTAAATACCTCTCGTGCCTCATATGAAAGGTGATACTCTGGCTCCCGCAGAAGCAGATCCCCGGGCGCTCGCTCATCAAAGTCTGTGAAGTGATGGAAAACAGCTCGTGGAAGAACGTGTGCCGACGGGGCGTACCTCTCGGGGATGAAGGGTCGAACCCCCGGAGGCAGGGCCATAATGTCAGGATCATCCCCAGCACCCGCAGGACCCTCACCGTGGGGAAAATAGCCGGCCATTTCAGAAAATCTGCAAAAGAAGCAAAAAATGAGCAAAAATGAGCCAAAATTGGAAAAAGTCAACAAAAGTCAACTCTCGGGAAATGGAAAAGTCAACAAAAGTCAACTCCTGAGAAAATCTTCCAAATATTGAGACAAACTCACCTCAAGTGGCGAAAATGAGAAAAGAAGCCCCGAAACCAAAATTTAATCGGTTCAAAGTGCTTAAAACTGAAAGATTTCACGGAAACAACTTGCGTGGGATGTTGGAAAACGCGTATGGAGCACAGATTTGAGGGAGAAAATGGTTTGGGAAGCTAGAGGAGAAGATTTCGGAGCTAAGGTTATGAGCTCAAAGTGTTTGGGTGAGTGGATTTAAAGAAAAGAAGGTGAAAAGACCAAAATGCCCGCGGATCTGGGCAAGTGGCCGGCCGGCCACCTTTTCAGGCTGGCCGGCCATCTCCTTTTCAAAAGCTAGCCGATGGCCTCCCTCTCCAGAGGAAACTGGCCGGTGGTGATCTCCAGGTGGGTCCCAAGCTCTCTGCAAATTTTGGGAAGAATTGGAGTTCCCGGGACCTGAAAAAGTACAAAAGAAGTGCACTTCCTGTCGCGAAATCGCTCCGCCGGAACTTCAGTTTCAACTCCTGATGCGTATCCCATCACCACTCATCGAAAGTGAGATGTATCCTTTTTGAACGTGTTGCGACCTCTCCGGGATGTGAACCGGAGGCCACGATCGAGTCGCCCTCACCGAAACGTGCATTTCTATGCCCGTTGTTTCGTGACAAACATGCATTCTAGTTCGCGCTTATTCTACATTGTTGTGCACATAACTTGCATTCTCATGAACATGCTTGCATTATTATGCACGATTTCGTGATATTACTATGCCTCTGTGCTTAAGCTTGCGTTGTCACGCACGCTCCTTTCTCGCATTGCGATGCACTCACCCACCGGCACCACGTTTGTCGAACTTTCGATATCACATTGAATATATGTTGCTAAATATGTTGTGCTTGTTGAGTTTCTCTCTTTCGCAGGCACGATATTGTATGTACGGTTCATTTGAATCTGGTGCGACCAGACGAATCGCGCAGGTATCGTATCTTCTCCATGTGAGACGTGGCGAGAGTTGAATAATTCTCCGCATTCTTAACTGCATGAAATGTAGTTGTTGCTTTGCATTCTTGCTTAAAACTATTGCATCTGTTTGCGAATATTTGCTTCATTACAGCTTGCCGCATTTGCACGATCATTAAGTTACATCTGGCCCTGTGCATATCGCTTTGCATTTTGCCCCTTTGCCTGCGGGCGCGCCTGCGGGCATATCTTTGTTTATCTTGTATGATTGTCTAAGTCTTCGGCCTTGTCAAAAATGGGTCGTCTCTGGGCTTTGACATTCACTCCCGTCACTTCTTGACTTCCGAGTTCTGTCAAAGAGGGGCAACTGTAGACACCCCATTTTTGACCGACCTTAAGACTCAGACATCACCGATTGAGCGCTTGGTGATGTTGCATTTTGTGCTCGTCCAGAGGTTTCAGAGTCTCGGCTGCGAGCCTTGCCTCCGGACCTCCGGGCTATCTCATGCTTTGCCTCGGTTTGCGAGCCAGGCTCAATTTTCCTTGTTTTTCTTCCTGAGGGGAGGGACAGGTCTCGTAGATCATCTCTCAGTGGCCGTAGGCTACGTTTTGTGGTCGCAGGCCATTTTTCCCATTTCGGAGCCCGGTTCCCGGTTTTCGGAGCCGTCACGCCGTGTGCCTTGGTTCGGGACCGCTTAACCGCCTCTGTTTGCTCCGGTTTTTGGCACATATCTTATTTACTCCCTGTTGAGGGACACTGTGGTCTGAGAGACCCACTTCGTGGTCGAACACCACTCCCGGTGCCTAACGGTCCATTTTCGGGGCCTTGGACTGCGCGTTTCGGCCCCCGAACCTTCATTTTGCATCGGTTTGTGTTCATTTTTTGCAGGGACCTCTATTTCATCACCAGGAAGGTCATAGAAGGGTGAGAGGCCAGTAATTGTTCCAGCAACCAGTTATATTTCCTCATCGCCCTCCGTCGCCTGTTTTTCCTCACTTAAAAGCCAATGTTGACCACCCTTGGGCCATTTTCTTCACCCCTAACCCCCATATTTGTGATGTACACATCTGGGAGGCCACCAATATTTGGTGGCCGGCCAGTAATGTTTTTTGAACCTTTTGAACCCCTTTGAGAAGTGGGTTGTTCTCTCTCCTGGTTCACAGTTGCCAACTTTTGACCACAGGGTTGTGTTGAGAACACATGGGAGGCCACCAATCTGTGGTGGCCGGCCACTAATTCCAATTGGCCTTTTTGACCCCTGGCCGGCCGGCCATTGGGGGGGGGGCCGGCCGGCCACCTGCAACCTAGATACCTGGCCGGCCAGCATCCTTACACCTGGCACATCACAGAAATGCATTTTGTTTCCCCCCAGATTCTGTATCCGGGGGGGCAACTTTTGGAGGGAAACTTGGAGTGATTTCCCTCCCTTTTTTCCCCCTCTTTGGCCTATATAACCAGCACCCCAGGTCTGGTTTTAAGGTTGAAAAAAATTGCTTAAGAGCCTCCTATACACCCCTTCCTCCATCTCTCTCTTCAACCTTCAAAACATCCAAGTCTTACACCCTTTTCTACATCACCACCGAGCACCACACCACCACCTCCATTCCAGCAGATTGGGGGGCCTTCTCAGAGCTTAGGAGGCAACATTCCTTGGTCCAAAGGTTGTCAAAGAGTTGGTCTTCAAGGGTGAGTTGCTTTCTCCCTCTTTTGAGCTCATTTTTGTATCATTTCTTAGCTATACTTTCTTGTATATTTGAGCTCCGGCCATAACTGAAAGTAGCACTTTTTTGAGCTCTATTTCATCTTTCATTAAGGGCGTCTCACTGTTTGAGGCCCCCATTTTGCACTTGCTTCATTAGCCCTCTTGTATCCCCCTTTCTTGCATAGTTTTTTTGGCCTATGTGTAATCTGTTTTGAGGCATGTAGTAATCTGTGAAGCTACTTATTTTGAGCCCTTCTTCAACATTGTAGAAGGGCTCATCACTGTTTGAAGCTTCCATGTATCACTTGCCATTGTATCCCTCTTGTACCCCCTTTCTTGCATGATTTATTAGCCCCCTGTGCTTCTGTTTTTGGACTTTGGTCCGAACTGAAAATGGCCTTATTTTGACCCCCTCTTCATGTTTCATTAAGGGTATTTGGCTGTTTGAGGGACCCTTTGTATGCTTTGTGTTATAGCCTTCTTTTGGCCTTATTTTGCATAGTATTTTGAGCATCCTTGTGCACTGTTTTGGGTGGTCTGGCCATCAACTATAAAATGCCATATTTTTGGGCCCCTCTTCAACATTGTTGAAGGGCCCTCTTGTGTTTGAAGTCAGCAGCTGCCACTTGCTTAATTACCCCTTCTTTTGCCCATTTTTGTATGCTAGCTTAGCCCTATTTTTGCTCACTGTTTGGCCATGCTTAAAACTGTAAATGTGCTTGTTTTGGGGCTTCCTTGCTTCTGTCTTTACACTTCATGTTCCAATAATGCATGCTTGACATAGCTGTAGGCCATTCCATGCGCTTAATCTTGCATTTCGGGACCATTCCATGCATCGGGTGCCATGTTTGCATGTTTCGGGGCTGTTTTGCATATCATTTTGCTACTAAAATTTGCACGTTTGCATACCATATTCCATGCTTTGCCATGCCTTGTTAGAGTGGCATTTTGGCGCCTTAGGGTCTGTCCTCGGTTTGCGTGCACGTGTGCACGCATTTCGAGTGCCTCATTTTCATCTAATGGCCTCCTATGTGAGTGTGGCTGAGGCCCACTCATGTTGGTGTTATGCATTGTGTGTGCCATCTCATAGCATTGAGTATGCTAGGTCGTATCTTAGACTGCATTCATACATGTCATGCATATTGCATTGTGTTCGGGGTAGGAGTTAGCCCGGGCACGGGAAACGAGGTATGTTCCGTACTCCGAGTGACGGAACGTGGCTCAATTCCCTAGTCACCGACACTCCGGATCACCCATGATGGAGTTAGGTTTTAGTTGTATTTTCATTTGCATTCATTTCATATCGAGTTGTGCAATTCGATTCCTCGGCCGTCATGCATCGAGATGCGTGATTGGTGGCACGAGGATCGAGGCATGCATACATTTGTGAAAATACATTGCTATACCCCTTTCCTACTCTCTGTTGCAGCAAATCAAGAATCAGCAACCTTCCGGAGCTTGGCGCGTTTTCCAAGAACAATTGCAAAACAGAGGCTAATTGGGGCATCCCAATGGATTTCCGCGCAAGGCAGCCCAAACATACATCACTCATCTGAAGAGGAGTCATGGCAGTCCCTAGCTTGCATGCCAATTTATAGCTTTCTTAGTTAATTTGTTAATTAATTAGGATTTTTGTATTTATTCGGGACTGTATTATTTATTCATTTGGGACTGTATATTATTTATTTGGACCCTCTACGCGAGGGCAATGTTGTAATAAGTGTGCGTGTGTGTGATGTATGTCTTCCAACCCCACGTCTTTCTTTCCTTTTATTTACCTGCTTATGATGGTTAGATTAGGGCATGTTTCAATTAGCATACAGTATGATAGCATGTTTGCATTCATTCATCTGTTTTGCATACACCGGGCTCGGCGCATCATACTAACTGCATTTGTATTTCAATTCCAAGTTGAATACATGTTAGCTGTAGCATTCCATATGCCATGTTTTAGAATAGCCGAGCCTACTATAGTTGCATCTTGCATGTGTTGCATTAGGCATTTCTATATAATTAGGATCATGCATGGATTTCTAATCGGTTTCTGTTTTGGCTTGGAGTACTCGGTAAGTTTTATGCTTTAGCATCCTTGCATGTGTGTGAGTGACTGCCATGATAGCATGCTTACCATGAGGCTACGTGCTTATGTGATATAACTGCTTGAATGCCTGTGGGTAAATGTTGGGTTATTTGGATTGGAACAAATCATTCACTGTGAGTTTTAAGCCCACCAGATAGTGGCAAAACCATATTTTCTAAGCCCACCCGAGGGTGGCAAAATCTGCATTTTAAGCCTACCTGCGGGTAGCAAACCATCTTTCCAAAAAACAAACATAAAATGTTTTGTTCCAATTCAGGCGACCCAGTCTATACTTGTATGTTGTGCGCATCACATAGCAAATCTAGGCCAATAACCGGAATAAGAACACATAACGTTTTCAAAACAAGATATCATGGTTAGTAGAGGCCGATCTCTAATCGGGCGAGCGGGGGTGCTCACGAAGTGACCTTCCCCAATCGTACCCAAGTTCCCGAGCCGAGGCAACTTTGGTGATGACGGACACGTGGCCTTAGGCACGAGTCAGGGTTTCCTAAATTTCCCAAAACAAAAATATTTAGGTGGCGACTCTGTATCTGGCAAAGCAGTCCATGTTTGGCACTTCTTTCAAAAATCTGTTTTCTCAAAACGATTTGCCAGATTTGGACTCTTTGGTTCAAGATTAAGAACCGTGACATAAAATCGAGTCCGAGCTGTAGCGAGGTCCCCCCGCGGGCCTGTCTACAAGTACGAGTAAGTTTTTATACTTTAACATATTGCATAAGTCGTACCAAACATACTACCATGAGGCTAATTGCTTAAATGATAAACTATTTGAATGCCTATGGATGAAGGCTATTCACTGACATTGGGATACTTTGATTAATGTATATATATGAAATCACTTTTTCAAGTGGTACATATTCAAAACACTTTTTCAAAACAAACATGAAATCAAACGTTCCAACTGTTCGTGAAATTAGTCTATACTTGTATGTTAAAGATAAAATAAGAACATATACTGTACATAAGAATCCGATCATAATTAGTAGAGGCTGATCTTTGATCGGGTGAGCGGGGTGTTCATTATTGACCTTCCCCTCTCATGCCTAAGTTCCCGAACCAAGACACTTTGGTAACGACGGACCAATGGACTTTGGCACGAGTCACGGGTTTCCTAAATTTTTCAAAATAAACATTTAGGTGGCGACTCTGAAATCTGGCAAAGTAGTCCATTTTTGGCATCTGATTCAAACATCGATTTTCCAAAAACAATTGCCGAATTTTGACTTTTTTTGTGTTTCCACTGTTTCACATTGCACTTGTGAAATCAGATTCAGAACCAACACAAGTGGGAGTCCAAACTGTATGGGCTATTCATTCTTCCGAAAGGGTGCGCGAAAAGCCGAGCTACAACAGTGCAAGTGTGATGGTGAATGCAAAAATACGAAGGAACAATGGGAGACATACAATATGCAATGATAGATGCACAACAATAACATGACGAATGCACAATAGATGAATACAAAAATTGTTTCTTCCAAATTTTCTCTTATATATATATATATAGTTTTGTTCTTTTTGTTTTTTGATTTTCTTTCAAAAATTCCTTTTGCATATTTTTTTTTTAACAATTTCCTTTTTGAATTATGTTTCTACTTTTGAAAATTTTCTATACATACCATATATACATGTACGGATACAAAAATACAAAATACTTATTACATACATATATACAAAATATATACACACACGGATACATACGTATATATAGATACATATATGGACATAATATATACATAAACATACGGCCACAGACATACAGATACGAATACAAAGACAAAATATATACAAATTATATACATATATATACAAATACGTATGCATATATACAGAATATATACAAATTTACACAAATACATATACAGGCCTCTCTCTGTCCCTTGTTTTTGTCTCTCCCTCTCTTCCTCGTCTGTCTTCTTCAAGTGTCGTGTCCGGCACGCGATTTCAACAATCATAACATACCTGACCAACAATAGCTGGGTAGGCCCTCGTTTGTCAAAGATTGCCTCAGCAATCCACTCTTCTTTGGCCTCTTTTTTTCCTTTATTTTTCTTCTTAAACACAGCATACGAGAGAGCAGAGTAAAGAGTTGCAAAACGCCCCCTTCCATTACTCTGCCAATTTCCTTTCGAAGGTAGTACACTACCCTGTCATGGCTTATTCTCGTCATCCTGGTACTCTCTTCCCTGGCCTTAACACTCCCCCGATTAACAATGTTGAGGCTAGCTGTAATGCCCGGAAAATATAACTATAAAACCATCTCACAATATTAAATAACAAGGCATTTTTTAATATAAAATCCTTCTATTCATATGATTCGATTTTACAAAAGATAACACATGCAATTATACATTCATAAGTTCTAGCCCTGAATCTACAGCATGTGCCACAAATGAGCAATACAAAATAAGAGTTAAACAAATAAAGTAATGCCCTATTGGCTACCACTTTCCAAGACGATGCTTGGTTGCAAGAAAAGTGAGTTTGAAACTCAATACAATTAAAGCCCTAGGCTTGTACAAAATAATTACAAAATAACAAAAGAAGCTCTTGGCTTCAAGTCCTCCCAAACTACGACCTTCGCGGAGGCATATCATTAGCACCTGAAAATGGTTTTTCATATAGGACGAGCCAAAGCCCAGTAGAAATACTCTAACACAGTGCATGAATCTTAACAAAGTTATAAGGTGAATAGATATGCAATGCTCGTGTCAAAACGTTTTATATCTCTTTCCAAAACCATGAAATGCTAGATTATATCACAATTCATAAAACATTTCCTTTACAATAAAAAAACAGGGCAGTACAACACTGGAAATCTCTAGGTACATGTCTGCAAGTAGGCTATACATGCACTACCAATTGCTATTTTTACCAGTACTAACCGGAAGGCTCGACACCTAATTGCTCGGGTTTTTGGACTTTCACCAAGGACACACAGGGCAACAATAATACCATAACCACACCCACTATCCAGATTCACCAAGGGATTCACCATGGTATTCATCTTTTTTTTTTTCTCAAAAACAATATACATTTTCAATGTGTTAAATATGCATCAATGCTCAATGCAAATGGATGAGAAATTAGTTTCAATTCTCCTAATTCTCATGTAATTTCTACAACAATCATAGTTATCCTCCACTGATAGCCCAAAACAGATATCTCTAAATAGATAGATGATTTTCAATAAAGAGAAACTGTCCAAAATTTCAATATGGAAGTAATAATGTATATCCAACTCCACCATGATCATCATCATTCCAATTCCATAAAACTCAACATTATTTCCATTTTCCCTCTACAAAATCAAATGTTCACATTTTGGGGCAAAATCCTCTTTCTTTAAAAATCAATTCCAAGGATAAAAATCTACCATTTTATCCCAACTCAACCATATTTGCAAATCCACAAACATATTCAAGAACCCTTTTGAAAACTCCTCTTTTGAATTTTAAACCCAAATCCTAAATTTTGTCCCAAATCCCCAAATCGCAACATTATTTAGAAAATCAAATAACTATGTTAAAAACCATACAAAAATGTGGAGAAATCACTACCTCAAAGACAAGGACTAAGTGATACCGCTCAAGAGAACAAAGTACCGCTTGAGCACACAATGACATACTCTCAGAAGTTTTGCAGACAAAGGCTAACTGCTCGATCGCAAGAAGGACCACTCAAGCCAAGGTTACTTGAGCGCAAGAAACACTGCTCAAGAAAAACACCATCTCAGTACTTTTGCAAGCCTACAAAAGTACTGAGAGTTCTCAAAGACCGCTCGAGTGCAAAAAGGACCACTCGAGCGAACTGATCAAAACGTGGGCAAAGACTCCTTTTGAAAATGAACTCCCAACCTATTTTAAACGTAACCACAATACTTAAATAACCCAATTCAACAAGGAATAAGATGAACAAGGATATAACAACCTGGTAAAGCAAGAAATCCATATCCAAAACAATAAATGGGTCAGGTCTAAATCAGAATCGTTATACCAGTTCCTCTGAGTCTCGACAGAGTGTCCCTGTCCCTGCCGCTGTTCTCAATTATCCTGCATTGTCAGTTGAGCAAACAATGGAAACACAGTCTTATATTGATGTCAACCACTTCACACTGAAGTCCTATGTGGAAACGGTGACCGCGGTCTCCAATTTGTCCCACCGATTGTAGAACAAGACAAGTGAAGTACACCGGTTAAATGCACAACTCTCTCTGCTCCAAAGTATGCACAAGGATGCTTAAGCAGAGATCATCGCATTGAAGAAGCAAAACAAGGAGCTGAAATGGTAGACGACCTCTGCGGCCCGATTCGGAGGTCCTTCATACTTTGTATTTGATAGCCAATGGGGAGTAATTTCTTTCAGGAACTCTACTAATGCCGAGGAAAAATCTTCAAAGACTTCCCGAGAGTGATGATGTGGCGAGGCAATCGTTGGTAGAGTCGAGCGAAGAAGTTATTTTCAAATGATGTCAATTTGTAATCTTTGCCGTCGGGCTGCTGCTGGAAAACCAAGAAAATGGTCCCTCTATTTTTATTTATTTTTTATTTTTTGTATTTTCAATTGTTTCCTTTTTCTTTTTTTTTTTTCTCTTCATTTTTCTATTTTTGCTTAGAAAGGAGCACCATTGCTTCAAAATTTCCTTTGTTGTTTTTGAAATTTCCTTCTCTCTTTCTTTCTCTTTTTTTTTTTTTGGTAATGCTGATCAGGGGCTTCACCCTGAAGTTTAAATAAAATGTGTTATGTTATTTGCACATCATGGCATGAATGGCACAATACTTGACAATGAAAAACATTTTGTTTTGAATTTGAATCTGAGAATGATTAGATTTTAATAAACTCTAAATTCGACATTGAGCTTTCAACTGACCAGAATTCAAGCAACGACTGAATGAAAGAAAAACAAAGCAAAAGCAATCCAAACACACCTATTTACATTTACTGGAATGAATGACACTCAAAACAAGGCTCTAAAAGACAAACCATCAACCCTACACAAATTCTGCACTTTTTATAATATGGGTTCATAAATTGACCGGCCAGCTAATTGATTTGCTGCCCGATAGATTTGTTGTCCAACCAGCTAAAAGATTGACGGGTCGGCTGATTTATGAATCGCCCGGTTGAATGGACTGATGAACTAGTTGGAAAATTGGCCGGTTGGCTAAACAAGTGGCCAAAAATCAAAACGACTCAAACAAATAAAAAACAATACAAACACATCTAGCGACGCTTGTTGGAATAGAAGGGACAAAAAACTTCAACATGGGCGCAATTAGAAATACTGCGGGCGCAGCGATCGCGAGCGCGGTGCAGAATATAACAAGCGCGATACATCGCCAGAGACAACTATTATGCATTTTTCGACGAGTGAGTTGACAATGCGGACTTTCGAGAATACGGAGAAAAGAGAGAAAACTTGACTCGATTATGCCTCTAGTTCATCGCTTTAACTATTTTTTGATTTTCTGCTAAAAAGATTTTGACCAACATAAGAGTTAGATTAATATGCTTGTTCCACTCTCTGCTTTGAAATCATGTAATTCAAGTCGTGAGCATTGAAAATTTTCCTGTTTGGGTCCAAGAAATGGTCCGGTTTTGAAAAAAATAATGGAATAATTTTCAAGAAAATTAGTCAACTTCACTAAAAATCCTCAAAAACTGTCTTCGCAAATGACCACTACCCGACCAACATGGAATTAACCCTTGAGATGCAAAAACTGAAATTAGATAAACTGAGCTTGATTTGTCTTGCAAGTGAAATGAAGAGATAGGACAACTGAACCGAATAAAAATAACCCAATTGAACATAGACATGATAGTCGAGTTGAATAAGGATAAGCCAATATAATATGGATGAGACAAGAAAGTTAAAAATGGTTGAGACTAAACTTCAAGATGAAGCTGCCTACGTATCCAAAAGATAGGAATCATGCCTTACGTAGTTCTGAGGATGCGGATGGGAAAAGCTATGGGGAATTATTACATCGCTTTGAACTATTACAAATCCGAATAATGGGAGGACAGGAAAAATATTACAACAAAAAATTAAAACCTCACATACTCTATCTAATTAACCTTAAAACAATAAAAATAGAAGCTGTAGGGGGTGTTGGAGACCATTGAAAACTGTTCTGCTCATCGCCGAAGGCTGCTGGGTTCTGTCCTTAAGAATACTAGCTGGCCGGCCAAAATATAAGCTGGCTGGCCGGCCAAAAAGATGGTCGGCTGGCTAATAAGGCTAGGCCGAAAACTTTGTTTTGTTCAAACACCAGAAAACAATTGGAAAATATGCAAGTAGCTCAACTAACCACTTCCAGTTAGCTTACAATAGGTTTATAACATGAAATCGAAGCAAGAAAAGCAATACAAGAAAGATAATGCAAGAAAGTTGAAGAAAATGGAAAGTGTACAAAATTTACATTCCAAGGAAGGATTTGATTTCCAAACTTCCTTTTGATTGCCCTCAAGCTTATGAAAGTGTGTTCTTAATTCTCAAATTGAAAGCTCGAAATTCTAGTTAGAATGATGTTCTTGGGTGGTATAACAGTGTGTGTTGGGTAAGAGTTATACAACTCTATTTTTCTCTCAATTTGAAGACACGCACTCTCTTTTGATCAAAGCTACTAGAATTAGGCTATCTCAGAATTTATGGAATGGTTTTGGTCTATGGAAAGATGAAATATCAATGTGTTCTTGAATTTTTGCTCAAAACTTAAGCGTTTCTCTCTTTTGCTCGAACTCTCTCTTTTCTCTCTCAATTCGATTCTCCTCTTCTACATTCTGATCCTCCCAATCTCTAGAAGCAATCAAAGAGGATCGCTAAGTCAAGGAGAAGGGAGACAAGGTGGGAGACAAGGGTGATAGGGTGATATGGATGGTTTGAAATGGATGCCACCTTTTGGGAAGATGACAATCTTTAAGACCAAAGAAGGATCATGGAGGGGTTCTAGATGCACCTCGTGCATAAATGTATTATCAAAATATCTGAAATGGCATGACCCACAAGCTTTCATTAAGAATTCTGCCAAAACTGCCTTGCTTCTGTGCAAATTAGCCGACCGACCAATTAGTTGGCCGACTGGCCAAATCTTTGGCTAGCCGGTCAAAAACTTGGCCAGTCAGCCAAAACATTGGCCAAGACTTGACTCTTTTGCTTGAAACAAGATTTTTTTACAGAATTCTCATCCTTTCCTCCTATGTCCATACTATTCTTTACTCAATTTTCTAAGAAAATATTTTATTTTGAAGTTTAAAAGTAAGCCTCGAAACACTACGAAAATATTTAGAAGATAGTGCAGAAAGAAAGTTTTAAAAGAGAGTTTTGAACTGGATTTGAACACTTGGCCAAAATAGGCTTAGGTTTGGAAATGAAGCACAAATTTCATCTTTCTTACTGAGAATTATGTGAGAAACACATTCTTGTTTTCATCATCATGCAATCAAAAGAAAGCACCCAAGCCTTAGGGCTGGTCAAAATGGGGTGTCTACACCAACACATGCACAACTACAAGCCTAGGCTCAGTCCAAACTAAGACTAAGTCCAAATCTAAGCCCAACTTTATTGATGCCCACTTTATGAGAAAATTCTCATTCATAACCTAATGGTTTTGGCTCATTATTTATGTATTGCAACCTTCTCACTTGGGAGAATATAAAACCACTCGAACCCACCTCAACCGGTTGCCGGGTCCCACTTTAATTTCAAATTAAAGTTGTCGAAAACCATTATTTTCCAATATCTTCACCAATAATTGATGGTTTTTCATCAAAAATAGGTGGTTTATTCCAATCCACAATCAGACCCAAAATAATTTTTGATATGAATGGCCACTTAATCGTAGCCATGACTCTTCTATCCCTTTCTTTTGGCCTTGTGAAAAGTTAGTGATAAAGTCAACCAAAACCTTTTCCTTCTCTTGCGTATGTAGGTTTATTGGATGTTTGCAAGGTCGATTTGTAACAGTTAAGGCGACAACTTGGTTGGCAAATATTCCAAGTGCATCATTAATCTATTCAAATATAATTTTTGATCGGGCATATTATGCAGCATCATCTCTCTCATACATCTGTTCGATAGCGGCATATTGACCACATGGTCCTCCTCTTGAACCCATGATCAGGACTTCAACCTGTGCTTTGATACCAACTGATACAGGATAGATTAATGAAATGAAAAATCAAGCATGAAATATGAACCATGAATTTGATAAAGAGATTTTCTCTTGAAGTATATTAATTCTCCAACAAATATTCGAATTTTCCCTAAGGCTTGCTCTCATGACCCGAACCCAACCCTAGAGGTTTGGATCATAACCGGCTAGTAATCATGAGATTACCTATGGCCTTAGACAAAATTCAAATCATATTTAAATATATAGGGCCAGAAGCAGAAGTAGAATAATAAAATTTTGTCCAATGAGTTGTGCATATGTGGCATAAATAGAAACATATCATACGTTAATAACTCAGATTCGTATAAATACATATTGATTATACATATCTAGAAATCATTCACAAGTACCAGCCAACATTTTACAAAACCCAAAAAGTAAATACAAAATATAGTCAACATGACCAACAAAAGCAAAAACAAAAGACATAAGCCTCATTCGAGAGGCGCTCCATGGTTGATATCACAAAACTTGGGTAAACACCGAGCTTCTCCAAGGCTAGACATCTCGTTGCTCACCTACATACATATATATAGCGAAGTAAGCTAAAGCCTAGTGAATAAGATCAAAGTAAAGAGGTTATATGAATGAGTTCTGATTTATATAAATATAATTATTCTCATACTCAAATTCTTATCATAACAGAACGACCTCGGGTCCAAACTTGACAAAACGACCTTAGGTCTAACATAGCTCAGAAGTTCAAAACAAAACAAATTATACTTAGCGGAACGGCCTTGGGTCCAGTCAATTACAGCTATATAATGACCATTTGGTCAACACTTAATAGATATTCAGACTCATTAGATATTCGGAATGACCTTGGGTCCATCTTACAAACATACAGGATGACTTTAGGTCCATCATGTACATTCATGCTTCGTCAATCACATATACAGATATCATGTTATTTGGACAGGTAAAAACTCATTCATACTTTCAAAGCACAAGTTCGGAAAAGCTTACCAAGTTGAAACAATCAGAAAATAGCATATAAGAAAATATCTTTACTATGATATTACTCACAGTGACTAAGTTCTTGTCACATCTCCGTGGATCAATCTACATATCACATAAACATGTACACACATTGAAGCTCGTTGTTTAATCAAATCATTCTTAACTTATTCAATTCTCTTATGTCAAGTTCTTACATACTATTTCATTCATGAGGCTTAATTCATGCCTACAAATGCTCGGAAAGGAGTGGGAACGATGATATGAACAGAACATAACTTTTCAAAATATGATGAAGTACGAATTTCGCTCGAGTACATGAATGGTCGCTTAAGCTAACCACATGGTCTGCAAAAGTACTAGATGGTCCAAATCTAGGCCCAATGGTTGCTCAAGCTAATGTGCAAAATAAACTGAGGTCACTCGAGTGGTTTCTTGATTGCTTGAGCCATGTGCAATGCTCTGCAAAACTACTGTAAGCCCTCATTATGCACTTGACCAGTGACTTCATCGCTCAAGCGATGAGGTCGAATTTTGGGTTTTCAAAACAGAGTTTTGAGCTTCAAACTTTGAGTTCCAAATGTAAAGTCTTGCTTGATGCATACCAAACCATGAAAACACTTCTAAAACATGAGTATAAAGCCAATTCTAAACTTATAGCTCAAAAACTTCATAATTTCACAAAATTGAAGCTTAAAGCTTCATGCATATATGAACTTGGCTCAAATTCTTCTCCCATAATTTTCAAAACATGAAATTGAGTTTCAAATCAACATAATTCATGGACGTATATATGATATAACTTCTAAATTTAGCATAGGTACTAAAACTCATGATCAAAATGATGATTCTTCACACAATTATGCAGGCATGTATGCCAAACCTTTAAATTCGTCAACTTTTAGTTCAATTCTTGTGTATAATCATATAACCTTCTTGAATTCACATAGTTGGTGACTTTGAACACATACCTAAAGTCTTCAATTGCACTAATTCTAGCAAATTTTTGAGCTCTTGTTCACAATTCTTAAATTTTCAAGCTAAATTACCAAGATTAAACTCACTCTGTCACTAGAATGGCCTTTTTTCTCTTTCTAGAATTCCTTCTGCAGCAAATTAAGCTTAAAGATGAGCTAACTCTCTAATCTTAACACATATACAAGAGTTGATTAGCTTAGGATGCTAATTAAGGCTTAAGTTCACTAATTACAACTTAAATTAATTAATCGAAATATAATTTTTCTGAATCGAATGAAATTTCAATCAAACTTACATATGGGCTCTAAAAATCATGCCATTCTAATTAAACTTATCAATTTTGGTTTCGGAAGTCGTCAAGACCTTCAATTTCATATTCAAAGTAGAAATCAAAACAGATAATTCACCAATGAACATATATGCATACAAACACACATCAAACACATAATTAACAATCAGAATTAAATAGATATAAGTATAATACATCATGGGGTTGTCACAGTCTCTCCTCCTTATGAAGTTTGGTCCTTCAAACTTGCTTTACCTTGTGTGGGAAATAACTTGGGATACCTTTGCCTCATTTCATCCACTCTTTCCCACATGGCTTTTTTGCCTTAGTGTTCTTTTCATTCTACCTTAACCATAGGAATTTCTCTGTTCCTTAATTGTTTCACTTGTCGGTTGATGATTTGGATCGATTTCTCTTCATATTCCATATTATCGTCGAGAGCTATCCAGTGATAATCAATAACGTGGAATGGATCTCGAAGATAACCTCTTAACATAGAGACATGAAACATATTGTGCATTTGTTTCATTCCTGGCTGTAAAGCAATCCAAAATCTGAAAAGGCCCAATGTATCGAGGTGATAACTTGCCTTTCTTGCCAAATCTTGATTGACCTTTCATCGGAATTATGAAACATGATCACCAACATCATATTCAAGAGCCCTTCCTTCTTTGATCTACATAACTCTGTTGTTGACTTTGTGCAGTTTTGAGCCTTTGTTAAATAATCTTAATCTTCTTGGTGGTAGCTTGTACGATCTCAGGACCAAGCAAAACTTTGTCCCCAACTTCTATCCGACAAATCGAAGATCTACATTTTCTGCCATACAAGGCTTCATACAGTGTCATGCCAATGCTATAGTGGAAACCACTGTTTTATGCAAATTCCGCCAACGACGGATAGGTTTCCCAACTTCCCTGAAAGTCGAAAGCACACATTTAGAGCATATCCTCTAAAGTTTGTATAGTTCCTTTGATTTCCTATCAGTTTGCGGATGAAAATGGGTACTAAACCTCAATTCTATTCATATTGCTCTTTGAAGGCTCTTCTAGAATTTGGACATAAACTTAGGGTCCCTATCGGAAACAATAGATACTGGAACTCTATGCAAACAAACTATCTCATCGATATAAATAGTAGCAAGTCTATAAGCATCATAGATAGTTTTCACATGTAGAAAATGTGCAAATTTAGTTAACCTATCCACAATAATCCAAATAGATTTCATAACTCTAGGTGTCCGAGGTAATCCGACAATGAAGTCTAGGGTTATGTGCTTCCATTTCCATTCCGAAATAGGGAGAGATTGGATCAACCTTGTCGGTCTCTAATGTTTGGCTTTAATTTGCTAACATTGAAGACATCTGGATACATATTCTGCAATTTCCTTTTTTATGTTAGGCCATCAATAATTTTACTTCAGATCTTGATACATTTTATTGTTGCCCGGATGCATTGCAAACTTGAATTTGTGAGCCTTCTCTAAGATCCTTTTCTTCAAGTCAGAAATATTTGGGATACAAAGTCTTCCCTAGAATTTCAACAGTTGATTCTCAACATTGATTCCCATTTTTGGATTTGATTCGATCTCATCAAACACTTTCTTGAGGAATTCATCCTCCAGTTGCTTTTGCTTTATCTCTTGAATAATTGCCGGTTGAGCTAAAATTGCGACCAACATTCCATTTTGTTCTTGAATCACCATTTCTATCTCAGATCTTTCCAGGTCTTCCAATAATTCTCTCTGATCGGTAAGCAAATAGGCCAAGCTCCCTATTGACTTCCTACTAAGTGTATCGACTACAGTATTGGCTTTGCTCGGATGATACTGAATCTGGAGATCATAGTCTTTAATTAGTTCTAACCATCTCCTTTGTCGTATGTTCAACTCTTTTTGTGTGAAAAAGTACTTCAAACTTTTGTGGTCTGTGTAAACTTCACATGTAACCTATAAAGATAGTGGTGCCAAATCTTCAAAGCAAACACAACAACGGCCAACTGCAAGTCATGGGTTGGGTAGTTTTTTTTCATGAGGCTTCAATTGTCAAGATGCATAAGCTATCACTTTACCATTATGCATTAAGACACAACTGAAACCTTTATATGATGCATCACTATAAATCACAAAACCTTCTATACCTAATGGTAAGGTCAAAACCGATGCTGTGGTTAGCCTTGTTTTTAGTTCTTGAAAAGCAGATTCTCTTTCATCGGTCCATTCAAACGATTCTCCCTTTCGAGTAAGTTGGGTAAGTGGTACTGCTACCTTTGAGAAGTCTTTCATAAATCTTTTGTAATGCCCAACCAACCTGATAAAACTTCAAACTTTCATCACATTTGTCGGTGTAAGCCAATTCACAATTGCCTCAATCTTTTGCGAGTCTACTAAAATTATATTTCTGTTAATCACATGCCCTAAAAATACAACCTTATCCAACCAGAATTCATATTTCTTCAGTTTTGTATATAATTTCTTCTCTCTAAGTGTTTGCAGAATAGTTCTCAAATGTTGTTCATCTTCTTCTATACTTTTTGAATAAATCAGAATATCATCAATAAATACAACCACAAACTCATCAAGACAAGATTTAAAGATTTGGTTCATAAGGCCTATAAAGGCTGCGGGTGCATTCATTACTCCAAACGGCATAACTAAAAACTCATAGTGTCTATACCTAGTTCGGAATGTGATTTTCTCAATGTCTTCAGCTTTCACCTTCAATCGATGGTACCCAGACCTCAAATTAATCTTTGAAAACACTTGTGAACCTTGTAACTAATCAAATAAGTTGTCAATACGAGGCAAAAGGTATTTGTTCTTAATCGTTACCTTATTCAATTCTCGGTAATTAATGCACAAGCGAATCGTTCCATTTTTCTTCTTTACAAATATGACCAGCACACCCCATGGCAAAGTACTAGGTTGGATAAAACCCTTACCAAGCAAGTTTTTTAATTGAACCTTTAATTCTTTTGTTTCAGCTGTTGACATTCGATATGGGGTCTTTGAGATAGGTTGAGTACCTGGCATAACTTCAATAGTGAATTCAATTTCTTGATCAATCAATTCCCCTGGCAACTTCTTCAGAAACACATCTAGAAATTCTCTAACTATTAGAATATCATCGAACATAGTATCTGTAGATTGAACCAAAAAAATATATATATATATTACATAGATAGCCCCAACATCCCTTCTTAAGTAGTTTACATGCTTTCATTGCCGAAATTAAATAAGGTGGAGGTGCTACACCATTACCCTCAAACAAAAATTCATATTGTCCTGGAGGTCTAAACAAAACTTGTTTTGTCATACAATCAATGGTAGCACAATATTTAGATAATCAATCCATTCTTAAAATTACATCAAAATGTCTCATGTCAAGAGGCAATAAATCTACATATAATGTAGCATTCCCAACAATAATTTCACAAGCATGATACACAGAAGTACACAAAATAGATTCTGCAGATGGAGTAGATACACAGAACACATAAGGCAGTGATTCCATAGGTCTATTCAGCTTATGTGCAAATTCAATAGAAAAAAGAAAAAGAAAAAAAAGAATGTGTTGATCCTGAATCAATTAGCACATAAGCATCTTGGTTGCAAATAGAAACAATACCTGAGACAATAGCCTCGATATTCTTAGTATCCCATGTGACGAATGCAAAAACTCTCCTTTGCCGGTCTTGTCATGTTTCCTGACATGGGAATGTGTGACAACCCCATGACATAATATACTTTTCTTTATTTAATTCTAGATGTTAATTATGTGTATTTGTATGTATATCTGTTCATTGTTGGAATATCTGTTATGACTTTTGTTTCGAATTCAAAATTGAAGGCCTTAATGGCTTCAAAAACCAAAATTGGTAAGTTTACTTAGAATAACATAATTTTTAGAGCCTAATGAGGAGTTTGATTAAAATTTGATTCAAATTAAATTAATTAGAGAAAATCAATTAGAATTAAGTGGGATTAGTTAATCTTAAGCTTGCTTAATTCAGCTAAGCTAACCTAATGTGTACATATGTGTTAAGCTAGTGAATTAGCTCATTTTGAGCTCAAGAAATCTGCTGAGATTATTTAGAGAGATAGGGGAGTTCATTCTAAAGAGAGAAGAGAGTGATTCTTGAAGATTTGGCTAGGAGATTGTGGAATTGTGAGGAAAAACTCAAGAACTGGCTAGAGGAAGCTTGATTCAAGTCCCTAGGTAAGCGATTAGCTCTCAATTTATGAATTTAAGCCACCAAGTCTATGAATTCAAGAAGATTGTAAGTTTAGACACAATAACTGAGCTTCGAATGAAGAAATTGAAGATAATTCATACATGCATGCATGATTTTGAAGAGTTCTACCATTTTTGGACATGATTTTGCTATTTAAGCTTGAATTGAAGGTTGTATCATACATGCATTCATGATTCATAAGATTTTGAAGTTGAATTTCATGTTTTGTTTGGAAAAGAATTTGAAGTTGCATGAGAATTTGAGTTTGAATTCATGAAGTTTTGAACATGGGGTTTGAAAATTAGTTTTGTATCCATGCCTTTGGGTGTATATTTGAGGTTTAGAACATATCATGCAAGCTTCTACACTTTGAACATGTGTTTTGAAGCTCAAATTCAGTTCTGGAAAACCTAGAATTCGACCTCATTGCAAGAGCGAACAAGTTGTCACTTGAGCACACATATCATGCATCTAGCATTTTTGTAGAGTTTTGCAGTCAGCTTGAGCAACCTTAGTTTATTTTGGCACCTTGGTTCTCGCGACCATTGAGCTTAGATTCAGGCCTTTCAGTACTTTTACAGGCCATGTAGTCCGCTTTAGCATCCAATGTTGTGCTCAAGTGAAGTGCCCTATTTTAGCATATTTTGAAAAGCCATATTATATCCATGTTTTCGTTCCCATTTCTTTTCGAGCATTCTTAAGCATGAAATAAGCCTCATGAATGACTTAATTGAACATAAAGGAATTAATCAAGAAAAAGAATGATTCGATTAAGCAATGTGATCCAATGTGTGTATATGTTTATATGTTATGTAGGCCTATCCACAAGAACGTGTCAGCAACCAAATCATTGTAAGTAATATCTTAGTATATATATTTTCTTATACTCTATTTTCTGATTGTTTCAACATAGTAAGCTTTTCTAAACTTGTGATTTTGAACGTATGAATGAGGCTTCTATTTGTACAATCAATATGATATCTATAAATGTGATTGACTAAGTACAAATGAATATGATGGACCTAAGGTCGTTCTGTTCAATTGAAATGGACCTAAGTTCATTTTGCATATTTGACAAGATGGACCCAAGATCGTTTTGAATATCTAATAAGACTGAAAATCGGTTATGTGTTGACTAAATGGTCATTATACAGCTGTAATGAATTGGACCCAAGGTCGTTCCGCCAAGTATGATCTACTCTGTTTTTTATTTCTGTATGGGTTGGACTAAAGGTCGTTTTGTCATGTACTGGACTCAAGGTCATTCCGCCATATGATATGAGAATGATTTTATTATGTTTTAGAACTCATTCATACAACTTCTTTACTCTGATGTTATCCACTGGGCTTTAGTTTTCTCCGCTATTTATGTATGTAAGTGAATAGCGGGATGTCCAGCCTCAGTGAACCTATGAAGTCTACTCGAGTTTTGTGGAGTTAGCCAAAGAACGCCTCACGAATGAGGCTTTTGTCTTTTGATCTTTTGTTTTCTTTTGATGGTCATGTTTGATTGTGTCTGTACATAAGGTTTTTGGATTTGTGTGATAATAACTTGTGAATGGTCTTGGACATGTGAGTTCTTTTTGTATATGTATGGATGTGAGTTATTAACGTTTAGAATGTTTTTGTTCATGTTATTTATGCACAAGCTCATTGGACTAATTTTATAATTTTGCTTCCGCTTCTAGCCCTATATAATTAAATATGATTTGATTTATGTCTGAGGTCGTAGGTAATCTCATGATTATTGGCCGGTTGTGATCCAAACCTCTAGGGGTAGGTTCGGGTCATGACAGAACAGATCCAGTCGAACTAGCAGCTGGTATTCCAGTTCTTTGTTCAATTTGTGGACAATCTCTGACCATGTGCCTTGTCTTACCACATTTAAAGCATGCCCCAGAAGTACGGTAGCAAACTCCCTGTTGTTTCTTACCACATTCAATACATGTCAGTGCGAAGTCTCTTTTAGAATTGGAGGCACTAGACGTTCCCAGATTTTGCTTCTTTGAAGACGTTGATCTCATACTCGAATAAGAGCTATGCTTTTTCCCTTTCCATTCGAATGGTCGGTTGTGTGAAGCCATGTTTGATTCAGACATTAAAGCCCTGTCTAGCCCGTCAACATACTTTGACAATTTCTAAACATTAACCTTCTCTTGAATTGAACCTTGGAACCTACCTTCACATTTTCTTGCCTTCTTATAGTCAGTGTCAACCATGGGTGGTGCAAACCTAGCCAATTTGGTGAATTGTGCTTTATATTCGGCTACTGTTTGGTTGCCTTGCCTTAATCTTTCAAATTTGGATACCTTTCGGTCTCGGATGCATTAAGTAAAGTACTTCTCATAAAAGATCTTAAGAAATCATGCCCAACAAATTCCCACATTTTTACCCCAGATTAACATCCACCATCTTTGAGCTTCGCGTTCCAAGGTAAAGGCCACTAACTGAACTTTTTGTGCATCGGTGCATGGAAATACTTTAAACAGCTTCTCGATGCCAAAATCCCATGCCTCGGCTTTCAAAAGATAAACTTCTCCCCAGAACAATGGTGGTTTCATTTCCTTAAACTTTGTAGTCAAAGCAATTGTGCAGTTATCCGCTTGGTATTCTTGTAGCAGAGGTGATACAAGCATTGGTAGAGGTGGGGGTGGTTGTTGTTACTGTTGCCTTAGCGATTCAGCCATATCTTGAATCATTCTTTCCATTCTGTCTAAGTGGGTAGTAGAAGACTCTTCTATCTCATCAGCCCTTATTCTCACCATGATCTATATGAAGTTGTATTATAATAAACACAGAAATTTGCACATATACAAATAGGCACAACAGTTCATATTTTACATATTCATATATTTGCATAATCTTAATGCACACAAGCATATACTTATCAAATAGATGCTCCTTAAGCCTTTTCTAGCCAAATTATTACTTATTTGGATAAGTGTGTGAGTTATTAACTTGTGCATTGATACCACTCTGTCACGACCCGAGCTCGCCCCTAAAGATTTGGATCATAACCGGCCAATAATCATGATATTACCTACGGCATCAGACAGAATTCAAATCATATTTAAATATATGGGGCCAGAAGCGGAAGCAAAATAATAAAATTTTGTCCAATGAGCTATGCATATGCAGCATAAACAGAAACATCTCATACGTCAATAACTCACATTAGTATAAATACATAATGATTATATATATCTAGAAATCATTCACAAGTACCAGCCAACATTTTACAAAACCCAAAAAGTAAATGCAAAATATGGTCAACATGACCAACAAAAGCAAAAACAAAAGACATGCAACTCATCCGAGAGGTGCTCCATGGTTGACATCACAAAACTTGGGTAAACACCGAGTTTCTCTAAGGTTTCGTCGCTCACCTACATACATATATATAACGAAGTAAACTAAAGCCTAGTGAATAGAGGTTATAAGAATGAGTTCTGAATTATATAGATATAATTATTCTCAAACTCAAATTCTTATCATAACTAAAGAACCTCAGTTCTAAACTTGATAGAATACCTCAGGTCGAACATAGCTCAAAAGTTTGGAATAGAACAGATTATACTTAGCGTAACGACCTTGGGTCCAATCAATTACAACTATATAATGACCATTTAGTCAACATTTAACAAATATCCAGACTTCTCAGATATACGGAACGACCTTAGGTCCATCTTACAGATATACAGAACGACCTTAGGTCCATCTTGTACGTTCATTCTTCGTCAATCACATATACAGATATCATGTTATTTAGACAGGTAGAAGCTCATTCCAACTTTCAAAGCACAAGTTTGGAAAAGTTTACCAAGTTGAAACAATCAGAAAATAGCATATAAGAAAATATCTTTACAAAGCTATTACTCAGGGTGATTAAGTTGTTGTCATGTCTTTGTGGATCAACCTACATATCACATAAACATGTACACACATTGAAGCTCGTTGCTTAATTAAATCGTTCTTAACTTATTCAATTCTCTTATGTCAAGTTCTTACTTATTATTTCATTCACAAGGATTAATTCATACATATAGATGCTCAGAAAGAAGTGGGAACGATGATATGAACATAATATGACTTTTCAAAATATGCTAAAACAAGACACTTTGCTCGAGCGCATGAATGGTCACTCGAGCAAACCACATGGCCTGCAAAAGTATTGGATGGTCCGAATCAAGACTCGATGGTCGCTCGAGCCAATGTGAAAAATAAATTGAGGTCGCTCAAGCGGTCACTCAGTCGTTCGAGCCATGTGTAATGCTCTACAAAAATACTAAAAGCTCTCATTGTGCACTCGAACGGTGACTTCATCGCTCGAGCGATGAAGCCAAATTCTGGGTTTTCAAAGCAGAGTTTTGAGCTTCAAACTTTGAGTTCCAAATATAAAGTCTTGCATGATGCATACCAAACCATGAAAACACTTCTAAAACATGAGTATAAAGCCAATTCTAAACTTATAGCTCAAAAACTTCATGATTTCACAAAATTGAAGCTTAAAGCTTCATGCATGTATGAACTTGGCTCAAATTCTTCTTCCCTAATTTTCGAAAACATGAAATTGAGTTTCAAATCAACATAATTCATGGATGCATGTATGATATAACTCCTAAATTCAACATAGGTGACAAAACTTATGATCAAAATGATGATTCTTCACACAATTATGCAGGCATGTATGCCAAACCTTTAAATTCATCAACTTTTAGTTCAATTCTTATGTTTAATCATATAACCTTCTTGAATTCACATACTTGGTGACTTTGATTCATAAATTAAGAGTTAAACACATACCTAAAGTCTTCAATTGCACTAATTCTAGCAAATTCTTGAGCTCTTCGTCACAATTCTTCAATCTTCAAGCTAAATTACCAAGATCAAACTCACTCTCTCACTGGAATGGCCTCACTCTCTCTCTCTCTAGAATTCCTTCTCCAACAAAATGAGCTTAAAGATAAGCTAAGTCTCTCATCTTAACACATATATAAGAGTTGATTAGATTAGGAAGCTAATTAAGGTTTTTCTCCAACAAATTGAGCTCAAAGATGAGCTAAGTCTCTAATCTCAACACATTTATAAGAGTTGATTAGCTTAGGTTCTAATTAAGGCTTAAGTTCACTAATTACAACTTAAGTTAATTAATCAAAATTTAATTTTTTTGAACTGAATCAAATTTTAATCAAACTTCCATATGGGCTCTAAAAATCATGCCATTCTGATTAAACTTATCAATTTTGATTTCTAAAGTCGTTAAGACCTTCAATTTTAGATTCAAAGCAAAAATCACAATAGATAATTCACCAATAAACAAATATGCATGCAAACACACATCAAACACATAACTAGCATTTAGAATTAAATAGATATAAGCATAATACATGATGGGATTATCACACTTACAACTCCTTTTTATAGTGAAAAGAGAGGCCTAATTACAATAGGAAATAAATTAAAACGGCAATTCTTGCTAATCAAGACTACATTAAAGAGAATACGAAATTTGCCAAGAATTTAAAGGTTTGAGTTAAGCTCAAATCTTGAAAATATAATAAAAGCTATACATGTAGGAAAATTTTTATCTTCAAACGGATTTGTTCAGGCCAAGTAATTAAAGAAATAAATCTTTTCTAAAATGGCAAAATCGTGCAATTGAAGGCCTAAACAGTGAAATTTGGCCAAAATCCATTGTTACCATAGCTAAGCAATGGTTATTGATCATGACGCATTTTCCATGTCTCAACCGAATCTCAAACTATTCCTAACACGTGCCATTTCGTGTCTATTAGTGCCTTTGGCCTTTGCCTTGTTTGTTCATGAGTTCAAGGAACACAATGGCCAAACACTCTGTAACAAGACATATATTATACTCATTTTTCAAAGTGTGTATTATAAAATTTTCCTTTCAAATTAGGATTTTATAAGATAAAAAAAAAAAGCTACTCTCTTTGTCCCAAAATATTAGACCCTTATTCCAATTTTCATTGTCCCAAAATGTTAGTCTCTTTTCAAAAATCAAAGACTAAAATAATATAAATTTCCTATTTTATCTTTCTTTTAAATTCATTAACAACACAAAAAATATAATTATGACAATTGATATTTTTAAAAAAATGTACTATCAAAAGGTAATTTTGAAAAATTAATATTTTAAAATATAATAATTATATTATTAAAAAAAATTAGATTCTTTAAAAGAGACTATTGTTTTGAGGTGGATGAAGTAATTAGTTGGGGTGGGGTGGGGTGGGGTGGGGTGGGGAAAGTGGAATAAATCAACTCTCCTGGGGAATTTTCAGTCCATCCAAACCTCTTGCTTGCTTTCTTGGGAGCATTACCAGATGCATATCTATTATTTAAGCATAAAGGCTAGAAAAATTAAAAAATATATATATATAGTTCCATTCTGTCTTACGTAAGATGGTCCAATGCATGATATGAGTTGCATAAAATATTGAACCTACTCCAAAAAAAAAAAAAAAAAAAAAAAAAAAAAAAAAGAACTTTTTAAAAGAGTGCAATGACATTCTCAATAGAGTATTTAACACTCTAGCAGAAGGAATTTAATTATTTGGCTGGACCTGGTAGATAAAAATACTGGTTCAACACAAAAAAAAATTAAAAATATATGTTTTGTGTCGCTTTGATATTTGATATTAATTTAGTCAGTAGCTTATTAACTTTGTTACTAGATGATCTCTACCCCTATTTTCGTTTACAATTAATAACAAAATTAAGGGTATTTGCATCAAACCACCCATGACAATAAATAAGTTAGGGGCAAATTAAAATATCAGGGACTAAAATAAAACAAATCGCACACTTTGGAGACTATTTTTTTTTTTTTTTTTCCTTCTCATTTTGCACATATGTAAATGTGGTTGTCAATTGTAGATGAAAACAGTGAAAGAAATCATTTAATGACAAAATTGATAGGTTGAGGACTAAATTGATACAGTTGAGACATCATGGACTAAAATAACATGAGACGCATATTTTAAGGACCATTTGTGTATTTAACTCCAAAAATACAAGCATAAGAACTTTCACTGGTATGGTAAAAGGCTTATTATTATTAAAAAATAATATAAACTCAATTTTAGGTTTTAAATAGCAAGCTAAACTTAATATTGCTAAATTTTGTATCAAATTTACCACAAAGTTAGCTATAACTAAAATTTAATGATCTTTGTTTCTACATCACTCATGATAGGACCCACATATATAATTTCTTTTTAGTATGGAAAATGTTATAATCCTAAATTTTCTACTAAATAAATGACAAAATGTCTCACATGAATATGCCCCTGTTAGCACCATAAATCTGCAATTTTTATTATTTATATAATTGCAGGACATGTGGCATCCTCCTACTCATTTGGAGGTTATGAGAAGTTATGAAATATGAAAAAGATGTTGGAGAATAAAGTGGAGAACA
Organism: Camellia granthamiana; assembly: GCA_036172215.1. NCBI lineage: Eukaryota > Viridiplantae > Streptophyta > Magnoliopsida > Ericales > Theaceae > Camellia > Camellia granthamiana. The sequence continues at coordinate 45,369,765 of CM069904.1, forward strand.
TGGAGCATTAATTGGAGGTTAAAGGAAGTTACGAAGATATGGAGGAATATGTGGCATTGTGGGAATGAAGATGGAGAAATGGGTAGTTACTAAGTAGTTATTGCTGTAATGGGTAGTTACTAAGTAGTTATTGCTGTATTTTTTCTTCTATAAATAGCCATTCATGGCTACATTGTAAAAGATCCAGAACTTAAATCAAAGACACTTGATTTCTATATTTCTTGTCATTTTCTTTATCTTAGGAGTAGTTTAACATAGATTTATATTTCGAAGCATTTACTTTCAGCACTTTCATTTCGAAGCATTTATTTTCATGCACTTCCTTTTCGAAGCATAGGAGTAGAGGTAAGTAATTATCACCTTGATTGTTCACTCAATCGTCTTTCTCCATCTCCCTTTCTTCTTTTAATTTTTCTTTTCGCTACACTTGGCAATTTTGAAGTCCTCTTCGTTGAGGCAAAAGAACCGTCAACGCAATCGCTTGATAATTGGCTTGAATTTAATCTGTAAGGATTTTTCAATCCTTGCTGGCACGCTCGCATTTATGATATTTTCCTTCGTAGGAAAAATAAGCCAACAATTTTGGCACGCCCGGTGGGACAGCCAAGTGTAAGAAATGACAAACAATTTGGATTTCGCCATTCGAACTTGTCAGTTTGAAATATATTGGCGTGAAAGAAAAATTTTGGATCTTCGAGAAGAGATCCATTTTCTTGATGAAATAAACTTTCATCCCTTACAATACTATTTGGTGGAAGAAAAAAGACACCATTTAATTGGAGAAATTCATCACCTTGATATGGAAATTCGCCAATGGAACGACGAGTTATCAACTCTCACTACCAAGTCTTTAACTGAGGCCTTAATGGCCGGAATTGGTGAAGTTTTTCAGAATTTTTCCATGGTTAAAAATAGCAAAAGTAAAGAGTTGATTTCATCAATGGCTCGGGGGGTTCAAGAGTCCGTTTTAAAAGAGCCAAATTATGAAATTAACACAACGAAAGAACATGTTCTTGAGCCAAATTTGGCTAAGAATGATGTTTCATGTATGACTCGGGGGGTCCAAAAACCAAATTTTAGAGAGTCAAGTCATGAAAATAACATATCTATGGCTGATTTTCATAAGCCATTAATGGCTAACATGGAAAAACAACCCACTTTGCCAAATAATTATGAAAACCTATTCGGCAAAAGTCATGTTTTTAAAACAAACATGGTCAAGAATAATGAACAAGCCACTGTTCATGAATTCAAAATTTTTGACATTGTTCAAAATGTCAAAAAGTATGAATTTTCATGGTCACACTATACCATGACTTTTGGTGTTCAAAATCCTTTTTGGATTTGTGGTTCACATCAAAATATAATTCTGATGATGTGGCTAATAAAATTAACAAATTGTTCTTATGAGTTCGAAGCACTAAGAACAAGGGATGACCATTTAAGATGCATGAACTTGGCTGGAAAAAGCCTATGCATTTAAATAAATGATTGAGAATGGCTTATCTTTTCAAATTGATGGCCAGTTGTTTGTATGTACACAATCAAAGCATCGAAGATACATTCGAAGCATCAAGAGTTGTTTCGAAGGTTGATACTTCACCTTCGAAGCTGTATAAAGCTTTGAAGATACATTCGAAACATCAAGAGTCGTTTCGAAGGTTGATTACTTCACATTCGAAACTGTATAAAGCTTTGAAAACTTTCGAAATGTGTACATCTCTTCAAATATATGTAAAATGACAATTAATTAGTTGTCGAATAATGCCTGTTTTTGGCATGATAAGTTGGTTCGAAGAACAACAGTTTTTGGTGTCTTCGAATAATTAATAATTGGTTCGAAGTACAAAATTAATATTTTTATTAATTATGTATGAACCAGAACATACAAAATTTGAATAACCACAATGTTGGCCAAAAGTTGCTTCGAAGGCCCTTTTGCCATAATTTTATAAGCTTCGAAGCACTCCATCTTACATTAATAGCTTCGAAGAAACAATAATGGTGGTTATGAACCTTCGAAGCTTTGCCGAATATTTCCAAGGATGTAATTTGTCCTTTGTCGGCACTTTCAACCTTCGAAAGATGATTTTGGTCATTTATACCACCTTCGAAGCTTGCTACTAGTCCATAATAACTAGCATTCAAGGCATCTAGTCATAATTTCATACTCATTCGAAGCACCTCATTGGTACTATTACATCATTCGAAGCACTTTGTTGATATTATTCGAAGCATTTTATTGCTTAGATTAATCATGTGCTTGGTTCGGCCCTTCAAAAATTCAAATAAACATCATTTTTAAGGGCCGCGGGGGGTAATGTTAGCACCATAAATCTGCAATTTTTATTATTTATATAATTGCAGGACATGTGGCATCCTCCTACTCATTTGGAGGTTATGAGAAGTTATGAAATATGAAAAAGATGTTGGAGAATAAAGTGGAGAACATGGAGCATTAATTGGAGGTTAAAGGAAGTTACGAAGATATGGAGGAATATGTGGCATTGTGGGAATGAAGATGGAGAAATGGGTAGTTACTAAGTAGTTATTGCTGTAATGGGTAGTTACTAAGTAGTTATTGCTGTATTTTTTCTTCTATAAATAGCCATTCATGGCTACATTGTAAAAGATCCAGAACTTAAATCAAAGACACTTGATTTCTATATTTCTTGTCATTTTCTTTATCTTAGGAGTAGTTTAACATAGATTTATATTTCGAAGCATTTACTTTCAGCACTTTCATTTCGAAGCATTTATTTTCATGCACTTCCTTTTCGAAGCATAGGAGTAGAGGTAAGTAATTATCACCTTGATTGTTCACTCAATCGTCTTTCTCCATCTCCCTTTCTTCTTTTAATTTTTCTTTTCGCTACACTTGGCAATTTTGAAGTCCTCTTCGTTGAGGCAAAAGAACCGTCAACGCAATCGCTTGATAATTGGCTTGAATTTAATCTGTAAGGATTTTTCAATCCTTGCTGGCACGCTCGCATTTATGATATTTTCCTTCGTAGGAAAAATAAGCCAACAGCCCCACTCATGTGAGACATTTGACCATTATTTGGTAAAAAATTTAGTATCTCGAGCATTACCCTTTTAGTATTTTATGAGAAATATGAAAGGAATACCATTTATACCATTAAAGTAACATTACTAAAATATAACTAACCATTTAACTACTGAACTAAGGGAGATTTTATAATATGCTCTGCCGATTACCAAAGATAGGTTGTATTTTATGTAATGTTTGGAGAAAAATTAATTAATACTCATGGAGCAATACATGTTTATATTTTAGAACTAATCATTATATATTATGTTTTTTCATATTTTTTAATCACTCAACACAAAATTATGAGTCTTATTTTTTTTTTTTACCAATCACAACACCATAGAGTGACTAACCATTTAACTATTGAACTATGGGATATTTTATAAGAGGCTTTGCCGAATATCAAAGATGGGTTGTGTTTTATGTAGCGTTTGGGGAAAAATTAATTAATACTCATGGAGCGATCCGTGTTCATATTTTAGGACTAATCATTATATATTATATTTTTTCATATTTTTCAATTACTCAACATAAAATTATGGGTCTTACTTTTTTTTTTTTATCAATTATAATACCTTAAAATGCCACGTGACTATACTCTAAGGGCACCCAATAACCCCTTATGTTTGAGAGGCTTGTTGTGTGCTCTAGTGGGGTCCACTTTGAGGCCATTAAGAAGATAATTTATACAAACAAAAATTAAGTTAATTGCATATTAAATTTTTCTTCAAAACTTTTGAAAAGTCCATTCTCCAAATCATAGGATTGAGTATGGAAATCGAAAAATTTACCAAGTCGAACCGGTCTAGACTAATCTAGCAGGTTTGGTTTAGTTTTTTAGTTCGTCGTTTGGTCCTAGGTTGGGGAATTGGAGAACTGATTTCTATAGACTGGTTTTGGATTTAGGTCCACGGTTCTGGATTTGAATTTAACCGAATTGTATAACTTAAACCATATATGTTTATTTGATAGATATTATGTTTGTTTAAGTTAATGGTGGAACAATGTATATGTTTATGTTTTGAAAGTTTATGTTTCGAAAAATCATGACAAATAAATGTTGAACAATTTTTGCTTAATGTTATGTTTTTACTTAATTAGTGAATATTATGAGAATAGTTTGTTTAATGGGCGTGCTATTATTACTTTTAAAATTTACGATAGGTTAAATTTTTTTCAACATGCTATAGATTTTTCTTGTGAATAGATTATGTGATTTGTGGTTCCAAATCGAGCCAGACCGTGTTTAAATGGTTTGACTCGGATTGGTTTCATGATTTTAATGATTTAGTTTGATTTCAATTTTTATGAAACTGTAAACAATGAATTGATTCTAAATTCATCCCAAATTGATCTAAAACAGACTGCACTCACCGCTACCAAATCACATTTGACATCTAACTTTTTAAAATAAATATAATTTAATCATGGAACTACCCATATTTGATCAATTTGAATGTTATAAGTAACATAAACTCCACAACAGGATTATGTAGTAAATATACGATCCAATATTACCTATCAAAAGCTAGATAGCATCTTTTGAAACCAACTTTTCAAAACTATTTCTCATAATTTTTAGGAGAATTTATCACTAAATTATTACATATCCATACTATTTTAATGGTATTTTCACAAAATTATTATAAATTCATAGAAAAATTTAAGATTTTAATTATTGAAGTTTGAAAAGTCTATCACTAATATATAATTATTTTTCAGAACATACACTAAAATGTTATTTCTCCTATTTTTTAACTAGGTTTTATTTTTACTTTTAAAAAGTAAAAAATGCATCCTAAAGCCCATAAAAAAAATTAAAAAAATAAAATAAATGTTAATTGAAAAAAAAAAAAAAAAAAAAAGCACATCAAAAAGTCAAATTATATGTTGAACTAGGCCTAAGTGGATATTAGTTTGAACAGTGCCTTTAGTGCTACATCAAACTAGATTTGACTCCAAGAAATTAAGATATATTTTTAGTTTTATTTAGTTTTTGGGATTTTTTTTCGACAAATGATTGACAGGGAAAAAAACTTACTTCAATTATGGTATTGATTTATTTTTTAAACAACAAAAGAGTATGTATCTTATTATTTGGGCAAATTACAAACACCCCCCTCGAGGTTAGGTGAAAATACAAATTCCCCCTTGAGGGGGGTGTTTGTAATTTACCCTTATTATTTTTAGTGCATCAAATTCATAACCTTGGGAGAAGGAAAATATATATCTTATTATTTTATATTTAGGGTAAATTACTAATAAATCTTAATAGTTGGACTTAATTCTTATCAAGTCATTTTAAAAATAAGTCTTAGTAAAATTGTCGCTAAAAATAATTATTTTGACGATTTTTTGTATATGCGCTAAAAATTGATAATTAACAACTTTTTTTGTCAAGATTTTATAAATTATTACTAAAACCTACAATTAGAAACGTTTTGAGAAGGTAAGACCATTTTATAGTTTGAGAAGGTAAATTGGCTGATTCCAGTAAGATGGGTGCCTTGTGCTAGTCTCATGAATTGGGGTTCCATCTCCACCAATCTCCCCCGTCTCTTTTAATTAGCCATCCTACTTAAAAGTTATAATCAATCCAGAGGTGGGTGGTATTGTGGTTAAAGCTTGGGTTTAAGCCCCAAGGTCATGAATTCAATTCCTTTCCTTTTGGGCCAATCTTCTGGACGAAACACAGTTGGTTAGGAGGTTGGATCTCAAGTTGTCTAATCAGCACTTGATGTGGGTTCAATGCTCCCCCGCTGTGCGAGTCCTGACTTAAGCGGAGCTTGTCTTGAGAGGTCGGCGCAAGTTTTCAGGTTATAGTCTCGTCATCTTGGGAGGTCGGGGCAAGTTCTCAGGTTATAGTCTCCTCGCTCGAAACGGCTAACAGGACACTCTGGTGATTTCTGCAAGGGGCGCTACCTTAGACCTGCGGGAGGGTAGGGAGGATTTTTCTGTAACAAAAAAAAAAAAAAAAAGTTGTAATCAATTCAATTTGATCGAGATTGAAAAACTAATTTGCGTCGAATTGAATCATTCAATTTTGTTATTTAAAGAACTTAACCAACTGTAGGCTACGACTCAATTTTTGTTAGTTTTCAATTTAATGTAAAGGAGTGATTCACACAATATTGGAAATCCCTTCAGCATGCACCTTATATATTACGTATTTTTGTGAAAAATATTATGAAATTTTTAGACAATTTATAATTCATAAATGAAATTACGTATTTTTATGGTATTGCTATTATCACAACAACGCATAATAATATCATGAAAATGTGTAAGTCCATTTTTTAATTATAAATTGTCATATCTGTATTAAAAAATTATGTAACATTTCTTACAAAAATACATAATGTATACCGAAAAAATATTTAACAAAGTGTATACGACACACACCCTATAAAGAATTCCACTAAGTTTTAAAAATTTTATAATAACTTGTAAAATCTCATGTAAGGAATAATTGAAGAAAGAGAGTAGAGATTACTCTATAAATATTTCGGCCGCAAAAATAGACAATACTTTACAACCAAAAAAAAATTGATTAAATACCAAAGCGGTCAAATTGATTCTACCAATTTTTCTTACCCCTAATCCTAATTGGTGTTTTGTCTTTCAGCCAACCAGGGAAAATAAAATAAAAAAAGTACCTTGAGGCATCAAAATCGGATTACCCACTTCCTCCATACATGTACCGAAACATCCAAAAGGGAAAGAAGAGAATTAGAGAGACAAAAACAAGTATTATGCAAGTCTCCCCATAGCACCATGGATGATCATGGAATTAAATAATTTATTAAGCTAATGATCAAATTATCACGAATCCCTGGATATGCTTTCATGCTCGAATATCGGGTTTTAGCAATAAGATTACCTTAATTCAGATTAATTTGGTTTCACTAGAATCATATCTCGCAACTAAAAAAATGATAATTACGATTAACGGGGAATGTAGAAAAGGCAAGACATCTTTCAAACTGTATCTTTTTTTGGTAGCGATTGGTGAGAAATTTCGATGGTTCTTAGTACAGAATTATGGTTTAATTAACACAAAGCATATATACTTTGTGCTGCTTTGGGCCATAGTAAATCTTTTCATTTGACTGCAACATGATTTTCATAGAATTCTGCCTAATACTAATTGGTTGATTTCGTATAATTATAGTTTAGTTCTTTTAATTATTCTTTCTTAATTTTCTATTAAACAAGGTCGGCCAATATGGGAACCAATATATATTCCTTGACTTCCGAGACAAAGAACAAAAGGAAACTTGATCCAACTCAACAAAGCCTTAACTTTAATTAATCTGAGAACTTTCGACAAGAGTTTGGATTCTCTGTAGCAATTACTTGTTTTTTGTACTATCCCAATATGACGTAGTTTTGGGGCAACTTACAAAAAAATAATAATTAAAATACACATAAAACTACCCCTCATTTCTCTTTCCTTCTTCCCCTTCTCCTTCCCTAACCCATCACCACCCTCAACTGCCCCTTCGCAACCCCTTCCTGTCACCCATTGCCATTGCTGCCCACCCCCCTTCTCTCCTTCGACGTTGGGGCTCCGATCCGGCTCCAATCTAGCCCCCCTCATCCTCTCTCTCCTGCAACTTTCTCTCTTTTCATTTTTCCCTCCCTCTCTACACATACATACATGTATATATGTAATTGAATTCATGTGTTCAAAAGTGAAATTTTTACAAAGCAAAAACTCTACTTCAAGTTTGAATTTTTATTTAATTTTCTTGATTATTCTAATGAATGAATCACAAAACTGAAATTTTTGATTAATTTTTCTTCAGTATTCTGATGAGTGAATCACAAAACTGAAGCTTATGCATATAGATCTATACTTATATTCGGGAAATCATTTAATAATTTCGGAATACCACGTGGCCATAATCCAAGCCAATCACCAATTACTTAGCTCCCAGGTTGTTCTCCCATCCCCAACATAAATTGTGGGTCCCTACCCCTCTCTACCAATCAAAATCTTATAGAGTACTATGTGTCCATACTCCGAAAATACTGAATAATTACCTCTTATATTCATGGTTGTTTCAATTTAAGCCTTAGGATTCAAGAGACCCAAAATCATAGTCGAGGAGAGAATCTAGACAAAACCTAGAAATCTTGCTTTTGTAGAGAGATAATCGGAGGAGATATGGGGTTGTTTGTGTGTTGTTGAGGGAATTGGAGATGCTGCTGCACAGGCTGCGTAGCAACAATTGCTGTGCAGCGAAATGGGCCCGTTTTAAGGCCTATTTCGATAATTAAAACCATTTATATTTTAGAATACACTAAATAGAATATGCTTGTAAAAAATCAAATTAATCGAATATCGTTTACCTATTCGTCCACTCGCATTTGTATCTACAAAAATAAAAAATAATTTCATTTTAATACTTTAAATCACAATTATTTTTTATTTTTGTAGATACAAATGCGAGTGGATGAATGACTAAACGATATCCGATTAACTTGATTTTTTGTAAACATGTTCTATTTGATGTATTCTAAATTATGAACGGTTCGGATTATTGAAATGGGTCCCGAAATGGGCCTATGTAGATACACAACAGTTGTTACTGCGCAGCCCGTGCAGTAGCATCCCAATTTTGTTGTTGAGAGGGAGAGAAAGTTGGTTTGGGTTTGTGTAAAGAGCTAGGATGGGTTTGATAGTTTTTAGAGAGAGAGAAGAAGAAGAAGAAGAAGAAGAAAAATAAAGGAAATAGTTTTTAGGTGGGTTTAGTAGTTTTATGGTGGTGGGTTTGGTAATTTTGTTAAGCTTGTCCCCAAAACAACATCGTTTTGAGTCACTTCAAGGAGCACTACAGACTACAATTACAGAGGATTTGGAGTCTTATAACAAATGCCTAAAACAGGCACCACCGATGAGCAAAACACACACCTTCGTTGTTGGTAAGGGTGATAAATGAACCGAAGACTTAACTATTCAAGCATGGTTCATTAATTTCTAAACTGATCAAACAAGTTTTTGTCAAGCCATTTAGTAGTTTGATATTTTTACGTGGTTTTAGATCTATCAAACTGAGCCAAACGAGTAATTGCTTATTCATGTTTAGTTTGAAAATTTTAACTAGCTCCAAATATGTTCAAGATAGGTTTATTTACTTAATAAATTAAACTCAAACAAACTTTTTAACAAGCCAAATATAAATCGAGTTTGAACTGTTTGATTCGTTTACCAACTCCTCCAGTTATTGGCGCAAGCGATGTGTTTATATATTTTTCTAACACCAAATATATATATATATATTTAAGTAATAATTAACTTTGATTACTCACTCGGTAGTTATGCACTAAAGTTTGTTGAGCTATGTTTTGATTATTGGGAATTTAGTTTTTCTACAATAAAACCAGAAAAACGATTAATAATATATATATAGATATATATTTAAAAAGTATACAACTAAATTGTAGTGTTGGGAGCGCCACATTTAATTTGAAATTAATAGATATATTTCTCAAAATAAATATATGATTCCGTGAATAATTTCATTTGGCATCATTAGGGAGGACATAACTTATTATCATATTATCGTGATTGATAAAAAATAATAGAATAAGAGACATATTGTTAAGTTTTTGATAAGTAATAAGAAATATGGGGTCTTTCAGTAAGTTAATTAAAAGTTAGCTTTTAATTTTTAATTTATTTCGAGTCATATCATCTCTTACATTTTTTACTCATAAAAAAATTAAAAAAAATTTAAAAATTAAAAAACCAACTTTTAACTAATTTTTTAAATCACCCTTATGTCTATACATAATTGGTAAAATGTAGCGTCATACAAAACATTTTCGCATGAGCTCATGGGCTTTGATCATGTCACTAGGCGTTTGATTAAGACATAGCACTGCTACATTTAATGTAGCCCTCACAAGGTCAATGGTGGTATTAATTGCACTGCACTCTATACACTTGTCTACGAAAATTTTATTGGTTATAGCCTTATTTATAAATTAATTTTGCATTTGGATAAAAAGGAATTATTGTATCCTCCAAGTCTACCAAGATTCATATCGTCATATTGGATGGAAAAATTATTGTATGCTCCTGGTTAGCCAACAGTCAGATAATCGCATGGTTTCCTTTGCATTTTGGGGGATTTGTGTGGCTCTTGAATGTGTTTGGGGCAATGCCCAACAACACAAAATAACTTCTCGATTGATTAGCTATTATGTATTATAAATATTTTTATTATAAATTGATGTGACAAATAATAAAAATTAAATTTTTGAAATGAGACTTAGTACACAACAATAGAAAACACATCAAAAAAAATTAGGAATAAAAAAATCTAAAAAATTAGATAATTATACTGTACATTTCAAAAATCTAAACTCAATCTTACTTTGATCTTTAATTTTTTCAATTGTAACGGGTAATTATGCTTTGTAACGGTTTATTTTCGGTTAATTTACAATACATAACCCTTTCATTTTTCTAATGATAAATTGATTAATGAAAATTATCCATGTGACACTTGCATTAAAACATTTTTTAAAACAAAAGTAAAACTTTCTTGCCACTCTTAGAATAATATTGCAAAGAGTGCAACAAAAAATATATAAACATGTAACCTTTTTATTGGAAAAACAGTTGCTTCGGTGATTGGCAATTGGGGATTGCAAACTTTGTATTGGATTGGTAATCTTTCGGATTTCTAGCATTTTGTGAAGTAATCATCGTAACGTGTGACACTTGCCCACTCATCTTTTAAAAGTCAATATAAAAGTAGTAAGAGTGTTTTGTTCATTCAATAAAATACAAATTAGAGCACTACATGAGTTTATTCCTATGGGGATGTATTTTTAGGGTTATGGCACATGACGGAGATATGGCTGAGGTACCACATAGACGAGCTAGATTGTTGATATGATTGTGGTATTGTTGAGATCTTATGCGATAATATCGGAATATGAGATATTTGGATAGAGGACAAGAGTCCTAAATAAGTGATCCGCTTAGTTCGGATAATGATGAGGCTTTTGAGGAGTTCATCCATATCTAACTAAGAGTCCGCGATAAGCATTATGCTTAAGTCCTATGAAATGAAATTTTTAGGGGACGAGTGCACTGTTGGCTATAAGAGTGAGGCACCCCTGTAGGTCTAAAGTATGATTTTACATGTGCATTGAGTACTTGTTTGATATCTTTCAGAGATAAGTTATCTGACTTGATCGTCGGAGTGCATCAGGGTAAACGAGCCACCGTGGTATTCTTGTCTTCCTGTTAGTAGGTGTTTGGTATAATCTATTTTGTCGCATGCTCTCCAGCTAAGTTCCATGTTTGGTTGTGAGATCAGAAATTAACACCCACAATTTGGTGCCGTCCATGGGAACTTAGTATAGAATAGATGGCCAACGCCGGACAGGAGGTGAGAGTCGAGGATGACATGCACGATGAGAAAAAAAAGTACGTAGATCCAAACGCTGGAAGATGAAGCAATGAGGAAGAAGTGCATGAAGTAAATCCTGAGGTCAACAACATTGAAAGGAGCCATAATGGCCCGAGAAGAGGCAACCGGGAAGAATACTATAATGAAAGTGATTGCCAGGTATAGAAAGAAAGGTGCTTGAGAAGAGACGATGAGCTGAAGGACTTCGCGAACAAGTTGACGGACCTACAGACTGTGGTGAACTTTATGATGCAGAACAAGGTGATGCAACAGGCGTTGCCATTACCAAAAATGCAGACTCTAGCATGAAACTCCAGTGCCTAGAAAGAAGGACTAGCTACAGTGCCAACAGTCCCCCAACATGAGAAGAGACCTGGGAATTCACATCGGCGATCCCAGAATGTCAAGCGAACAGAATCACGGCAAGAAGAGTCCTAAAGAACCCGAGGACCAAGGTAACCCAGATCATGGGATCTCGGCAGGTCAACGAGCAGGGCCTCTCCTTTGACGATATGGCAGATATGGAGAAATCCAAAAGGACGCATCCTAGTACAGGAAACAACACATCGCAGAGGCTGACGTCGACCGATAATCAAGCTCTTGGATGGTCGAATGAAGATTTGAGAGATTACCTCCAGAGAAAGAGGCAGGATGCCGAGTTCACATCCATCGCCCAGTCAAAGACACCATTCTCGGTGGAGTTTGATGCGTTCAAGGCATTAAAGAGATTCAACATATCGAGATTTTAGATCTATGATGGTAAGTCAGACCCAAACTTTCATGTTGGTTTGTATTTGAATGTAATGGCTTTGTGAAGTGGGAATGAATAGTTATTGTGCAAAATGTTCCCATTGACATTTGGGGAAATAACTTCGGACTGATTTCATAAATTGCCAAAGAGATGTGTGAAAAGCTGGGAAGGTCTGGTCGAGATGTTTGTGACCAGGTTTGTTACAAATAGATTATAGCCACTAAAGGTAGATTCCTTATTGGCTTTGAAGATAAACGATGACGAAGGCCTTAGGGCTTACGCCAAGAGGTACTACGAGGTTTACAACCGAATCCTGACTTGTAACTAGGAACTTGTAGTCGTGTCTTTCAAGAACGGCTTAAGATGACTACCCGCTTTGACAATTCCTTGCAAAGATCCTCCCAAAGAATACGAAGGCCCTCATGGCAAGGATTAAGAAGTACGTGAGGGTAGAGGAAGATAGGAAAGCAAAGAAGACAGGTATAGTAAAGCAGAAGAAGAGAAACGACTCATCAAAGTGTAGCCGAGGAAATACTGGCGTCAACAAACTAGAATCGTGATTGAAGGCTATGCAGGCCATAAGCACGATTTTCAAGATCCTCATTTACAGGGTCTTGGAAAAGGATCAGAAATCAGCCATACTTTAGGACACTGCAGAAGACCCCGGGAAAGTACATGGGTAGGAACCCTGAGAAGAATTGTGCCTACCATGATAAGAATGGGCACATGACTCGAGGGTGTAGAGCCCTGAAGCAACACCATGAGGATCTGGTCAGACAGGGACACCTGATAAACTTGATAGACAAAGCAAAGACATGAGAAGAACAAACGAAGCTAGCCTAAGTGCCAGGAGCACCACCACCATCCCTACCACCATAGGTATATGGACCACGAGTTATTAACATGATCCACATGAAGGTCAATGAGAACGAGATCTATGGAGAGGCGCAGAGGGTAAGGCATCTGCGATATGTCTACCAAGTCCAACAGAAGAAGTCTTGAATGGAGGGACTTCGGGGCCGATGATCTCGTTCACAGAAGAAGACCTAGACATGGTACAACATCTGCACAACGATGCTCTTGTAGTGACTCTGAATGTTGGAGACTGCTAGGTAAGGCGAATATTGATACTGCCACATCTCTATCTCAATCTCCCCAAAATATGAACAATCTCATACTAGCCAATGCACCGTGCGACCGCTGAGAACACCCGCATGTGGGAGCTCTATACTAGAAACTCAATATAAGTCAGCATAGAGACATCAACCCAAAATGAACAGAAATAGTGTCTCATGTACCCGGACCCATCTAGCTACATCAGTCCAAAAATATCTCTAATCCCTCAAAGAGCATGTTTGACTCTCCTAGGTCCCGCATTATATTCACACCCAATCAGCATCCCATAAAGAGCGATGTGAGTTGTCGACAGTGAATATAGAGCAGAGATGTAGAACTAGATGATCTTCCCTTCACCCTCATATCATTCAATTTGAAATTGACCGCTTTCCCAGTAATGTCCCTTAAAGCCGAATCATACATGACCGCAGGTAACATACCAAAGTAGCTGAACATTAACTCCTCATCTTATGAGATAGTCAAAGGTCACAAAAAAGGCACAAAGTAAAGTCATTTAGGGAAAAATGACTTTTAGGACTCACACGGTGAAGAAGCAGGGATCCATTCTTTCACCTCGCTAACGGATCGATAAGCACATGCAGTATGAATGCATATTATAGTGGAGTAACTCTTCCAAAGAGTGATGTTAAACTCAGACACCATACAGATCTTAGTTTAGTCGCTCTTAAGTGCACAAGTCGCTTCCTAGCGTCTAACTCAAATTCTCTATTTGCTCGCCTCTCAGGCATCAAATGAGATCTCGCATCTGGCTATCCATAACAGGCACATCATGGAAAAGTGGGTACTCTCATATCCATGGTCAATCTCTAACAAGACCTCATCTTGGCTGCAACCAAGGCGACATAGCTAGTGGATAATTTTAGCTTCTCTATTTGCTCAAAATACAATAAGCCACTAGTCTCATCCTTACTCGCTATTTAGCGCTAAGGGCGATTGCTCGTGTGAGTGAGCCAATCTTGCCTGCTAACATCAATTTAATTATTTTGTGTATGCTAAATCACAAACCATTGCAAAAAGTAGTAAACATAAATGTGTAATAGCAAAAAATATGAGTTCAACTGAATACACATAAATATATCACCACCTACGTAGTCCTAAAGCCCTAACATGAGTAAGATAAACATCTCTAGCAATGGGCTTAGTCAAAGGGTTCGCAACCATGCGACTCATAGGGATGTGCTCCAGGATCACTTCTTTCTACGCCACAATGTCTCTGATAAAGTTGAACCTCACATCAATATGTTTGGTTCTGCCGTGGTATTTAGGATCCTTAGCGTAAGTGAGTGCAGCAATGCTGTCACAATAGATAGTCATAGGGTCTGAAGTGTGTGTGACAACATCCAAATGCTGAAGGAATCTCCTCAACCAAACGACTTCCTGAATGGTAGATGAACAAGCCACAAACTCAGCCTCCATAGTCGATAAGGCGATACATGATTGCTTCTTACTACTCCAAGAAATAGCACCATTGCTAAGCATGAAAGCATATCCTGAAGTAGACTTACGCTCATCTAAGTCTCCTCCCCAGTCAGCGTCACAATAGCCAACTAGATGTAGATCTGAACTTTGGTAGCAAAGTGTGTAATCTGCAGTCCCTCTAAGATATCGTAATATCCTCTTAACTGCTTTCCAATGAGCTGGTCCTGGGTTGGATTGGTAACGACTCACCAATCCGACTGCATAACAAATGTCAGGACGCGTACACATCATAGCATATATCAAGCTTCCAACAGCATTTGCATAGGGAACACGAGCCATCTTTTCATTCTCTTCTTGAGTCTTAGGATCCATATCAAGGCTTAGGCTCTCGCCTTTCGCAACAGGAGTGTCAATGGGTTTGCAACTCTGCATCCGGAATCGCTCTAGGATAGTCTTAATGTAAGTCTCTTGAGACAAACCAAGAAGTCTCCTAGAGCGATCCCGAAGGATTTTAACACCGAGCACATAGCTCGCCTCACCCATGTCCTTCATCTCAAATGTAGAGAACAACCACCTTTTAGTGGCGACAATCATCTCCTTGTCATTTCCAGCCAATAATATGTCATCTACATATAATGACAATATTAGAAAAATGTCCTTGGACCGCTTAACGTACACACAATGATCTTCATCAATCATCATAAACCCATTAGAAACAATGGCTCGATGAAATCTCAGATTCCACTGTCTGGATGATTGCTTTAAGCCATAAATAGATCGTTGAAGCTTGCAAACTTTGCGCTCCTGATCTATTGCCACAAACCTTCTGGTTGATTCATATAGATCTCTTCATCCAATTCTCCATTGAGAAATGCAGTCTTAACGTCCATCTGGTATAGCTCTTAGTCCAACTGAGCTACTATGGCCAGGATTAGGCGAATAGAGGCAAGCCTTACAATTGGTGAAAAAGTTTCCTCATAGTCCACACCCTCTCGTTGGGTGTAACCTTTCGCCACTAGGCGAGCCTTATACCTTTCTATGGAACCATCCGCTTTGCGCTTGATTTTGAGAACCCATTTGTTCCCAATAGTCTTGCGCCCTGGCGGCAAATCAACCAAGTCCCAGACATGATTTTTCTTCATAGACTCTATTTCTTCATCCATTGTAGTACTCCATTCTTTACTAGCAGGGGATGAGAGAGCCTCTTTGAGATTCTTAGGCTCCATCTCATCACTCGGAGCAATCATGAATGCTTCCCCTTCAATCTCAAAACGACGACAGGGTATAGCTCCACGTTTGCTTCTACGTAGTTGAGAATCTTGAGAATTCTCATCCATTGGATCTAATCCATAGGTAGGTAGATCGCTCCCACTGTCCCTAGGAGCTTGAGGGATTATCTCCTCATTCTCTACTAGGCTACTAGGTGTGCCTTCAAGTAGATCCTCCATCTCATAGAGTTCTGCTTCTCTAGTTACCTCACCTCTGCTAGGGAAATCCTCCTCTAGGAAATCCACATCTCGTGACTCAATTTCAGTCACACTTCCATCCGGATGCTCCCTAACAAACACATAGCCCTTAGAATGCTCACTATAGCGAATGAAGATGCACTTCTTTCCTCTAGGGCCCAACTTCCCAAACTTATGAGAAGCGCTATGTATGTAAGCTACCAAACCCCAAGGTCGCAAATTGCCCAAATCAGGCTTTTTGCCAGTCCAGATCTCATATGAGGTGGAAGGAACTGATTTGGAGGGCACACAGTTAAGGACGTAGGCAGTAGTCAACAAAGCATCTCCCCAATAAGAAATGGGAAGATTAGCTTGCGCTATCATTGATCTAATTATGTCAAGCAATGTGCGATTCCTTCTCTCCGCTACACCATTTTGTTGCGGAGTCCTAGGAATTGTCAATTGCCTGATAACTCCTTTTTCCTCACAAAGCACTTTAAATTGCTCAGATAGATACTCGCGTCCCCGGTCAGTCCGTAGAGCCTTAATGCTCTTGTCTAATTGATTCTCAACCTCATTAACATACCGTCTAAAGCAATCCAATGCGTTTGACTTGTGAGAAATCAAATAGACATGACCAAAACGCGTGCAATCATCTATAAATGTGATGAAATAAGGGGCTCCATGTCTTGCCCTTACATTCATTGGTCCACATATATCAGAATGAATAAGTTGTAATGGGATAGATGCCCTTATGGCTTTCCCAAATGGTTTGCTTGTTGCCTTTCCAGCAAGACAGTGCTCACAAGTAGGCAAAGTGACTCTAGTGAGTGGGCCTAAAAGACCTTCTCTAGCCAATCTAGTCATCTTGTCTTGCCCTATATGGCCTAATCTAGCATGCCATCTCATAGAATCATTATCACAAAAAGATGCAATATTAGAAACAAAGCCATTGGCATTTTCATTAAGACTAGAATCATCCACATCCAAGACTAAAAAACCATCTAAAAGATAACCAAAACCATAAAAAATTGTTCCCAAATAAATGCTAACACCATTATTCTCAAAACAAAAGCTAAAACCAAGGCTCATCATGCTAATAACTGAAACTAAGTTTCGCCGAATATCCGGAGCATAAAGAACATCATGAAGATATAAGGTGCGCCCTCGTCGCATTTTCAGCTTGTATGTGCCAATGCCAAGCACCTCCACACTAGAGTCGTTCCCCATGTAAACTTTTCTGCTCCCAGCAGGTACTCGGCGATACTCAACGAACCCTACTCTGTCCCTTGCGATGTGGTCTGTTGCTCCGGAGTCTACAACCCAAAAATGAGGAGAATGAGCAATTAATGCTTGACTAGACACAAAGCATTGAATGCGAGAAATTAAGTAAGTGAGTACCTTCTTCTGCTTAGGGCAATCCCGAGCGAAGTGTCCTTCTTTGTTACAGTTAAAGCATGTCAATTTAGCCTTTACCTTCTTGCCACCTCTCTTGCCCCTACGCTTGAAATTTCTAGCGTCATTGGGCTTTAGCGCAGCTGCTGCTTGCTTCTTAGGGGCACCTTTTGCTTTTCCACGTTTGAACTGAGAAGTCCTACGTGAGCTCGACTCAACCACCACAGCAGAACCATCAGACTTAGCCGCCTCAAGGCACTCAGCCTCTAGCTCCAAATGACGCAATATGTCTTCGAATGTTTTCACACTCTCATTATTCATCATGTTCTACTTCATCTGCTCCCAAGAATTTGGCAGAGAGCGAATCACAGCTTGTACTTGCCGCTCTTGAGTCAAATTGTGCCCAGCAGCCGCAAGCTCGCATATCATGGCTGACATGACCCTTAAATGCTGCTTCATCGAGTGATGCGCCCTTTTCTGATAGGAGTCAAACTTCATAGTCAGCCCACGTAGCTTTGCCAATGAGGTAATACCAAACTTTTGTTTGAGAGCTTCCCACATCTCAAATGCAGTCGGGCAATGCTCAAACTCACTAATCAAGTCATTGTGCATGCTGCTCAACATAGTAAAGCGCACACACTGATCTTTGTTACGCCAAGTCTGAAAGACTTCAAGATCATGACGATGTTGAGCTGTATTGCTCTGCTCTGACTCAACAATCACTTGTTCAAGTGTGGTCAACACTTCTTGCTCATTAAGGAGGTATTGGATCTTACGGCGCCATATATCATAATTGTTGCCATTTCTCTCCCTTACTTAAGTCTGTCACCACTGTCTTAGCAGCCATTTCTACATACAGAGTAAACAAATGCGCACGGGATATTAATGATAGCAACACAAAAAATTATTTTGCAGTAAAAACAATCTAAATTAAATAATGATAATATTACACGTCTCAAGATCGAAAATTTGCTATGTTCGTAATCATCTCTTGCGCCTCTAGTGATAATTATCAAAATTTAATTTAATTTCATGCGCAAAAAAAAAATCAATCTCTCACTACTTATGGCATATACAAAGCATGATAAATTCCATACAATAACATCTTAATGTAAATTTACAAATAACTCATGCTATATTCATTTAATAATGGAATTCAAATAAATAAATAAATAACTAATCATGCTTCTTTAATTGCAACATATTACAAACCCTAAAAAAATATGTTGTATTCAATATTCAGATTATGCCATAATAAAAAGTACATTATTCTGAAATTTTCTAGAATTTTTCTGAAATTTTCTGGAATTCTAAATAACTAATAAACACACATAAAATTAGAAATAAAAAATTCCAGAATCTGATAAACTGAAACAATTATACCAGTAAATAGTAAAACTTTTCAGTAGTCTACAATAAAAATTTCAACCCCAGAAAATTATTCATGCAATACCAGAAGCATTTTAAAGCATAAATAATGAATTATTATCACAGAAAAAATACTTTTTATTTTCATAAAATTTTCAAAATTTTATAGAACATGGAAAATTTAATTCTGAGTCTAACAGTACCAACCACGCATAAAACAAATCTATAATGAATTATTTATGACCATTTAACGCGATTTAAAATTAAAAACAAAACAAACAGTGCCTTAACATCAGCAGCCAAGCCGGCGGAGAAAAACGGCTTGGCTCAGCACGTGGCTCAGCGCGCGGCTCAGCATACGGCGACGTGCATGGCGTTGACAGCGCGCGCGTGAACAGCGCCGTTGACGGGCGCGTGATGGCGCGTGGAGGCGCGTCGGAAGCGCGTCTGGTGCGTGGCAGCGCATGGCAGCGTGTGTAAGCCGCTCACGGTGTCAGGTGGTGCGTGCGGCCCACGCGCCGCCTTCCACGGTGTTTTTTGGTCCAATTTTTTGTACTGCCGGACTCCATTTTCCAAAAAAAAAACATTTATGGTATTAAAAAAGAGATTTAATGAACATAAAAATGAGATATTTTATACTCTTAATCTAATAAGAGTGGACATCTTCCTCTTTTATTAATATTCATGTATATAATGTGTACATATTTATATAAAATTATACACATGATTAAAGAAAACACGAAAATACCCATATATGCTCTGATACCAATGTAAATTAAAGTATAACGCAGCGGATGAAAAAAAAAATTCATAGTCATACCTTTTAGCAGAGTCTGAAGTGAAGGATCTCGTGGGTAAATTACGTGCTTCCAGAAAGTGAACAATTAACCCAGCAATAGAGTGATACTACAAAATGAGTATCACACACACAAGCCACAGTGCAAAATGGCTTGATCGTTGTTTTATGGGAGAGAGCCAGTATATGGGAAAAACATAAAACATATGTTGTTTTTCTGATCACCCATATCCCATATCATATCAGATATATAGGATAATATCTCATCTATCCATATCAGTTGATATGATAGATATAAATATCCTGAGTGGTTATCCAAATAAGTTTTGAATTCAAATTCAAACTTACATGGATAAGGTTCAAAGGGTCATGCCACATAGGCGTCCAATTTCTAACAGTGAATTTAGTTTTTCTACAATAAAACCAGAAAAACGATTAATAATATATATACATATATATATATATTTAAAAGTATACAACTAAATTGTAGTGTCGGAAGTGCCACATTTAATTTGAAATTAATAGATATATTTCTCGAAATAAATATATGATTCTGTGAATAATTTCATTTAGCATCATTAGGGAGGACATAACTTAGGATCATATTATTGTGATCGGTGAAAAGTAATAGAATACGAGACATATTATTGAGTTTTTGATAAATAATAAGAAATATGAGGTCTTTCAATAAGTTCATTAAAAATTACCTTTTAATTTTTAATCTATTTTGAGTCATATTATCTCTTATATTTTTACTTTAAAAAAAACAAAAAAATTTAAAAAAATTAAAAAGTCAACTTTTGACTAATTTTTTAAATCACCCTTTTATATATATATATATATAATTGGTCAAATGTAGTGTCATACAAACATTTTCGTATGAGCTCTTGGCCTTTGATCATGTCACTAGGCATTTGATTAAGGCATTGCACTGCTACATTTAATGTAGCCCTCACAAGATAAATGGTGGTATTAATTGCACTGCACTCTATACACTTGTCTACGAAAATTTTATTGGTTATAGCCTTATTTATAAATTAATTTTGCATTTGGATAAAAAGGAATTATTGTATCCTCCAAGTCTACCAATATTCATATCGTCATATTGGATGGAAAAATTATTGTATGCTCCTGGTTAGCCAACAGTCAGATCATCACATGGTTTCCTTTGCATTTTGGGGGATTTGTGTAGCTCTTGAATGTGTTTGGGGCAATGCCCAACAACACAAAATAACTTATCGATTGATTGGCTATTATGTATTATAAATTTTTTTATTATAAATTGATGTGACAAATAATAAAAATTTAATTTTTGAAATGAGACTTAGTACACAGCAATAGATAACACATCAAAAAAAATTAAGAATAAAAAAATCTAAAAAATAAGATAATTATACTGTACATTTCAAAAATTTGAACTCAATCTTACTTTGATCTTTAATTTTTTCAATTGTAACGGGTAATTATACTTTGTAACGGTTTATTTTCGGTTAATTTACAATACATAACCCTTTCATTTTTCTAATGATAAATTGGATAATGAAAATTATCCATGTGACACTTGCATTAAAACATTTTTTAAAACAAAAATAAAACTTTCTTGCCACTCTTAGAATAATATTACAAAGAGTGCAACAAAAAATATATAAACATGTAACCTTTTTATTGGAAAAACAGTTGCTTCGGTGATTGGCAATTGGGGATTGCACACTTTGTATTGGATTGGAAATCTTTTGGATTTCTAACATTTTGTGAAGTAATCACCATAACGTGTGACACTTGCCCACTCATCTTTTAAAAGTCAATATAAAAGTAGTAAGAGTGTTTTGTTCATTCAATAAAATACAAATTAGAGCACTACATGAGTTTATTCCTATGGGGATGTATTTTCAGGGTTATCGCACGTGACGGAGATATGGCTGAGGTACCACATAGATGAGCTAGATTGTTGATATGATTGTGGTATTGTTGAGATCTTATGCGATAATATCGGAATCGGAGATATTTGGATAGAGGACAAGAATCCTAGATAAATGATGCGCTTAGTTCGGATAAGGATGAGACTTTTGAGGAGTTCATCCATATCTAACTAAGAGTCCGAGATAAGCATTATGCTTAAATCCTATGAAATGAAATTTTTAGGGGACGAGGGCACTGTTGGCTATAAGAGTGAGGCACCTCTGTAGGTCTAAAGTATGATTTTACATGTGCATTGAGTACTTGTTTGATATCTTTGAGAGATAAGTTATCTGACTTGATCATCGGAGTGCTTCAGGGTAAACGAGCCACCGTGGTATTCTTGTCTTCCTGTTAGTAGGTGTTTGGTCTAATCTATTTTGTTGCATGCTCTCCAGCTAAGTTCCATGTTTGGTTGTGAGGTTAGAAATTAACACCCACAATTTGGTGCCGTCTATGGGAACTTAGTATAGAATAGATGGCCAACGCCGGACAAGAGGTGAGAGTCGAGGATGACATGCACGGTGAGAAAGAGAAGCACATAGATCCAAACGCTGGAAGATGAAGCAATGACGAAGAAGTGCACGAAGTAAATCTTGAGGTCAACAACATTGCAAGGCGCCAAAATAGTCCGAGAAGAGGCAACCGGGAAGAATACTATAATGAAAGTGATTGCCAGGTATAGAAATAAAGGTGCTTGAGAAGAGACGATGAGCTGAAGGACTTGGCGAACAAGTTGACAAACCTACAGACTGTGGTGAACTTTAGGATGCAGAGCAAGGTGATGCAACAGGCGTTGCCATTACCAAAAATGCAGACTTTAGCATGAAACTCCAATGCCTAGAAAGAAGAACTGGCTACAGTGCCAACAGTCCCCCAACATGAGAAGAGACCTGGGAATTCACATCGGCGATCCCAGAATGTCAAGAGAACAGAATCGCGGCAGGAAGAGTCCCAAAGAACCCGAGGACCAAGGTAACCCAGCTCATGGGATCTCGGTAGGTCAACGAGCAGGGCCTCTCCTTTGATGACATGGCAGATATGGAGAAATCCAAAAGGACACATCCTAGTACAGGAAGCAGCGCATCGCAGAGGCTGACGTCGACCGATAATCAAGCTCTTGGATGGTCGAATGAAGATTTGAGAGATTACCTCTGGAGAAAGAGGCAGGATGCCGAGATCACATCTATCGCCCAGTCGAAGACACCATTCTCGGTGGAGTTTGATGCGTTCGAGGCATCAAAGAGATTCAGCATATCGAGATTCTAGATCTATGATGGTAAGTCAGACCCAAACTTTCATGTTGGTTTGTATTTGAATGTAATGGGTTTGTGGAGTGGGAATGAATAGTTATTGTGCAAAATGTTCCCATTGACATTTGGGGAAATAACTTCGGACTGATTCCACAAATTGCCAAAGAGATGTGTGAAAAGCTGGGAAGGCCTGGTCGAGATGTTTGTGACCAGGTTTGTTACAAATAGATTATAGCCACTAAAGGTAGATTCCCTATTGGCTTTGAAGATAAACGATGATGAAGGCCTTAGGGCTTAAGCTAAAAGGTACTACGAGATTTACAACCGGATCCCGACTTGTAACTAGGAACTTGTAGTCATGTCTTTCAAGAACGGCTTAAGATGACTACCCGCTTTGACAATTCCTTGCAAAGACGCTCCCAAAGAATACGGAGGCCCTCATGGCAAGGATTAAGAAGTACGCGAGGGTAGAGGAAGATAGAAAAGCAAAGAAGACAGGTATAGTAAAGCAGAAGAAGAGAAATGACTCATCAAAGCGTAGTCGAGGAAATACTGGCGTCGACAAACTAGAATCGTGATTGAAGGCTATGCAGGCCATAAGCACGATTTTCAAGATCCCCATTTACAGGGTCTTGGAAAAGGATCAGAAATCAGCCATACTTTAGGACACCGCAGAAGACCCCGGGAAAGTACATGGGTAGGAACACTGAGAAGAATTATGCCTACCATGATGAGAATGGGCACATGACTCAAGGGTGTAGAGCCCTGAAACAACACCATGAGGATCTGGTCAGAGAGGGACACCTGAGAAACTTGATAGATGAAGCAAAGACATGAGAAGAACAAGCGAAGCTAGCCTAAGTGCCAGGAGCACCACCACCATCTCTACCACCATAGGAATATAGACCACGGGTTATTAACATGATCCACATGAAGGTCAATGAGAACGAGATCTATGGAGAGGCGCAGAGGGTAAGGCATCTGCGACATGTCTACCAAGTCCAACAGAGGAAGTCTTGAATGGAGGGACTTCGGGGGCCAACGATCTCGTTCACAGAAGAAGACCTAGATATGGTACAACATCTGCACAACGATGCTCTTGTAGTGATTCCGAATGTTGGAGACTGCTAGGTAAGGCGAATATTGATAAGCAGCTCCTATGACATCATGTATGTCAGATGTTAGAAGGAGCTCGGCCTTCACAATGATGATCTGGAGCAATCCGACAACCCCATGATCAGATTTAATGGATCCCTAACGTGGCCACTGGGCACCACAAACCTAGAGGTTCAGGCAAGAACCAAGTCGGTAACCACAGAGTTTATCATGATAGACAACCCCTCTCCATACAACATCATCTTGGGGAGACCTTGGCTGCACTCTATAAGGGTTGGTCTCTCAACCCTGCACTAACTACTGCGGTGCCCAACCGAGTTTAGAATTGAGGAGGTGAGAGGAGACGAAGTACAAGCAAAAAATTGCTCTATGGCAGCAATGAAGTACACTTGCACTGTTAAAGAAGTAAAGATGACAAAGATAGAAGACGAAGACTAGGAGGTCTTGGACGATCCCGCCGACAAGAGCAAAGAGCCTTTGAAAAAGGTTCTGATACAGGAAAGGGTCGAAGATCGATTCATCCTCCTTGGCTCGGGTTTAGTCAAGGAAGAAGAAAGAAAATTGGAAGCTTTTTTGAGAGAGAACATAGATGTGTTCGCTTGGACACCGTACGAGATGCCGTTGATTAGCCTCGAGGTCACCTGCCACAAACTCAACGTGGATAGGTTGGCCAAACCTGTGATCCAAAGGACCCGTTGACCAACTTTGGCCTATGTACAAGTAGTTGAAGAGGAAGTAGAGAAGCTACTGGAGGCATAGGTAATCTAAAAGGTGAACTACCCGATGTGGTTATCCAATACAGTGGTAGTAAAGAAAAAGAATGACATGTGGAGGGTTTGTGTGGACTTCACTAGCCTGAATAAGGCTTGCTTGAAGGACCGTTTCCCTTTTCCAAAAATAGACCAGCTTGTGGATGCTACATATGGCTATGGAAGGATGAGCTTCCTTAATGCATACTAAGGTTATCATCAAATAGCCATGTACGCACCTAACGAAGAGAAGACAACATTCATCACTCCAAAAGGACTTTATTGCTACACCAGAGGTTAGTAACCAAAATGTTCAAACATCTGATTAGGAAGCCCGTGGAAGTCTACATCAACAACAAGGTCATGAAGAGTAAGGAAACTTCAGATCATCTAACCGATCTGAAGGAGGTTTTTGATATCTTAAAGGCATATCAGCTTCGTCTGAATGCCTCCAAGTGCGCTTTTAGAGTAGGATCTGGTAAATTCCTAAGATATCTGGTGACCAGAAGAGAAATTAAAGTAAGCCCCGATCAGATCAAGGCCATCCTTGATTTGAAGAGCCCAACGATAGCATAAGAAGTCCAAGTTTTGACCAGCAAAGCAGCTGCATTGAACAGATTCATTAGCCAGAGTTCGGACGAGTGCAAACCATTCTTCTAGCTGCTGAAGAAGGCCACAGACTTATTATGGACAGATGAATGCGAAGTCGCCTTGGCGAACTGGAAGAGGTATTTGACAACCCCACCAGCATTGTCAAATCCAATACAAGGAGAGGAACTATTTCTGTATTTGGCAGTCTCGGACCACACTGTCAGTGCCGTGGTCATCCGAGAATAAGAAAGAGAACAAAGGGCAGTATACTATGTGAACAAGACCTTGGCAAGCGTCAAGACAGGGTACCTACCCTTGGAGAAACTGACGTTCACTCTGGTAATGGCTTCAAAGAAGCTAAACCATTACTTTCAAGCCAACAAGATCGTGGTGCTTACAGAGCACCCGTTGAAGTCTCTACTATAACAAGG
The DNA here is from genome assembly GCA_036172215.1 of Camellia granthamiana. Lineage (NCBI taxonomy): Eukaryota > Viridiplantae > Streptophyta > Magnoliopsida > Ericales > Theaceae > Camellia > Camellia granthamiana. The sequence continues at coordinate 45,395,656 of CM069904.1, forward strand.
GGACTTAACAGGCAGAGTAGCACGATGGGCTGTAAGTCTAGGTCAATACGACATAGAATATAGACCAAGAACAACAATCAAAGGCCAGGTTTTCGCCGACTTCATTGCTAAGATCACACCGAGCACAAGCCCGAAGCCAAGACCTGTAAAGCTCAGCCTAGGGTGCCTAGAAGAACCAAAAGAAGCACAACTGGCACAACAGAACCCTACGCCAGCAGGATAGAAAAAAGATCAAGAGAAATCGAAGCCTTGTGACATCTACATCGGCTAGTCCTTCCGCCTTTTTGTCGATGGTAGTTCAAACCGACAAGAAGCGGAGGCAGGAGTAGTGCTAGTTTCACCTGATAGAAAGATGATAGAGCAATCAATCTGACTAGGGTTCAAGGCCTCAAATAATGAAGCAGAGTGCGAGGCATTGATCGTCGGATTAAAATTAGCAGTAGCAATCAAAGCCGAGGAGGTGGTAGTCTATTGTGACTCCCAACTCATCGTGAACCAAGTGACTGGAGAATACGTAGCCTGAGATAAGAGGATGGTGGCCTATATCAGAGAGGTCATCAAGTTACTAGCATAGTTCTAGAGTTATCGGCTACAGCAGGTTTGTCGAGAAGACAATAGCTATGCAGATGCCCTGGCTAACCTTGCTAGTGCCATAAAGTCAAACATGCTAAGACCGATTATGGTAAACTATCTATCAGGCCCAAGCGTGGAACCCCTAATAACAGAATATGAGGCAATGTGCATAGAGCTGGGCCAAGTTGTATGGATGCCCTGGTCAAGTTTATCAGAGATGGCCAGCTGCCATAGGATAAAAAGGAGGTGCACAAGATCAGACTTAAGTCAGCTAGATTTTGCTTGTCGGCAGGAGGCCATTTATACAGAAGGTCCTTCATTGGACCCTTGTTGCAATGTGTACATCCTTCCCAAGTGGAAGACTTCTTGTACGAGATTCACGAAGGAGTTTGTGGATGCTATGCAGGGGGCAGATCCTTGCCCACAGAGCCATATCACAAGGATATTGGTGGCCCTACATATAAAAAGACGCCGAAGCCTATGTTAAGAAATGCGAGAAGTATCAAGGGTTTCCACCCTTAATACATCAGCCAGCTGGAGACCTGAACCTAGTATCTAGTCCTTGGCCATTTACCTAGTGAGGTATGGATTTGACTGGGCAATTGCCTAAGGCAACTGGACAAATAAAGTTCTTGCTAATAGCCACGGACTACTTTACAAAGTGGGTGGTGGCTGAACCTTTGGCCAAAATTTGAGATATGGATGTTAGGAATTTCACCAGGAAGAATACTATTACCAGATACGAGATCCCAAGAGCCATTGTGGCTGACAATGGCACCCAAATTGACAGCAAGTTGATCAAGAAGTTTTGCACAAAGAACAAGATCAAGAACTACTACTCAATTCCCAACTTCCCTTAAAGCAATGGCTAGGTCGAGGCCTCTAACAAGACCATCCTCGATGGAACAAAGAAAAGATTAGAAGCTACCAAAGGCAAGTAGGTGGAAGAGTTGCCTAATGTTCTATGGGCATATCGTACTATGTCGAGAAGATCTACTGGAGAATCTCCCTTTGCTATAGCTTATGGCACCGAGGTCGTTATACCTCTGGAGATCGACATTCCTAGAGTCAAAAATCAAGGAGTAAAGAATGGGATGAATGAGGCATTCCTTGCCTAAGATCTGGACTTGATTGAAAAAATGAGAGAAAGAGCAGTAATTCAGCTGGAGGCATACCAGCAGAGACTTGCACGACCATACAACAAGAAGGTGAACCCTAGAGAGTTTCAAATTGGGGACCTCGTCCTAAGGAAGGTGTTGGTAATAGAAAAGATCCCAAGGAGAGTAAGTTTGGCCAAAACTGGGAATGACCGTATATAATCATCTTAGTCGTCGGCAACGGTGCACACCGGCTAGAAGATAGTGATGGCAAGGAATTGCCAAGACCATGGAATACCAGCAATTTAAAAATTTTTTTATCATTAATTTTTCAAGTTTTGAAATGTAATCTAGATGATTTTTTAGTGTAAGTATTAATAAAATACTAGTTCGATTTTGTTCTTTACAAAATGTTTTTGAAATTCATATGTGATAACCCAACCCATACTATGCATAATTATGCGTGTGATTATGTGTTTGATATGAAATTGCAAGTTTGAGTATGGGAAATAGGTGAATTTGGAAAAATATCTGTTGAAAGTAGGAATATCTGTTGCAATTGAAACTTTGAACTGAAATTGAAGGCCGTAGAGGTGCAATAAACAAAAACCGGCTTCATAGCTATGATTAGCATGATTTTTAGAGCCTTTGGTGAGATTTTGAAAAATTATGATTCGTAATGAATAAATTAAATTTTTTGAGTGTAATTGTATATGTTTAGCCTCTTTTGTTCTTCCTTTGCTGGAAGAGAGCTCCAAAGTGTGAGTTTGAGAGAGAGGAAGAGGAGAAAGCTAGGGATTTGAAGGGAATCAAGGGGCAAACCATAGATTTGAGTTAAGGTATGAAAATTTACTTACAAACTTTGTCTCTAACTCATCTTTGTCAAGAAATCATGAAGAAATTAGGAATTTTCAGCTAGGGTTTTGAGTTGTATAGTGACTAGGGCTAAAGGCATGAAATTGGACCTTAATCTCTACACCATTGTTTGATTTGAGTTCATTTTTATGATTGATCCATGAAACAAACCCTAGATGGTTCATATAAACAAGATTTGTGAGAAAATCATTCTTGAATATATGTATTTTGAACTTGTGTATGTAAACCATGAAATTGTGAAAAGATGAGACCATGAAATTGTTGTTGATGCAAGATTGATATGTTTAATAGGGAATTACACTTGTATCATGCTTAGATATCTTTTTGAGTTGTTTTTACATGGATTTGGGCTTGGGAAGGAGAGGAAAACGTTTACATCTTGGAGCCATTTTCGGACTGCCTAAGTGAGCCCAGACCGCTCGTGTGGCCTTGGGCTCCACATGAGCGCCCAAGATTTAAACATAAACCCACTCCTCTTTGTGCACTCGAGCAGCGGCCATTTCCGCACTTGCGGAGCCAGACCGCTCGACCGGCTGGACCGGCTGGACGTGCGCCTAAACAGAAAAAAAATTGTGTTGTTTTGTCTTGCTACCCTCGGCCTCCGGAATGCGTTCCCAACCTTATTTAGCCTCTTTTGGGAGTGAAATGATGAATAGAAACTCATTAAAGAAGGTTGTGAACAATGAAAGAAAAGAGTACAATTGAAGTGAATTACTTATCGAATATGTGTGTGACATGTTTGGTGTAGGTCGTGTGCCGGAGGAAACGCCACAAGATCGATCCCACTGTGAGTAATAATATCATACATATATGTTCTTTATGGTGTACCTCGAACCATGAATGGTGATTTGTACCGACATTGTGATTTGTTGAAATGAGAAACTTCTTTAATATCATATGACATGTGGAATGTGGGCCCAAGGCTGTTTTGTTATATGTTGGGCCCAAGGCCGTTTTGATATATGATTGGGCTCGAGGCCATTTTGATATATGATTGGGCCCAAGGCTGTTTTGAACACTGTTGGACCCGAGGCCGTTTTGAAATGAGATTAGGCCTAAGGCCGTTCTGTTTATACGATTGTGGATATTATGAGGATCTTATGATTATCTATTTACACGGTTTTACTGTATTATTACTCATTGAGTTTCGCTCACCTAATTTCATGTATGCACATGTAAGTAATCCGTAGCATGGAGCACACCCCTAGAGTCAGCTTCAAGAGCCATTCTTTTTGAGACCCAATCGAGTCACACCTCCGAGCTAGAGTTTCATCTTTGACTCACATCATACTTTGAATTTATTTTGTTTTTGCTATTGTGATCTTGGGTTTTGTAAACGTTATGTACAGATTTCCTTGATACTTATATTCTTTTGCTTGGGCATGTAAATGTTGTGGATGTGTTACATTTCTGCTCATATTGGCATAGCTAAATGGACTTATTCTTTTGTTGTATACTTCTACTTTTGGCCCCATTACTATAATTTCTCTGCATGTTTGTTTGAAGCCAAAGGTAATCAAGTGGTTACCAGCTGGTTATGACCCAAACTTTTAGGGGTGGGTTCGGGTCATGACATCATAACTGTTAGATAAGACTGAAAAGTCTTAAGTCGATGTTGCTAAAGTGAACAAGATGATTAACTTAGGCTTGCAATGATGGAAAAGTTGAACCAAGTTAAAGAGATGTTTCAATGAGACAGACTAAACACGATGACCTCGGTGCACTAAGGTTGAGCCTTAAGTGTTTTATTTAGACAGACTAAACACGATGACCTCAATCATGGATGTCGTAGTCAGACTTAGGCAAGATTTAGACGATGCATCCTCAATGTGAACCTAAATAATACTTAGATTAACATTAGGGGGCAGAAAGCATAAATAAGTTAAGTGAATATAACAATTGTAAAAAAATTTAGAAAATTTTACAAGTTGAAGTTATTCGAGATGATTGATAGTAGTTCTACCTAAGATACATTAACCCGAGATATTATGTTGAGAAGATGCCATACTTGGAAGAATTCATTAAAAGGAAACAAGATTGTACAAGGCATATGAAAACTTCAAGAAAAAACAAGCATGCAACACTTAGTCAAAAAAACAAATTTGCATTCAGAAAAGAAGTTATTCTAGTACATCAAAAGGCACTTTGGCCTCACAAGGAAAAGAAAAGCAAAAAGAAAATTACGATTAAAAGAAGGGAAAAAAAATCCTAAGTGCTAAGTTTTTGGGCAATGTTCTCGGCTTGCTTCGCAACCTTCCCAGCCCCAGTGTTGGCTTCTATCTCTTTATCGATCTCTTTGAGAGTCTCATCAAGACTCTTCTCGACAACAGTGACCTTAGTGCCAGCTTTCTTTGGGAAGGTGCTCTTAGAGACCTCACCCACATCATCCTTGGTTAGGTCTAAGACCTGATCGTTTAAAGTTGGGGACTTGGCCCCAATAGCACCAACAGTAGTATCGATAGCATCCTCCTCGTCTTTCTCTTACTTTTTCTCCTCATCGGATTGGACAAGAGAGGAGGGAAAGGCACGCCAAGTTGATCGATATCACGAAGAGGGGAGTCCTTGGGGACATAAAGCTTCTTCAATGTAGCAACCCAGCCAAGGTAGTAACCCTTGTTGCAGGCCATGTTGACTTGCTTCTTGTACTGATCCCCAACATTGGCCTACCTTTCTGCATAGGCCTTTTCATCGACCGCCTTGATCTCGGCCGCTTTGGTTTCCAAGGCCTCCTTTAGTGTGGTCTTGGTCATGGCGGCTTTGGTAGCAGCCCTGGTGGCTTTAGCAACGTCCTCGGCCTTGTTTTCGGTGGCCTTAGTTGCACTGACCTTGTCCATCAAGCTTTTGATCCTATCCTCAGCTTTATTGAGTTGGAAGAGGAAGCCTACAGCATCTTGCGTCTTCCTAGTCAAGTTTTTCTTCACTAACTCGGTCTTGACTGCGTGAGAATGCGCATGTTGGATGAGCTACAAAAAAAATTAAAAAAAAAAAAAAAAAAAAAGTGAATTAGTAAACATTTCACTAATTATGAAAGACAGAATTTGAAAAGTATGGATAAAAAAACATTACTAGAACTAAATGCCTCATCATCAAGGCAAAAATTTCTTACTGGTTATAGTAATTGGTCTTGTCTATGTCGCCAGGCAGGAGGAGGCTCGTGGTTAGTGCGGTTCCGAGTTTGACATCTTTGATTGCATTGTCACCGACTTTCAGAAGTCGATCACCCACCCGGATCTTCGGGAGCTAAGCGTCCTCGGGAAGGATGTCCCTTTCGCCACTAGCACCAACGAACCTCATATTTTTTTGCTGGAGGGGTTCTGGTGGAATCAATCGTAGCTGGCCTCTTCTCCGCCTCGGCCAACTTGGAGATTAACACTGAGTCTTCATGGTCTCTCTCCTTATCAGAAGGAACGACCGTGACTTTGGCCTTAGCTTTGGCCTTCTTCACCCTCCTTAGCTTTTGAACAAACTGAGGGAAAAGTGTGGACTGGACTATGACGATGTCGGGCAGCCCAACGAGCAGGTCTTTAGCGACCGCTAGTTTACGACCTATCTCAACAGAGGTGGCAACGATGGTTACTTCGGTGCCAAGCTTGAATCCAGGGAGAGCAATAGAAGGGTTGGCAAGATCGTAAGCTGGAGAGTCTACACCTCGTGATGCTGGCATTAAGTTGGTGAAATGTGTTGTGATGGAGCCGATGTTGATAGCTAGTCTATTGGGTCGAAAGTGGAAGCTTGATCAGTGCGTAGGGAGGATGCTACTGGTGGAGTTGTTGTTGATTGTGGAGTTTTGCTCCTGGATGGGATGTCAGGCAAAGGAGACCAGTACATCGGAATGTTGTTGAGTAGAATGGGGGCCTTATGTTCCTTAATTGGTAAGTCTAGAAGCCGGGTTAAGTCTTGGCTTTAGACGTACGATTTTCAAAAGGATTTGCTTGGTTGAGACATCGCTGCAAAAAAGAATAAAAAAGGAGAGACATTAGAATTGAACTAAGTATATGCATCAATGTCAAGGATGTGGGGTCTGGGATGACTAAATTCTTACCCTCATCCTCCCTAAAGACTCATCAGCGTAAGAGGAAGAGGCGAAGATCATCATTTGGTGCAACCTCGCAGTTCCCCGAGACGATGGGGTAGTATTCTGCTACACCCTTCTTGGAGTTTGGAAGGTAAACTATTAGTTTGTAAGCAGTGGATCGTGCTTTGAGATAGTAGGTGTAGCCACTGGTGGATTTAAGGCCACACATGGTATAATAGTATTGGATGTCAGAAAAGGTGATCCTAGCATTGTGTCGGCGACATAGCTCAGTTATGCCATTGATAACCCTAAATGTGTTATGGTTAGTTGGATGGGATTGAGTTTATAGAAGTGCATCACTTCTCTGAAAAAGGATGTTGAGGGGGAATCTGATCCACCCTCAATGATTGATACCACGGGAAAAGACATATAATTCTCCCCGGGTATGATCGAGTCATTCTCACCGGCTTGCCTAATCTGAACGTCGGTAAGGATGTCAAACTCCTAGTGAAAATACTCTAGTTTGCTAGGGGAATCTACCCTCCATTTAAACATACCCATGACCTTGGCTGAGTAGGTTTTATACAAGTTTCTTTACAAAAGTGTTTTTTGTCGAATTATGAATCCCGGTGTAACCCTAGGAGACACTGAGTTAGGGATTCTGGAAGCCTAATGTAGATTTTGGGACACAATCTGTTTTAATTTCCCTAAAGTGTATATTGATCTAACAAATCCCAAACCTAAATCTATGCAAGAACAATCAAAATAGTCAAAAATCGGGTGAAAGAATCTGGAAATAGAAAAAAGAAAAGGAGAAAACAAATTCAAATTTTGAAGCAGAGGCAGAGGTAACATAGAATTCAGAAGATGAAGAGAGCAAGAACACATTCGTGGCATGAACGGATACATAAGTACGAGAAATACAAGGGACGTGGATGGAGATTTGTGGTAATCCAGTGCCAGTGTACAAGAGTAAAGAAAGGTACAAGGGGCTTATACAGGAATAAGAATCATGGAAGCATGCTTGTGATTCCCCAAATGTTTAATTAACACCACATTAATACCAAAGTATAAATAAATAAATAAAAATAAAAACACTAACTAAGAATAACAATAATAAAATAAATATATAAAATATAAATAATGGTGTAGCTATATGTGCTAAGGTGTAATCTAATTCAGCATTGGTTTATTAAAAGTGCAATTAATATATTAGTTGGGGGGCATGTAAAACTATAAGCAAAGTATGCAAGTTAGTTGGAAGATTGAGAAGTAAGCCACCTGTGAAGCCTAGTGAATAGGACGACGAATCACCAATTTAGAGTAGTAAATAAGAGGATGAATCACCAATTTAGAGTAATAATTACGGGGTGATTCACCACCACTGGCCCAAGTATATAACGGGGTCCTATGAGGCCAGTGAAACTAAGGAAAAGAAAAGGTAATCAATAGAAAAGAGAGAGAGCAAGGGAAGGGCCGAAAAACTAACGGAAATAGGAAAGAAATAGTAAGAATCAATATTTAGGTGAGTTATATTATACCTTGGTTCACCATAATATATTTTACGTATATTTTGAGTTACCATAACTTATTTTAAGCAATTTGTATTTTATAAATTATATTAATATTTCGATTATGTTGATTATTTTCTGAACTCTATTTGCTTAAATTGAAATCCATGAATATGTTTGTTTAAATTTTAGAAATTATTTGACAATGATTTTGTAAACAATTATTTTTTGTAAGTACTACTATAGGAGTCCCATGCCTTGGGAGACTTAAATAAACCATTTGCCTCTGATTGGTCACCTTGTGGCCCTCTGTTTGTCATGCATCCATTGACCTCTATTCTGACTGTCACTCCAGTGACCTCTATTCTGTTTTGTTCTGTACCATGGTTATGGTTATTTATTTACATAATTTCTATATTTTAGTTTCTACCACTTTGAATAAATTGTTTATTCAAATTAAGTTATGTTAATATTTTAGCTTAACTAACTATCCATGGTTATTTTGTGTCCCCTATGCTCTTGGTATAATATCTTTTACTCTACTGTGTGCTTATAGCTGTTGCCCTCTTTTAGGTGATGAAATGTAAGGATGGATTGTAACCTCGTAGTGGGACCAACACAGAATTTGATGCCGATTTGTTACGCTTTGTTTTTCTTTTCTTTTCTTTTTCTTTCTTTTTTTTTTAATTTTTTAATTTTTAAAAATTTTTTTTTTGTCACTGCATAACAAAATAATGAAAGCCCCATGGATGTATTTTCAATCATTAACAAAGTAAATTTTTTGTTTAATTATTTTCTTACTTCCATTCTATCTGCACTTGCGCCATTTAATTTGTTAAGATTAAAATTAATTAGTAAGTTGCAATTCCAACCCGAAGTCCAACCCGAAGTCCCTAGGGTTGGGTCATGACAATGCTCGTGAACATGAAGACATGTGAAAGAACCGAAATGAAAAAGGGAATAAATTAAGAACTTACAGATAGAAGTTGTAGAAATGAACATCTGAATCGCGTTTGCGAAAGTCAGAACGTCTGAATTGCGTTCGCGAAAGTCAGACGATGCTCTTAAACATAACAAGTTAGTTGAGTGCTCATTGGAGGTAATGAATAAGGGCGGCTGCAAAAAGCTTCGAAGGCCGTCAATGGGGGCCTAGAGAGAGAAGCTCTAAGAAGGGAGAGAAGTTGGTAAAGGCAAAAGTGAAGAGATGGAGAGAGAAGGAGAAGTTTTGTTGAAAAGATGAAAGTACGAGAAAATCCTAATTTAACTGCCTAGGTAGACGTGCTCATGATGACGTTAGGCGATGTGGGTTAGAGATGAAACAACGTATCTGACGCATGACGAGTACGGACTAGTTGGGCGATGACACGTGGTTGAAATAGTTGGGGTAGTTCTACGTGATAGCTTATGTGCAGTTAGGATTCTTAGTATTCTTGAACTAGTGCGTCATGATGTCAGCTAGTATTGTGGTCTCAGTTGAGATGTTGATATTTGATAAAGAACATCTTGGTTTTTGATTCTTGGTTCTTGATCTTGATGAGTGGACATTTGAGTCCTTGTTTTTAATGCCGATGAGTCATGATCTCGATCAGAGGAACATCTCTAACATGTTATTTAGTCGACATGTTGGAAGATTAGACGATATAGGTTCCATTACCTTAGAACCTCAGGTTACCGAGGTAATAGAGCCTTAGGGGCAGTTGTGGGGATGTATTTTTAGGGTCGTGCCATGTGGTCGAGATATGGTCGAGGTGTTGGCCGAGGTACCATGTGGACGAGCCAGATTGTCGATATGTTTGTGGTATTGCCGAGATCTTGTGCAATAATAGCGGAATCCGAGATATTTGGATAGGGGACATGAGTCCTAGATAAGTGATGCGCTTAGTTCGGATAAGGATGAGGCTTTTGAGGAGCTTATTCATATCTAACTAAGAGTCCGAGATAAGTATTGTGTTTGAGTCCTATGAAATGAGACTTCTAGGGGACGAGGGCACTGTTGGCTATAAAAGTAAGGCACCCTGTGGGTCTAAGGTATGCTTTTACTTATGCATTGAGTACTTGTTTGATATATTTGAGAGATAAGTTGAGTGATTTGATCGTCGGAGTGCCTTCGGGTGGACAAACCACCATGGTATTCTTGTCTTCTTGTTGGTAGGTGCTTGGACTAATCTATTTTGCCGCGTCTCTCCAACTAAGTTTCTTGTTTGGTTGTGAGGTTAGAAATCAACACCCAAAATTCCAAAACCGAAAATAGGTATCTTATACTTGATAGGATATCACACCAATCAGAGCAACCAGAGTAGAGCAAGCTGCAGCAAAACCAATCCATTACAAGCAGTGCCAGCTCATCCAGTTTAACAGAATAATAACTGTATTAGTTAGTGGTTGTAACTAACTGTAGTTAGAGTATGTTAAGTTTAGAATTAGTTAGAACTAGAGTTAGATTAGATGGTTATGAATGTATATAAATATCAATGTAGTCTGTTATTGTAAAGATACGATTGAAGAATAATATAGAAAATTCATTTCATTCACTGAAATTCATCATGGTATCAGAGCAGTGCCTGCTCTAGCGAGCTTCAAAGATGTCATCCATGGCGTCTTCAATGGCACCACCTACTCTTCCAGCAAATCTTGGGCTCTTGATTTCGAATCTCTCTTCTTTTGTCAATATAAAGCTTGACTCAACAAATTTCATAATCTGGAAAACACAGTTACAGAATATACTCAGAGCAACTGATCTTCTTGATATTCTTGATGGATCGTCTTCATGTCCTTCTCCTTTTGTTCTTGATTCAACTGGAAAAGAGATACCTAATCTTGAATTTTCTAAATGGAAGATGATTGATAATCATCTTCTTAGCTGTGTCACTGCTACTCTCTCACCATCGATTTTCACTTCGGTTCTTCATCTTAAAACTAGCTCTGAGGTATGGCTAACTTGAATAAGCGGTTTACCTCTCTTTCTAGATCTCATATCCACCAATTGAAGAATAAGCTGAATTCAATTTCTAAGAAAACTGAGTCTATGGAACTCTACTTGAGTCATATCAAAGAATTGGCTGATCAATTGCATCTTGCCTCAGCTTCGGTTGATGATGAAGACATAGTTCTCATCACATTGAATGGATTACCAAGTGAATACAATGCTTTTAAAACTACTATTAGAGCTCGTTCTGAAGGGATTACTATGGATGCATTATCTTCTTTACTGTATTCTGAAGCTTTACATATTGAAGAGAAACAAAAATCTTCTTCTGAGCTTTCTCTGGCCTATGCTGCTATGAAAGATAATGCTTCTTCTTCAAAAGGTTTTTCTACATATCATCATGGCAGATCTAACTATAGAGGAGATTCTCGAGGTAATTACAGAGGGAATAGGTCTAGTGGTAGATATTCTTCTTCTTCTAGAGGAAGGTATCAGTCCAAAAATCACAATCAAATTCGATCTACTTTTGGTTCGGTTTGTCAGATTTGTGGCAAGCCAAATCACTCTGCATTTGAGTGTTGGCATTGCATGGATCCTCATTTTCAGCAATCAAATCAGTCTTCTCCACAGCATTTTCCTGCTTTAACTAGTTCTAAAGCTTACACTACATCTAGCTCCGAAGTTGCTTCCCAGAATTGTTCTCTTCAGCCTTGGTATCTTGACTCTGCTGCCACAGATCATATTACTAATGATCTTGGGAATTTGACTACCTATCAACCTTACACTGGTTCTGAGAAAGTCACTGTGGCTGATGGCTCTTCTCTACCTATTCATCATACTGGTTCAGGTCTTTTACCTACTCCACATCATTCTTTCAAACTCAAAAGAGTGTTGCATGTTCCTTCTCTTTCTTCTAATCTTCTTTCCGTTCAGGAATTAGCCAAAGACAATAATTGTTCTATTACTTTTAATAACTCTGCCTTTTCTATTTAGGACAACAATACCAAAGCTACACTTCATAAAGGCTTCCATACTCATGGTCTTTACCATTTTCCTTTGCATTCTTCACCTCAAGCATTTTACAGCACCACTATTTCTCCAGATTCATTCATGCTTTGGCATCAAAGGCTCGGCCATCCTTCAGCTTCCAAGTTTCAACATCTTCATAAGTTTTTGAATGTACCTTTAGGTTCAAATAAAACTTCATTTTCTTGTGTTGATTGTTCTATGTCTAAGAGTCATCGGTTGCCTTTCAAATTGTCTAATTCTCATGTAAATCAACCATTAGCTCTTATTCATAGTGATGTTTGGGGTCCCTTTCAACCTGTTGGTTCTACTTCCATTTATAAATACTATGTGCTGTTTGTTGATGATTACTCTCACTTTACTTGGCTTTGTCCTTTGAGTTATAAAAGTGAGGTTTACTCCAAGTTCTTGGAGTTTAAATCTTTTGTTGAAAAACAATTTGGATTTCCTCTCAAAATCCTTAGGACAGATGGTGGTGGAGAATTTATCAATCATCAAATGGAACATTTTATCAAAACAAATGCCATTTGGCATCAACAATCTTGCCCTCATACACCCTCTCAAAATGGTGTTGTTGAGAGGAAACACAGACACATTATAGAAACTGCTATTGCTCTTCTCCATTAGTCTTGTTTACCACTCACCTACTGGTTTGATGCTATTGCCACTGCCACTTTTCTTATTAATAGGCTTCCTAGTGCTTCATTGTCTCATGCTTCCCCTTTTCAACTTTTATTTCACACTTCTCCAGATTATTCTTTGCTTAAAGTGTTTGGTTGCCTTTGCTATCCTTGGCTTTGATTTTCTTCCACTCATAAGCTACAACCTAAATCTAGCCCTTGTGTATTTTTGGGTTATCATCCATCCATTAAAGGTTATAGGTGCTTCAATTTGCAAATTGGTCAAACTCTTATTTCTAGACATGTTGTTTTCCATGAAACAATTTTTCCCTTTTCTACTACATCTCCTACATCTACTACACCTACTCCATCTAATCTCTCTTTCTTCTTTTGGTCTTCTTCTCCTAAGTTTGTTCCTCAACAGCCTCGGCATCCCATGCCTCCTTCACAGTCTCCTCTGCTGCTATCACAGCCTCTGCCTACTCCATTGTCACCTTCCCAGCTTACTCAACTGTCCCCACAGCCTGTTCAGTCATCTCAGTTGCCTCAACAGTTCCAGTAGCTTAGACTGCCACAACAATCACCACTGCTTCAGTAGCCTCACCAGCCTCTTATCCCTATTAATTCTATTGCTATTCATTTACCTCTTCCTACTCCCTCTTCTACTTCTAACACCCATAGTATGCAAACCAGATCCAAGTCTAAACTTTCTTCTTCTCTTCCTTCTTCTTCTTGTTTTCTTGCTTCTAGTCCTTCTCCTGCTTCCTCAACTGAACCTCTTTCTTACAAATCAGCTTTTACCTCTCCTGTTTGGTTTCAAGCCATGTTAGATGAATATTCTACCTTGCAAATGTAGCACACTTGGTCCTTGGTTCCTCTTCCACCAGCTAAACAAGCCATTGGGTGTAAGTGGGTTTTTAAACTTAAGAAAAATTCTGATGGTACTGTGGCTCGACATAAATCCCGCCTTGTTGCTAAGGGATTTCTTCAAGAACATGGCATTGATTTTCAGGACACTTTCAGTCCTGTTGCTAAACAACTCACTATATGCATTCTTTTATGTTTAGCTTTGCACTCTAACTGGTCTTTAAAGCAATTGGACATCTCCAATCCCTTTTAGTATGATTAAAGTGATCAAGATTAATGCTTTTGGTTCTAGAAAATTGAATTCACTTTTTAGAAAAAGTGATTTTTTTATTTTTAGTGAATTTTTAAAATATTTTACACAATTGTTTTAATTTTTTAGATACACCCAATCTAAATACACTTAAAAAAGTATAATATTTGCATAAAAAACTTAAAACAAATCATCAAATACAAAAAATACAAATAAAAATTCAATACATTTTTCGTATTGTATTGTATTTAATACTTTTTTTTAAAGATTTTTGTACAAATTTTTTACTTTTTAAGTAAATTAAGATTGAGTAGATATAATTTTTTTTTTTTTAAATGATTAAATATTTTAAACAATCATTAAAAATACAAAAATACGAATTGAAAACTCAAAAAACTGTTTTTGAAAATTGAAAACCAAACAGTATGAATAGTGAATAGATATTGAAATACATAAAAAAAATATATATAAATATATACATTTTAGTAGAAAAGATATGATAATATCATTTTTTTTTTCATATGACTAATAAATTATAGATCAATAAAAATTTAAATATTATATAAGTTTAAACTTTAAAAGTAGTTAATATAATTATGTCAAAAATATAAAATAAATGATATTTTATTTTTCCAATTCTAAAGTTAAGTGTAATTTATTCAATAATTCTAAAGGAGGAAATTGTGTGTGGAAGATAGGGTATAGAGGTGTCTTTTTCTTTTCAAGGCTAGTCATTTTAGACCAGCAATAGAGTCACTGGTAAGTGCCTAAACCATATATATTCTATTCCATATACACGTCATAAACATGACAACGCACTTTTCCCAAGTCTCCTATAAAGCTACGACAATCCATCACTTCTTTACACAAACCAAATCAAACTTTTCTTTTCATTTTTTTCAAAACCTTAGCCTCTTGCTTAGCCTTTTGGGTTGCAGAGAAGACGCTTGAAGATCCAAAAACAAAACAGGTGATACAATTATTATTATTAAGAGAGGTGACAGAAGAGAGTGAGCACACATAGTTTTTTCATGGAAAGTTCATGCTTAAAGTTCTGTGTGCTCACTCTTGATCTGTCGCCTATCATCATCTTTCATATATATACGGGTACGCACTTATGTGTGTTCACTCTCTTCTTGTCACTCATCGTCATCTCTCGTATATAAACTCATTATCATATGCACTTAAGTATATGAATTTAATTTTATATTTTGTTTTTTCAAAATATAAATTTTATGTTGATTATCAAAATATTCTTTTAAATAATTTTAAACATCTTTAATAGAAGTTGTAACTGGTGAATTCATGTTTTTTCGTACTGATTTAGTGGTTTGGTTAACAAATAAAAATATTTATATTCGTTTATTTGGTTTGATTGACAAAGTTGTGGTCTTATATAGCAATCTAGATATTTGTTGTTGAGAGAATACTGATAACAAAGACCTTGATCTCTATATAGATTACTGTTTTTGAGAAAACAGTTTCAATCGTGCCAGCTTGGGATACTTTTTTTTTTTGATCAGCAAAGAAAAATTCCATTAAACAGCATGAAATTAACTCAAAGAAAAATCGTGCCAACTTGGGATACTTTATCATGTCATGTTCTCTCATCTTTGCCAGAGCAAAGATTAACTCAATTTTTTTGTTATGTCGAGAAAAGAAAATTTCATTGATGGAAACCCAAATGATTATGGAATATTACATTCCATCTCTTCGGATACATATATTGTGTTTGTTTGATATTGGAACAGTTAATAGATTTGTTTCTGGCACTTTCATATTGTAAGTGTATGCTTGTAAGGAAGTGATAGTTAGACATTGAAACATAAGACGTTATTAACCTCCTGCACGGGATCACCTTCTCAGATCGATGAAAATCTACTCTTAAAGATAGTGACTAAACGCCTATGTTGATAAGTTTTCTATATCATTATATTGTTTTATCTTTTACAATTGCTTTGATTTATCATCTATTTTATATGGGTTAATTACACTTAGTACTTATACACTTTTACAATAATTTTATTTTCGTCATTTCACGTTTTATTGTTACAATTAGCAACTTGTAATTTAAATCAAGTTGAAATTTCATACTTTCGTATATCTATCGTTAATAAGATCGATAGAAATTAAATGTTAAGAGACAAGTAATATATTGGTGAAAGTATAAGCACTAAAGTGAGAATTTGTTAAAAGTACAAATTAGTAATGAGACGCAAAAAATATCATATATAACTCAAACAACAAATTCCATAAACCCTGACGAGAGGTTGATATTGCAATTTAACTTAAAAGTGTATGGGATTAACGGTCATAATTAAAAATAAAAGGACTAAAATGAGATTTTAATGAAAGTGTAGAGATGTTAAGTGTAATTAAATAATTTTATATTTTTAATTTGTGATTTAAATAATGGCAAATTACGTTGTTCCTCCCTCTAGTTTGAGCAAAGTATCACTTTCGTGTTCATGATTTTAATTTGAACTCTACGCTTCTAGTTTTGTTGGAATGTAATCATTCCATCACTCATTGTTAGAATTTGAACCAAATAAAATAAAATAAAATAAAATTACATGTAAAATTAGAAGAATCGTGAAATTCAAAAGAAATTATATGGACTACCAGTGTAACTTGTTCATTACGCTAATAGTTTCTTTTGAATTTTACTTTGGCCTATCTAGTTTTATATGTGATTTTTTTTTTTTTATTATAAACTATTAACGGTACATAACAAAGAAATTGAATCAAAATTATTCAAATTAAAATTACAAACATCAAAGTAACGCTTCTATTAAACTATAGTAACTTATAATATAAATTACCCTTTCAATAAATATTATTTTAACCCCAAAATTTCCTAACACATATTAGCTATAGACCGATTCTATTCATCTAGTTTTATTTTGGATGAATAATATCTACCAAACTGATTTGTTTGGTTTTTTTAATGTAGTTAATTTTCACTTAAAAGTAGTTAACCAAGTGAAAAAACAATAAAAAAAGGGTCATGTTTATGGTATGTGAACAAAATCAATTAAAAGGGATTTTATGTTTATAGTGTGTGAATAAAATTGGATTCATCACACAGCTGTTGCACATGTTAATTCTTGCAAGGCTCAACAGAGATTGTGTGTCAACTTTGACTTGCTTAAGCACCTAGCTACACGGACTCTTGTACTGATAATAAAAGTTCGACAAAACACTGATTATGTGCCATCTTCAACTTGCTTATTACTCAGTCATGGAGACGCTGTATTTGATAATTATTGTAAACCTAACTTTGTCAATCTTATCTTAGTATGTTGTGAAGTTTTTGTAGTGGTTATAGATGATATATTTGGTCTTGGTGCATCATGTTCACATCTTCTAATCAGTCGGTGATCCATGCCATTGAATTCAAGTGCAGACAAAGAAGGATTTTTTAAACAAATTTCTACTGCTAGCAATAAATATATGGGTTTTTGTTTAGATGGACTAGGTAAGGGGGATTATAATGCAATTGACTATTAGTCTTGAGATAAACAAATTATTTGGTTAAAAATGATATGTAATTGATTATTAATCCAATCTTCATTTTATTAACCAAACAATTGACTAGTAAATATATTGGACATTGAATCCAATCTCACTCCTCAATCCCAGGAAACAAACGCCCCATAGAGAAAATCATCAACTGATGATGAGAAAAATGTCAACACTCTTTTTCTATTCCATTTTGGTAAGTAGTTATAAAGGCTATTCTTGCTATAATCGTTAAGTGATATTCTAAATAAGAGTTATGCTATATAAACAAGAAAAGAAATATATTATTGAGTATTTTCGGAACACCACGTGACTTGTCTATGTGGTGGTCCAAACTTGACATAGTGGAAAATCTTATGGATAGGCCATAATGACTCACCACTGTTAGATAATTGAGAGATAAGAGATAACTTACTTAGAGTAGTTATGATTTTCCATTGACTAGAAGCACCACATAAGTAATGCCACATGTACTCTTAGACTATTTAATAATTTTTCAAAAAGTTTGTACAGAATGATGTGGCAACATGGTCAGTCTATCACTTAACAATTAATTACATAAACGCCATTATTACATCATTCTGATAGTAAATTTTACATATATTTTTGTAAGAATATCTTTTTCTCTCCTAATAATTGTGGTTAGTGCTTGGCTTCACGTTGCCCGCCAACATATACTATCATTTTATTCATAGCACTTTTTATTCAAAGCAAAGCTAGCTTAAATCGATGAGTATTGCTAGAAATACTAATTAGTATACCAAACACTGACTAAAACACAAAGGCATACATGTTGACTTCACCATTTAACATGGTTCTACCTAATATTGTATCTAATTTGTGTATTAATTGATATATTAATTAGTGTTCCTGTCATTATTGAAAATCAATTGTGGTGGCTTGTACATATTAATTAGTAATTTGGATCCACTATCAATCAATACTCCAAACCATCTCAATTAATTTCAAGTCAACTTTTGATTTTGAATGTCATTTTTTTTTTATCAGCCAAGAAATACGTCATTAGATCAGCAAAAATGACTTTGAATGTCATATTTGTTCGAGCAGAATGTCTCATTGGGTTCGTGAAGGCAAATCGAAAGCTTAAATGTCTAATTTAGTGTTGAACAATTTTTTTAGTAAACATCCATATATCTCATTCCAACTTCAGATTTGTGAAATGCAATCAAGCATATAGCTAATAGGATTTATACTCTTGTGGCGTATTATCCTTTTCATCTGGTCGTGTTATGAGAATTTTGTTAAATGTTCTAGTTTTTGTATAGAGTTAATTAGTGAAAAATTCATTTCTATAGGGAAATATGTTATTTAATTAAAATGTTTAATCTTTTTTTTTTTTTTTTTTTTTTTCTTTTTTTTTGGTGTTTAGTGATAAGTACACATATTGATTTGTCGTCGGCGTGGGTATCTGGTGGCACTGAGGTAGACAAATAAGTGATATTAAATAGATAAGTGAATAGATTGATGACATGTGTATTTATTGATTTTTTTACAAATATTTTGCTTTTTAAGTACATCTAGGTTAGGTACATCTAAAAGGTAAAAACTTTGCTTAAATTATCAAAAAAACTTAACTAAAAATAAAAATACGAAAATAAGAAACTCAATTTTCAAAAATTTTAATTCAAAAAATTGAAACCAAATAAAGTGATGATTTTATAAAAAAACAAATAGGACACTTAAGTTGAAATCCATTTCTGAAGCTCTTGGGCCAATATGCCTAAGTTTAAATCCTTTTTAGCCAAAAATATATTATTTGTCGAAAAGAACACTTATCCATTCAAACTTGACATATTTGTCTCTTTGCTCAAATGTCTCACTATTTGTATATGTGTCATTTATCTGTGCAACTAGCTGTTCAAAAATTGAATTATTTATACACGTGTCATCTTATTATGCAACTATTTGTTCAAACACTACAACATGTAAGAGTTTTCGAGACCAAATTTTTTGGTCTTTAAAAGTGAAAATTTTGTTGTCAAAGACATTTAAAGACCAATTTCTATCGTCGTGTGGATAATCATTAAAATGTCGTCCTGAAAAGTAAAAAATAAGGCTTTTAGCGACAAACTTTTGAAAATGTCACTAATAAATATACTTTCAGGGACCAAATAATAGTCTCAAAATGGTTTATTTTTTTAGACAAAAAATTTGGTCCCAAAAAGATAATAATTCATTACTAATGTCTAATTTTCATTGTTAAAAATATAATGACGACACTTTTCACAACAAAAATATTTGGTCCTTAAAAAATAATTTTGTCCCCAAATTTTGGTCTCTAAAACCTTAATTTTTTGGAGTGAAATAACCAACTATTTATACACACGTTACCTATCTATTCAATGTCACATATTTGTCCACCTCACTACCACCAATTGTAGTCGGCCGCCGACGACTTTTCTAGCGACTTTTCAGCATGTCCTTATTACTAAAAATATTTAAACTTGGACTAAATAACATATAACACTATAGGAATGGATTTTCTACCAATTAACCCAACCAAATATCTACAACAAAATGTCATGAAATTTTAAAATTTAAAGAATAATATAAGGGTAGTTTAGAGAACAAGCTATATGGTCAAACGATGCTTATACATTCTTTGCCCTTATTGAGCCAAAGTGTTTGCGCCTATCCTTATTGGAGAAAGAATTATGAGACACGTCCTTCTCTCTAAAGCTCTTGGGAAATTCTATTTCCACATATCAAATATTTTCTGTGCACATCATTTCTCAAGGCACACACTCGTTTGGGAACAAGCTAATTTAGTAACTTTTTGGCTATTTGGCTAAAAAGGTAGGTAAAAAAAACTTGTATGTTTGGGATGACTTTTTGGCTAATTACGAAAAGATGCGCAAAAAGTAGAGAAAAAAGAGAATCTTTGACTTTTTGGTATGAGTGATTGGCTTTTTGGCTAATTTAGGAACTTTTTGGCTAATTGGCTAAAAAGGTAAGTCCCCAAACGGATGAATTTAAAATCTCATCTTTTACTTAATACACAACTTATCATACCAAAAATGCCCTTATCTCCTTCCTTCTTCAAACCCTAATCCTAATCTTAGCTCACCATTTTTCATTCACCGTCAGCCAACCAATGCTTGAAAATTATGCCATCATTGCCATTCTCATCCCTTTACCATCACTAGTCGCCATTACCAGCCCATCCCATCCCATAACATTCTCTATTTACAGTTTTAAAAAAATTGTATAATTTTCCAAACATAAATTGATGTTTTGTAAGTGTGTGCATCAGAGAGAAAGAGAGAGGGGGGTAAATACTTGTGATATTGTTGGTCAACTTGGACGCATGTCTGAGTCTCTAAATTTGTGATCAAGTTTTCCAGATCCAATGAATTTCAAGTCCTTCAAGAGGATCACATAATGTTTTAGAATTGCGTCCACTTGCACCATTCCCAAAACAGCCCATTATATTTATCCCTCACTTGCTCACAACTCAAAACATCTAAACCAGATTCTTGAATTTCCAAGAAATTATGTAATAGACCCAAAATTCATTAATCATTCACATTCTAGCTAGTATTCATCGAAACAAAAAACAAAATAATCAACGGGGTACCAAATCTTGCAAAACCCAACATGTGGTGACAGTGGCGGTGGGGAAAGTTCACTGGAGGTGGAGGCTAATGACTGCGGACGACACAATTGTGTTTTAGTTTGAGAATTAGGGTTTAGGTTGAAAAGATGAGGATATTTTAGTATTTTTATTTTAAGATAAAAATGTAATATAAGAAAAATTCATTAAGTGTGTGGATTGAGGAGATTTGGTGTGTGGAAGTAGAATTTCCCAAAGTTCCCATGCATAAAATTTTTATCTTCATAAAATATCTAGTTTTCCCTTACAGTTTAGTGTAGCCTTTGGTTTATTTTTATCTAAAAAATACTAAATATTGACAATTTTCATATAAAATGATATAATAGTGACATCTTTACAACTATGATTCGTAGTGATGGATCCACACCATTTTATAAAGAAGTTTATACCATCTATATAACATTAAAATTTTGTCCATTTCCTTTTAAATGTTTCATATATATATATTGGACAAGTGGGTTTCTAACTAATGAGGCATTTTATCTTGTCTGATATGCTATAGGTTTCTTTACCAAACAAGCCCACTTCTTCTTGTATTTTGTTTTCCTCAGTACCTGTATGGAGAGTAAATATTCGTCATTGCCCGTACACGTTGCTACCAAGCTTGCTTTGTTCTGAACGGCGTCTTACATCTTGAAAGCACAACGATGGTGAGTTACCCGGCAAGTGTGTTGCTGGAAAATCCCTTCGACGGTTAAGTTAGCACCCTTTAGAGAGAGAAAGAATGTAGAGAGAGTCATTAGAATTCGCTTACCTCTTTCTGAGTGTGAGATTGTGCGCCTTATCTAGGCTGCTACCTTGCCTCCCAAGGTTATGTGCACATTACTTCAATTGTCCATTGTTGGAGGCGTTGCTGTACTGCCATCTCTATTCCTTACACGTATACATGTCAATACTGCCAAACAACATTGTTCAAACAACCAAACGGTATTGACACATACCTTGAGTGGATTCCTCTCCTTATTCCACTAGGCCACGTGAGATGCCCTCACCAAGCAACCTCTTGGCTCGATTTCACTTATGCTACATCCGATCAGGCTAATCTAGGTCAGCCATTCTACCATTCCTATAGCTCGGTCCAACCGTCCACACTTTTTGTGTCTAGCCCGATCGAAATCCTCATAGTTTGCCATCTATGTAGCTCTCGTGTTAGCTCTGTTAGGAGCTTTAACTCTGTCTCAGGCCACAATCTCATCTTGGCCTAGCCCGGTCCATACTTGTGGCTTTTTCCTTGTTTAGCACGGGTCATTTTGACGGCCTATTTCCAACCTAGCCCGGCCCAGCTTGGCTCGGCTCAGCTCGGCTCGGCCCATCACCAAGCTGCGTGCTTGGCTCGGCTCGGCTCGGCTCGGCTCGCAATCCACGTTCACCACCCAACATGATCCAACATCCTAGATGAGCAAATCGGGTTGCACGGTCCAAAACGAAGGTCTACGTTAGGTTTAGCTCGGTCCATTTGTTCATATAACAATTCTGGTTTAAGACCCAACCCGTTTATTGTTTTGGATCTGGATTCCTTGTCTTATCTGGTCGTTCACACCCTTATACATCCTATTCTTGATTAAGTTGGTTATTTGGATATCGTTGTTATGTTTAGAACAGGTTGGGAGTTTGTTTTCAAAGGAGTCGTTGCCCAGAATTTTGCTTGTTTGCTCGAGTGAAGCTTCTAGTGCTCGAACAGTCTTTTACAGTCTACAAAACTACTGAGAGTTTGATATCTGCGGTCGAGCGAACTTTTACAGGTTTGAAATACTGGAGCGGTGCATTGTGCACTCGAGCGACCATTCTTGCGCTCGAGCGATGTCTTCATTTGTGTCTGTGCACTAGAGCGGTAACTTTGTTCATTGAGCGGTCTCATTTATTGTGTCTGGTCGCTCGAGCGGTGTTTTGGTAGCATGAGCGGTTGTAGACACCCCATTTTTGACCGACCTTAAGACTCAGACGTCACCGATTGAGCGCTCGGTGGTGTTGCATATTGTGCTCGTTCAGAAGTCTCAGAGTCACGGCCGTGAGCCCTGCCTCCGGACTTCCGAACCCTTTTCTGTACCTTGTCTCGGTTTGCGAACCAGACTCGGTTTTCTTTGTTTCTTTTCCTGAGGGGAGGGAGAGGTCCAGTAGACCATCTCTCAGTGGCCGTGGGCTACATTTCATGGCCGTAGGCCATTTTGCCCATTTCGGAGCCCGGTTCCCGGTTTTCGGAGCCGTCAGTCCGTGTGCCTCAGTTCGGGACCGCCTAACCATCTCCGACTGCTCCGGTTTTTGGCATGCATCTCATTTACTCCCTTGTGAGGGACACTGAGGCCTGAGAGACCCACTTCGTGGTCGAATGCCACTTTCGGTGCTTAACGGCCTATTTTCGGGACCCCGAACTGCGTGTTTTGGCCCCCGAGCATTCGTTTTGCATCGGTTTTTGTTCATTTTTGGCAGGTACCTCTATTTTATCACCAGGAAGGTCACTGAAGGGTGGGAGGCCATCAATTGTCTCAGCAACCAGTTATGCTCCTCCGGCGCCCTCCGACGCCCGTTTTTCTCACTTCCGAGCCAATGTTGACCACCCTAGGGCCATTTTCTTCAACCCCAAACCACATATTTGTGTTGTACACACATGGGAGGACCCTAATATCACATGGCCGGCCAGTAACTCAACTTAAACCTTTTGAACCCCTCCTAAAAGTGGCCCATTCTCTCTCCTGTTTTAGAGTTGCCAATTTGAACCATAGGGTTGTGTTGAGGAGACCTGGAAGGACACCAATATCTGGTGGCCGGCCAGAAATTGTTTTGGACCATTTTGCCCCTTGGCCGGCCGGCCATATGGGGTAGCAGGCCGGCCACCTGCAACAAAAGTAGCAGGCCGGCCATGATCCTTGGGCTGTGTGCTTTACAGCTGTATAGCTGTTTCCCCCAAAAGATCTGATTTCGGGGGACTTTTGGTAGAAGAGGGAACTTAATCCCAAAGCTCTACACACTTTCCCTCCTTTCTCTCCTTCATCCTTGCATGCATACAGCAGCCCTAGCTCTCCCTTAAGGTTTTGAAGATTGCTCTTAAGCTCATAGATACATATCTCTCTCATTTCCTCTCAAAATCTTAAGTTCCAACCATATTTCTTCATCACTACCAAGCACCACCACCACCACTCCATTTCCAGCAGCTTGGGGAGCTTTCTAGCAGCTAGGAAGCAACATTCCTTGGTCCAAGAGGTAGCAAAGAAGTGGTCTTCAAGGGTAAGTGTCAATCTCCCTCTTTTGTAGCACTTTCTTGCACCATTCTTCTAGCCTATTTTCTTACTGTTTTGGGCTCCGACCCTAACTGAAAGGGGCATTTTTTTGAGCCATTATTCATATTTGTTTAAGGGCTCAACCCTGTTTGAGCCCCCCATTTGGTACTTGCTTCAATACCCTCTTGTATGCCATTATTTTGCATAGTATTTCTAGCCTATGTGTGATCTGTTTTTGAGCATGATATAAACTGTGAGTTGGCTTATTTTGAGCCTCTATACAACATTGTAGAAGGGCTCAACACTGTTGAGGGCCTCCATGTAGCACTTACCATTATACCCCTCTTTGGCCCCCATTTTTGCATGCTTTGTGAGCTTACCTTGCTTTTGTTTTTGGGCCATGATCAGAACTGAAAATGGCCATATTTTGACCTTATTGGCATATCTTATTAAGGGTCTTTGGCTTTTTTGTGATTGCTTTGTATACCTCATGTTATAGCCTCTTGTTGGCCTATTTCTTGCATTGCATTTTGAGCATGTTTTCATACTGATTTGAGGCATGTCATCTACTGAAAAACAGCATGTTTTTAGGCCCTCTTCAGTGTTGTAGAAGGGTCTTTTTCCATTTGGGCTTTGCATCTATCACTTGCTTCATTGCTTCCTTTGCGGAGCCATTTTTGTATGCCATTTTAGCCCTACTTGTGATTGCTGTTTGGTCATGTTTTGTACTGTAAAAATGTGAGTTTTGGGGCTGCCTTGCTTCTGATTTTTCATGTCATGTACCAATTATGCATGTTTAGTATAGTTGTAGGCCATTTCGGATGCCTAGTTTTGCATTTCGGGAGAGATCCCATGCATCGGGTATCATTTCGCCTCATTTCGGGGCTGTTTTCCCCCTCATTTTGCTACTGATTTTTTGCATGTTTGCATGTCATATTCCGTGTCTTTGCCATGTCTCATTAGAGTGGCATTTCGGTGCCTGAGGGTCCGTTCTCGGTTTGCGTGCCCGCGGGCACGCATTTCGAGGTGTCTTGTTTTCATCTGATGGCCTCTTATATGGGTGCGGCTGAGGCTCTCTCATGTTGGTGTAAGCCCATTATTGCATTGCGTATGCCATTTCATCCATAGCATTGTGTATGCCCGATCGTGTATTACCTCGTTTAGTGTGTATGCCATTCCATGACATTGTGTATGTTAGGATTGCATATTAGCTGCATTTCATGCATATCATGCATATTGCATCGTGTTCGGGATAGGAGTTAGCCCGGGCACGGGAAACGAGGCGCGTTTCGTACCCCGAGTAACGGAGCGTGTCTCAAATCCCCAGTCACCGACACTCCGGATTATCCGTGATGGAGTTAGGTTTTGTTGTAGCATTCATATGCATTCATTCTTTATTGAGTTGTGCAATTCGGCTCCTCGGCCATCATGCATCGATATGCGTGATTGGTGGCACGAGGATCGAGGCATGCATATATTTGTGAAATACATTGCTATGCCCTTTTCCTGCTCTCTGTTGCAGCAAAATCAAGAATCAGCAAATTTTCGGGACTTGGCACGCATTTCAAGAAAATGTGTAAACAGAGGCTAATTGGGGCATCGCCGTGGATTTCCGTGCAAGTCAGCCCAAACATGCATCATTCCATCATCCGGAGCAGAGTCAAGGCAGTCCCTGGCTTGCATGCCAGTTTACATTTTTCTTAGTTAATTTGTTAATTAATTAGGGATTTGTATATTATTTGGACTGTATTATTTTGGACTGTATTATTCTTTTATTTGGGACTGTATATCCTTTCGGACCCTCTGCGCGAGGGCATAATTGTAATAAGTGTGGGTGAGTGTGATGTATGTCTTCCAACCCCACGTCTTTCTTCCCTTTTATTTACCCGCTTATGATGGTTAGATATAGGGCATATTTCAATTAGCATACAGTATGACAGCATGTTTGCATCATTCATCTGTTTTGCATGCACCGGGCTCGGCGCATCATACAAACTGCATTTGTATTTCAATTCCAAATTGAATACTTGATAGTTGTTGCATTCCATATGCCATGCTTAGGATAGCCGAGCCTGCTATAGTTTGCATTTTTGCATGTGTTGCATTAGGCATCTCAGCATATTTAGGATCATGCATGATTTCTAATGAGCTTTTGTTTTGGCTTGGAGTACTCGGTGAGTTTTATGCTTTAGCATCCTTGCATGCGTGTGAGTGACTGCCATGATAGCATGCTTGCCATGAGGCTATTTGCTTATGTGATATAACTGCCTTGAATGCCTGTGGGTGAAGGTTGGGTTATCTGAATTGGAATAATGCATTGATTGTTTGTTTTAAGCCCACTAGATAGTGGTAACACCATGTTTTCTAAGCCCACCTGAGGGTGGCAAAATCTGCATTTTAAGCCTACCTGCGGGTAGCAAACCATCTTTCAAACAAACATGAAATGTGTTGTTCCAATTCAGGCGATTCAGTCTATACTTGTATGCTGTGCGCATCACATAGTAACCTAGGCTAATAACCGGAATAAGAATACACGATGTTTTCAAAACTAGATATCATGATTAGTAGAGGCCGGTCTTTGACCGGGCGAACGGGGGTGCTCACGAAGTGACCTTCCCCAATCGTACCCAAGTTCCCGAGCCGAGGCAACTTTGGTGATGACGGACACGTGGCCTTTGGCACCGAGTCAGGGTTTCCTAAATTTCCCATTATAAAATATTTAGGTGGCGACTCTGTATCTGGCAAAGCAGTCCATGTTTGGCACTTCTTTCAAAAAAAAATCTGTTTTCAAAAACGATTTGCCGGATTTGGACTCTTTGGTTCAAGATTAAGAACCGTGACATATGAGTCCTTCGAACTGTAGTAGACCCAATATCGAACCAGAACGGGGGGGAGTCGCGCCCTCCCTAGGATGCGTTCGGGGACGTCCACAGCGGTCTGCGCGTATATTAGTCCGTAAAAGTCACTTTTTGAGTCACTTTTCATATCTCTCTTTAAATATTTTCAAAACCCTAAATCTAGACATTCTCTCTCTAAAACTCATCTTCAACCTCCAAATACTCTCAATCTAGTTGATCTTTACACCCTAGTCCATTTGATAAAAAGGTAGAGCTTACCTAGAGAATAAAGTTGGTTTTCGACTTCATCAAGGTTTCTCCACTCTCTCTCTCTTGTCTTCTAGCTTTGAGGTAGAGATTTCTCCACTTTTGTATGGTTATCAACTTGGTTATTTGATTTTTTAAACAATATAGTGATTTGGAGATTTTTGAACAAAATCTAGGGCTTTCGTTTAAAAATCAAAAGAGGGGTTTCAAATGAATTCTTGAATATGATTGTGGGTTTTTAAATGTGGTTGAGTTGTGATGAAATGGTAGATTTTTTTTCCTTGGAATTGATTTATAAAGAAAAGAGGGATTTTGCCCTAAAATGCGAATATTTGATTTTGTAAAGAGGAAATAGAAATGATGTCGGCTTTTATGAAACTGGAATGATGATGATGATGATGATAGTGGAGTTGGATATGCAGTATCACCCCCATCTTGAAGTTTGGGAAAGTTTATCTTTATTGGAAATTATCTATCTGTTTAAAGATATCTGTTTGGGCTATCGGTGAAAGATAGCCATGATTGTTGTAGAAATTGCATGTGAATTAGGAAAATCAAAACTAATTTCTCATCCATTTGCATTGAGCATTAATTGTTGCATACTTAACACATTGAAAATGTATGTTGTTTTTTAGAAAAAAATGGTGAATACCTTAGTGAATCTGGATAAGAGGTGTGGTTGTAGTATTATGTTGGCCTGTGTGCCCTTGGTGAAAGTCTAGAAACCCGTGCGGTTAGGTGTCGAGCCTTCCGGTTAGTATTGGTAAAAATGGTAATTGGTAGTACTTGTATAGCCTACTTGTAGATACGTACCTAGAGATTCCCAGTGTTATATCCACTGCCCTGTTTTCTATTGTAAAGGAAATATTTTTATGAATTGTGATATAAGCCTGGCATTGCATAGTTTTAGAAAGAGATATAAAATATTTTGGCACAAGCATTGCATATGCATTCACCTTATAGCTTTGTTAAGATTCATACACTATGTTAGAATATCTATACTGGGCTTTGGCTCACCCTTTGTGAAAACCATTTTCAAGTGTTGAAGATATGCCTCCGCTAAGGCCGTAGCTTGGGAGGACTTGGAGCTGAGAGCTTCTTGCTTTGTTTTTGTTGTATTTATTTTGTACAAGCCTAGGGCTTTATTTGTATTAAGTTTAAACTCACCTTTGTAGCCATTAGGGCATTTAATTATCTGTTTAACTTTTATTTCATATCATTAATCTGTGGCACAAGCTATGGATTCAGAGTTAGGACTTATGAATGTAGAACTGCATGTGTTATCTTTTGTACAATGGAATCATATGAATGAAAGATAATTACTTCGGCACATGTTGCCATTTAATTAATATTGTGACATGGTTTTATTGTTATATTTTTGGGGCATCACAGTTCGGCATAAATTGCCTTTTCAATTGCCCTTTAATTCCATCTGCTTCAGCATGACTGGGATTACCTCTCTTTACCAAGCTAAACTCATGCTCGATTCTTGAGTCTAGCTGCCTTAATCTTGCAATCGTCTAACCTTTTCACC
Organism: Camellia granthamiana; assembly: GCA_036172215.1. Taxonomy (NCBI): domain Eukaryota; kingdom Viridiplantae; phylum Streptophyta; class Magnoliopsida; order Ericales; family Theaceae; genus Camellia; species Camellia granthamiana. The sequence continues at coordinate 45,424,426 of CM069904.1, forward strand.
TACAATGCTGACACCCCGTCACATCCTAGACACATGTCGCGCCTTCATCGGTTCCATGTAACCATCCTAGCTTCTGCATTAAGTCCCCAAATTTAAAAAATGGGCGCCTTGTCCCCTCTGCCTAAATGTAGGTGATATATATATTCCAAGCCTTTCACTATTCATCATTTTCCAAGTCTAGGTGTCGTGTCAACGTTGTTGATTTCATAATTTGCTTGTTAATGCTTCGGTGGGCATGTCTTTATTGCCATGCTTGGTTTCTTGGTCCCACCACTTGGAGGATAAATTGTTCTTGCCTAAGAGTAGAATGGTTGACTACGTATCTTGATCTTAGCGATTGGTCGGTAGAGTTGGGAAAGCAGAGCTTATTCTAACTCTTTTGCTCTTTAGCTCGACTGGTTGCAATTAGCGATCTCGCAACTCGATTGGCATTAATTTGATTTGCTTCATCGCCATCTCGGTCATGAGTTATTGCTTGGTCACGAACCACTCTAGCCTAACACTTGCTATCATGGGCTCGCCTTTGCTAGGCTTATCTTTAGTGACCTTGCAAATGGACCATGCAAGCAAATCTTGTAAATAGACCATGCACACAAACTTCGTTGGGCTTGACTCTTGCAACCTTGCAAACAGACCTTGCAAATAGTGTTTTAACAAGTTGGACCAGGAAAATGGTGCTTTGACGTTGACCAGGCAAATGGAGCTTGGATGTTGACCTTGCAAACGGTATGCAAGTGTTAACCAGACAAACAATGCATGATGTTGACTGTGTAGTATAGACAAATATCAAGTTATTGAGATCGATCCTACAACTTCACCCTAGTCTGGGTTCCTGCCTTAACTTACAAAGGCAAAGCAATGACCCAGGCTAAATAGATTGCCTTTGGACCATGTCCACTGCTCAATTATAATTCTCTTTGACTGAACAAATCATCAATTTTCTACCGAGAGTTGGCAAGAAAAATCGGCTGGGCACCTTCTTAGTAAGCAAAGTTAGCTCAACAATTTCCTTGGTGAGCCAAATTAGCGCAACAACTTCTTGGAGAGTAAAATCAGCTTAGCTCAGCAACTTACTTCTCGGTGAGCAAAATAGCTTGGCGACTTACTTTTGGGCGAGCAAAATAAACTCGACAAAGAATTCTAAAGTTGGCGAGCAAAGTCAGCTTAGCAAGACTTCTTGGTGAGCAAAATCTGCTCGGCAAGGAATTCTAAAGTTGGTGAGGAAAATTAGCTTGGCAACTTACTTCTTGATGAGCAAAATCAACTCGACAGAGAATTCTAAAGTTGGGGAGCAAAATTAGCTCGACAAGACTTCTTGGCGAGCAAAATTTGCTTGGGAAGAAATTCTAAAGTTAGTGAGCAAAGTCAGGTCGACAAGACTTCTTGGTGAGCAAAATCTATGCAACAATTTCTAGACGAGCAAAATTGGCTTAACAAGACTTCTTGCTAAGCAAAATCAGCTTGGTAAGGAATCTCAAAGTTGGCAAACAAAGTTAGCTCGGCAACATAATTCTTGGCTAGCAAAACTAACTCAGAAAGACTTCTTGGTGAGTAAATTTAGCTCGGCAAGGAATTTCAACGCTGGCGAGCAAAGTCAAATCGGCAAGACTTTTTGGTGAGAAAAATCTACTTGGTAAGGAATTCTAAAGTTAGTGAGCAAAATCAGCTCAATAAGACTTCTTGATAAGAAAAATCAGCTTCCTAAGAAATTTTAAAGTTGGCGAGCAAAGTTTAGCTCGGCAACTTGTTTCTTGGTGAGCAAAATTAGCTCGGCAATTTACTTCTTGGCTAGCAAAATCAACTTGGCAGGACTTCTTGGCGAGAAAATTAGCTCAGCAAGGAATGCCAAAGTTGAACAAAACTCTAATTTTCATCTTGTCGAGCAAAATCAACCCCACAAGGAATTCTATAGTTGGCAAGCAAAGTTAGCTTCATAACTTACTTTTTAGCGAGCAAAACTAGCTTGCCAAGGAATTCTAAAGTTGACAAGGAAAATTAGTTCAGCAATTTACTTCTTGGCGAGCAAATTCAGCTCAGCAAGGGATTCCAAAGCTGAACAAAGCATCAAATTTCATATTCCTGAGCAAAATCAGCCCGATAAGGAGTTCCAAAGTTGATCAAAATCATCAACAAACCTCTTGTCGAACAAAATCAGCTCGGTAAGGAATTTCAAAGTTGAACAAAACACCAACTTTCATCTTGCTGAGCAAAATCAGTCTGGCAAAGAATTCTGGTCTTTCCGTCAAAATAATCGTCAGTTGTCCCTTAAATTGTGCTAAATCTTTTCAATGAGGCAAAAATACAACAATTTTCAAGAAAACGGTCTACTTGTTTCATTACATCAATAGTGAAAAGGGTTACAAAAGTAGAACTAAAAATAAAACTTCAGATTGAAAGTGTTCCACGTTTTAAGAATAGATCGACCATTTATATCCTGCGAGTTTTATGCCCCTTTTCCTCAGTCTTCTTATTGATGTTGTCCAAAACTGATCTCCCCAAATCTCTTTAATCGATCACTCCTTGAGGAGGGATGTATTTGATTGTCAGGCCACTTGGCAAGGTCTGCTCTTGAGGAGCGCCCTGACCCCTTCATTAATGTAGCTATTCAAATGCCTTACAGCCACAAACTCTTCGAAGTGTAGTTTGAGCAACATGCAATCTTCTGTTTGGTGCCCTCTCTCATCACGAAAGGTGCAATGGTATCTTAGATTGAACACTCTCTGAGGGTTCCCTAGCTTGGCGGGCCACCGGAAGTATGCCTCATCGGGAATTTCGTTCAAGAAGCGATAAATCGGTATTTTGAAAGCTGTGGTAATGCCAGTTCGTGCCTTCAGCTTTCTTTTGGCATCGTCCTCTGCGTCGCCAGGGTTGTTATCCTGATTGTTGTTGCGGCTCTTATCCCAGTTATTGCAGTTGGCACTGTAGTTTTGATCTCTTCCACGGTTATTATGGCGGTTATCATCTTGTCCGACTGAGTGGACCTTCCTTGTACCTCTTTTATCCATAGCTACTTGATTTGTCTTCTCGGTAGCTACGAATGCATCATCCTCAACTTAGATGTGTTTATTGATCTTTTGCGTCAACATCTCCATTGTTGTGAGCTAATTCATTGTGAACAAGTCTTTCAGTCTATGTCGAACTGGAAGACCGCTCTTATTCTGAGCGATTGCCAAGTCTGTGGGGCAATCAAAGATCTTATTGTAGGTTTTCCAGTATTTGGTGTTGTACACCTTTAATGAATTGCTCGGTTTCATTTTCACGGCCAAAAGATGATCGACTTCTTTTAGTGTCTTGGTGTTTATTTTGAATCTGGTGACGAATGCCACGGCTAACTGTTGCCATCTCTCGACGCTCTCCTCCAGTAACCTCTCAAACCATTTTAGGCCCAGTTCATCCAAACTTGATGGTGAAATAAGGCACATCAGGGCATCATTCCGTTTATGCCCAGCCATAACCTATCGATAATGACTAATGTGTATCTACAGGTCTGTCTTTCCGTCATTCATCATAAATTTTGGCTGGTGAAAGTTGGCGAGAAGTAGCGTATTCTCAATCTTAGGGGAAAAAGGCGTAGTGCACAGCCTCACCAAGTCTCTGTTTGCCGAAAAATTCACCTTCGGACGCGATGACGGCATGACAACCTTCTCTCTTGCATGAACTCTATGAGCCAACCTTTGTAGCATCAGTGCCCTTGGGGCCTCCCTTCTATGCGCTCATTTCTTCAAGATATCCCTCATGTCCTCCGAAACTAGTGGAGTATGAGTATCCCGATGTTGGCGGTGGATACAAGGGGTTGTAGCTATTGTCTTGAGTATAGGACCTCTCTGCTAACAGTACGGAATTGCCACCTCTGTAGCTCCTGGTGATGGAAAGTGAGTGTGTCTCTTGCTGACTCCGACTGCCTGAGTGATGAGATTGGGTGCACTCATCGTGGTTTCCCACTCCAATGACACCCTTCCATTTAGCTGTCACTTTATAGCCTCAATCTCTGTCGTCATTCTTTGAATGATGGCATCATGATCCCTTAGCTTGCTCTCCAGGTGTTGAGTGTGCGACTTTCATCGTCGGCAATGCCCTTCTAGGCTTAGTGAGTGCTCATAACTCCTTGCGCATTTGTCTTGGATGTCTCTAGGTAACCCTCGTGTGGAGGTCTCCAGACCAGCCATCGTTGGAATAGCGGGCAAGTTAACACGTCGCCGGATAGACTCTGGTGTAATGCCATCGAAGATGGACATCGGAATGTCATTGTTGTTCGCCATTGAAGTTGATCAGAAAAGTTTCGAGGACAAGTTTTTGAATGTTAAGATTCCCACAGATGGCGCCAATTGTACAGGAAGTAAATACTCGTCGTCACCTTTACACCTTGTTACCAAGCTTGCTTTGTTCCAAACAGCGTTTTACTTCCTAAAAGCACAACGACGGTGAGCTACCAGGTCGGTGTGTTGCTAGAAAACCCCTCCGATGGTCAAGTTAGCACCCTTTAGAGAGAGAAGAAATATATATATAGAGAAAGAGAGATAGTCGTTAGAATTCGCTTACCTCTTTCTGAGTGTGAGGTTGTGCGCCTTATCTAGGTTACTGCCTTGCCTCCCAAGGTTGTGCGTACACTACTTCTGTCGTTCTTTGTTGGACGTGTGGCTGTGCTGCCTAGACGTGTACACATCAATACTGCTAAACAACATTGTTCAAACCACCATACGGTATTGATGCATATCTTGAGTGGATTTCTCTCCTTATTTCATTGGGCCACGTAGGATACACTCATCGAGCAACTACTTGGCTCAATTTCACTTATGCTACATTCGATCGGGCTAATCTAGGTCAGCCATTCTACTATTTCTATAGCTTGGCCCAACCGTTCGGACTCTTTATGTCTAGTCTAGTTGAAATCCTCATAGTTCGCCATCCGCGTAGCTCTCACTTTAGCTCAATCTCAACAAGCAATCTCATCTTGGCCTAGCCCGGTCCATACTTGTGGCTTATTCTTTGTTCAGCGTGGTTCGTGTTGACGGCCTAATTCCAACCTAGCCTGGCCCATCACCAAGTCGTGTGCTTGGCTTGGCTCGTAATCCACGTTCATCACCCAACATAATCCAACATCCTAGATGAGCAAATTAGGTTGTGCGGTCCAAAACGAAGGTCTGCCTTAGGTTTAGCTCGGTCCATTTGTTTGGCACAAATTGGTCTCTCAGTACCAAACAAGCCCACTTTTAAATTCCTATTGCTTTCTCTATACCACGACAAAATCATTTTCACTCAAAAAAATATCAAACTATGCTAAGTCAACATCCACATCGGTGGCTAACACGTTGTTTCATTTTGGTTCTATTTGATTGGCTATAATATAAATGAATTAAGTTGATGTGTCATACAATGAAAGTATATGAGAGAGTGATGGAACGTCGATTACAAGATATAGCAAAGGTGTGATAGAATCAATTTAGATTTATGCCTGGTAGGTGAACAATGAAATCAATCTATTTTTTGAGGAGAGTAATAGAAAAGTACAGAGAAAAGAAAATAGACATTCATATGGTTTTTATCGATCTTGAAAAAGAAAATGATAGAGTACCTCGGGATATAATTTGGTGGGTGTTAGAGAATAAAGGGCTAACAAAATATTACATTGATGTAATTAGGGACATGTATGAAAGTGTGGTGACCACTATTAGATCACATGCTGAAGAGACAAGTGAATTTCCAATTACTGTGGGGTTATACCAAGAATCACTCTTTAGTCCTTATCTTTTTGCTTTAGTTATGATGAATTGATGAGAAATATTCAGGATGATGTCCCATGGTGCATGTTTTTTGTAGATGATATCCTGTTAGTGGATGAGATTAGAGAATGAGTTAACACTAAGTTGGAGACTTGGAGAGAAGCACTTGAATCTAAAGGATTCATGATAAGCAGAACTAATAAGATAGAGAATATGGAGTGTAATTTTAGTAATAGTAACAATAGAAATAGAGGAGAAGTGAGGACTGAGAACTAAGAACTACCTAAGAGTGAAATTTTTCGTTATTTAGGGTCAATTGTCACAACGGTTTGGGAGATTGGAGCGGATATGGTCCATAGAGTTAAGGCGGGGTGGCTTAAATGGAGGAGTGCATTTGAGGTACTGTGCGATAAACGAGTACCCACTAGATTAATAAAAAAATTCTATAGAATGGCTATTAGACCAATGATGTTATATGAAACGGAATGTTGGGCAACTAAGAAACAACATGTAGATAAGATGAGTGTTGTTGAGATGAGGATATAAAGGTAGATGTATGGCAAGACTAGAAAAGGCAGAGCTAGGAATGAGTATATTCGTGAGGGAATATGAGTAGCACCGATAAAAGATAAGCTGAAAGAGAATAGATTGAGGTAGTTTGGTCATATACAATGGAGACTGACAGAGGCAATAACGACGAAATGCGATACAGTGATAGTAGAGGGAAGTATTAAGGGTACAGGCTTACCTAGATTGACGTGGGCTAGTGTAGTAAATAGAGATATGAATTTCCTTAATTTGACTAACCGAATGGCCTTTGATGGAATCATGGAAAAGAAGGATTCATGTAATCGACCCCATTTGATAGAATTTAAGACTTGGTTTGTTTCGGTTTGATTGGCCGGTTTATAATTTATTAATCTATTAGAATCACAATTTATTGTTTGATTACAATTTTTTGTTATTTGGATTAGATTTTAATAGATATTCTATCCAGCAAAATTGATAAATTTTTTAATACTATGTAACGCCCCGAAATAATCAATAATAGATAATCCCATAAAGTGAGCTAAATGTGTGGAAAACCAATAATATTTCATTCTTTCATTAACTCTCTTGAGAATATTACAAAAGAAGCCTGTAGCTGGTTTTTCGTGCTCCTTGGAGGGGTTTAATCTCCTTGGATACGATAGCCCTACAGTTCGGACTCCCTTGGTTCTGAATCTGGTTTCACAAGTGCAATGTGAAACAGATTAAACAAATGAGAGTCCAAATTTGGCAAATCTTTGAAAAATCGATTTACAATCAGAAATGTCAAAAATGGACTGCATTGCTAGATTTCAGAATCGCCACCTAAATATTTTTGAAAAATTTAGGAAACCTGTGACTCGTGCCAAAGGCCACGTGTTTGTCATAACCAAAGTGTCTTGGCTCGGGAACTTAGGTATGAGAGGGGAAGGTCATGAATTCAGCACCCCACTCACCCGATCAAAGATTGGCCTATATTAATCATGATGTGATTTTTATGGATAGTATATGCTCTTGTTCTGATTATTAATGCTAACTTACTATGTGAGGCACACAAGTATAGACTAAGTCACCCACTTTGTTTGAAAAGAGTTTTGGATATGTGCTGCTTAAAATAGTAAGCTCACATGTACATTAATCAAATCATTCCAATTTAGTCGGCATAGCCTTTATCCATAGGCAATCAAGAGGTGTATCAAATAAGCACTTAGCCTCATGGTAAATATGCTTGATATAGCAACACTAACATACATAAATATGCTAAAGCAAAATGCTCACCTAATACTCAACCGAGGCAAGCCAAAATAGAAAAAATAGTTAGAAAAATGAATGCTCTAATATGCAAGTGACTAATGCAATACATACAAAATGCAACTACTAGGTTCGGTTTATTAACATGACATATGGCTCAACTTAAAGCATGCAATAGCGCACGTAGTCAAGTAAGTAAGAAATGATGACAATGTTAGAATGATGAATCGAACCCAATGCATGCAAAAATGGGTATTTTACACATGATAATGATATGAAACCAAAACATGAATGCAACCAGCATAAGTAAATAAAAAAAATAAATAAATAAAAAAAAGAAAGAAATGGGGATTGGAAGACATGGAAATATTTTAAGTGTTTACAAGTTTCCCTCGTGCAAGAGGGTCCGAATGAATGTCCTAATTAAACTAATTATTACAACTTCAAATACATGAAATAAACTAATTAACTAATTATTACAAATTTGAATGAATCTAATTAATTAATTACAACACACAAATTATTAAAGCACTAATCTAAAGGACGGGAGGTGCAGGCCCGGCCCTGGGATTTTCGGGGCCCAAAGTCAATAATCAACTAATAAATTTTTGGAGCCCTTCATATTTTTTTTTTCATTGAATGAAAAAAAAATGAAGATAAAAGACAAAAAGTTTGTGTCAAAATCAAAAAAAATACTTAGTATTACAACAATTAATAAGTGTCGCTTGATCCTCACTCTTCTTGTATTTTTAAAAGAAAATAAATCAATCATACTTGCATAATCTATTTTTTTTTGCAAAATCGTTTTCAATGGATAATAATGCTAATTATTTTAAATGGGCCTTTTAATTTTTTAATCGGTCAATTTATTTTAAGTTAGTTTGGTTCTTCCTTAATTTTTTTTTGGATTTAAAATATACGTAGTATATTACAAGAAAGTATAATAGGAGGACCCCCTTTTTGGGTCTATTTTCAATGGATAACAATGTTAATTTTTTTTGAACAATCATTTCAATTTTTTAATGGGTCAATTTATTTTAAGTTAGTTTGGGCCTTCTCTAATTTTTTTTAACTTAAAACATACCGAATATATTACACTAAACCATAATAGAAGGGGCCCCTTTTTTGAGTCTGTTTTGCGGGGCCCTAGGCCATGGCCTTACTGGCCCATGCCTAGGGCCGGCATTGGGGAGGCGAGGAGCCACGCGCACACAAATCAGAACATCCTCCCAGAAACTTCTCTGTTTGTTGCCAAATTTTGTTCTGTTTTGCAGTCAGAAAATTATTTTGTTTTTGCCTCAGCTTCTGCTTTATTCTGCCATAAAAATAACACTGCCTGTAAAACAAAATGTGGAAGGCTGGCCTTAAGAAGTGGTCGGCCAACCGGCCACTGTTTTTGGGTTCTGCCCTACTACCACAGAATCAAAATAGAGAAAAAAAATAGAGTGTTTCCAGGAGATGTTTATCCTCTCTACCTCTCCCTTTCATGAAACTGATCAAGAGATGAGTAAACTCAATTCACAAATCATCAATTGTCACAAAGTTGTTGCATGATCATCTATGAACCAATAGGATAAAAGACCAATGAATGGAAATTAAAGACCAGCAACACCTCTTCCCTATCATGGAGTTACCTCAACGGAAGTGGTAGACATTGATTCTTGAATCACTAAACATCACTACAAAGTATGTAATGATTCAAGACTTAATGGGTTTAATATAACGTCCAATTGAACCCAACATAAATTTTTTTGTTTTTTTTAATCCAATTTTAACATCTTTTACATTACCTTGCCATTCTTTATTCATTTTTGTCCCAAGTGATGACTACGTCCACTAAGTGCAAAAAGGTGATAAAGAGAAGTGTCAAACAAGAAGTTGTGCTTAACATGAAAGAGATGTAATACCTTGGTAATGAACCTCCAAAGAAATTAAACCATTAAGTATGGAAAGTCTCTTTCTCATACCTTGAGCAACAAACTAGTGTTTAAGACAACTCTTAATCAAAGAAAGCAAAGAAATGAGGGAGGTTGCAGAGATAATTAGGTAAAGGTGATCATGACAAACATGAATATTTACATAGAAATTATGTAAAGGAAGCCATCAACTCAAATAGGTTAGTTTCTATGGCCTAAACTACCAAATTTATGAGGACTTACAACGATATAAGCATGGTATTCAAAGCATAAACTAAGTAAACAATTAAAACAACCCTAAAATAGCAAAAACAGTGCTGGAATCATGTTGAAAAGCTAGGAAAAGTAAACCAAAAAAAAAGGAGAACAAAGCTAGTAAGCAAGCCTAAGGAAGGGTGGCCAACCCCTCCACTTTTTGGACCTTAAAATCACATGTTTTAGCCTTTGAAAACTCTAAAAATTAGTAGCAAAAAGTAAAGAAACAAGTGGGAAACACATGGATATAAGCTATGGAATAAGGTTCGAGAAAGGACGGTTACCCCTCCACCTTTGATAGCATTTAAATCACAAGTTTTAGCCCACAAAACCAGTCCAAAGTAGTGTGAAAAACAACAAGAAAAGAGTAGGAAGAGTAGTGTAGAGATCTCAAAACTTATACCTCTTGAAGAGAGGATGTTCTTTGGTTCACAAACCACAAGGTGATCACCCTCAAGAGCTGAAATTTTACCTCAATAATCTCAGCAAGAAGCCTCAAAAATTTGGTTGACGAAGTGTATGTATAGTGCAAGACAGAAAGAGAGAGTGTTTGGCAAGTTTTGAGCCATTGGAAAAATTTTCTAACCTAAAACCATGAGGGGTGAACCTATATATAGAAAAAAGGTTTTTTTGTCGGAAATATCTGTATTGAGTCAGCTGGTGCAAGGCATGCACATAAGGGGGGACAGTTGGCAGCAAATATCTATCTGCCGCTGAACATGGCCGGCTGCCAAAAAAGGGGATGGTCGGCCAATAAAAATTGGCCTATCGGCCACTCTTTGGCCAGCAGGCCTCTGAGTGGTCAGGCTAGAAAAAATTAGGTTTTGGTCCAACGGAGGTGCAAGGTTTTAGGCTCTGAAACTCAAAATCGAAGCACTTTGCTAAAGAAATTGAATAGTTTGTACAGCGTATTAGTCATCATTGAGTGTTTACCATGAGGCGCCCAAGTCTTTAGGGCGGTAAAAAATGGGATATCTACAATGCCACATGCATTTGTACATTCATAAACCCTAGATCTTGAATCTATAGCATGTGACATATATCAATGCAAGGAAATAAAATATATATATACATATAGGGTCATGCCTTAGTGGCTACATATTTCCAAGTCGATACTTGGATACAACAAAAGTAGGTCAAGCCCAAAATAGAGAAAAATTACAAGGCTTATATAACATATATTTACAACAAAAGAAAACAAAATGAGCCTTCAGCTCCACCGTCCTCTTAGGCTAAGTCCTTGGTGGAGGCATACCATCAGCACCTGAAGTTGGTTTCCATATAGTGTGAGCTAAAGTCCAATAGAGAATTCTTGAACACACTGTATGATGCTTAACAAAATCATATGGTGAATGCATATGCACGCCATTTAACAAATATTTCTCTTTCAAAAATATGCAATGCCATGATTATAAATCTATTCGTAAAAACAAACTTTTTAAAATAGAAAACAAGGCAGTGGATACACAAAACTCGGAATCTCTAGGTACATGTTTGCCAGGAGGCTATACAAGCACTACCAAAGCCATTTTACCGGTACTAACCAGAAGGATCGGCACCTAACTATCCAGGTTTCTAGATTTTCGCCAAGGCCAACATAGAAATAACACAACCACACCCCCTCCCCAGATTCACTAAGGTATTCACTATTTTTTCTCAAAATGATACATTTTCAATGTATAAATATGAAACTATGTTCAATGCAAGATGTATGAGCAGTTGGTTTCAATTAACCTAATCCTCATGTAATTTCTACAACAATCAAAGCTATCTTTCACTGATAGCCCAAAATAGATATCTCTATGCAAAAGATAGATCTCCAACAACAATTATAATTTCACAACCTCAATGTGGCAGTGACAATACATATCTAACTCCATTCTCTCATCAAAGATACAATCATTTTATTATTTTAAAAACTCAACATCTTTTCTCTTTTTCTTTAGGCCAAACCAATGATTTTCAAGATTTCCAATAAAACATCTATTCCTAATAAAACATCTATTCCTTTTCAAAACACATTTAAAGCAGAGATTTTCAATATTTAAACACAATTCAACAATATATTCATTCCCACAATATTTCTCAAGAACCCATTTGAAAACACCTCTTTCATATTTCAAAAACCAAACCTAAATCAATCCACAACTACCAAATCATAATACGTTACAAGGAACATATAACAATGTTAAGAATCAAACAAGAAGGTTGACGAAATCCCTACCTTAAGAGCAGAAGAAGAAGAAGATAACAAGACCCAACTTTAGACGGAGTCAAAAATAGAAACTTCACTGATTAAAATGTTCACCTTTATGAGCTCTACGCTTTTCTCCAAAGCACTAGGGCAGTGAGATCAACGAATTTGGGTGTATTTGAGTTGTTTAGACAAGAATTAGAGAGAGTTTTCGTATTGATATATGCACAGACCGCTCGAGCAACCAAAACAACGCTTGAGCGAACAACTCAAGGCTCGAGCGTACAATGACAACCTCCCAGTATTTTAGACCTGCAAAAGACCGCTTGAGCAACCAATACATGGCTCAAGCGAAGAATACACCCCTCCCAGAAGTTCAGATTGCAAACTCAAATATTGGAAGGAACCAAAGACTGCTCAAGCGAAGGAAAGACTGCTCGAGCGAACCTAAAGAAAAACAGACATAAACTCTTTTGGAAAATAAACTCTCAACCTGTTCACAACACAACAGAATGACTCCAAACAACCAATCCACACTACAATAAGGCAACAAGGAGTATAAACAATAACCATGATCACCGGATCCCGATCCAAGAATACAAAAGGGTCGGGTTTTAACCCGAGTCACTATGTACTACAACTAATAATTCAACACAAAACTTATAATTGAGGTTATATATATTTTCATAGTTATAGCAAAACAAACTCGGATAAGAGCGAATTATTTATTTCACTAATCCAATTGAATAACCAATCCTACACTAATCTCATGGATTGTTAATTCCCTTACTATTAATCCTACCGCACTCGAATATTGTCCAACCTATTCAAAATCAATTAGGACTATACATGATGAAAGAAATACAATCAATAGCTAAAACACAAACTGAAGGATTTAAAAATAAAATAAAATAAAAAATTTGGAGTCACCACCTAACGTAAAATTCAAGTGTGCTAGCTCACCTAAAACTGTCAAAATTTTTCAATCTTATTTTGGAAAACATGTTTTATAAAATTTGAATTTGATAGTGACTTCCATTTTGGTCTTTGAAAAATTAGAGATGAGCTCAGGGGTTTATTATTACGAGTAGGGAAGGTGTTAGGCACCCAACACTGCCCTTATGGTACTGTGTTTCCAAATCTATTGATTTCTTTGCTGAGGGATCTACCTTTGAAAAATATTTATAACGGGAAAAGTAAAAATTTAAGCATTTAATATGAAAAATGATTAGTGAAATTAGTGGTAAAGTATTTACATGTAAATAAAAATATATTTATATATGTATACATACTCAGGTACACACACACATATATATCAGGGTTAATTCCACCAAATATATATATAGATGTCATTTTTCAATATATGTGTGTATAAGTATGTATGTATATAAGGGTCAATTTTACCAAAATACATATCTATGTATGTTATGATAAATATCATTTATTCATTTTTTATTTATATATATAGGGGTCCACCCAAATAATATACACAGATGTATAAATAATACCGTGATGATGTAAGCATAAAAAAAAATTGAAATAAAATATATTAACTTGAATAGAATAAAGAATGTAAATGGATAATATAAATATTGTTCAATTTGATAAACAATATACATAAATATCCACCTGCTGGTTAAAAAATCAAAATATCTAGCACATTGTTTTTTACTCTATTTTTTTTTTTTTTTTTTACTCTTTCCTAGTTTCCTCTGCTCTCCTCTCTTCCTCATTCTTTCTTCACTTCTTCAAAAAAGAATTTCTTCAAAAAAAAATTTCTTCTGAGCTCTACCTCACTTGGCATCAACTTACATTATTTATAGAGAAGTTATGGTGGAATGATGATGATGATGTTGGGTGGAAATTATCTCCACCATTTCATATATATATATATTTATTTATTTATTTCATATATTTTTTTTTATAAACCTTTTCAGAATTTATTCAGTGTAGCTGAGGCACACGAATTCTTTGATATGGGCAATTGAAATTAGCTTCATAAATGTGATCTTGATTTGATGGATGCTATGTGGCAATTCTCCATTGGTTGGACATGAATTGGAGGAATCTTCAAACACATGAATTGAAAACCCATTTAGCTCTAGCCATTGTGACAAGTTGTTGGTGAAGAATAATCCTGTGTGATGCAAGCGTATGACAACTCAAATTATTGGTTGAGATTTGCTTGATGAAATACACCATAAATTTGTGACAAATTCCTTTGACTTTGAGCAAAATGGGGTATCAACAAATCCTAGTAATAAAACAATGACTATGGTGGTAGGGAAACAAAATGATTATTGGGTACTTCTAGAGTACAGCCACATAGTACTCCATGGTATTATGATTGGTGGAGAAGGTGGGGTATTATGATTTTGTATTTGGTGATTGAAGAATATGAAGGGATATGATAAATAACGATTACTGAAGGAGTATGGACAAGTGACACTTTGGAAATACTTAATAATTTTCCAAGGAAACATTGATGACGAATTGTGAGGGAAAATGATATGTTTGTAGAAAGAGAAAGTGCGTCCAACTAAAGCTGGCATTACAAAATATTAACTATTGACATCACCAAAAATTTAGTCAATCAAACATTTGACTAATGAATGTGACATATATTGTAATGCAATTATAAATTTCAAGGATGAGATTATAATTTGTAGAACCTCAAGGAAAAATATATATTAAAAGCAAATCTTAGAGACTATTAACATAATTTACCCTTCAAATTGTGCAAAAAATTTAGGATTAATTACCTAAAAGTCATATTCCCCAATACTATGGTAACTTAGGTCATGTTTAAGATTTTTTGAACCAACAAGTCCTATTTTGAGATATATAGACATTTTTGCCCTTCTATCTTTTGGTTTGATTCATTTATCTAGTAAAACTAAGAATATTATCAATTTTTTCCAGTTTTAAAACTGAAAACATTGTCAATTTTGCACAACAATATTCCAGATAGTTGTTTTGCTAACTGGGAAAAAACAATAAACAGAGCATGAAATTAAACATTTTTGCCCTCTGCTATTTGGTTTGATTTGACTATCTAGTAAAACTGAGAGCATTATCAATTTTTTTTAGTTAAAATTAAAAACATTGTCAATTTTAAAATTTAGAATATTATCATTTTTTCCTAGTTTTAAAACTAAGAACACTCCCCCCTCCACTCCCCCGCCCCCCCCCCCCCCTCAAAAAAAAAGGGCATGAGATTAAATAGGTGATTTCATTCTCATGAACTCAATATTTGAGAACAATGATACCAAAATCAACGTTAAAATTGAAATCGAAATAAAAAACAAGAGTTTAGAAACTGAAAAGATTCTTTCAAAAACTACGGTTTGCGATATTTGAATCTAACTTGTTTTCACCATTTCACTTCTTCGAATATGAAAAGTCTCAAATCGTTGAGCGAATCTATAACTGCGTCGATCGCAATTCTGCAAACCTCAAGGTATCAAGAAACGAAGCGAGCTTCAAGAGCTCATCGAAGACCACTTGTGTCACGACCCAAACTCGCCCTTATGGATTTAGTGTCGTAACCATCCAGTAATCCTAAGATTATCTACGGCCTCTGAAACAGAATCACCAAATAAGGGGCTAGCATAAGCAAATATCAAAAATATAATTGTCCAATAAACAGTGCTGACTTATGTCGGACAGAAACTTTAACCATTTACGTACATATAGTATGACATCATCAATACCCCAACCATATACAAATAAAACAAAAAGGGACTTATCCCTATTTACAAAGTATACAAAAACTTGCCCAACAGACACAGAAAATAAACTTGTGTCTTGTTCACAAAACTTGATCACTTTACACTTTGGGAACCTCCACAGGAGGGACATAAGTTAGTTGACAAAACATAGATCCAGATAGGTGTCATTAGACTTGATCTTGCACTCGCTCACCTACATATATATAGTGAGCTAACGCCCAGGAGGCACATAAGCTCTATATGTTAGCTTATTTTCCTAGCCTTTTGTAACTTAATTCCAGCATGTTTTAGGCTCTATTTTGGACCATTTTAACTATGCCTTGGGTTGGTTAAGTCATTTGAGTCTCGTATTTCATGCTTGTAGTGTAAGTGTCCTCACAAGCTTAGTGTTTTAGGCCTTTAGACACTACTTGTTTGAGTTGATTGCATGTTTTTAGTGCTTTTCTCACTTAATTTCAGCAAGCGCAATCTGTGCAACCTCCCTCATTTCTTGACTTTTTTGTTTGCTTTGAGGATTATTTCAACCTTAGGATAGTTTAAACTTGAGATTGAGGTCCATGGTTAATGGTTTAATCCTCTTTTGAGGGTTCATTATCAACGGCATGACACTTCTTTCTTGCTTTACATTACCCCTTGTTTGACACTTCCTTCTCTTTTAGAGGACTTACTCACCAATGGACTTAATTGGATTAAAGAATGGTTGGTAAAGTAAAATGAGTAACTAAAACTTGGGACTAAAAGTGAGCAAATATAAGAATTTGGTTGTGTTTTGATTTGTTCAATCAGATGTTAATGGAGCACAAGGAAAATTGGGGCATTTCATACTCAAAGTGATGAAATGTGTCAAGTTTCCTAGGTCTCCATTGCCCTTGATCATGTATGATAGGGTGATGGTTTTTGTGTCATCTTGTTGTTGCATTTATTGAGCTTGCACATCTTGAGTAACAAGCCATCATGCAATGAAATTGCTTGAGTTGGTGGTTTGTGGCTTAAGTTCATCACTCATTGGATTTGTTCATGAAAAGGAGAGGTGAGTTGTGCAGACAACCCTTGAATTACCCTGTATATGCTTTGTTTGTCCTCTATTGCAGCAAAATGAATCTGTGCATCAGTGGCCGGCAGGCCACTTGTTGGCAGACCATCTTTGATGGCCGGCAGGCCACTTTCATGGCAGGCAGATGGCCGGCAACCTTTATCTTTGGCCGACTGGCCACTGATGCAAATCTCAGCAGAGTGTTGGTAAGGTGGAGCAAAATGGTTCTGGAAATGTTCAACTGTGCTAACAGAGGCATCCAGAAGCAAAACGGTGGTCTTTTCGGGTGGAAACCGAGCATGCGCATGCACATCTCTCATTTCCCAAGTCGGAGTAATTAATTACTCAGTTTAATTATAATTTGCAATTGTCTTGTAATTCTTTAATTAGTTAAGTAGTTAACTAGTTATTATTTAATTGTTTAATTAGTTAGTTAACTAGTTAATTTAAGTGTTGTAATAATTAGCTTAGCTTAGTTATTGATTCAGACTCTCCTTCATGAGAGCGAAATATTGTAACAATGTGTATGTATTCCAACCCCACGTCTTTCTCTTTTTTATTTACCAACTTTTGATGGTTAGATTAGGGGCATCATGTTTTAATTAGCATATCGCATGCTTTCATTCATTCATCTTGTATTGCATGCACTAAGGCTCGGTTCATCATTCAAACTTGCATTGTCATTTATTACCTCGTTGAATACGTGTTTAAATGCATGCTATGAAATTGTTGCAAATAACATGTTAAGTAGCCGAGCCTATTCTAGTTGCATTGTTGCATACGTTGCATTAGCCATCTTGTATAGTTAGGAATCATGCATATTTTTCTAACTCTTTTGTTTTATCTTAGCTTGGAGTACTAGGTGAGTTTTAGTGCTTTATCATACTTGCATGAGTGTGAGTGACTGCCATGTCTAGCATGCTTGCGATGAGGCTAATTGCTTAAGTGTTAAACTGTTTGACTGCTTGTGGATGAAGGCTTGTTGCTTGAATTGGAATGATTCAATGAATATACATTTAAGCCCACTTTGTCAAGTGGAAAATTCACAAACCTTAAGCCCACTTTGTTAAGTGGAAAAATCAAACTCTTTTCAAAAACAAACATGAAATTGAATTATTCCAATTTGGGCAAACTAGTTTATACTTATGTGTGTGTGCATCACATAGTAAATGCTAGCCTAATAAACTAGAACAAAGCATATAATGTTGATAAAAATCATATCATGATTAGTAGAGGCCGATCTTTGATCAGGCAAGCGGGGGCTGCTCAAATCATGACCTTTCCCTCTTGTACATAAGTTCCCGAGCCGAGACAATCTTGGTGATGACGGACACATGGCCTTTAGCACGAGTCATTGGCTTCCTAAATTTCCCAAAATAAAATATTTAGGTGTCGACTCTGTATCTGGAAAAGCAATCCATTTTTGGCAATTTGATTCAAAATTGATTTTTCAAAAGATTTGCCAGATTTGGACTCTTTGGTGTTTATCAATTTCACATTGCACTTGTGAGATTAGATTCAAAACCGCGGGAGTCCGAACTGTAGGGCTTCTTTCGAACCGCCGAAAGGGGGGCACAAAAAAGTCGAGCTACACATAGTCAATATAGCAGTTCTAAAATAAGTCTTTCAAGTAGGTATACGGTACACAGTAACGTATCATACAAAGTTCTTTGGTGGCACATAATAGGGAGTTGTTATGCAGAAGTTCCAAATCAGTCATACAGTCACTAATGCATAGATTTACTATCTGGGGTGTTCAAACAAGTTACACAATCATAGAGTCATAGTTCAGATGGTCTAGTTAATAAAACAAATAACATGACAAATCATTTCGAGCACAGGTATAGTTATATATGCGCATGTTTAGAATCTAATAACATTCCTAGTACAGATTCACAAGTTCAATGTACGAATGAACACAAAACAGTTTCCCCGGATACGATAGTTAAGGCAATGATGCATAAGTCTACTCAGTCTAGATACAAATGCAGTAGATACAAAGAGTGTGTCGAGTTCGAATCAATTAACGTCCCAAGCAAAGGTGTATATATGTAAGTCCAAACATTTTCCATATTACAGTTAATCATAGTATGTTCCCATGTCCAATCATTCTAGCATAGTTCAAAAGGTCATACATAACAATTCTTATTAAATTGTTTCAATACGGTATAAAGATCTAACCCAATAGATTCTCATTGTTCACAAGTCCCAACAATTTCCATGGCATGGGTGATTCATCAAATTCATAAAGTTTCAAGCATCTCACATATAATTTACATTAAGTAGCAAGCTATAGGACATGCAATAACTAGAGTTCGCAATTCTAATAATTCAATTGGTTCAATCAACATGTCCATAATTTATATCAAGTTAAGGAGTGTAAGATTTCCACACAAATTCCCACATAAACATGTGCACGTAATTAAGATAATATCTACATTAGTCGTTTCAGTGTTCCGAGCATCTTCTGGAACTAGGGTATAATCCCTTCCTTGTCTAAGATTACTTCCATCAGGTGTAGAAGTTGCATTTGTTCTAGGTACATGAATAAAACTAGTCATACTAGCATTGGGTCTATCATTACTCGGATGAGCTTGTGGGCAAGATTTAGCCAAGTGTCCTCTCTTTTTACATTTAAAACAAGCTCCAAATGGGGAGCAACAAATGCCCCAATGTTGTTTCCCACATTCTCTACAGATAGGTATATTATTGTTCACATTGCTTCCCCGACTTACATTGTCAAAAGTTCTTGCCTTAGATTTTTCATTCATGGAGGTCATTGAATTACTGGTCATTTCAACTTTTTATTTCTTTTGTTTTTTTTACTCTCTCATTCAGTTGATGATGTTGACTTTGCTATTTTCAAGGCTGCTACATTTGCCTCAGACATCAGTGCTCTATCAAGGACATCTACATACTTTGACAATTTCAAAACACCAACTTGGTCAAACACATCTAAGTTAATCCCATTTTCAAATTTTCTAGTCTTTGTGTAGTCAGTGTTTATCATGTGTGGTGCATATTGGGCTAGTTTAGTAAATTTTGCCTCATATTCTGCCATAATTATATCACCTTGTTTTAGTTGTTTGAATTTGGATACCTTCCTATCTCGGATGCATTGGGGAAAATATTTTTCATAGAAAATTCTTTGAATCTGTTCCATGCCATAACTTTCACTATCTTTTTGTACAAACATCAACTATCTTCTAGCTTCTTCTTTAAGTGTGAATGTTGTCAACAAAACTTTATGTGCCTCTATACACAGAAATACTTCAAATATTTCCACAGTTTCTAAAACCCAAGCCTCAGCTTTCAACGGTTCAATACCCTCTAGAAATTTTGATTGCTTCATCTTATTGTATTTCTGTGTCAGAGTTATCATATCATTATTAATCGACTCAACTTGTATCGAAGACGATGAAGAAGGTAAAGGTGATTGTCTTTATTGTTGTTGTCTCATAGTTTCGGTTAAGGCTTTTACCATTCTTTCTAGTCGATTAATTCTAGCATCAGAAGATTTAGATTCATCTACATTTCTTGTTTCTTCCATTTGCTATAAGTAAACAAAACGATAATACATATAGGCAAATAGATCTTATAGATCATATAACTTGCATATTCATATGTTCATATTCATATAAATTTCATATCCAATACACGTTTGTCATCTAATAACCTCTGTTCGTGATCATATTAGTTTTATATTCAATATCGAAGTCAAATTACTCAATCTTTCACATAACTTCTTTGTTCATGCTCTTAGTTTTCATTTTCATTTTTATATATGTTTCACAACAGTTCACACACACTCACACATGCCAATGCAATGTCACTATTTCTTTTCTAGGACATCCTGTAGCTCATATGGACGCATGTGTGCGGTATACCTCGTGCTCTGATACCACTATGTCATGACCCAAATTCGTCTCTATAGGTTTAGCGTCGTAACTGGCCAATAATCCTAAGATTGCCTATGGCCTTTGAAACAGAATCACAAAATAAGAGGCTAATGGAAGCAAATATCAAAAATATAATTGTCCAATAAGCTGTGCTGACTTATGTTTGACAGAAACTTTAAACATTTATGTACATATAGTATGACATCATCAATACGCCCATCATATACAGATAAAACAAAAAGGGACTTAGCCTTATTTACTAAGTGTACAAAAACTTGCCCAACAAACAAAGAAAACAAACTTGTGTCTTGTTCACAAAACTTGATCACTTTACACTTCGGGAACCTCCACAGGAGGCGCATAAGTTGGTTGACAAAACACAAATCCAGACAGGTGTCATTAGACTTAATATTGCACTCGCTCACTGTAGACGCGCCCGAACGCCCCGGGAGAAATCCCGTTCTGTTCATTTGGGCTCACTATAGTTCGGACTCAAATGTCACGGTTCTTAATCTGATCTCGCAAAGTGTAATGCAAGATTGATAAATCACCAAAGAGTCCAAGTCCTGCAAATCGTTTTGGAAAACTGATTTTTAAGAAAGAAGTGCCAAACATGGACTGCTTTGCCAGATACAGAGTTGCCACTTAAATATTTTGTTTTGGGGGAATTTAGAAAACCCTGACTCGTTGCCTAAGGCCACGTGTCCGTCATCATTAAAGTTGCCTCGGCTCGGGAACTTGGGTACGATTGGGGAAGGTCAGCTATGAGCACCCCCGCCCGCCCGATCAAAGATCGGCCACTACTAAACATGATATCTTGTTTTTGAAAACTCATGTGCTCTTATTCCGGTTAATTAGTTAATCTTTACTACGTTATGCGTACAGCAAAACAAGTATAGACTAGATCGCCCAATTTGGAACAAAGCATCGCATATCCGTTTGTTTGGAAAATGGTTTGAGGTTTGCTACTCGCAAGTAGGCTAAGTCACGGATTTCAATGAATTGTTCCAATTCAAGTAATCCAACCTTCACCCACAGCCATTCATGCAGTTATATCAAATAAGCAATTAGCCTCATGGCAAGCATGTTGTCATGTTAACACTCACACGCATGCAAGATGCTAAAGCATAAACACTCACAGTGTACTCCCAGCCAAAACAAGAAACTAGTTAGTAATCATGCATGATCCTAGTTCATGTTAGCAATGGCTAATACATCACATGAGAAATGCAATTAGAATAGGCTCGACTAATCTAAGAATGACATATGAGATGCGACAATTGATACACGTATTCAACTTGGAATTGAAATATAATGCAGTTAGTATGATGCGTCGAGCCCGGTGCATGCGATACAGATGAATGATGCAAACATGCATAGCATGCTAATTGAAATATAACCTAAAACTAACTATTGAAAGTAGGCAAGTAAAAGGGAGAAAGACGTGGGGTTGGAAGACATTCACACACTCATGCACACTTATTACAAAATTTGCCCTCTCGATGGAGGGTCCAAATAAATAATACAAATTAACTAATTAACTAACTAACAAGCTAATTAATTATTACAAAACACTTAACTAATTAAACAAATTATCTAAGCTATGAAAAGCAGTAAAATAGCCTCGGGAAGAGGGACGAATGCATGCTCGGTGGGCTTCACTCGGAAATCCATCGCCATGGCTCATGTTGCCTCTGTTTGCACTGTTCTGCACCTCTGAAAATTGTGAAAATCCTTGGGATACTTTTGAACCACCTTGGGGACATGTTGAGAGGCCATCGGCTAAGAGATGGGACCACCGGCCAAGTGAAACAGGTCATCAACCAAAAATGGGGCTCTCGGCCAAACATTTGTAGCCGACCGGCACTCTAGATGGCCGACTGGCCATACTTTCCAGGAAAATGCTGTTTTGCTGCAGCAGCGGACAAACAGGGCATGGCAATGCATTTTCAAGACAATGTGTGCACAACCACCCTCCTTATCATGTTTAAGACTCCAAGGAGTATGGTCCTCAACCCTCGGGCCACCAATCACGCATTTCGATGCATGATGGCCAAAGGTGTCGAATGTGCATTTAATATCAAATGAAATGCATATAAACACATAAGGGGCCCCAAGCCTCTATCATGATTGATCAAGAGGCAAGGGATACATGCTCGATGCTATGCAACCTAAACATGCAAGCACATTAGTGCAATAGGCATACAACCTAAACAAGCAAGCACGCAAAGCATGTAACAACAATGCCAATGATGAACATACAACAACATGTGAGGGAAACATGTAACAACATGTTAGGCAACTTAACAAGAGATGCATGCCAAATGCAATACCACTTAAACATGCAACAACATGTTAATAAGCCAAGCATGTAACAACATGCAAGGCAAGCATGCAACAACATGCAAACGATGGACTTAAACCAATATGGGCAGCTCTCAAATAGGCCAAAATCAGTGGCCAAAGTCAAGAATTGGAGGCATGAAAATGCAAAACAATCATGCTCATGTGAGTAGGCCAACACTTAGGCAACCATGCACAATCCTCAAGCATGAGCAAGGTGTGATAAATATGAGAATATGACGATGCATTAAGCTCTGAAAATATATGAGGAATGATGCCAAATCAACCAAATAAAGCAAGCAAAGCATACAAGAAGGTCCAAGGCCTAAGGCTAACCAAAGGGGTCAAACCATGGCCCTATAAGGGAAGTCCCAAAGGGTCAAAGGGACTCAAGACAGTCCCAATGCAGGTCAAAACAAGGCCAAAAACACACTTAGATGGCATTCAAATGGCTTAAGTATGGAAGCATACATAATGATCCATTCAAGAAACATAAGACTACAACTCTTTAAGGCATTAAAGGAGTGATGAAAGCAAATTTTCAAGCATGAAACATGGACTGAAATAGTACAACAAACGATGCCAAATCATTGAAATGGTCCAAGTAATGCATGCTAGAGGATTCAACACTCAAAGCCTACAAGCTAGATTGCATGGTAGCTATACAAAGCATGGCATATGTGGTCCAAGCAACCAAAGTCAGACCTCAAGCATGGTAAAACAAAGCTAAAAGCTTCTCAAAGCTAAGCCAAAACATGTAAGCATGGTGGTCTAAACGCAAGGTGCATGTTAAGGCAAATAAGGGGATTACAAAGAAAGTATATGAAGCATGTAAGAGTTGACTAAACCCACCCAAAACAGAGTCATGGCATGCTAAAACAACACCAAAAACCCACTGAAATGAGGTCAACATGAGCTAGAAGGACATGCTCAAACATGAAGCATACAAGACTAGTTTGCCAAATTTACACTACGAGTGTATAAACCAAGCATGGCATGACCAAGATAGGCAAAAACAGTGGCGTATGATAGAAAAATAACCACAAATACCAGCTAATACATGGCCAACATGAACTTAACAAAGGTGCTCACACGTAAGGCAAATATGACAAGTATTGAAGACAACAAGGGGAGGGGATGGCCCTCTCCTTCTTAGGACCTCAAAACACCAGTGGTGAGAAGGCCAATACAAGGTGGTCTCGAAGCTCACCAAAAGGGCACAAAAAAGAGGCCAAACAAGGAATAAGAGGGGGTAAACAACCCCAAATACAAAAGTGATCTTAAACAACTATTTTAAGCACTTAAAAACAGAACTTTTATCAGTTATAAATTAAGCTTAAAAACAGATGCAAGATAGGCTAAAAGCTTGTGCAAAAATGGGGAACAAAGAGGATAGTTTCTTACCCTTGAAGAATCTCTTCAAGAACACCACTCCAGCACCTTCCTTGGATCAAAACCAGCCCAAGAACCCTAACAACAACTTCTTAGAGCCTCAGCAACCAAGGATGGTGTAATGCTTGGTGTTTGTGTGCAATAGTGTGAACAAAACACCCTTTAGAGCACAAAACACACACACAAAATGTAAGGAGAGGGAACTATAGAGATAGATAGATACAAATTCTCTAACCTAAAATTCTAGAACCCTGAGGAGGAAGGAGGGCCTCCCCTCTTATAGGAATTCAATTCCTAAGCTTCTTGGAGAAGCTAACACAAGAGAGCAAATCCCTCCATACACGTGTATGGGGGGGGTGTAATGTGGATGCCAGCTGTGACAGCTGGCATAAAATATCTGCCAAAAGCAGATGGAAAGGGGTCGACCAGCAAAAATGGCCGCTTGACCAACAAAGGTGGTCGACCGACCAACAAAGGTGCCGACCGGCAACAACCTTTGGCCGATGGCAAGAAAAAAGGGCCGGTGGCATCATGCCTTGGCCGGTGGGTTGAGGGGATAGCCAACAAGCCACCCTCTTCCCTTAAAAACAGAAATACAAGTGTTTGGTCCACAACCAAGCACAAAACAGTCAAGTTGAGAGATCTTGAGGCGAGGCACGTAGCCGAGGCCTTTGAGAACTCAAAACGAACACGAACATGGATGATCACCGAGTGTTCAAACGGTGACGTCCAAGTCTTGAGGACGGTCAAAAATGGGGTGTCTACACTCACCTATGTATATATATACACATAGTTAGCTAAGGCCCTGTGAATAACATTAAAGTAAAGAGGTTAGTGAATAAATTTCGAACATACCATATTCATAAAGCAGATCATAACAGGATCAATTTTTAGATTCAAACATAATAATGGTACATCCAATAGAACATATCATATCGTTATCTGACTAGAGTAATCAGTTCCATATACCGATTAAACACATCACCACTTTGTCAAGTGGCAACCGAGATCTCATAATCACATCTATGCGACGGACTCACATTAATATATCGTCCCCCATGACTTAGGACTTTCTATGGATGCCATAATAGATTTCAAAAATAGGACATTCGTTTACGTAAAGAAATATTATTTTAGAAATCATAACTTATCAAATCACATTTCAAATATAATTAATATGAATATATCTTTACAATAACGTTACTCACAGTGGCTTCAAGAAACAATTGGTCAGTCCTCGAGTCTTGACCTACAAACACAAACGTATATAGTACAAACCATATTTCATCATTACACATCTGTATGGCCATTACGGCTTAGCTTTGTAACGCGCTCAAAATAAACCCATAAATCATACATTCATGATACAAGAAAGAGACATTATATTCCATACATCAGAGTATTAAGTACAAAAGCATTACATGTTGACAACAAAAGTAAATGCCCTATGGGCTTACAACTTTCCAAGTCAACACTTGGGTTCAACAAAAAAAGAGTTCTAACTCTTTATACAAAATAAGCTCGTGGCTTGATTTACATGTAATACAAAAAGTTAACAACAAAAAGGTCTTTCAGGCTCTGGGCCTCCCAAGTTACGTCCTTGGAGGTGGCATACCATCTGTACCTGAAAATGATGTCTCATAAAGGGTGAGCCAAAACCCAGTAGAGATATACTAAACCAAGTATGAGAAATAACTAAAACATTAGTATTCGATAAATGGTTAACACTTGTATACCAATTTACAACACCTCTCAGTTCCATGACAGATACACCTATATTTCATTCCACTTTCCTTTACTTAATCAATTCAAATCCAGAAACATGGCTCAGTACCAAGCCAAACAATTAAATGGGACTACAACTCATATTAAAACACTTCCATTGTCACAATTCAATGAGACTACAACTCATATCAAAACATTTCAATACTTCAATTATCTACGTTATGCAAACGTAATTAAGATTTCGGGACATTCACCCTGGACACTCCGGCCAACTTAGTTATTGTCATGCCTCAATCTTGCCCCTAAAAGTTTGGGCATGACCCACTCCGAAACGAACATATAACCTGGTATAGATATATCATATGGGGCCTTACCAGAAGCATAAAAACATTACAAGAACACTAATAGAATCAAACTCCATTGAGTTGTTTCTAATATGCCAGGATCTCATATACACATGCACCACTATAAACAAATAAAGTTTAAAACTATATCCTTGGCCATCAGTTATATACATGCACATTTACAGACCCAGCCCTATAATTGGGCATATACCAAAAACAAAAATACATGGAAGTCATATACATCAACCGTAGATGGGCACTCAAAAACAACAAGCCAACATCTTAACAAACTTCACAAAATAAATGGCCTCGTATGGTGCCTGGACACATGAAGGTTGACAAAAGAGACCAGGCGTCAAGGGCTAGGACTGACCAGCTGGGTGGTTACCTACAGAAACAGACATAACAGAGAGTGAGCCAAGCTCAGTGAATAATAATACTTTAATAAAACAGTGCTTAACTTGAAACATAATAGAACAGTGCAACATAATCGAGCAATGCATATGAAATGTGGAGTTCGCATCGTTCGTCTGATTCTATGCTAAGTACATAACGGCCTTAGGCCCAATCTTGCAACATCAACATGATGGCTATAAGCCCTTGGGTATAATGGCACGAAGCCCTTGAATATAATGGCACGAAGCCCTTGAAACATGATGGCTAGAAGCCCTTAAACATAATGGCACGAGGCCCTTACATAAGTTGGCATTAAGCCCTTAAGTAAATTGGCATTAAGCCCTTGAATCATGCTTGTATGAATTCAAGAGGTGTCTCACACGGACTCTAGAGGTGACTCACGTCGTAGCACTTAGTTTCGTGTAGCACTTTGTTTCACATTATAATAACAGAATAACTTGCTTTCAGAGTCATACTGAACGAATGTTTTTCACCTTTCACATTTCTTTCTTTACATATTTTGAAACATATCATAGTTGCATTTTATGCATGAACGTAATATTTAAGACAATCATTAGCTATATTTAAAGCATATAATGGTACTACTACTCACAGTGTTGCGATGACGTATTACTTCCTCCCGGAGTGTGTCCTGCACACACCCAAAACTTACACATTAAGTCATGGTTTTCTCATCAATTAACTTTCTGTTTCACTTCACTTCGCAGGCGTGTATAAATATTAAAAAGGCATCAAATACATATTTCGACAATATTAGAGGATTCTGCACGAAAAACGGAGCAGACAGTGTTTTTCAGCATGAGCCGCACGTGCGGCTGTGAGCCCCGTACATGCGGCAATTGGCCCCGCATGTGCGGCCCTGAGGTCCCGCACGTGCCTTTTAAGCAGAACCAAAACACAATTTTCCAGCATTTGTTGCACGTGCGGCAGTGACTCCCGCACGTGCGGCGATTGTCCAGTTTGGGTCCGAAAATTGCAATCAAAACTCATCTTTTGGGGAATGTTTTCAAAGCTCAAAGATGGATCTTTTCAATGCTAAATCATGGTTCAAAACATGTAATTCAAGGTGTCACAGACATAATCTAACTTGCATTAATCCATGAACACAACTCAATTTGATCAACCAAGAATTGAAACTCATAAACTTAATTCTATTTCTTAACATTCTTAACTTCACCTTCATCTATCATAACATGGAGGCTCAAAATCATAATCATATCACTTACATCTAACATAAAATAGAGACACAAAATCATGATCATCAGGATGAATACCAATTTGATAAGGAAGGAGACACATAGATGATTGGTAGCATACCAAAGCTTAACATACTCATCCAAGATTCTCATTACACTCTAGATCATGCCATAATAAGAACTTTTTATTCAAATTGAGGAAGAGGATTGGATTAGGAAATTCATCCTTACCTTAGCTTCACTCTCTCCCAATTCCTTCTTGTTCCTATCCTCTCTTCACTTTTCTCTTCCCAGGAAAATTTTGAACTAAGTCTAAGGCTTAAGGCTCAAGAACACACATATATACATTAGGGCTAATAAGACAAAAATCAATCGTTCAAACGTCCGAAATTGAAATTCCGCAAACATGCTTAATATTACATAAAAATTATGCTGAACGTTTATATAAAATCAATTTCAAATAATTAAGCCCCTAAGGCTTCCAATTTCTGCTTCTAACTTAGAAATGTAACAGATACTTTCTTTGTCTAACAGATAGACATCTCTAAACATAAAATTCCCTTACTTAACCATAATTTTTCAAAGGATTTCACAATAAGCATTCAAAAACACAAAATAAGGTCTGAAAATCTATCAGAAAACATGCACGAGGGTCGAGTCATTACACTCTCCCCCCCTTAAAAAGTTTGGTCCCTCAAACTTGTTTTACCTTAAGATAGAAACAAATGCGGATACTGATGTTGCATTTCTTCCTCTCTTTCCCAGGTTGCGTCTGTTCCGTAATGTTCTTGCCATTCCACTTTTACCATCGGGATTTCTCGGTTTCGTAAATGTTTCATTTGTCGTTCCAAAATGCGGATTGGTTTTTCCTCATAAATTAACTTGTCATCCAACTCAATTTGATGGTAGTCAATAACGTGTGACGGATCCGGTAGATCCCTGCGAAGCATGGAGACATGAAACACGTTATGCACTTGACTCATATTTGGCGGGAGAGCAACTTGGTAAGCTACTGGACCTACTCTTTCCAGAATTTGAAAGGGACCAACATAACGGGGTGTCAACTTACCCCTTTTTCCGAACCTTGGGTGGCTTTTCATCGGAGTGACCTTTACAAAGACATGATCATCCGCCTTAAATTCTAAGTCTCTCCGTTGGTTGTCCGCATAACTCTTCTGTGTACTTTGAGCAGTTTTTAATCTTTCCCAAATAAGTTTAACCTTTTCAGTAGTCAACTGAACAATTTCAGGTCCGAGTAAGGATTTATCTCCAACCTCAGCCCAACATATGGGAGAACGACATGGTCTTCCATACAGAGCTTCATAGGGTGCCATTTCAATACTTGAGTGGTAACTGTTATTGTATGCGAACTCTACCAACGGTAGGTGGGTTTCCCAACTTTCTTGAAAATCTAGCACACACATTCGAAGCATATCCTCTAGAGTCTGTATCGTTCTCTCGGATTGATCGACAGTTTGAGGATGGAAAGTCGTGCTGAACTTTAATTCTGTACCCATTGCTTCTTGTAAACTTTGCCAGAATCTGGAAACAAACTTTGGATCTCTACCTGATACAATTGAGACTGGGACACCATGAAGCCTCACGATTTCATTCACATAAAGTACCGCCAGTTTATCTGCATTATAATGAGTTTTTACTGGTAGGAAGTGAGCTGACTTAGTTAATCGGTCTACAATGACCCATATTGAATTCATTCCCCGAGGGGTCCGTGGTAACCCTACAACGAAATCCATAGTTAAATGTTCCCACTTCCATTCTGGGATTGGAAGGGGCTGTAGCAAGCCTGTTGGTCTTTGATGCTCCGCTTTTACCTGTTGGCAGTGCAAGCATTTAGAGACGAACTCCGCAATCTCCTTCTTCATACCTGGCCACCAAAAGTTTTGTTTCAAATCTCTGTACATTTTGGTACTCCCTGGATGCATTGAGAATCTTGAGGTATGTGCTTCTTCCATTAACTTTTGTTTAAGGTTTAACACATTGGGAACACATGTCCGATTTTGAAATTTGAGCACCGCATCTACTAAACTGAACCCCGGCTTCGACTTGGCTCCTAACTCATCACGTATCTTCCTTAGAGTATCATCCTCCATCTGATGCAATTTAATTTCCTTAATTAAGGTTGGTTGGGCTCTCACTGCTGCCAGTAAAGCTTCTCGTCCATGTAATATAAGGTCCACTTCCATTTTAGCCAATTCATCTGCTAACTCTTTTTGCTCTGCCACCAAATGTGTTAAAGTTCCCATACTTTTTCGACTAAGCGCATCCGCAACTGTATTGGCTTTGCCAGGATGGTAGTGGATTTGCAAATCATAATCTTTAATAAGTTCCAACCATCTTCGCTGCCGCATGTTCAACTCTTTCTGAGTAAAAACCATTCAATCCCACAACTTCCCAATTTCATGATTTTCAACTCAATTTCACATTTTCCCAAATTAATTATTCAACATAATTAGGGCACTTTCCCCCTTTTTCAAATCTCAACCCTAAGGTTCAATTTCATCAATTTAACAACAATAATTCCATTTTCCAAGGTCTCACATACACATGAAGTTTAACATTTGAAAACCCCCTTTTCAAAATCTCAAATCAAACCCTAACCTTCCCAAAATTACCAAACAACACCACCTAATCAAAATGACTAAAATTTATGTCAAAACTCATAAGATGGAGTAGGGTATCCCTACCTCAAGTGAAGAGACCAAATGGAGAAGATGAAAAAAACTCAAGATGCTCCAAACTCAATGATTTTCGGATCAAAACGTAGCCTACACCAAGCTCCACCTTTCTTACAAAGGGATTTGGATAGGAGACTCCTAGAACACGGAGTATTTGTAGAGAGAAGGTATGTAGAGAGAGAGGGAGCAGCCGTTCTAGGATTTGAGTAAAAGAGATGAAGAAAAAGTGAAGAAGAAGCTGCTGCTGCGAACTGATATAATCGAGCCTCGCTCGAGTGAATGAATGGTTGCTCGAGCGACCAGACACAAAGAAACTTCGCTCGAGTGCAGAAAGCCTCGCTCAAGCCAACAACTCGAAGCTTCAGGTCTGCAACCCAGAAGCACGCTCGAGCGAAGGAAAGCTCGATCGAGCGAAAAAACCCAAAACATAGTCATCGCTCGCTCGAGCCAAGAAACACAACCTTCAGGTCCAAAACTAGTCGTAGACGCACGCTCGAGCGAAGGAACCCTGGCTCGAGCGAAGGGACTAAAACACAGGGCTTGCTCAAGCGACAAAAGCATCGTTCGAGCGAAGACACCAAAAACTGGGCAGCAACCATTTGTTTCAAAACGCACCCAACCTGTTACAAACCTGCCCAACACATCCTAAAACTCAAATGCAAAGAATTAAAGGACGGATATACAACATATACAACAACAGACTTCCACGGAACCGAGTTCGGAATACAATAACCAGTGGAGGGAAAATCGGGATCGCTATAAGCTTTTTTTACGTTGGTTTTTTATTCAGTCCATTTCTGATAACTTGCACACGTGAACCAGATTCTTGGATTTGTCTCATATTTTCTAATTCAATTACTCATGTCATTTCTTAGCTTATTACTCTTTAATGACGCATAATTCATGTCTAAAAATGCTCAGAAAAGGGTGGGAATGAAAATACGAACATAGAATGTCTTTCTAAAATATGTTGAACAAGGCTTAACCACTAGAGTGCATTTTTGGTCGCTCGAGTGGACTGCTCTGTCTGCAAAACTACTAGATGCTGAAAATTTAGGCTCGAGCCAACTTTTTGTCGCTCGAGCCATGAGCCTTGAAAATGTGTGTTTGCTTGAGCGAAGCTTTAGTCGCTCAAGCCAACTACCTCAACTGCAAAAGTACTGGGAGCTTGTCAAGTTCGCTCGAGTGCACACTCGGTTGCTTGAGTAGTCTGTAAATTTTTTGGGTTTTCAAAACAGAGTTTTGAGCATCCAAATGCAAATTCAAAGGCAAAATTCATGCATGGCTTGTTCAAAAACTTGGAATCATGTTAGAAAATCATATACATGCTCCATCTTAAATCATTTGCTCAAGAATCTCATGAATTGAACCAAAATTATGCTCAAAACTTCCATGCATGTGAGTTTTACAATCTATTTTCTCAAATTCCACAATTATTGAACTTAAAGCCCCATGCACGTCCAAAACTCTTTATCAAAACATTAAATCAAACTCTAAAACATGATGAATTACACATGCATGTACCGAATGGTTTACAATAACAACTTAGATGCTCAAAACCAAACTCAAAGATGCCAAAACTTGGTAAAATCATGCATGCATGTGAAGTTACTTCCATTTTCTTCATTTTCTTGACAAATTTATATGAAATACATGCGAATAATCATGACAACTTCATGGATTCAACTCTAAAACACATCATCTTCATAAATTATGGGTTAGATTCTCACCTTCAAATACTCTTGCTTTTAACACAATCTTGATGAATTCAAGCTAAAGCCTTCAATTTCTCTCTTTCTCTCTCTAGAATTGAACTCACTCTCTCTCTCTACAATGTTTTCTCCAGAATTTTCCACTTAGAAATGAAGAGTTTTGAGCTGAAATGAGCTTAAGATTCATATATATAGTTGGATAGAAAAATACAACATTCATTTACTTAATTAATTAAATTGAATCAATTTTTAATCAAACTTGCCAAAGTGTTCTAAAAATTACAAATAACATATTGATGTAACCAATTTTAGTCTCGGATGCCAATAAGGCTTTTAATTTTCGGATCAAAGCAGAATTTCAAACAGATATTTCTACAAGTAATAGATAGAAAGCCAAATAGCATACAAAATATACAATTAGCACATAATTCCATTCTAAACACTTAGTCAGCATTCTTAATTATAGGTTAGTAGTTAATTATGGGTTGCGGTTGTTACAACTTGCAGCAAGAGCTCAATCAACAGTTGCTATCTCCGGTAGGAAAGCCTTTTTAGAGAGCTATGTTTTACTTCAAAGAAGATCTTCAGTCTCTGATCATGGGGTCGACTCGTTCGACTCGTAATTCCTTTTCTTCAGAAGTTGTTCAAGTGATTAAAGCATTAAAGAATTCTCGATCGTCTCTCCAATCATCATGTTCTCCAATTTCACTGCCAATCAAGCAATCCTTGAAGTTGTGGACAGTTTGATCTTCATTCATGTGATTGATTTTGACATCAGATTTGGAGGCCAGTGGGGCTTCGTTTATGAAGGAAGTCGTTGATCGAGCTGAGTCTCGCAAATCCAATACTTTGATTCTTCGAATCACTGCAGTTGTTGCTGAAGAGTACGGGGTTGAATCGAGATTGATGAGAGACATTCTCAACCAGTTCACTCAAAAGCTCAAAATAGGGTTCGAGATTGAATTCGTGTTGATTCAAACCTTCGAATTCTTATCTTTCAAAGCAATGAAAATTTATAAGGATAGATTAGTCATATAAAATTAATAAAGGACTTATGAATTTAAAATTTTGTGAGTATGATCTAAGCTAATATTATTTGTCAAAATAGGATTTGACTATAAATTTCCAAAAATTTATACTAATGAAATCGATTTACGCAATATGCCGGTTGACTGTTTTTTGCATGCGTTTGCTTCTCTGATTCAACATGATGTCACTTTACTTTCTTTGTTTTAGATGGACTGGTGTCACTTTACTTGCGTCAACGTGCACTAGCTTTTTTCTTTGCACATATGAAAAGCATGGGTGCTGCTATTAGCACCCCATCAATTATTTTAGACGACTTATTTTTCATCTTTTTTTTTATTACAATAATAACCTTAAATGAAATTACTAAAAAAGACATCAATAATTTTCAGACATCCCAACTCATAATTAAGTCCACATACCCACTACATCATGAGTTAGGGTTTATGAAAGCACCCACCTCCATTACCACCCATCCATCTTCCCCAAATCCCACCTTCAAAACCTACCCACCCTCAAAACCTTGAAAATCCTTTGGCAACAATATTCTAACGGTAATGGTGAGAACCATTTGATTACGTACACTCACTGCTGGAAAAACGACTTTTAGCAAACGCCGCTATATGTCTAAAAAATGCCGCTAATTCCTTTAGTGACGCTTACCACCAAACGCCGAGGACACAGCCGTCGCTGTAAGTTTATGACGCTTTAAAAACGCCGTAAAATTAGTATCAGCGGCGTTTATAAAAACGCCGCTAAATGTGGTAGCCAACGGTAACATGACGTCACACAAGCATTCAACGATGCTTCAAAAACGTCGTAATAGCTTTTTTGTTATTTTAAAAATATAACTATAGCGGCGTTTTCAAAAACGCCGTAATAGATTTTTTTTTTTTTTTAAACTACTAATTTTGTGAGATTTAACTTTAAAAATATACCTGTAAAATAGCAATAATGAATAAAACTTTGTATAGACATATATTTATATGAGATTACTATTCCTTTACATCTATAATAGTACGCAATACAACATCCTTCAAGAAAAAAAATCCAATAAGTTAAATCCCAAAAAACCAAGCAGCCATCTCATGCACAGTTTCACATCATCCAATAACAATCTAATGTAGAAGGTAATTAGAATTGTCTTAAAACACAACTTGACTCTCTCTCCTATAGAATATAAGTTCTAGAATAGAGCAGCCGAAAAATACAAAAATCCCTGGAAAGAACCCCACTAATTCAACAAAATAGAAAGTCAAAGCATCTGTTCTAGAATGAGAATAAACTCACTCAAGTTCTAGATATCCATTGCATAAGTCTTCCAAAGTTAATTCTAATTTCCCAATTGTCTAGCCATTGGCTTTCTAAAAAAATTGTGCAAAACATAAACACTAATGTTTTGACATCTATGAACTATACCCAATATAAATTTTCAAAAGACCAATTCCAACAATAACTAATGTATCAGGGATATTAGCCAACACAAATACTGCAAAGAATAAAAATTAAAGGAGCATCCAGATTCACCAGTGCTTGAACAGGTCTGAGCTTCAGTTTCTTTGTTTTCGCAGAAATTCCTGAGGTGATGTATTCATGTTTGGCTAGTAGTCGCTGCAAGTCATCATTCAGTGCAAGTCCTTGACATAGCAGTGATTCATCCCTACAATAGGTATATGAATAATGAATATACATAGTCACAACAACATTGGTTGCATATAAAGAGTAAGCTGTAGCATCTACTACATCCAGTCCCAAGTCATTTTCTTATTGTACATTAACTCTTGTTCATTTATAAATCAGAAACCACAGACAAGTAAATACATACATGCACACCCACCCAGACACACACAGAAAAGATATGCTAAAAGGGTATCAATTGGAGACCTACCTGGAAAAAAAAGTATAAAAGGGCATTCCATTTTTTAAAAAAAGTTCCCAGGAATATTTGATTCCAAATTAACCCAACCAATTTAGAAAGCCTCATTCATTGTCTACTCTCTTCTTGTTGGTCATCCTTCATTCTTAAGTAACTACAAAATTTAGTATAAAGTATAATTTTTTTTCCTTTTATATTATTATTATTATTATTATTATTATTATTTAGAACAAATTTTCTGCCTAACAAATGAATCCATGATACTAATGGGTATTAATAAATCTGGAATTGACCTTATGGGTATTAATAAATTCGAATAATCCCAGCACACACAATGTTTGAGCTACATAATGAGGAATGAAGATATTAACTGACCAATAAAGGGAGTGTAAACAAAACATGACGCAGCGGAATAAAAATTAATAAGGTTATACCTTCCTGATATAATCTGAATTCTGAAGGATCTCGTGGGTAAATCACGTGCTTCCTAAATCTGGTCAATCAACCCAGCAGTGGGGTGATATTACAATGGTGAATATCACCCACACAAATCACAGTGCAAATGGTTTGATCGTTGTTTTTGGGAGAGAGTCAGAGAGAGAGAGGAGAGTCTGGGAAAAATTGGTTATGGGTAAAAACCCCATCACGTATCTGATATACGTATCTGATTCAATATATTAGATTAACCATATAATCTGATATATAACCAATATCTATCTATCTATCCATATCTATTGATATGATAGATATAGATATCTTGAATGGCTATCCAAATAAGTTTGAATTAAAATTCAAACTTACATGGATAAGGTTCAAGAGGTTCAGGCTCAAAAAGCTCAAAGGGCCATGCCACATGGGCGCCCAAATTCTAACATCTCCCACTCGCACATGAGTTGGCATGACACTGCCACATCTCTATCTCAATCTCTCCAAAAATGAACAATCTCATACTAGCCAATGCACCGTGCGACTGCTGAGAACACCTGCATGTGGGAGCTCTATACTAGAAACTCAAAATGAGCCAACATAGAGACATCAACCCAAAAGGAACAAAAATAGTGTCTCATATACCCCAGACCCATCTAATTACACCGGTCCAAAAAACATCTCTAATCCCTCAAAAAGAGCATGTTTGACCCTCTCAATTCTTGTAATATATTCACACTCAATCCGCCTCTCATACAGAGTGATGTGAGTTGCCGGCAGTGAATATACAGCAGTGGTGTAATACTAGATGATCTTCCCTTTGCCCTCATGCCATTTAGTTTAGGATTGACCGCTTTCCCAGTGATGTCCCTTAAGGCCGAATCATACATGACCGCAGGCAACATACCAAAGTAGCAGAACATCAACCCCTTACCTTATGACATAGTCAAAAGTCACAAAAGGGTACATAAATGAAAGTCATATCAATAATGACACGTAAGACTCACACGGTGAGGAAACAGGGATCCATTCTCTCACCTCATTACTCGGTCGCCAAGCACATGTAGTATGAATACATGTTACAGTGGAGTAACTCTTCCAAAAGAGTGACGTCATACTCGATACACCGTACAGATATTAGTCTAGTCGCTTTCTAGCGCCTAACCCGAATTCTCTATTTGCTCGCCTTCTAGGCGCCAAATGAGATCTCGCATCTGGCTAATCATAACAGGCACAACATGGAAAGTGGGTACTAACATCCATGTTTAGTCCTTAACACGACCTCGTCTTGGTTGTAACCAAGGCGACATACATAGTGGATAATTTTAAGCCTCTCTTGGCTCCAAAATAAAAATAAACCACTAGTCTCATCCTTGCTCGCTCCCAAGCGCCAAGGGCGATTGCTCGTGTGAGTGAGCCAATCTTGCCTGCTGACATCATCATCTGCTAATCATTATGACACAAATCATAATAGTGTCGTCATCCCATCATCTCATAACAAATAAGTGATCGATTTTCAAAAAAAACGACCACAGTCTACGCAATTATAGATTCCAAGCATAAGCCTTATCAGCACCTCTTGCGATAAGCATATACAACGAAATCCACCATTTGCGCCTCACATAAAGTGGTTCAAGATCACTACCTATTGCGCAATTACCTCTCTAAAGATGTTTTGGTGACCAATTTGCATTCATTCTTGATGCGCCCAACTAGCGCAGATGCGCCCAAATAGCGCATTGAATCTTACAAGGAGCAAATTAATATACTACTAGCAAAGTATTTTATCCACAATCTAATGAGCAAGGTCAATGTCTAAAAAACTCAGTTGACCATTTACCAAAGATAACACTTATCATGCCGAATACGCCCACATAGCGTACTTTAGGCTCCCACGACAAAGAAAAGATCAAGGAATATAGGTCATCTGTTTCTCGCAAAGACAATCCGAGGATACACTCAATAGCTAAGGCTCTGGCTTTTACTGATAGATAAGTCAATGGGTTTGCAATTTTGCATCTAGAATCATTCTAGGATATTCCTCATGTAAGTCATCGAAGGACAAAATAGGAATTCTCCCAAAACAATCCCTAAGGATCGTACATCCGAGCATATAAATTACATCACCCATGTCCATCATATCTAAAATAGAGGACTGCCCACCCTAGATGGCGACAACCTTATAAAATCCTGGCTCATAATGACTAAGTAAGGAAAAACTTCTTTTTGGACTATTGATCATGCCTCAGTGGTCTTCATCGATCATCGTTGGCCTATCATGGCTTGACGAAATCTAAGAACCACTATTTGGATAACTGTTTTAAGCTGTAAAAGATTTATTGGAACTAGCAACCTTTTTGCGCTCCTAACTTTTCACCATAAAAGCAGAAGGTAAATCCCTACGGATCTACTTATCCAATTCTCCAACGAGAAAGTTGGGTCACAATGCCCACAAATCAATGTCCCAAACTTACGTCAATCATAGCCTAAGTCAAAATAACCTCACTCCCCAGGAGGAAGTCTTCTCATGGTCTACACCTTCCTCAATGGTGCGACTTTTCGGTATCTAGTGAGCCTTATGCCTCAACAATGACTATCCAAATTACGCATAACTTTAGAACAGTTTCGCGTCATAATGGAAAGTCAACCAAATTATAGAAATGGTTAACCCTCAAAGACTTTTGTCTTAAACTGCGCAACATTAATCCACTTTCTAAAAAACAGGGGACTAGAGCCTTTGGCATTATCCTAGGCTCTTTATCATCTTGCGGAGCACTCATGAATGTTTCCTTCTTAATCACCCCGTGATGACGTGGAAAATTTTCACATTTGCTACCACGCAACTAAGAATGTAGAGTATTCTACTCTAATGGAGTAATCCATTAGTAGGCACATCGCTCCCACTGTCCCTAGGATATTGGAAATTTCTTTCCATTCTCAACTAGGCTACATAAAAGCGCTATGCATAGAACTCTCTATCTTATAGAGTTCCAAAACTCTATACACGTCACCTTTACTAAGAAAACTTTATGTGACTTAGTTACACTACCACAAAGCTGCTTACCTATATGCACATGACCCGGAGGGTTTACATGACCGCATACAATAATGCGCCACACAACCCTATGTGTTTACAAGACAGCATACAATAATGCGCTATAGAACCCTAGGTCTTAACTTCGCAATCTTATGAGAAGTAAAATAAAGATAAGCTGCTTAACGGTTACAGATCGCCCATAGATGGCTCTCTGCTAACCCATTACTCAAAATGGAGTGTAAAAACTGATATGGAGGGCACTGAGTTAGGGATATAGGCAATAAACTAGTGCAATTCCCAATTGGGAAACATTTGCGCCATTATCCACCTAACATTAACAATATTTAATTCCTTATCTCTACTACACCATTGTGTTGTTGAGTACTAGGAATAATCAATTTTCTAAGCATCCATTTCTCTTCACAGAGTTTTCTAAAATAACTCAAATAGATACTTGCCACCTTGGTCAAAACTAAAAGCACAAAAGCTCTTATCTAATTGATCTCAACCTCATATGTGCAATGTCAAAAAAATCATCTCAAAACTTTTGACTTATGGGAGATCAAATAGTCTTGACTCAGATGCGTATCGTAATCTATAAATATGTCGAGATTGAGGCTTAGCTATCATACCCTTACACATGTCTAGTCACAAAAATCATAGTGGACTAAATGCGCCAATACAAATGACCTTCTATGGCTTTCCTACTTACTTGTGCGCAACCATTGCGAACAAAGTTACACATTCACATGAGAACAGGATGTCATAAGCGAGTGGGCCCGAGAAGGCCTACTCAAACCATCGTGTCATCATCTCATTAATGTGATTAAGTATAATAAGCCACCGGTTCATGACCAATGTCATAAACTAATTCCAATCATCTTTATGTGTGAGTTCTCGAAGACAAGTTTTAAAGGTTTAGGCCCAACTAGGTAATGACTCACAACTAACTCATATTTACTAGATCATAAAAGGATGTCATGGAGATTTCAAGTGCGCCTAAATCGCAAATTTAACTAGTAAGTGCTAATCCCCTGCACCTTCAAGTCAATTTTATTCTCCATACACTTTAATGCATCTAGTTGAAAAATGACGATACTCCTCTTGCCATATCTATTTCTCGCTTCATAGTTACTTGCAATTAATTCTACTATCCACAAGAAGGAGAGAATAAGCTATCAATCTTTGACAGCTCTTGAAGTAACTTAAGCGGGAATTAGGCTAAAGAGTCTAATTCAACACAATGCTCTCACAAACGATGCGTCAAATTCTTAGAGTCATAACAACCTTGTCAGCCTTGACCTTTTCATTACTATGCTGCAACGTTTGCGCTTAGTGGTAAATGTTATCAAAAACGTTAGCCTAGCTAAGGAATCATACAAAGGAGCCCCTCCTCATGTCTCACACCTTAGTGTGGAAACAGTAAGTGTCCTAACTTAGACAAGTTGGCAATGCTCATAGATTTTGCAGCCACTAAGCGCTAATCTTTTCACTTAGTGTTAATAGATTTTGCAGCTTCTAAGCGCTAATCTTTTAACTTAGTGTGATATTTCAATGCACACTATAATAGTGCATGAACTTTTGCTCCATCCACTCCCAATAATTGGGTAGAGAGCAAAACACTGCTCATATTGGCTACTCGTCTTACACTTAATGACTAATTTATTTAAGCTCGCATTTCTTGAATGACGTGACTCTTGAATGTTACTTCATCCAATGATGTAACATTATTTACAAGTCAAATTACAACGTCAATCCGCGCAGCTCAATAGTCAAGATCATATACAGATCTATTGAGGGCTTACTAATTTCATAACTCCAAAACTCGCCAACCAAAACTACGTAGCATGCCGCTAACCATAGCGCACACATTAGTTTTATTGTGCCAAACAAGGCAACAAAACCACGGCGACTTTGAGTCATGTTTCCTTACTTTGGCCAATTAAGGTTTGACCTAAAGTCTCCAAGACTTTTGCTCATCTAAAGAATGGGATTAGTTTGTTCACATTTGAACATCTCTACTAAGTCTAGGTCAACCAAATTAACTTCCATAAGCTGAATAAATTTAGAGAGAAATTCGCATTAGGATTAATTTGATTAGCATAATATAATTTTGCCGCAAAAATCTAAATTAAATAGTGACAATATTACACAAGTCGCAAGATCGAAAATCCGCTATGCTCGTAATCATCTCTTACGCCACAGGTGATAATTATCCAAAATTTAATTTAATTTATGCGCAAAATACTGGTTTTCGGGAGTTAATCTACAAAGATTTCTCTCAA
This sequence comes from Camellia granthamiana, assembly GCA_036172215.1. Lineage (NCBI taxonomy): Eukaryota > Viridiplantae > Streptophyta > Magnoliopsida > Ericales > Theaceae > Camellia > Camellia granthamiana. Next base: position 45,465,428 of record CM069904.1, read on the forward strand.
CCGAATAACCTCCCACTGACTATGGCATATACAAAGCATGATAAATTCCATACAATAGCATCTTAATGTAAATTTACAAATAACTCATGCTATATTCATTTAATAATGGAATTCTAATAAATAAATAAATAAATAATCATGCTCCTCTAATTTCAACATATTAAAGATCCAAAAAATATGTTGTATTCAATATTCAAATTATGCCATAATTAAAGTGTACATCATTTTGAAATTTTCTGGAATTTTCTAGAATTTTCTGGAATTTTAAATAACTAATAAACACACATAAAATTAGAAATAAAAAAATCCAGAAACTGATAAACTGAGACAATATTACCAGTAAATAGTAAAACATTTCAGAAGTCCACAATAAAAAATTCAACCCCAGAAAATTATTTATGCAATACCAGAATCATTTTAAAGCATAAAAAATGAATTATTAACACATAAAAAATATTTTTTATTTTCGTAAAATTTTCAAAATTTTACAGAAGATACAAAATTTAATTTTGAGTCTGATGGTACCAACCATGCTTAAAACAAAGCTATAACGAATAAATTATGGCCAATTAACGCAATTCAGAATTAAAAAAAAACAAACAGAGCCTTAGAGCCAAGCCAGCGCGGAAAAACGGCTCGGCTCGGCTCGGCTCGCCGCTCATCGCAGCGCAGCTCAGCGCGAGGCGGCTCAACGCGGCGCGGCGCGGCGCATGGCCCGCGCGTGGCTGCGCACGTGGCGCGGCTCGAAGCGGCGCGGCTAACGCGCGCGCGTGGAAGGGAGGGGGCGCGTGGGAACCGCGCCTAGCACGTGACAGCGCGTGAGGGCGCGTGGTGGCGCGTGGCGCTGCTGGGCGGCGTCATACAGCGCGTGAACCACACGCGCCGCCTTCCCGGGTGTTTTCTGATCCGATTTTTGTACTGTCGGACTCCATTTTCCAAAATAAAATCATTTATGGTCTTAAAAATGACATTAATGATCATAAAAAATGAAATATTTTGGATCTCTTCCTCTTTTATAAATATACACATGATAAAAGACAGCACGAAAATACCCATACAAGGCTTTGATACCAATGTAAACAAAACATGACGCAGCGGAATAAAAATTAATAAGGTCATACCTTCCTGATATAATCTGAATTCTGAAGGATCTCGTGGGTAAATCACATGCTTCCTGAATCTGGTCAATCAACCCAGCAGTGGGGTGATATTACAATGGTGAATATCACCCACACAAATCACAGTGCAAATGGTTTGATCGTTGTTTTTGGGAGAGAGTCAGAGAGAGAGAGGAGAGTCTGGGAAAAATTGGTTATGGGTAAAAACCCCATCACGTATCTGATATACGTATCTGATTCAATATATTAGATTAACCATATAATCTGATATATAACCAATATCTATCTATCTATCCATATCTATTAATATGATAGATATAGATATCTTGAATGGTTATCCAAATAAGTTTGAATTAAAATTCAAACTTACATGGATAAGGTTCAAAAGGTTCAGGCTCAAAAAGCTCAAAGGGCCATGCCACATGGGCACCCAAATTCTAACAGGGAGAAACATCTACCTCAAGCCTTTAGAAATAGTATACTTGACTGATAATATTGCACAATACATCCCTTCAAACTCTTGATCCCTCACGTTCCTCCTGCAGAAACATTTAAAGTAATTGTGACATGCAAATTCCACGTAACTCGTACCAACACCCATAAAGAAGGCTAAGAACAAAGTCAAAGATAAAACATAAAAGATCAGAAAGAGAATTTTAATACTCACCCATAAACCATGTGACGAATAAGATCATTACGGATTGTGTTTGAATCTGCTATAGGGTCAAACCGATCCTAAAGTCCAACCATGAAATAAAAGAACTTATTAGTGCTACTGTGACAATATTTCTTTCATGTTCAAGACAGCGAAACATCAACTAAAATCATGGAAGGCCTAGAAAAACAGCAGCTACCAACTGTCCCCAACATTAACTTAGTTGATAAGTGAAAATCTCAATGGCTGAAATCCATAAATTGATGACAACAAGCAAAACAGATTTACATGGTGCAATAGCAGTTTCAGAAAATGACTCCACTTTAACATACAAGAAATAACAGGGAATAAGTACACCATAAAAGAAATTGTTTCAATTTTGATAGCTGGAACCATCCAAAATAATGTATCCATGAGCGCCCATCTCCCAGTGCCACTTAATTCGGGTTAGTATTGATGTAGTATGGAAGCAAGAGCTCATTATAATAAGATACATGGCATGCCAAACAACAGTCACTTCTTCAAGAAATGGCTTCTACACATCAATAGGCCATATTTAAAAGAGCTCCAAGTGCACAAAACTAATAACAAAGTTAATTCATACTTAATCCCTTCAAAGTAATATTGCACCTAAATGCTGGACCTCAAACTTTTTGGTGTAAAAACTTTGAATAAAAAAAAAAGTCCTTTTAGAAAATTCATTCCATGGGTGGTTGTGATGGTTATAGCTTTCGTTGCCTTGTATTCTGTTCCTTTCCTTTGTTCTTTCTTCTTTATTAATTATTGATTTGACACAAGAAGGCTTCTAAATTAACTTCAGAAATATTGTCAAATTTTCCTGGGTCCCAATTCCTTTCAGACATCATAAAACTTAACACTGATTCAGGAAGTTTTGACACTAAACAGTTCCATTCAAACATAATCTAATCATACATGAAGAACTCTGAAAGAAAGATAAATACCACTGGAAAATAGTAACCAACAATATACTCACATGAAAGATAGAAACAGCCTTTGAGAACAACAATCTAGTGTCGTCAGAAGCCATCTGCCCACTAAGAAGCCTCAATTTTATATCAAGATCAGCACTACTCTCGGAACCTTTCTCCTCCAGCTTCTTCTTTATAATGCTCACCAGAGAGTCCTGTAACTTTTGTTCTCCACTAACTACTAGAATTTGTAAAGCAGAATGAACCTTGTTGCAGTCCATGCAACAGAACCACTTCCCCTTGGGAAATTCCTATTGTATGTGTGGTATCAACATATTATTCAGAAATAATTCCACTTGAACTAAATATATTCATGCACAAACATAATACAGACGTACTAAAAAAAAATATAAATAAAAAACATATATACAGAGATGCTGAAACAAAGAGATGAAATGAAGTTAAATAATCTGCAGTCCTTTAGATCATCCATTTTATGCTCCTTTAAACAACCAATGTGATACTCTTTCTCACACTAAAAGTAGAAAAGGCAGCTCGCAAGAGAGAGAGAGAGAGAGAGAGAGAGAGAGAGAGAGAGAGATTAAAACATTTGTTAAAATCAAAAGTATTTAAGAACCAAAAAAAGAACATGGAAACTCAAACATGGCAAAGCAAAGACAAAAATATCAACGAAATACTTGGTCACACAGTATAACTGTCTGAGGGCCAAATACTGATTTGCTGAAACCATAGCCCCAGCATGCATCATCTGTGTAGAAAAATATAAGCTCACAAATGCTGATTACAAAAGGAAAAAATAAATAAAAGAGAAAGAGACAAAACTGAATGTTCTTATCTTTCTCATCTTCCAAATAGAATTGCTTAAGCAAATAATAAAAATTTCAAGCGGAAATTGTTGTGGATGACATAAATGGACATAAAACACAGAATATCTGGGAAATATTATTTTTATCACATTAATTATGGTGAGCTAAAGATAATAAAATTTAACAGGAAAAGAACAAGAAGATAATTTACCAATACAGGACAATTTCATTGCAATTCATTTAACATACTAATTCATTCCCTCCCTTTCCTTTAAAAAAAAAAAAAAAAATTCATTAACCTAAAATAGACGTTCAGAAGTTTTACCCCCACTAACCACATAACCTTCCTCCACATAACCTAAAAAAAAAAATTCATTAACCTAAAAAATTCATTGGATTTATAATCATTTGATCAAGTAATCAAATATATAGAAATGGAGCAATGAGATAGATTCATTAATCCATGCCAAACTAGTTTGAAAGAGAGTGTTTGCTGCATTAATCCTTGTATAGAAGCAATAACTTGAAAATTTTTAAATGCACAAAATTCAATTACAATATTGGACACAATCTTCTGTAATTAGATTATGTGCGTGTAAAATACCTACAAGAACTTTGAAGCAATACATGAAAAGTGGTGAAAGAAAAAAGGGTTTGCATCAATCCATGTTTGCAAAAGAATAATTGAACACAAGAAATAGTGGAAACCAATTTATGGAAAGTAGCAGAAAAACCCAAATGCACAAACGACAGGGCCAGACAGATCATAAGAAAGGTAAGGAAGGAGGGAATCAAAGAAGACTCACCAGAGTGGAAATCAGGTGTCTGTAGTGCACAAAACCCATTGTGAGGAAGAGAGACATTGTTGCTGTAAAGACTGACACAGTATGGTTGTGATGGTGGTTCTGTGACTCTGTACACAAACGCAATAGAGATTAGCCTCAATAGACTAACCCTAGAATTGCATACAAAGCACAAACGCAAAGATCACCACGAACGAGTCAGAAATAGAGTCGGTTTAAGGATTAATATGCGCATAGGGACTAAAACTTATAGATCTGAACGAAAGCAATCAATCGATCAAATCCAGAGAAGAGTGTTGGATTGCGATCAATAAATTAAAAATCAATCAATCGAGATTTGCCTAAAAATCGATCAATAGAATAAAAATCGATCACGATCGATAGGCATAAATTAGTATATATATATTAAACAGATTTGAGATTGTAGATCTAAGTTTGTATATAAACAAAATCAAAAAATCAGAGAAGGACTCACAAAATTAATCTTCAAATCGGACTGATCGAGAGCTTTGAGCCAAGATGGAGAGAACCAGATCGTGAATCGGAGACTACAATGCTCAATCTAGCGACCTTTCACTATAAGAAAGAGGAGTGATGAAGAGATAGAAAACCTAGATCTATCGCGGGATTGAGAGAAATAGAAGAATGAAAAACGTGTGGGTCTTAAAAAGGTAAAGTATGTTCGTACACCAAAGCACGCGTGTTTTTCAAAATGAGTTATTTAGAAAAATATTTTAAAAACCTTGAAAATGACGTTTTTAAAAAAAACGCCATACCAAAAGCGTGGTTATAGGCTAATTTTCTTGCAATGACTCCTCCGGCAATGACAATGAGTTGAAATTTTTCCGGCTACCATAACTCTATGAGACGAGAGGAGTACATCAATAAAAGCTCAGAGAAGATTCATAGCTTTGATGGTATTCTTAACTCAGAGGAGATTGACTTTATAAGGGTATGTTTCTTGAAAAAAAATTGCAAAATAATAAAAACTATTTGTCATTTTTCGGGATTGAACTCCTGAACATATGATTGAAATTCAGGAATACAGGCCGAATATTATTTGTTTGAATAATGCTTGGGACCCCCTTGTGGGGGTCACCCCCTCACCCCCTTTGCCACGTGGCGGGTGGTGATTGGAGGAACAGGAAAAAAAAGAAAAAGAAAAAGAAAATGTGACCAATGAGAGAGAGAGGGGGTCAAAGGGGGTGGGGGAAAAAGGGGGGATGAATCATTACTCTATTTGTTTGTTCAGGAACGGATAACCAAACTTTTATTTTCTCAGGTCATGAACAAGTATGCGGAGATGAAGTAGTAATCACCTTCATTTTGTTAGGGTTTTTCAGAGAAAGGCTATTTGGGGTGTATGAGTTTGTATTCAATTGAATGGGTGAAATATTTTCACAAGTGTAATTTTGGTATTATTTAGAGGGGAGAAAAGAAATTTTAGGGGGTTTAGAATTAATAAATGGGGATTTAAAGCAATTGGGGGGTCCAAAATAATTGATGGGGTGATAATAGCAGCAATAAAAAGCATAGGGTAAATTACACTACACTCCCTTATATATTTTTTGAAATATGACTGTCACCCTCTCTGTTCCCTAAAATACCATTGCACTCCTTTGCTTTACAAAAATGTGTAACAATCTAGTCGAACCGTTAGTCAGCTATCTATTTATTGGATAAAAAAGCTTGATATCAACACAAATAATTGTTTAAATGTCAACTTTACCCTTCCATGCATATACTATTTTCAATACTGATGTAATATCTGCCCCGCGGGGGATTTATTGTTGTAAGAACTCTAAATTTTTCCAATCGTTATTTTTTGGTTTATTACATTTTGTATGGAGGGATAGTGGGTCTCATATGGAGATAATTGGTGACAATAGGGATTGAAGCAGTGATTGTTATGTGGCTAAATTTTGGGTGATGATTGTTAATTAATCCCACTAAATCAAAGCCTAATGATTTTGGGTAGTCAAAGAACTATTAATATTTTTGGCTAAATTATATTTAGCTCTAATTATGTTTAGTCACTTTTTTTACTTTGATTCTTAAAGTTTGTTTTGTCCCATTTTGGCATTTTATATTTCAAATTTTTCACAGTTTACTTCTAAATAGAAAATGCTATGATAATTGTCACATAACATAAAAAAAAAATATTATTATATTAGGGTTTGAGTTTGTGTTAGGGGTGTAAATTATGTATAACAAAATATTTTTATGCCACGAGATTGTTAATGTGTCATTTTCTAGTCCAATTTTTGCCTGAAGTTAGCTTTAGCAGTAAACTGAAAAAAACTTAAAACATGCAAACCAAAGTGAGAAAAAAACAAATTTTAAAGACTAAAGTAAGAAAGTGGCCAAATATAAAGAAGGCAAAGTCTAATTTACCCAATATTTTCATGGAAATAGATAATAAATAGATAAGTAGATGCTAGTAATTAAATTAAAAATATGAAGAATGATGGGTCTTTATTTATTCAATTTTTTTTTTCTATTAATAAAAGTGAAGATGAATCATGATGATGACAAGTCAGATGGCGCAAAGAATATTGTAGTGATAACGGAATCAGTAATTGCACAATTGAAACAAATGGTGCTAACTGATAAGGGGTGGTAGTGTGATTTCAGAGAGTAAAAGGAGTGATAATGTGATTTTGGAATAATAGAGAGAGTATTAGTGTAATTTACCCAAAAGCATGATATACAACTCAATTATTTATTTATTTATTTTTTTTTTAAGTAAATGTGAAATGACATCTAAAATCTATACTAATAAGAGGCATTTTAGGAGTAATTATATTTGCACAAGCTATTCACTCTGTATATATCATTTCTCAGTGTACACATTTATATAATTGTTTATATTTTGCTTTACTGATTTCATAGACTAAATGTTCAAAATATATCCCTAAAACATAATGTGTACACACATCAATACAATATCCCAAAATATTACGTACACACACCACATAAAACATAAACCAACAACATATCTCTAAACGTAAATCTAAAATTCGAAACTCTCTGGCAATACTTTGGCGATTGAAGCACAGCAAAAGAAGCGTCTAAAGCACAATTTCCTCTGACATTCTCCAATGTATGCTATTTTCAAAAATTAATAATTTCCAATTATTATTTTATTATTATTCTACAAAAATTAGGTTACTATTTTTTCTATTTTTGTTATTCATTTTGTATTGGTTGGAAAGAGAATACAAATCATTAGTACTGGTTATCTAAATAAATTTAAAAAATTCAACAATCAATAACCGAATAAAACAATAATTTTTGATTCTATACTTTTGAATAAAATATTAATTTTCAACAAAAGCTACTGAACATGGGAAAAATGTTTGATTCTACACTTCTGAATTAAATTTATATTTTTGAATCTATATTTCCAAATCATTTATATATTTTCGGTTCTATAGTTGCAAACTATATACATATTTTCAGTTATATATTCCTGAATGAGATTTTAATTTTTTTTCATCATCTTTGTTTACATATTTTCGATCTAATGTGTATTTTTAAAAAATATGTGTACTAAGAATTTTTATGTTAAAACAATGTCTATTGAGCAAATATAGTTTTAAAGTTTGGTGTGTGTATTGATGTTCAAATTGGTCATTTTGTTTAATGATAAAATTGTAAATAAAAATTAATTTATTAATTGTGTGCACAAAGATTGGGGTGTTTGATAACTAGCTTCAACACTTAAAACTGAATGTATTAAGTGATAATCAATTAAGTCTGTTTGATAATCACAATTGAAATTACTTAAAAATTTAAGTGCATCTTAAATTAAAACTAAAATTTAAGAAAATTTCAAGTCATATGAAACTTACTTAATTCTAATTGAATTTATGAATACTAAATATAAGCACTAACATACACTATTACAAACTCACAATCACCACTATCACCACCACCAGCACCACCGTTACCACTACCATCACCACTCCCACCACCATTATTCCACCTCCACCACTACCACCACCGCCACCACCATCGCTACCGCTGGCATTACTACCACTACCACTACCATTGTCGCTGTCTCTATTGTCGCTAGCCCCACCATTATGCCACTACCACTACTACCACCATCGCTACCGCTACTACTAGCACCAACAACAATAATAGGCCACAACCCTTTACAACTACTGTTTGCCACTGTTGTTGTGATAACCACACAATGTATATCATTTTGCATTCATTTAACTGTCGGAATTTAATTTAATTTAATTTTACATGTATGAAATTTGTGTGTGTTTTATTTGTTAGAAGATTGTAAATTGAATCAGCTTATTGTGTATAGCTTAATAGGATTTGATCAAAATTAAATGAGATTAGAATTAAGTTTAGACGGATTTAAATAAGATTAGATTATGATTAAGTAGAATTAATTGAATTAGATACTAATCATGATTAAGTAGTGTTTGGTCCCTACTTGTTGCCAATTCCGTGAACAAACATGTTTTATTGAGTTGTAATTGTGCCTGAGTTTTTGGCTTGACCTTTGGAGCGGTGAAAGCGTCGCTCGAGCAAAGATCAAAGCCTCACAGAAATTTAAACTGTCTGCAATACTACTGGGAGTTGTGATTTCACGCTCGAGTGAACTTTATATCACTCGAGCGAAGTCACTTTTGCAAAACACGTGTTTAAGTCACACCGCTCGAGCGACCATTCTATGGCTCGAGCGGTGATCGCAAATCTGTTTGCTACAAAGTTGCGAACAAGTGCAATTTTAAGGTACAGCTTCTAGATCTTCTTCTTGGGTTTCAGGTTTTCTTCTGGAGCTACTAAACTTGTTTCCATTTATAATTGTATGAGTTCATCTCATGAATTAAGTGGTTCACATCAAAGGGTTTGTGTTTGATCATTCAATACAAAACATTTCTTCTTCGGTGGATTCTGAGGGTTCGAGCAGGAAGTCTTTGAAGGAGTTCGAAGCTGCTCGTGGTCGTGGATTCGACGTGGATGTTGTGGATTCGACATCAAGCAGATCAATTCCAAGATGAAGACATTAGTGAAAGAGGAACAAATTGTTGAAGACAATTTTATAGAGTTTGGGTAAATTGTTTGGTAAATTTGTATTCTTTTATGTTTCATAGTGGATTGATTTGTGGCGTTTCGCCCATGGTTTTTTTTTTTTTAATCACAATTGGAGATGCTCCAACTGTGATTTTTTCCACATAAAAATTGTTTGTGTTGATTTATTAATGGTGAAACAACAATCTAAATCTCTTTCATACGTACTACATGATTTAGATTATCAGTTTTAATTGTTTAGGGTTTGTTACAATTAAATCTATTACGCATCACGAGTCACGTAGGTTGTTCAATTGGTATCAGAGTAGGTCACTCTTTGTTTTTAAATAAAACTATAGGAGTGTCATTTTGTGTGATTCGTGTCATGGATTCAATTCGCAAAGGTAACTAGACCCATAGACCTCCTTTACTTGATGGGACAAACTATTCTTATTGGAAAGCTCGTATGAAGGCATTTTTAAAATCTATTGATGATAAAGTTTGACACTCTATTATCTATGGGTGGAGTGAACTTGTTATTACCATCGATGGCATTGATATCCCCAAACCAATTGATAAATAGGACGCAATTGATTATAAAAATTTGAGTTGGAACAATAAAGCGCTCAATTCTCTATTTTGCTCCGTCACACTAGAAGAGTTCCGTCGTATTTGTACGTGTGAGGTAGCAAAAGAGGATTGGGACATTCTTGATACTATTCACGAGGGTACTACTGCTGTTAAAAGATCAAAACTTCAACGTCTCACCTCTTTTTTTGAAACTCTTTTTATGCGAGATGATGAGACGTTTGATGATTTTTGTACCAAACATAGTGACATTGTGAATTCATGTTTCATACGGTGAAAAAATTCCTAAATCTAAAGTTGTTGGTAAAATTTTAAGGTTTTTACCCGACAGGTTCCAATAAAAAATGACAGCTATAGAGGAGGCTCAGGATGTTGAGAACCTCAAGCTTGATCAGTTGGTTGGAAACTTGTAGACTTATGAAGCCCATCAGATTTATAAGAAAAAATAAAAAGATAGTGTAGCATTTACTAGTGCTCATGAGACTGCTAAGAACCCTAAGGTAGAAACTGATCTAGAGTCCGAAATGACGGCTATGTTTACCAATCAGTTTAAAAAAGATTTAAAGAAAAAGAAGCCTAATTTCAATGACTCTAGTTCTAAAGATAAGGGTAATGAAAAATTCAAAACTGTTCCACCCAAGGTTGCTCTGAAAGCTGAGAAAAAGAGTTTAAGAGGACAAGGAGTCAAGTGCTATGAATGCCAAGGGTTTGGGCATATTGCACTGGAATGTCCTTTGAAAAAGAACCCGAAGAAAGTCTACACAGTGACTTGGAATGATGAAAGCAGGTCAAAGCAGGAAGCAGAAGGAACTGAACCCAGTGAAGACAGAGATAGTACTTACATGGCATTCTACTCCTACTTCACTCAACTAATTCCAAAGCTGGTTGAGTTTGTTTGTGGGCCTAGTGTGCATTGTGCTCCTACTTTCAATGGAAACAATTATCTGTATTGGAAGTGTAGAATGAGAGTCTATCTCAAACCTTGGGATCCTGAAGGTTGGCGAACAATTAAGGAGAATGTTGAAGCACCATTTGTGATCGATCAGGTCATCAATTAAAAGGTTGCCAAGCCGACAGAGGAATGGAATGATATTAAAAGAGCTAATATGGAGAGTAGTGAAAGAGTTTTGAACACTATCCGTGAAGCAATTTCTGAAGAAGAACAAAAACTAATTGCTCACTGTAAGTATGCCAAAGAAGCATGGGAGGTGATTATCCAATTCCATGAAAGAGAAGAGTCATCTTCAAAACCATCCAGTAATCTTCACGCCTTAGTTACTCGACTGGATGCGCTCAATGAGAAAGAGAAACAAAAAGAAGATGATGAAACTTCGGAAGACGATGATGAGATTGATGGAGACAAACTTCAACAAGCTTGTGAAAAGCTATACAGTGAATCTCTAAACTTATCCAAGAGAAATGACACACTCACTATCAAACTCAAAGCATGTGAAAGTGAGAATGTCAAGCTAAAGGAAGAGATTTCAACAGCGAGAAAAGATGTCATCAAGATCTCAAGTGATAGACAAGATCTCCATGCAAAGCTTTTGACTTGTGAGACCGAAAGAAATGAACTCAAAATCTATGCCACATATGAAGAGAAGATTCAATACCTTGAGTTGACACAAGTTGACATGTGGAAAAGGGGGTTAAAGTCAGAAAGAGGAAGAAATAAAAAATGCTAGAGCCACAATTGACATGTGGAATAGAGGGTCAAAGTCACTAGAAGACATCATCGAATCATAACAGATGAGTTGTGACAAAAGTGGGATAGACTATGGTGATACAACACTACAAAAGGAGAAGGCCTCTACATCTCATGACATCAAGACTCAAACAAAGGAAAAGCTGAAGATTCAATAGGATGATAAATCTCTCTGTCAACCTAAAGGGGGTATGATCAACAAAAGGGAGGTAAAACCTGTTTCGTTTGTCATCATTGTGGTAGGTATGGCCACATTCGCCCTTATTGTTATGAGTTGTTTGGTAAGGTGTCTCAAAAATTTTGAAATTCTAATACTTCATGGGTTAGAAGACAACCTTACATGTCTAGGCAGAATACGAAGATACATAATGGCGTTCACAATGCTAAGAGCTTTAACAAGATTGCCAGTCCCGCTTTTGTGAAGACCGAAAAGATATGGGTAAGAACGAGTGACCTTACTTGTTTTGTTGTTCACACTGCACTGAAAGCACGTGATTTACACATATTGTAACTTGATAGTGGGTGCTCTCATCACATCTTAGGTGACAAATCCTACTTCACATCTCTTGAGAAATATGAAGGAGGAATTGTTACCTTTAGAGATGGTGGCACTTCTAGATTCATTGGTAAGGGCTCTATAAGTGTGGCCGGTCTTCCTAAACTGGAAAATGTTTTGCTTGTTGATGTCCTTAAAGCTAATCTTTTGAGCATCAGTCAAATGTGTAATTCTCATCATGAAGTATCATTTTTAATAAATAAATGTGAAATTTTGGATAAAAAGGGAAATACTAACATGCATGGGATTCGCACATCTAATAACTACTATGGGATTGTTACCACTAATGATCTCACTTGCCACTCAGCCATCATAAGTAATCTTGACTTGTGGCATCAAAGATTAGGTCACATGAACTTTAACGACCTAACTAAGATAGCCAACCAAGAGATTATGAGAGGAGTGCCCAAAATGGGTAAGAATTTGAACCATGTGTGTGGGCCATGTCAATTAGGGAAACAAATGCATGCCCCTCATAAAAAGGTGAACAGCTTAACAACCAAGCGTCCTCTTGAACTTATTCATATGGATCTTATGGAACCCACTCATACTGAAAGCATTGGAGGTAAAAGATATATGTTTTTTAACTGTTAATGATTACACTCTTTTTTCTTAGGTTAAGTTTTTAAGAGAAAAATCTGATACATTTGATGCTTTTGAGTCATTAGTTGTTAAAATCCAAAATGAACATAAGAATCCGAACTGATTATGGTCGTAAATTTGAAAATAGTTCGTTTTCAGATTATTATGATATGCATAGGAGTAAACATGAATTTGTTGCACCCATTACTCCACAGCAAAATGGAGTTGCTGAGAGGAAAAACAGGGTTGTTCAAGAGATGGCTAAGGTCATGCTCCTTAGCAAGAAAATTCCTCCTAAGTTTTTGGCTAAAGCCTTAAATATTGCTGTTTATGTGGTGAATCGTGTATATTTAAGGCATGACACATTACAAACTCCTTATGAATTGTGGAAAGGGTTGAAACCCAACTTTAAAACTTTTGGGAGTAAATGTTACATTTTCAAAGATAGAGAGCCTTTGGGAAAATTTGACTCTCGAAGTGATGAAGGCATTTTTCTATGGTATTGAACTACTAGTAGAGCTTTTCGGGTCTATAACCTTTGTACTTTTTCTATAATGGAATCTATCAATGTGGTTATAGTTGACACAAGTTTTCCTATTACATCTCTACATGAGGAAGAAAATGGTCATCTTAAAATTCTGGATACTGAACCACAAAGTCAAGGAGAAACACAAAGCCAAGCTGAAGAAAGTGAATCAGCACCAACTCCTGTGGAAAGCCTTGGTCCAAAGAGTGCACACAAAGACACTACCACTGATGTTCAACTCACTACAAGCCCTGTTTTGAAGCCATTAGCTAGGATAAAGCTAAATCACAGGCGCTGAAGTGAAAACCATTAGCTTGGATAAAGCCATTAGCTTGGAAGTGTCTCAGATCGAATGAAAACCCGAAAACAAATTCGGTAGGAGGTATCTCATATGTGCTATTTTTCGTTAATTGAACCTAAGAATGTAAAAGAGGTCTTACTAGATGATAGTTGGGTCAACGTAATGCATAAAGAATTAGGTCAATTTGAACGTAACAAAGTTTGGACTATGTTCCTAGACTTAGAGATATGAACGTGATAGGTACCAAGTGGATATTTAAAAATAAATTTGATGAGAATGGTACAGTGGTTAGAAACAAAGCTAGGTTGATTGCTCAAGGCTATACACAAGTAGAGGGTGTTGACTATGATGAAGCATTTGCCCCTATTGCATGTCTCAAATCTATTCATATTTTACTTGAGATTGCATGTTTCCTAGGATTCAAATTGTTTCAAATGGATGTGAAAAGTGCCTTTCTGAATGGGTACCTAAAAGAAGAGGCACATGTTGAGCAACCAAAGGGGTTTAAGGACCCAAAATTTCCAAACATGTCTACAAGTTATACAAGGCTTTATATGGGTTGAAATAAGCTCCTCGGGCTTGGTATTATAGACTTACTACCTTCCTTGTTGACAATGATTTTCAAAGGGGTAGTGTGGATAAGACTTTATTTGTGAAACATACCAAGTCTCATATACTTGTTACACAAATTTATATTGATGATATTGTGTTTGGATTCACATCTAAATCTCTTGTGAAATATTTCTCGGATTGCATGACATATGAGTTTGAAATGAGCATGATGGGGAAATTATCTTTCTTTTTGAGGCTTCAAATTAAATAGTCACCATCGGGTATGTTTGTTTCTCAGACGAAGTATGCCAAAAATCTTGTGTCCAAGTTCAGTCTCGAGTCGGCCAAACATGCACGAACCCCAATGAGCACCAATCTTCACCTCTCTAAAGACTCCTCTGGCACTGATATTGACCTAACCCTTTATAGGAGTATGATAGGGAGTTTTCTATACCTCACAGCCAGTCAACCTGACATTGCATTTAGTGTAGGTGTTTGTGCCCGTTATCAAGCCTTTCCTAAAGAGTCTTATCTTCTTGCTATCAAACGCATCATTAAGTATGTTAGTGGGACCTTAGGGTATGGGATTTGGTTCTTGGCTGACACTATAACTGATATCACTGGTTTTTCTGATGCCGATTGGGTAGGGTGTATTGATGATCAGCAAAGCACATCCAGAGATTGTTTTTACCTTGGGAATAATCTGGCTGCCTGGAATAGAAAAAGCAGAATGCCATCTCTCTTTTGACCATTGAGGCTGAGTACATTGCTGCAAGAAGTTGTTGTGCACAAATGATGTGGATGAAGCAAATGCTTCATGACTATGGTATCGACCAGGATACTCTTACACTTTTTTGTGATAACACAAGTGCCATCAATATCTCTAAAAATCCTGTCCAACATTCTCGCACTAAACATATTGACATTTGTCAACATTTCATTCGAGAGCTAGTTGAGAAGGGCCTCGTTGTTCTTGAACATGCACCCACTAAGCATCAAAGAGCATATATTTTTACAAAACCCATTGATCTGCTGAGGTTTAAGTTCCTTAGAAAGACCTTGGGTGTAGTGCTCATGAACTAGAGTGTGACTTGTTGCATGAGTGGGTCAGTACGATTAGTTTTATGTATACTGGGATGTTATAATCTCATTATCATTGATACTTGTCATCTTTGCACATAGATATATTTGAACACCTCTCATGCTGCTTACACGAATTCATATGTGTTTGTCCATGGCTCATTTTGAATGTACATGCTCATTGAATTCATGATCTCATTCTGTACACATCCATGAGTTAAACTATTGCAGGGCTTTCCGCATGAGTGATCAAATTTCTCTATGGACTTCTAACATTATATCATATGTGTTTCTAGAAGAATTGACCTATACTAGCATATCATAGGTGATATTGAGTCTCTTAACAATCCACCATTTGTTTTCACCTCTACGGTTTCTCTATTACTTCTCTGAAGTCTAGGCATTAGGAAAAGGCTACCTCCAAGGCACCAACCACGCCATCCTAATTGTTTCCATGCTTCTCTGGTTTGCTTTCTATACCCTTGAGTGTGAAAGCCACCAATGAGTGCCCAAAAGAAAGGAACTTTTCAAAAAAAAAAAAAAAAAGGGAGAGTGGGGTGTAGACACCCTATTTTTGACTGACCTTAAGACTCAGACGTCATCGATTGAGCGCTCAGTGATAGTGCATGTCGTGCTCGTTTCGAGGTTTTGGAGTTTTGGCTGAGAGCCTTGCCTCCGGGCCTCTGAACTCTTTGTGCTTTGGCTCGGTTTGTGGACTGAACCTTGTTTCTCTTCCCTACAGGGAGGAAGTGGTCTGTAGACCACCTTTTTGTGGTCGTAGACCACTTTTCCCGTTTGGAGACTAGTTTCCGATTTTTGGAGCCTTCGCCCGTGCTCCTTGTCTCGAGACCGCTTAACGTTCTCCGTTTGGCGTGGTTTTTGAACAACACCTTGTTTCCTCTACCTAGAGGGACACTGTGGTCCGGGAGACCACTTTTGTGGTCGCAGACCACTTTTGATGCCCGTAGACTAGTTTTCGAGGCTTCCGGCTGCGCGCTTTGCCTCCCGAACTTTCGTCTTGCATCCTTTTTGGTTTGTTTTTGGTACAAACCTTGTTTTCCTTGTTTGGAAGGTGGTACAAGGGTGGGAGACCAATTCTTTCCCTTGGAGACCACTTTTCTTCCCACCAGCCAATTTTCTGGTCGGTCAACTGGTTTTCTTGGTCTTTGGGCCACCTTTTCTGGTCGGCCACCACACCTTTAGCTTGCTTTCATGCTGCTGACCATCTCCCACCATGGTTGACCAATTTTTGTCTTGGGAGACCACTTGTGGTGGTCGGCCGACCACCTCAAGTAGCTGGCCGACCACTTCAAGTGGTCGGCTGCTTTTCATCACCTTTTTGGAGATATTTTCAGTACAACTGTGCCAGCTGGAAGGCACAGAAGCCATCCTCCATACACGTGTATGGAGGGATGGCTTTGAGGCCAAAGCTTGTCCAACAAGCTTGTTCTTTGTTCTCTATAAAAGAGAACCTCCTCCTATCTCCTCTAGGTTCAGATTTTGTGCCTTAAGCTATACATATACATCTTTGTATCTATCTTCCTCTTGTTCTTCATTTTGTGCCGTAAAAGTGTAGTTTTACCACACTTTAACACACAAACACACACTCAAACACCATCCTTTTGTTGCTGAGGCTTCTTGAGGTTGTTTTTGGTGCTTTTGGACTGGTTTTGATCCAAGAAAGCTGCTGGAGTTGTAGCCTTGGAGAGGTTCTACAAGGGTGAGTCAACTAACCTTTTAACCCTTTGTTTTGCTTAAGCTTTTAGACCTGTTTGCATGCTGATTTAAGCTTAACTCTTAACTGCAAAAAGTTCTGATTTTTGGTCCTTAAAATGTTTGTTTAAGGTCACTTTTGTGTTGGGGGTGGTCTAAGCCCTCTTAGGCCTTGTTAGGCCTTGTTTTGAGCCATCCCTTTTGGCTCTTGTTCTAGCCTTTGCATGACCTTTCTACCACTGAAATCCAAAGGATTTTCAGTGGTGAAAAGGTGGTTTTGGGATTCCAAATAGGAGAGGGCCATCCCCTCTCCTTGTATTTTGAATACTTGCTTCATATGCCTCATGTTTGAGCATGTTTGTTAAGCTTGTGTTGGCTTGTTCTTAGCATGTATTTGGGGTTACTTTGAGATGGCATGCCACTGTTTTTGGTTGTCTTGAGCACCTCATGCATGCTTAATACACTTGTAATGTAAATTTCATAAACTAGTCTTGTGTGCTTCATGAAGTAGCATGTCTTTCTAGCTTATGTTGGCTCCATTTCAGTAGGTTTTTGGTATTGTTGTAACATGCCATAACTCTATTAAGGTTGGGTTTGATAGCCCCATGCATACTCCATGCACTTGTAGTGCAATTCCATGAATTAGCCTATTGTGTATCATGCTTTAACATGTCATTCTAGTATGATTTTGGCTTAACTCTAAGAAGCTTTTGTCCATGTTTTAGCATGCTTAAGCTCTGATTTATGTTGTTTTGGTCATGCATGCCATGCTTTGTATAGCTATAATGCATTCTAGCTTGTTAGATTTGTGTATCAAGTCCACTAGCATGCATTGTTTGGCCATTTTGAATGATTTGGCATCATTTCATATGTGATTTCAGTCCATGTGATGTTGCCATGCACTTGCATTTGTCACTCATTCCATGCGTTGGAGGGTTTGCCCTTTATGCCCTAACATGAACCATAGCGTATGCCTTCATGCCTAAGCTTACGAGCCATCATTTCAGTGTGTTTTGGGGGTTATTTTGCCATGATATAACTCTGATTTTTGTTGGCGAAGCCATCTCATGCTTGGTCTTGGTAGGTGTAGTATAATCCACCTTATTTGCCTTGCATTCATCATGCCTTATGCCCCTCATGCTAGCTTGTTTTGGCTTCCTTCCATACATGTTTTAGACTCATTTTGACATGTTCTAGGACTGTTTTGGGTTGCCTTTGCCATACGCTTCATGTTTGGTATAGCTATAGTACAAATGCCTATGCTAGCTTCAAGCTTTGGGTACCATAGCATGCTTTATTTGTATTGTGTACATGATTTAGCATCACTTAACATGACATTTCAGAGCATATAGGACTGCCATGTTCCCACTTCATTCACTCTTTAAGTACCTTTGAGTGTTATGCATTGTTGCCTACTTTGTGGCCTAGCATGTATGTCATCTTGCCTAGGTCCTTGAGCTCCCATCTTAGCATGTTTTGGTCTTTGTTTAGGCCTAATTAAGCTCTATCCATAGTTGGTTCATGCATTTGTGCCGTGTTTTGCATGCCTCCTATGTGTTGCTCTTTGCTAGCCTTATGCCTTAAGGACTCTAGCATGCCATGCTTATATTGTTTGAGTGATTTGGCATCATTTCATACCTTATTTCAGAGCTTTTAGTGTTGTCACACTTCCATGTTTATCGCTTCTTCATCATGCTTGAGAGTTGTGTTCTTAGGCCTAGTTGATGGGCCATTGCATTGAGCATTGTAGACGCGCTCCCGGGAACTCTCCGATATCCGCGCTCGCGAGGGGCGCGAATCTCGTTTTGTTCTGAGCTACTACAGTTCAGACTTAATGTCACGGTTCTGAATCTAATCTCGCAAAGTGCAATGCAAGACCAATAAATCACCAAAGAGTCCAAATCCGGCAAATCATTTTTGGAAAACTGATTTTAATAAAGAAATGCCAAACATGAACTGCTTTGCCAGATACAGAGTCGCCATCTAAATATTTTATTTTGGAGGAATTTAGGAAACCCTGACTCGTGCCTAAGGCCACGTGTTCGTCATCACCAAAGTTGTCTCGGCTCGGGAACTTGGGTACGAGAGGGGAAGGTCATGCAATGAGCACCTCCGCTCGCCCGATCAAAGATCGGCCTGTACTAAGCATGATATTTTGTTTTTGAAAACACATGTGCTCTTATTCCGGTTAATTAACTAATCTTACTACTTAATGCGCACATCATACAAGTATAGACTAGATCGCCTAATTTGGAACAAAACATTGCATATTCGTTTGTGAAATGGTTTGAAGTTTGCTACTCGCAAGTAGGCTAAATCAGGGATTTTAATGAATTGTTCCAATTCAAGTAATCCAACCTTCACCCACAGGCATTCAGGCAGTTAATCACATAAGCAGTTAGCCTCATGGCAAGCATGCTTTCATGGCAGTCAATAACATATATGTAGTATGCTAAAGCGTAAACCCTTACAGTGTATTCCGAGCTAAAATAGAGAACTAGTTAGAAATCATGCATGATCCTAGTTCATGTTAAGATGGTTAATGCAACACATGCGAAAATGCAACTTAGATAGGCTCGGCTATTCTAAGATGTCATGTGAAGTGCAACTTGATAACATGCTGTTTGAACATGTATTCAAGTAAGTATTGAAATACTATGCAGTTAGTATGATGCGCCGAGCCCGGTGCATGCAATACAGATGAATGGATGCACACATGCAAGCATAAGGTATGCTAATCGAAATATGCCCTAAAACTAACCATCGAAAGCAGTTAAGTAAAAGGGAGAAAGAAATGGGGGTTAGAAGACATGCATCACACACACACACGCTTATTACAACAATTGGCCCTCTCAACGGAGGGTCCGAATAAAGAGCTAACTAGCTAATCTAAGCTAATTAAACTAATTATCACATCACACCGAAGCTAATTAACTAATCCTAGTTAACTAACTATTACAAAACAGTTAAGCAACTAAACACATTAACTACTTAAATACAAGCCAAAGCATAAACTAGCTAATCACATTAGCTAAGTAAAGCAATAAGACAATGGTCCTCAGAGGGAGAAGAATGCATGCATGCCCGGTCGCCTCGTTCGGAAATCCGTCGCAATGCCCCGATTTGCCTCTGTTTGCAAATGCTCTCAAAAACTTCCACCAAGCTCCAGAAAGCTTCTAACTCAACTTGGGGACCTATGGGAGGGTGGCCGACCAGTTGTTGGTGTTTGCAGCCACCTGCCGACCACTTTTTGCTACTGCAAACCAGAAAAACTGGTCGGCCAGCTAGTTTTTCTAGCTGGCTGACTAGTTATTGCTGCATTCCTCCAGTTTGCTGCAATAGAGAGCAAGAAAGGGCATGGCAATGTACTTGCAAGGTATGTGTGCACAACCACCTTCCCTATCATTTCATAAGCTCAAGGGGGTGCGGTTCTCGACCCTCGGGCCACCAATCACGCATCTCGATGCATGATCGCCGCAATGCAACACAAGCATGCAAATATGCAATATGACTTGAGCATGCAAACATGCAATGCAACATGAACAACCTAACAAGGCTAATGACATGCACAATGCTAATGCATGCATACTCAATGCAAGACAACATAAGCATGCAACAATATGATACAATGCAACTAACATACACAATGCGAATGTCAACTAGCATACTCAATGCGATATGAACGACATGGCATACTCAATGCAATGACTATCATGACATACTCAATGCAAACAATAACATAACATGCACGATGCGATGTAACATGGCATACACAATGCTCAATGGACTTAAACCAAATGTGGGTAGACCTCAGCCATGCCCAAATCAGTGGCTATAACACCAAAATAAAGGCACAAAATACAAAGCATGCATGCACAATGCATTGGCCAACCAAGTAGGCCTAAGAGCACAACCCTCAGAAGGCTCAAGGAGTGATAAATGCGGAAGTGCAACAACACTAAATGCACTGAAATTAAGTAAGAAATGATGCCAAATCATTCAAACAAACACAAGTATAGCATGCAAAGGTCCTAAAGCATGATAGCTAGCAAAGAGGACTACAAAGGAGACATGCAATACATGGCACATATGCATGAACCAACCACAAACAGAGCTCAAGTAGGTCAAAACATGGACCAAAGCATGCTAAGATGGAGGCTCAAAGGCTTAGGCAAGATGGCATACATGCTAGGCCATAAGCAAGGCAACAATGCACAACCCTTAGAGGCACTCAAAGGGTGAAAGAAGTGGGAACATGGCAATGCTACACACTCTAAAATAACATGATGAATGATGCCAAATCATGTACACAACACAAATGAAGCATGCTATGGTGCCCAAAGCTTGAAGCTGGTAAGAGCACTTACACTATAGCTATGCAAAACATGAAGCATATGGCAAGGGCAACCTAAAACAGTCCTAGATCATGCCAAAATGATACTAAAACATGCATGGAAGGAAGCCAAAACAAGCTAGCATGAAGGGCATAAGGCATGATGCATACAAGGCAAATAAGGTGGATTACACAACACCTATTAAGACCAAGCATGGGATGACTTAACCAACAAAAATCAGAGTTATATCATGGCAAGATAACCCCAAAAACACATTGAAATGATGGCTCGCAAGCTAAGGCATGAGGGCATATGCAATGATTCATGTTAAGGCATAAAGGGGCAAACCCTCCAACGCATTGAATGAGTGATAAATGCAAGTGCAAGTGCATGAGCATGAAACATGGACTGAAATCACATATGAAATGATGCCAAATCATTCAAATAGGCCAAGTAAAGCATGCTAGTGGACTTGACACACAAAGCTAACAAGCTAGAATGCACTATAACCATACAAAGCATGACATGCATGACCAAAACAACACAAATCAGAGCTAGAGCATGCTAAAACACTGACAAAAGCTTCTTGAAGTTAAGCCAAAAGCATGCTAGAATGACATGTTAAAGCATGATGCATGTTAGGCTAATTCATGGAAATACACCACAAGTGCATGGAGCATGCAAGAGGTGACCAAACCAAACCCTAAAAGAGGTATGACATGGCAAAACATCACCAAAAACATGCTGAAATGGACACAAGGCAAGCTAGAATGACATACTACTTCATGAAGCATACAACGCTAGTTTATGAGATTTACACTACAAGTGTATAAACCATGCATGGAGTGACCAAACCAAGTAAAAACAGTGGTATGCCTCAGCAGAATAAGCCCAAATACAAGCTAAGATATGGCCAAGATAAACTTAACAAACATGCTCACACATGAGGCATTCAAGACAAGTATTGAAGACACAAGGAGAGGGGATGACCCTCTCCTTTTTGGGACCTCAAAACACCATCCCCACCACTAAAATTCCTCTAGATTTCAGTGGTGAGAAGGCCAAAACAAGGTGGTCCCAAAAGCTAACAAAGAAAGCACAAAAGCATGGCCAGACAAGGCCTAAGAGGGGGTAAACAACCCCAAATACAAAAGTGACCTTAAACAAAGATCTTAAGCACCAAAATTCAAAACTTTTTGTAGTTAAGAGTTAAGCTTAAAACAGCATGTAAGTAGGGCTAAAAGCTTAAGGAAAAATGGGGGTTTAAAAGGTTAAAAGCTCACCCTTGAAGACCACCTTCAAAACCATAACTCCAACCGGTTTTTCAAGCTCAAACCAAACCAAAAACTTCAAAACTAGCTCCTAAGCACCTCAGTAACAAAAGGATGGTGTTTGAGTGTGTGTTTGTGTGTTAAAGTATGAATAAATTACACTTTAAGGCATAAATATGAGACCAAGAGAGAGACATAGAGATATATGTGTATGTATCTCTCAAACCCAAAAAACTGAACCTGGAGGAGGGAGGGGGAGCCTCCCTATTATAGAGAACAAAAGCACAAGCTTTTTCAAGAAGCTAAGGCTCAAGGCCATCCCTCCATACACGTGTATGGAGGACGGTTCTTGTGCTCTCCAGCTGTGCCAGCTGGTAAAAAATATCTCCAAAAAGGTGACAAAAAGCAGTGATCGACCAACTACTTTAAGTGGTCGACCAAGAAGACAACTAGTCGACCATGGTGGGAGATGGTCAGGAGCATGAAAACAAGCAAAATGTGTGGTGGCCAACCAGAAAAGATGGTCCAAAGAGCAAGAAAACAAGTTTCCCGGCCAGAAAATTGGCTGGCGGGAGGAAAAGTGGTTTCCAAGGGGAAGAACTGGTCTCCCACTCTTGTACCACCTTCCAAACAAGGAAAGCAAGGTTAGTATAAAAAACAAACCAAAACGGATGCAAGATAAAAGTTCGGGAGGCAAAGCACGCAGCTGAAAGCCTTGAAAACTAGCTGACAAGCACCAAAAGTGGTTTGCGACCACAAAAGTGGTCTCCCAAACCACAGTGGCCCTCTAGGCCAAGGAAACAAGGTGTGGTTCAAAAACCACGCCAAACGGAGAACCTTAAGCGGTCCCGAGACGAAGCGCACGGCCGAAGGCTCCGAAAACCAGAAACTAGTCTCTAAACGGGAAAAGTGGCCTACGACCACAAAAAGTGGTCTACGACCACAAGAAGGAGTTTGCAAGACCTCTCATTCCCTCAGGCAAGGAAAACAAGGCTTGGTCCGCAAACCGAGCCGAAACACAAAGAGTTTAGAGGCCCGGAGGCAAGGCACTCAGCCGAAAACTCCGAAACCTCGAAACGAACACAACATGCGCAATTACCGAGTGCTCGATCGATGACGTCTGAGTCTTAAGGTCAGTCAAAAATGGGGTGTCTGCAGTTGCCCCTCTTTGACAGAACTCGGAAGTCATAAGTGACGGGAGTGAATGTCAAAGCCCAGAGACGACCTATTTTTGACAAGGTCGAAGACTTAGACAAACAGGCAAGATAACAAAGAGATGTGCCTGCAGGCAGGGGCAAAATGCAAAAGACATGCACAAAGCCGAACATAACTTATGATCATGCAAAGAAAGCTGTAATGAAACAAATATACACAATAAATGCAATAGCTAGCTTGTTTTGGCTTCCTTCCATACATGTTTTAGACTCATTTTGACATGTTCTAGGATTGTTTTGGGTTGCCTTTGCCATATGCTTCATGTTTGGCATAGCTATAGTACAAATGCCTATGCTAGCTTCAAGCTTTGGGTACCATAGCATGCTTTATTTGTGTTGTGTACATGATTTAGCATCACTTAACATGACATTTTAGAGCATAAATGACTGCCATGTTCCCACTTCATTCACTCTTTAAGTGCCTTTGAGTGTTATGCATTGTTGCCTAGTTTGTGGCCTAGCATGTATGCCATCTTGCCTAGGTCCTTGAGCTCCCATCTTAGCATGTTTTGGTCTTTGTTTAGGCCTAATTAAGCTCTGGCCATAGTTGGTTCATGCATTTGTGCCATGTTTTGCATGCCTCCTATGTGTTGCTCTTTGCTAGCCTTATGCCTTAAGGACTCTAGCATGCCATGCTTGTATTGTTTGAGTGATTTGGCATCATTTCATACCTTATTTTAGAGCTTTTAGTGTTATCACACTTCTATGTTTATCGCTTCTTCATCATGCTTGAGAGTTGTGTTCTTAGGCCGAGTTGATGGGCCATTGCATTGAGCATGCTTGTCTTGATCTTCATGCCTTAGTTTCATCATTATGGCCACTGATTTGGGCATGGCTGAGGTCTGCCCACATTTGGTTTAAGTCCATCGAGCATGTTATGCCATGTTGTTACATTGCATTGAGCATGCCATGTTGTTGTTTGCATTGTGTATGCCATTTTGTTGCTTTACATTGAGTATGCATGCCATTAGCATTGAGTATGCTATGTTACATTGCATTGCATGTTTGCATGCTTGTCCCTCGCATGTTGTTTGCATGCTTGTTTTATTATATTGAATGTTTGTATGCTTGAGAGGCATTGCATGTTTGCATGCTCGATATTGCATTGCATTGTGTATGCCATGTTATTTGTTGCATTTTGTTTGGATTAGGTGTTAGTCCAAACACGAGAAAAGAGGGACGTTTCATACTTGAAGTAATGAAACATGCCTCAATTCTCGGTCGCCGACGCTCTTGATCATACATGATAGAGTTCTAGGCTTTATGTGTTTATGTGTGCATTCATTTTACATTGAATTGTGCAATTTGGCTTCTCGGCCATCATGCATCGAGATGCGTGATTGGTGGCCTGAGGGTCGAGAACCACACTCCCTTGAGCTCATGAAATGATAGGGAGGGTGGTTGTGTACATATATCTTGCAAATACATTGCCATGCCCTTTCTTGCTCTCTGTTACAGCAAAGTGGAGAAATGCAACAACAACTGGTCGGCCAGCCAGAAAAACTAGTTGGCCGACCACTTTTTCTGGTTTGCAACAAAGATAGGTGGTCGGCCAGTGGCTAGAAACACCAACAACTGGTCGGCAGCCCAAGGTGAGTTGGAAGCTTTCTAGAGCTTGGTGCAAGGTTTTGAGGACAATTGCAAACAGAGGCAAGTTGGGGCATCGCGACGGATTTCCTAACGAGGTGACCGAGCATGCGTGCATTCTTCTCCCTCTGAGGCTCCTGATTTACCACTTTACTTAGCTAATTTGCTAGCTAGTTTATGCTTTGGTTTGTACTTAATTAGTTAATGCGTTTAACTATTCAATTTGTGTTGTAAAAGCTTAATTAATTAGCTTGTTAGTTAATTAGTTTTGTGATGTAATAATTAGTTTAATTAGCTTAGATTAGCTAGTTAGCTTCTTATTCGGACCCTCCGTCGAGAGGACCAATTGTTGTAATAAGCGTACGTGTGTATGATGCATGTCTTCCAACCCCCATTTCTTTCTCCCTTTTACTTAACCGCTTACGATGGTTAGTTTTAGGGCATATTTTGATTAGCATACCTTATGCTTGCATGCGTGCATCCATCCATCTGTTTTTGATGCACCGGGCTCGGCGCATCATACTAACTGCATTGTATTTCAATACCTATTTGAATACATGTATCGAATTGTCACATTCCACATACCATCTTAGAATAGCCGAGCTTATCTGAGTTGCATTTTTGCATGTGTTGCATTAGCCATCTTAACATGAACTAGGATCATGCATGATTTCTAACTAGTTCTCTGTTTTGGCTCGGAGTACACTGTAAGTGTTTATGCTTTAGCATACTGCATGTGTGTTATTGATTGCCATGAAAGCATGCTTGCCATGAGGCTAACTGCTTATGTGATTAACTGCTTCAATGCCTGTGGGTGAAGGTTGGATTGCTTGAATTGGAACAATTCATTAAAATCTGCGATTTAGCCTACTTACGAGTAGCACCTCCAAACTGTTTTCAAACAAACGAACATGCAATGTTTTGTTCCAACTTGGGCGATCTAGTCTATACTTGTATGCTGTGCGCATCACATAGTAATTCCAGGTTAATAACCGGAATAAGAACACATGTGTTTTCAAAAACAAGATATCATGTTTAGTACAGGCCGATCTTTGATCGGGCGAGCGGGGGTGCTCATTGCATGACCTTCCCCTCTCGTACCCAAGTTCCCGAGCCGAGGCAGCTTTGGTGATGATGGACAGGTGGCCTTAAGCACGAGTCAGGGTTTCCTAAATTCCCCAAAAATAAAATATTTAGGTGGCGACTCTGTATCTGGCAAAGCAGTCCATGTTTGGCACTTCTTTATAAAAATCAGTTTTCCAAAATGATTTGCCGGATTTGGACTCTTTGGTGATTTATCGGTCTTGCATTGCACTTTGCGAGATTAGATTCAGAACCGTGACACTGAGTACGAACTGTAGTAGCTAGACAGCAAAATGGAATTCGCGCCCTCGCAGCCGCGGAGCCTGGGGAGTTCTTGGGGGCGGTCTACAGGGGAGGGGGGGGGGGACTCATTGATTGAGGAGGAGCCTCCGCATTTACTCAACAAATACCCATTGATTTCTAGTTCTTTGACTTTCCTCGGTGATGCTTCATTTTTCTTGCTGGAGGTCCAACTATTCGAGCACTACCAAGATTAACTATAGCAATTATGACCTCTTAAGGATTGTATAGACACTCACTATGTGAGCTCTCATGTTTGCCTTTGAGTTATGCATCCACATGTTGTCTATGCTCATTGATCCATGTTTACCTAACTTGCTCATGGTCGTGTGCTTCATATTGTGTCAATTGCCAGATTGCGAGCCACATGGTATACGGATTATTTCATCTTAATATCACCTTATTGCCATCATACTAATCCATTTGCATTTCAGGTGATATTTGAGTGCATGAGTAGTTTTGGATACTTAGGGGTGGGTATTTCTGGTTACTTGAAGAGTTGCTTGCCTTTGGCTACCACTCGAGTGGTAATTCCAGCGTTCGAGCGATCTTGGCACACATCCAGTACTTTTGCTGAGAGGCTAAACTCCTAAGAGCTTGTAATCCATGCTCGAGCGCACAAGTTATGGCCTGAGCAAAGGTCGTGCTTAAGTGAGTTCGATCGAGCGGTAAATTGTTCGCTTAAGTGATCTGTCCAGGTATAAAAGCTCACCCTATCCTTTCTAATCCCAGTTTTTTCCCAAATTTCTTCTCTCTCTCTCTCTCTCTCTCTCTCTCTCTCTCTCTCTCTTTCCTAGGGCAACCCTCTTCCCTTGTCGATTGCACTTGGATTCTTCACATTTTGGGTTGTAATCTCATCTCTCCAGTGCCTCTCATTATTTTTTGGTAAGTTTTCTCTCTTTTCTTCATTTGTTTTCTTTTTTCTCTCTTCGTCTCTGTTGTAAGTGAACCGATTGTTTTGCCTAGGTCCTTTACACTTTCTTGGTCCCTACTAAGTTTGCATCTGTCTTCTAGGCCAGCTTTGATTTGTTTCTTTTTTCCATTTTTTTCCAAGTTGTGTCATCTAGGTTTTAGTTCGTTTTTTCTCCTTTGTGTTACTATGTGTTTTGGGCATATTTGGTGTGAATGAGTTCATTGTGTTTACCTGGCTTGGACATGTTCTTAATTTGTGCCTCTTGATGCTACCCTTATGCTCTGCTCATTTGCTCTACGGGTTGCATAGTTTGGTATGCTCTTGTTCCTTTTTTTTTTTTTTACACTGTGTGCTTCAGCCCTATGTGTCTTAGTCAGATTTGGAGGTAATTGTGTGCATAGTCTTCTTGCTCTATTTAGCTCTGCTGATGTTTACTTTCTACTTCTGTACTCAAGTTGCTTTTGATTGGGTTTACATATCTCTTATTGCTGCTCTAATATTGCTTGGACTTTTATGTTTTTAGGGGTGGCTGGTTTGGTTGTTGGTGGTTCTGTGTCTCTCTTGGTGGGTTGTTTTGGGGGGTTAATTGTGGTCATACCTTGCCTGTCAGGTTCTTAGTAATGGCGGAATCTTCTAATCGCCATAAAACCACTGTGTCCCGTCCCAATTACAACACAAAAAATTTGAGTCAAAGGTTAAATCAGACCTGTAACGGGATTTCTATGTGTCTCGAACCGTCCACCTCAAATGGAATGTCCAACCTAGTACCTTTGAGTCTATCCCTATCCGGTTTGTGTTTGATGCCTTCAGAGGTGATCAAGTCATTGTATTCTGCAATCAGCAAAATCGGAGTTGGGTTAGGGAATTTTACTGTAACATGCACTCCATCGACACGATTGCTCATTCTTTCCATACTTGGGTTTGAAATAAAGAAATTTTCATTGATTAGGAGGTTATTCGACATTTTCTTGACCTTCCTGAAGTTTGGAATTGTCACTTTCCGTTTCTTGCTAAACGTATTGCAAACTTTGACATGGTAGCCACTGAATTGTGTGGCATTTCTCGAAATTAGATCGCCAGGGCACTCATTCAGCAAGACAAGCTTATTTCCCGCTTTTGCCTTCTTAATATCATTTTTTGTGCCAACATCCATGTCACTACACGTAGCTCCAACATTTCCCAAGATCGAGGTTATGTTCTTTAATGTATTGACCACCGTCTTCCCAGAAATCTTCTTGAAATCATAGTGGCTAAGATGATCTCAGCGCTTGAGGGTAAAAAGTCCTTGGGTGTACCCTACGGGTGTTTGTTGAACTGGTTCCTTCCTTCTCTTAGTGTTCCTTCCTCTTCTGATGATAAGTTTGCCTATCCTATCAAACCTATCACCAAAAAGACTGTCTCCCAAAGTCAAGCCCATATTAAGGGAGAGTCATCCAGTGTGGGCCATTCTAGTGCAAGTGAAAACCTATCAGTTGAGAAGGCCGAGCTCAATGCTACAGCGGCTGGTGAGAAGGAGCAAGATGTCCATCCACGGAGCATTCACGGCTAGTTCCGACGGTTTAAGCATTCCATGGCCTAGCAACTTGATCACATGAATGCTCGTCTTGATGCTTTTGATGGCTGGCCCGGTCACATTGAGTAAACAGTTGATCAGGCATCCACGTAGCTTGCCCAGATACTATCTCTTCTACAGATGCCGCAGCCACATCCTTCTCCGTGATTGGTGGTGATTTATTCTATTTGGCCAGTTCTTTTTATTATCTTTTGGAGAGTTTTTTTTTCCCCTTCTTTCTTGGATAGTTTTTTTTTTTTTTTTTTTTTATTCTTATTTTGATCTCTTTTGGCTTGTATCTATTAGATTGCTCCCACTGTCTCTTTGTCTCTCCTGGACATAAAGGGGGAGTATATTTTTGTTTTGGACTTTTGTGGGTGGATTGACTAATTGTGACTTTAGTTTGGGATGGTGACTTGAACTAGACTACTAGACTTGAACTACACATCTTGATTTGGACTTGAATTTAGATTGATTAATTCAGAATTGTTGTTGCTTTTGGATAATCCTCATTTTCTTAAAAGTTCTAATTATGGGCTTTGGATTGTGGTTTTGATTTGATATACTTCTAATTAGCCATCTATCTCCAGTGCTTTGGATTATGGTTTCTCTTTGCTGGTGGTTTTGTCAAGGCTGGTTATAGTGTTAGGGTTGTTTTAGACTACTTTTTGTAGTTGTTTGTTCAATTAGTTTGTTTATCGAGTGTGTGTGTTTGATAGGTAAAATTGTTAGAATGTTTTGTCTGGGAATTGACAAAGGGGGAGATTGTTAGGTCCCTACTTGTTGCAAATTTCGCGAACAAACATGTTTTATTGAGTTGTAATTGTGCTTGAGTGTTTGGCTTGACCGCTCAAGCGGTGAAAGCATTGCTCGAGCAAAGATGAAAGCCTCATAGAAGTTTGAATTGTCTGCAAAACTACTAGGAGTTATGATTTCATGCTCGAGCAAACTTTCCATTGTTCGAGCGAAGTCACTTTTGCAAAACACGTGTTTAAGTCACACTGCTCGAGCGACCATTCCATGGCTCGAGCAGTGATCGTGAATCTGTTTGCCGTAAAGTTGCGAATAAGTGCAATTTTAGGGTACAACTTCCAGATCTTCTTCTTGGGTATTAGGGTTTTATTTTGGAGCTACTTTACTTGTTTCCTTTGATAATTGTGTGAGTTTATCTTATGTACTTTACTTGTTTCCTTTGATAATTGTGTGAGTTTATCTCATGAATTAAGTTCTTCACATCAAAGGGTTTGTGTTTGATCATTCAATACAAAATATTTCTTCTTCGATGGATTCTGAGGGTTCAAGTGTGAAGTCTTTGAAGGAGTTCGAAGCTATTCGTGGTCGTGGATTCGATGTGGATGTTTTGGATTCGACATCAAGTAGATCAATTCCAAGACGAAGGCATTAGTGAAAGAGGAACAAATTGTTGAAGACAATTTTACAGAGTTTCGGTAAATTGTTTGTTAAATTTGTATTTTTTTCATTCTTCATAGTGGATTGATTTGTTGCCTTTCGCCTGTGGTTTTCTATCACAATTGGAGGTGCTCCAACTGTGGTTTTTCCACAAAAAAATCAATTGTGTTGATTTATTAATTGTAAAACAATAATCTAACTCGCTTTCGTATGTGCTAGATGATTTAGATTGTCATTTTCAATTGTTTGGGATTTGTTGCAATTAAATCTATTACGAATCATGAGCCACGTAGGTTTTTCAAGTAGAATTAAGTAGTGTTCAATTTGGCTAATAAGATTAGAGCCTTAATTAACCTAATCAATTATATATATATAGTGTGTGTGTTAAGTTCATTTTCATAATTTTTTTTTTGGTGCTAGAAAGTAAGAGACTGTGAGTCACAGAGAGAGAGAGAGAGAGAGAGAGTTGAAGAATTGAAGGAGAATAAGAGAACTAGGGGGAAGTCAAAATAATTTCTAGCATTCAAGAAGGTTTTTTTTTGGTGAGTAAGAATTCAAGAAGTTATTAGGATCATATGTATGGAATTTGTAAGGAATTGCTAAGAAGATGATAAAAATTGAGCTAGGTACATGTTCACGGTTAATTATGTAGTATTTCATCATTTTGAGCATAATTTTCATTACCTTTGTTGAATTTGAGTATTAAATCATACATGCATTATGGATTTCCAAGGTTTTGAAGGTTAATTTCAAGAGTTCATACATTCAAGTTCATGTTTTGTTCACCAATGAAAAAGAATTTTGAAAAATCTTTACATGCATGGCATTTTGATTTCAATTTTGTCAAATTAATGAGGTTTTGAGAAAATACTTTATAAATGGTCATGAATTCATGTTTTCCAATGTGTTTCTATGTTTTTGAGTAAGTCATGCAAGACCTTAAACCTTGAATATGTGTTTGGAACTCATTTATTCAGTTTTTGAAAAACAAAATTTGCACAGATCGCTCGGCGGTGTAGTCCCCGCTCAAGCACACTTTGAGACCAATTAGTATTTTTGCACACTACTTAAGTAGTTAAGCCACCGTTGGAGCTTACATTTGAACAATCCAGGATCTTGTTTTGCAAACCAAAGTACAAGGAGCTTGCATTCACTACTCAAGTAGTGAAAAGATCGCTCGAGCAAACACCTTGTTTTGAACATATTTTGAAAAACACTCTCATGAGCATATTTTTATTTTTGTCTTATTATAAGCATTCTGAGGCATTGTTTAAGCCTCATTAACAAATTAATAAGCTAGAAACCAACATAAAGAAATGGATTAGATTAAGAAGTATTTGATTGACTAGTGTGTTTCAATATGTGTATGTTTGAGTGTATTGTGTAGGTTGGACACCCAAGGACTAGCATTCAAGTCAAGCCTACTGTGAGTATTGTCTTTGTAAATATATTTTCATAAAGCATTTTCTGAAACATTATGAAATGATATGTTTTCCAAAATTATGTTTTGATATGAATGTGTTATCCTTTTTGTTTATCTATTGTGGCATCGTCTAGTAAATTCTCCATGATGTTATATATGTTGGACCTGAGGTTGTTCTATCATATTTGTCATATGTTAGACCAGGGGTCGTTCTATACAGCTGTTATATATAATGGACCATAAGTCATTCTGTCATGAATTGGACCAAAGGTCATTCAGCCATGTAATGCACCTGAGGTCATTCTGCCAAGTTTTATTCTGTTAACAGCTATTCGATGTACCACATAGTCCATTTAACTTTGAAAGGTTTGTCGAAACCCATATATGTAATATCTTTGATTAATGTTTAAAATGTGATAACAATTTTTTTTTATAAATTTGGAACTCATTCATTAACTTCTTTACATTGATATTACTCATTAGGCTTCCAGCCCACTACCTTCCCCTATATGTATGTAGGTGAGCATTAGGATGATCAACCTTAGAGTTTGCCTTGGGAGTTATAACGGCTTGGGTAAGAACCGATCCTTTCATGTTCTTGGATCCGGAATCCGATACTTGTAATTGTTGTCTAAACTCTTTCTTATCTTGTTGTTATTTGCATTTTGTTGTTTGGAGTTGTTAGTTGTATGGCGAACAGGTCGGGAGTTAGTTTTTCAAGAGAATTGATGTTTGTTTCTTTTCTTGTTCGCTCGATCAGTGGTTTGGTTGCTCAAGCAGCCTTTGAGTTCACTCAGTACTTTTGCAGGTCTGCTAAACTACTGGGAGTAAGGTGATCTTCGCTTGAGCGGTCCTTTCTTCACTCGAGCCTTATTCTGCAGTCTGCAAAATTTCTAAGAGGGGGTCATTGGGCGCTCGAGTTGTGTTTTGGTCACTTGAGCTGTGTTACTTATTTTTGTTTGACGCTTGAGCGGTGGTTTGGTTGCTCGAGCGGTTTGTGCATATATCAAATCAGGAGAAATGTCCTTTTTGTCACTTTTTACTCTCTCTCTCTCTCTCTCTCTCTCTCTCTCTCTCTAAAACATCCCAAAATCTAATTTCTTTACTCTGTCTCTCTAGTTCTTGTCTAAACACCTCAAATACACTCAAATCCATTGATCTCACCACTTTAGTGCTTTGGAGTAAAGTGTAGGGCTCGTAGAGGTGAATGTTTCAATCGGTGAAGTTATCATTTTTAATTCCATCTCAAGTTAGGAATTGTTCATATCTTCTTCTACTCTTGAGGTAGGGATTTCTTCAACCTTTCTGGATGATTCTTAACTTTGTTATGTGTATTTTAAAAAGGGTAGTGATTTGGGGTTGAGGATTTTGATTTAGGGTTTGGTTTTTGAAATGTAAAAGAGGGGTTTTCAAATGGGTTCTTGAGAAATTTTATGGGATATAACTGTTCCGGCTAAGACCCAATCCTTATTATGTTTTTAGATCTGGAATTCCATATATTTAATCATTGTTGATACTACTTTACATATTGTTGTTAGTTGAGTTTGGTTGTCAGGAGTTCTTGCTTGCATTTGAAACAAGTTGGGAGTTAGTTTTTCAAAAGAGTTGCTGACCATTTCTTTTATTGTTCGCTCAAGTGGAGCCTTGGTCGCTTAAGTGGTTTTCGAGATCTCTTAGCATTTTTGCAGGTCTGTAAAACTTCTGGGAGTAGGGTGTTATTTGCTCGAGCGGTCTTTTGCAGTCTACAAAACTTGTAGGAAGGGGTCGGTGTGCGCTCGACCCGTGTGTGGTTGCCTGAGCGGTCTCACTTATTGTGCCTAACGCTCAAGTGGTGTTTTAGTCGCTTAAGTGGTCTGTGTGTATATCAGATTGGGAACAAAAGGATTTTCATTACTTTTTCATTTCCTTTCTATCTCTAAAACACTTCTAAACCAAATTTCTTCACTCTCTCTCTCTAGTTCTTGCCTAAATACCTCAAATGTACCAAATCTATTGATTTCTCCACTATTGATCCTTGGAGAAAAAGTTAAAGCTCCTTGAAAGCTTCATTTTAATTGGAGAAGATTTTATTTTCAGCTCCGTCAAACTTCTGTTCTTGCTCTCTTCCTCTTCTATTCTTGAGGAACGGATTTCTTCAACCTTTTGTATGATTCTTGGCTTGGTTATATATTCTTCAAGAAGGTCTAGCGATTTGGGTTTAAATCTAGGGTTTAATTTTGAAATGTAAAAAGAAGGCTTTTTCAAAAGGGTTCTTAAGAAAGGTTGTGGGAGTGTGAATATTGTTGGGTTGTGTTCAAATGTTGGAAATTCCTTGCTAAAATGTAATTTTGAAAGTAAATGGATGTTTAATTGGAAAATCATGGATGTTTGATTTAAGAAACAAAAGGAAAAGATGTTGGCTTTGAAAAGATAAGATGAATGTATCTGTTGATAGTGAGAGTGGAATTGGATATGTATATTATCACTCCCTTTTTAAAATTTATGAGATTATATCTATTATTAGAAAATTATTTGTGGAGTAGAGATATTTGTTTTGGGCTATCGGTGAGGATAGCTTTGATTGTTGTAGATATTGCATGAGAATTAGGTTAATTGAAACTAATTACACATACATTTTGCATTAAGCATTCTCTCATACTTAAACATTGAAAATGTATTGTTTTGAGAAAAAATGGTGTGTACCTTGGTGAATTTGGTTAAGTGGTGTGGTTATGGTGTATTATGTTGGCATGTGTGTCCTTGGTGAAAGTCCAAAAACCAAAACAGTTAGGTGCCGATCTTTCCGGTTAGTACTGGTAAAATGGCTTTGGTAGTGCTTGTATAGCCTACTTGCAGACACGTACCTAGAGATTCCCAGTGTTTTGTATCCACTGCCCTGTTTTCTGATTTAAAAAGTATTGTTTTAAAGAATTGGCTATACAAGCACTACCAAAGCCATACATTTTGAAAGAGAAAGCATAATGATTGGTAAATGGCTTGCATATGCATTCAACTTATGACTTTGCTAAGCTTCATACATTTTGTTTAAGTATCTCTACTAGGCTTTAGCTCCCCCTACGTAGAAAACCACTTTCAAGTGCTGATGATATGTCTCCACTAAGGACATATCTTGAGAAGACTTGGAGCCGAGAGCTTCCTTTTGTTTATTTTGTATAATCATTTTGTACAAGCCTTGGGCTTCCTGTGTATTGAGTTTGACTCACTTTTGTTGTAATCAAGAAAAGACTTGGAAAGATATAGCCATTAAGGCATAAACTTATTCGTACTTTCTTTTATTACCATTCATTTAAACATGTCATATGCTATAGATTCAGGATCTAAGATTTATGAATGTATAATTACATATGTCATCTTTTATAGACCGAAATAGAATCAATGAAAGGTTAATATCATGTGAACTTTTGCTTTTTCGTTGAATATTATGAGGTGGAATGTTGTTATTTTAATGGGGTGTTACAACTTGGTATCAGAGCTACCGGATTTGAATACTTTGGGATCATGGAACTTGACTTTTACCACAATGGGTTTACCTCACTAGGTGATATCAGAAGAAGACCTGGTATGCTATGTGATAACATGTTTATGTGACTAAGTGGTATGGGATTTGATTTCTAAGATATTGATTAGGTCTATGTGCTTCTAGTAGCCATGTTAGAAGAGCACTTGATCATTACTAATTCTAATTGAAATTTTGGTACTGTAAACGATTATTATTTAGAAAGGAAATTCGTTTGTGACAATGTGATTCGGTTCTTATGTGGAATGAATTACTTGTTGTCCACTGTGTTAAGACATTAGTGAATTGCCCCGACACATTTATAAATTTGCTATTCTGTTATATTATCTTTATTAAAATGTCAAGTCGAGGACGTAGTGGTAGTAGGTGTGACGCCCAAAAAATCAGGAATATCAGAGAATATATTAACAAATAAATAAAGGACTTATCTAAGATTATAAAATAGAAAACATCACTAATGAGTCATTTGGTTAATAACCAAGATCCCAGGAAGGTCGGAGGAGTCAATATAGCCTCCCTTCAAAGTCCAACACCTTAGATAGCAAAGCTACCCTTTTGACAGATCTTAACAAGATATTAACACAAGGTCTACATGAGTCGACGATAAAAAAGAATAGGTAGTATAAAACATATGTATAGATATATAATAATTACAAAATCATGTCTTAAGTACAACATGGGATCTATCACTTACAATCTCAAAACACGTTTACAAACTAGTTTCTAATCCTCCTAGGGTAGTCGTACGTCCTCAAATGCTTCAGCTTTGTCTTCGACCGGTCTAATAGTCTTCAATACCTGGCATGAGATGTCATGAGCTTTGAATGCCCAGCAAACGCACACACATCCCGTCCCTTTTTCCCAATTCAATACACCAACATATTTATAACAAGCAAGTAGTAAAGCATGATATTCAAGTCAATAACAGCAATTTCAATAACAGAGGAAAGGAACATGACATTCAAATAAATAACAAAGGCCACAATGTTAGTGGTTAGTGTTATAGAAATCCCCCAAAAAGATTTCATCCTCCCAACCACAAGAATTGGACTCGGATTATTCGGTATGCCCCTTCTTTTGCTGCTTTGCAGACCTTACCCCGGATGCCTACCAACGGTTATATGCCGCGTAGCGCTAATCGAGGACCTCAAAAGAGATGGTAAAATAAGGGCCTTGCCCATAACCTCCTCCAACCTTATCCATCATAAGCACCTAGGGTCCAAATACAACCGATCCATTTAAGGGTTTCGATACAATCACTTGCGCAAGACTTTCCTTCAATTAGGGAACACATCTCATCAATCCATACATAACACATTATCATCTCTTCATTATTCAAGTGATCGAAAACCCAATACGATCGCAATTAAGTTTCCCATTGAGTTACATGTCTTAAGTTAGTTAGCACAAGTAATTGAAATAAATTTTTATAGATATAAGCATCATCAAGGAAAAAAATACATCACCATGACATGTATAATATCATACCAGTACATGATTATATATAACTAAGCATATTCATAAAGTCAAGAGCACAAAACATCGATGTAAACAAAATTTCCAAATTCAAAGTCACTTAAAGATCAAGATTAAAAGAACTATTTCAGATTTTTCCCAAATTCGGCCTTCCTATGGTTCGTAGAGAATTTTATCTAGTTTTTGGAAATATTTTTGGAAATGGAATAGCTTCTTCTAGATAATTAGTTATTTCAGAAATACTCCAGCTCTGTCCAAATTCGTCGACCATTACGAAAATCGGATTTTCTGACAAACCATTCACTCTTTTTCAATGAAACCAATTTTTCTTGAAAACTAACTCCTTAAGGAAGAATTTTACATAACATTTAGGTTTGGAAGATTTGTCTACATTTTTCTAGCATTTTTGGA
This sequence comes from Camellia granthamiana, assembly GCA_036172215.1. Taxonomy (NCBI): domain Eukaryota; kingdom Viridiplantae; phylum Streptophyta; class Magnoliopsida; order Ericales; family Theaceae; genus Camellia; species Camellia granthamiana. The sequence continues at coordinate 45,502,891 of CM069904.1, forward strand.
AGTTGGCTGTAAAATAGATTTCTCTGGCACAATTCTTGAAATAAGAAAGTTTATGAGAAAAGAGGGTAACTAGGGGAAATTTTCCACTTTGCTTCTGATGAAAACATGCTAAATAATATGTATTAAACTTAGAAATTCAAGGTGAAGGTCTTCCTTTGGAAATTTTGAGAGATTGATA